>CM054178.1:2992500-4192500 GCA_028829895.1 Sinotaia quadrata
CAATGTATTAATACATTGTGGCTATAATCAGGTAAGTTGGCGGATGTAATATTGTCCATGGATTATTACAATTTTATTACAATATATTATTACATTGTGGCTGTAATCAGGAAGACCATTAATGTGCATTGTTACTTTCAAAATGTGTTTGTTAGAGCGAGCTGGCCAGTAATCATATAATGTTTTTACAATGGGCACAGCACTAGTAAACATGTTGCATGTTGTGAGTCAGTGCTGAAAATTAGTTTTTTGGAGTCTTTACTTTATATCTTCTTTAGTTTCCTTATCTATGTAATAAAAATTGGAGTCAAAATTCTCTAACAGATGTGTTGTTTAGAAAAAAACATTTACATTAATCTGTAGCTTGGCCCTATAGCTGCTAACATACCTACAGACCTTACAGAATGATTGTTCGCACACATGATATTAATTATTTTATACTGGTGGTCCCGGTCCTGGCCCTCAATATCCAAGACAAGTGCCAAATCATGCTGGACAGAAGACCTCTCTACTAAAGGGCAGTTACTTGATGTTTTTAGGAGTAGGCAATGGTCAAAAGAATCCAAGAAACATCAGTTTGGACAGCATATAGAAATTCTTCTGTCCTTAAAGGTACCTTCACCCCCGAGCTGTGAAACTGACATTTTAATTCTAGTTAGTTTACAGTATGCACATTCTAAAGTTAGTCTTGAATACATTCATTGTCTGCCTTTTTTCTCCTTAATTTTAATTTTCACCTTAAACTTGTTATTACACTACCACACAGTTTGTGAACATTTTCTATAATCTTTTAGTATGAATGGAAACAGTATCTGATGTGTGTGTGTGTGTGTATGTGTGTGTATGTGTGCATTTGTGTGTATCTGCTCTTACTAATTATCATGAATACTGATTAGTTTGCTCCCTTTAATGACAATACTATTTCAGTGCAGCCAACTCAATTAACTGGGGTCGATTGCTGCCTCAAGTGTTGTTTCATGTGTCTGCATACCTGGAGATGGTCCGCACTGGCATGATTTCCTTTGGTCAGCTGGTTGACCTGTGTGTCCCCACTGGCAACTTTGGAAATATTCTTAGTGCCTACTATGCCAAGGTGAGTGCTGTGACCTCTGTGTGGCATGGTTTATAGTCATTTTCAGACCATTCTGTAAATTCTCTGATTATAAATATATTATTGACATTTACAGAGTATTATCATAACTAAAGTGTATTATTCTTATCATGTTATCAAAGTATTTGATAACTATAAGCATTTTTTGTGTGAGTAGAAAAATCTTGGAAACATCAAGGTAGTTGTTTTAGAACTATTTATTCAAAGATGTCTTTTGCTTCACAGTTTTAAAATTTCCTTTTGGTTGTTGACTGAAATGGAATGTAATTTAAAGTATTTGAATCAGCCTTTTCTAATTCAGAGTACTATTATTTATTATAATATATTCATTTACTGTAAGCAAAACATTTAGCAAGCTAATAATAAATATAAATATTTAGCTAGTAATTATTACTGAAAATATTATTTCAGTTTCTTTCTATATTTTCTCATTTTTGTATTCTTTATTAGTTTTATATTGTGGAAAGAAATTTATACTTATATATATTCTGTGTTTATTTATAGATGATGGGAATACCTGTGCGTCGTCTTATCTGTGCTTCAAACATGAACAATGTCTTGACTGACTTCATCAAAAAGGGAGTCTATGTTCTGAAAGGACGTTCCTTGCAACGTACTGCTTCCCCTTCCATCGATATCTTACAGTCTTCTAATTTGGAGCGTTTGATTTATCATTTGTCTGGTGATAATTCCCAGGTAGTACGACAGTTTTACAAGAGACTGTTTGATGAAGGAGTAGCAGCTGCCCCTAAAGAGGTAAGATGCTTGAGTTTCTGTTGGGCTGGGTGAAGAACAAGAATACACATAAATAGTGTGTATGTTTATTTGTCTTGTGTGTGGGGATACCATAACTTTTACCTTTCATATCAGTGTCTGACTAACCACATAAGTACATACACATACAGACACTTCTATTTCATGTGTACACTTTAACACTTGTACACAAAAAGACCCACATTCATAGGTATGAGTTTACAGACATATTCATAATTATGAGTGCACTTAATTTATTTAGGAGTATTTAGACAGGTATATCCATAGTTATGAGTGCTTAAACAGGCACATAGTTATGAGCACTTAAATTTCTCACTGCTTCTTGTCTTGTTGGTAAGGTGATTGATCTGTAGCCTCTCTTCTATAAGGTTATCTTGCCGCTCAGAAAGAATTGTATTGGTGACCTCACTGAAAATTGAAAAGCGACTGTAATTATAAATGGTTTTTGAAAAGGTAAAGTGTTACAAATGCCAAAAATACTAATGAATTTAAAATTAGTATTTTGAAAATATATAATCAGTCTAATTTTATGGATTCAGTCGTGAACTATAGGCATGCTTTTGTCTGAAAAATATAAAGAACTCAGAAGCAGGTGAAATGTACAGTCGGACCTGACTTTAGGGAAAAAATTATGAATGTAAATTTTACTATTGGAAAAATAATTATCAATACTAGGTTCCAATCTATTGATATCATAGAAAGTAATTAAATAAATTGGTAAAATTTGCTTACCTGAGTAACACGTGAGGATTTTCATGAATTTCAGGTTGTGCCAGTAATGCATCAGGATACATATTCAGATTTGTTGCACTATATCCACATGAAAAAATGCTTGAAAAACATTCAGTACTTAGTATCTTTCTCCAAATTGGATTTGTACTCCATTATTTACAGCAAAAACATATGGTGTTGCATGTGAGAATGTCACAGCATGACAATCTCCGTCATTCTGAAAGTGACCAATCCGGGCACATAGAGAACCAACATCTCTCATCAATGTAGGGTCTGGTAATTATTCATTTTCCGATGAAAATTTCTGAATAATACTGCTGAATACTTCTCTTTATATAAAGCAGAAGAATCATCTGTTTCAAGTCCGGTGTAGGGCTGACAGACTGTCAAGGTATTCAAAGTCTCATGACTTGCAAGATTTCCATGCTGGTAAATCACAATGGGCGACCCCTAAACTGTCCAATAGTAGAAGTGATACAGATTGCCTGCTAAAGAAACACAGCTTCATACTGATTGGCTCATTTGAAAGACTAAAAATAAGCATGCTTGTGTGGGAACCTTTATATGGCACTCTAACAGTGATCAGGGTAAGTAGTGCGCTTGCAAGATAACTCCTGTCTTACAAACTGGGCATTGTTTCAGTTCCAGTCTGTCAGCATTTTTAGCAAATGTAACCATATATTTTGATTTGTTAAATCTTCTTTTGTATGCTATTTTCCATTTGACTTTACTCAAAAAATTTAAGCATTCATAAAATTAAAATTTGATAATCTAGAATAAAATATATTGGTGAATTATTGTAAATGCAAAAGTATTTTAATAAGTTGCATCATCTCATTTAAAAAAAATTGTTTCAGGTATGGGATTCAGTACAGAAGCACTTTGTTGCTGACTTTGCAACAGAAGAAGAATGCGAAAAAACCATAAGAGACACCTTCAAGGCCACAGGTAAGATTAAGGTCAGGGTTGTGTCTTCAGGGTTCTGCTGAATGTAGGAGTAAATTTTCTTTTTTTTTTATGATTGGTGATCACATTTAAAGTGATAAGATATAATTATTGTACATGATGAAGTGAATGCATATCATTATGTAGGATACTGTAGATAATAAATTAAGTGGATATTGTAGATGATAAAGTAAGTGGATATCATTATGTGGGATATTGTAGATGATAAAGTAAGTGGATATCATTATGTGGGATATTGTAGATGATAAAGTAAGTGGATATCATTATGTGGGATATTGTAGATGATAAAGTAAGTGGATATTATTATGTAGGATATTGTAGATGATAAAGTGGATATAATTCTTAGGCTTTTGTAGATGGTAATGCAATGGATATAATTCTGTAGACTTGTATAGATGATGAAGTGAGTGGATATTTTCTGTAGGCTTATATAGTCACTGAAAGGAGTAGATATCATTCTTTAGACTTGTATAAGTGAGTGGACATCAATCTTTGGTCTTGTACAGATGATTATTGGATGTATAATATTAGAAGCCATTGAGATGTTCAAATGTGTATCATTATGAGGCTATCATAGGTGTTTAAATGTGTGTGTATCATTATGAGGCTATCATAGGTGTTTAAATGTGTGTGTATCACTATGAGGCTATCATATATGTTTAAATGTGTGTGTATTACTATGAGGCTATCATAGGTGTTTAAATGTGTATGTATCACTATGAGGCTATCATAGGTGTTCGAGTGATTCTTGAGGCTGCCCCAACAGGAATTCCTCTAGCACATTTAACCCATACATTGATAAAAATAATTTAATATAATGCACATTTTTTATAAATTCCCCTCATAAAGTTATGAACTCCAATATAGCTTATTGAACTTGATTTCATGGTTTCAAGTTTTTCACTTATATATTCATGAAAAGGCTGAATTTGTTACCAGACAAGTGGCCTCTTTGATGAAGATATTGTCTTATGGATATGTATAGAAGTTTAAAAGACCAAACGAAAACAATGTGCACACATACTTGGTCCACTCTGTGAATTGTCCATAGAGTCCTTTGTAGGTTGTTAATACCAGTTGTTCACATGGCTATGTCTTTGGAGGTATCAGATTGTTTACATTGATTGGGTCCTTTCTTTGTACATGGGTGTCTTTTGGAGGTATGAATTTTTTTTACAATGGGTCAGTTCTTAGTAGGTTGTCAGTACCAGATATTAACATGATTTTCAATCTTTCTCAGATGCGTAAGAAATGGCCAATCTTTCCAGCTTCTCACTTGCAATGTAGAATGAAAATATGAAATCTTTAAGCAGTCACAATTATTATTCTAGTTATTATAATGAGAGCAAATCAGAGTGAAAAATATCTGTCGTGTTATTTTTCATTAAAATCATGGTATAGACTTCTTGAAAGAATAAGATAAAAATTAATAAGTTGTACATAGTAATGAAAGAATAAAATAAAAATTAATAAATTGTACATAGTAATGAAAGAATAAAATAAAAATTAATAAATTGTACATAGTAATGAAATGCTTGATATATTGAATAAAAAATAATATTTCATAATAATTTGGCAAACCTTAAAATCGTTTTGTATTTTTTCACATTCTTCGTGGGATATATTTTCTTTTTATTTATTAGGTTACATGCTGGATTCCCACACAGCAATCGGGCGTGCTGTTGCCTGCTCAGCAGGAGATCCTAGCTGTCCAACAGTCATTTCAGGGACAGCACATTTTGCCAAATTTGCAGACACTATTTTGCCTTTTTTCTTTGAGGGCAACCTAAACTTTAATCAGCTTACTGTAGCACAGTTACTAGAGCAGTCTCATTACTTGACACGTAGACCACCTACACACCGACATCTTGAAGCCATGGCTAACAAACCTGTCATTCACTCTGATCAGCTGCCACCTAACTATGATGACATCACCAAAGCTGTTGTGAAGTTTGCTGAGAAACTTTAGCGATCTTAGTGTAATGCCTTGCTAGAACAATCTCGTACCTTGGTTAAGTGTGGCAGGCTTGCTGTACACTTTGTGCCATGGCCAACAAACCTATCATTCACTTTGACAAGTAGCCACTTAACTATTATCATATCAAAGCTATCATGAATTTTGCTGCAAAGGGCCACATAAAAAAATATAAATACTGAAATGCGGTCAATTGATTAATTTAAATTGACACAATACTGAAAGATTTTACACCCACACAAAAAATGCAAGAGATATGAGAAAAATACTCTTTGATACATATATATTAACATGTTAATTACAAACACTACCTCCTAAATAAAAAAAACGGTTTTTAAATTTATTTAAGCTTTTACCATTTACCTATTTTGTGATTAATTTTTATTTTATAGTTTTGAAATGATAACACATGTATATGGCTGTTAGTCATTACTAGTTTTGGACGTCTGAGAAAATTGTTTTGACACGGATAGAGAAACAGAAATATTACAGGGGATGGAAAATTATTTGCTAATAGTTGGTTAAATATTTTTATAAGATCACTAATTTTGAATGTTCACCTCTGTACTCGTTGCAGTGAAAATTTACTATTATATATAATTGGATAAATTTTTGTTTTTTTCTTCCTGTTAAAGTTTAGTCTTGTACAACATGTGGTTTTAAGAATTCATGGTGAGTGCCTTGTAAACCTTGGTTCTGAGAAAGAAATCTTGGTTTAGAGACAAAATTCTGTTGTAAGGTTGAAATTTTGATTTTGAGATAGACATTTTGGTAATTTTTGTGTAAACAACTTTAAGACAGCTTTAATAAATGTCTTGTATAAACCATGATTTCAAGACAGAATTTGATTCTGGCAGAACTATTGGTAAATGTCTTGTATATATTTTGGTTTTAAGACAAAAATGGTAAATGTTTATATATTAATGTAAATGTATTAGCACATGATAATATATTGGTAGACTGTTGTAATGGTAAATGACAATGAATTTTATATTTTTGGTTTCAGGACAATCATCTGAATTTTACATTGTAAATCACACTTTCTAATTTTTAGTGCTAAGCAAAACTTCTATGAACTATAGCAGCTTTAACACCATGGTTTTAGAGTTAAGCAAAGCTTCTATAAATTATAGCAGCTTTAACACCATGGTTTTATATTGGGGTTCAAATCAGGACTAGTTTTATATTGTGGCAAATCAATTTTT
Organism: Sinotaia quadrata; assembly: GCA_028829895.1. Lineage (NCBI taxonomy): Eukaryota > Metazoa > Mollusca > Gastropoda > Architaenioglossa > Viviparidae > Sinotaia > Sinotaia quadrata. The sequence continues at coordinate 2,999,264 of CM054178.1, forward strand.
TGTAATATGATCATGTTATTAAGTAATATATTAGTTTTTATTTTATGAAAAAGAGAAATATAAATAATTTTCTAACAGTATTTTGCCAGATGACCTTGTATTCAGAATTTTATTAAGCAAGATGCATATTACCTGCTTAATACTTGGCTGATTATAAAAGGCAGATCATACTCAGTGATTTGTAAAAAATATATTATTTTTCCTTTCTTAAAAGGAAATTGCTAGTCATGGTATCATAATACCAAAATATGTGTGCTTAAGATAATCATTATACTTTTTCTTAAAGGACTCTTACTAATTCAGTATTGCATGTTTGGAACAAGCAATCCTTTCAAGGGAAGTCAGGTCAAGGGCAATTAAATGTATTTTATATTGAATCATTTATCACTCAGGTATTTGCCAGTATGAGATTGAATCCTATTGGGTATAATCTCAGTCAGTGTTATTTTGTTTTACAGAACTTACTAAATATTAAGAAATTATTCATTTGTTTATGATATATTTTTTGTAGAGTTGTACAGTGTACCTGATTAAAGTATTAGTTATGCTTTTGTGTTGTCTATGTTTGCTTTAATCAGGTGTGTTTTTACATAGTATTTAGATTGGTTAAGTTAATGTGGTGTGTACATGTATAATGGTCACAGGTATAGAACAATCAACACCACACTGGTACAAATCAATCAATAGAACACTGGTGTAAAACAATCAATAGAACACTGGTACAAAACAATCAATAGAACATTGGAGTAGAACAATTGATAGAACATTGGTGTAGTGTTCCTTAAGTGCACCCAAGTATTCTTCCACTAAAATCAACAAAATTTCAACGTTTTTCCAAATTTTTGGAAGATAAATATTGTTTGCTGGTCCAAAACTCAACACCTACTGCCAGCCACTATTTTGTGTTGTGAGGCTTAATTTCTTAGCATTTGTATGTACTTCGCAAATAATTTATGTAATTTCTGCCAGAGAAATACCCACCTCCTATTCTTCTCTGACAGGAAGATTTCACAAATTCCACAATGCATGACACCTAAGAATTTCAAATGTTGGTGACAAGAGTTTTGAGCACCAGATATATTAATATTGACAAAATAAGTTTTAAGAAAATGAAATATTAATAAATTCTTGGGCATTTTATCTCAGCAGACATCTTTCTCTTGTGTTCAGGACTGAAATATTAATAAATTCTTGGGCATTTTATCTCGTGTTCAGGACCAAAATATTTTGAGTATAAATGCACCTAGTGATATACATTTATGTACTAAAAAACAAAGTTTTAAATTGTAAGGGAGACTATTCTGTTTCCAAGTATAATTATTTTAAAGATATTTTTCATGTAATACTATAAAACTGTGTAAAGAATGCAAAACAAGAGATGCGTCTTCATAGGAAATGAGCAATTTAGCGTGGCATTTTACCAGTTTCTGTGTAAACGATACAAACAAGAGATGCATCTTCTTAGTAAATAAGCAATTTAGTGTGGCATTTTACCAGTTTCTATTAAAACATCAGAAGACAGGGCATGATGGTGCATCATTCATTTATTTAGCAAAGTAAAGTTTTGTGTGAATGTATTCTTCTTACCCATAACTTCTTTAAACGCCACTGAGATTATCACAAAATTTGTGAATACCTGCTCCACAGCATATTCCTCTGGTTGAATAATGAGAAAAGGAAATTTTTCTACAAATCTCAAACACTTTATAATCAGGGCACAGCTTGGCAATCCTCAGGTAGGGGTATCAATATGGGTTGAAAAATCTCCAGCTATCAAAATTGACAGTGTAGGGCTCAAACTTCGATTATCTGTGCGTGAAACCAGCACCTATACCCTGCGACCACCAAGTTCCAAAATAACCTTGAACTTGTACACATAAAATCAAGACTGATTTACATGCAAAACTGAATAAACAATTGAAACAACAGATTCATTTCCCCATGAACTAAAGGGAATTGTTTCTAAATGCTTCATATATTGTCCTGGAGAGCTGTATGGCTGCAAGGTTAGACAATGGCCTTGAGGATGACTAGGGCCTGGGATTCTGCAACTGCATCCCTAATGTCTATTAGAGATCTGAATTAATTCATATTTATTCATCTCCTGATATTTTCAACACAGAGCAGCCATAATGTTATGATGTTTGAGATATTATCTTTAAGTATAACATTCTCACATCAAGTCCACTTACCCACCAACACACCCAAAATCAATATATATAAGAGAAATACCAAAATACAGTAGAATCTTGTTAATTTGATGCTTGATATGTTTGGCAAGCACTAGGTAAATGGCAATCTCTCTGACCTAGTTTTCTTTTTTTTTTTACATATGCAATAAGTCACATTCACGTCCTGTTATGATTTTCACCAATGAAACAAAAGAAAATCACAGAAATACTAAATTAACTTGTTGTTCAACGGTTGGCAGCACTGGGCAACATGCAGTCTCTTAAATCTAATTTATCTTTTATTGTTTTATTGAACTCACACAAACAATACAAAACATGCAAGGAGTTATGATTTTCACCAATGAGGCAAAAGAAAATGACAGATTTTATGAATATATAAATAAATACGGTACATACCTGTACATTATAGCCACATGCTAAAAACTAATCTAATTACATATTTATACATATTTTTACATTTAGTGTGGTTTTTTTAATTGAGATATTAATGATTGCTGGATAATCTGCTCATTTCACTAACTGGCAAAATCGTTGGTCCCAAGGGCTGCCAACCATTGAGAGTCTACTGTGTTATGGTTAATATAATAGTTTTGTTGTCTTAATGGTGGGCAAAATGTACATGCATTTCCCAGGAATGTTTTATGATCTTCACTCAAAAACTATTGTTAAACTTTTGATTCTCTTAAAATGATCAGAAATCTTCAGACAACTGGGAGAGAATTTCATCACTCAGTTCTGCAACAAAAGAAAAGAAAAATATATAACAAGCAAAACACTAAATAACTGAGTAAATCAATCATGATTTAAACATACACTTTCTTTTATAATTTGATTTTTGCCATGAACTCTGCATCATCGCACAAGTGGCCAAAAGTGAAGCAAACAATGCTTGTTATAATTATTTGTTTTATTAAATCTGACAACAAAGCAATGAGGTGGTTAAAACTCTTTTATAAATAAAGCAGTAATTTGACTTTCCATTCAAAACTCTTTTATAAATAAAGCAGTAATTTGACTTTCCATTCAACTTTACAAAAGCCAAGAAGACACAAATGATAACAGATATTTTGCATGTGTTGACTGTGAATAATTTATAAAAAATAAAACAACCCACAAAAATGATTAATATATGAAGATTGGACCCAATATAATGACATTTAAAAAATCCCCAACAAATTCCAAGTTAGGACTGAGAATACTTGTGCTTGATTAAAACAACTTGTTTCTTGTTTGATTAGCAATATATAATATTAAAAATAATCAGGATATAAACATTTTCCTACAACTTACACTTATAGAATAAACTTTGAAATAACAAATGGTTGCAATATATAAGCAACAATTGGATATTTAACAATTCCAAATGATTCCACTAAGCAAGGAGAAAATGTTTATACAATGTGAAAATATTGTTTAAAAGTGAAATGCAATAATTTTACCTTGCAATTTTGCACTTGTGGTGGTTTTCTTATATTTACATAATATATAATAATGTAGTAATACACATTAAAGAAGTAATACAAAAAGAATCCAATCCAAAGAACTTTCCCGAACACAGCTTGAATTTTTAGAAAGTGATGGAATCATGACATGGTATTGCCTTCTATATTTGATATAACTGAAAATAAAAAGTTTCTAAGAAATACTTTAAAAATTTTTTACAGATGAAAATTATAAATATTTGGATATTTATTTCCCATACTATTTACATCATTATAGATTTGCAAACTGTCATTGTGATACATGTATGGGAAATATTATACTCAAGTTTACTTCACTAAAGATTTTGACTGTTATTGCAGGTTCAGAATTTAAAAAAATTTGCAAAATTTACTACTGCCAAAAGAACAACAAGTGGATGTACAGACAGTTTCACTAAGAATGACACAAGTGGATGTACAGACAGTTTCACTAAGAACAACACAAATGGATGTACAGACAGTTTCACTAAGAACAACACAAATGGATGTACAGACAGTTTCACTAAGAACAACACAAATGGACGTACAGACAGTTTCACTAAGAATGACACAAATGGATGTACAGACATGCTTACCATCACTCCACAATGTCTTGGATTTTTCTGCTGACATTCCACAAAAACCAAATGGTTTCTGATCATTCACAGTCTGACAGGAAGTGTTTGTGACAGCACTCAGTGTTAATTTATCTCTCTCTAAACTGTTCTCAGAACTTTGGGCCTGCAGCTGAGCGAGAACAGATAACCCTGAATAGGGACTTTCTCTTCCAGCTTTAGAAGCACCACACAACACATCTGGTGGTTGTAAGGTCACAACTGGTGGAGTAGTCTGGTTATGTCTGAAAGACCAATTTGAATGTGGTGTTGCATTTTGGAGATTTTGTGAAAAATGCTTAAAATTGTTTGGACATGTAAGCCCACTCTGTACTGCATTGTTTTGTATCCCAATAATGCCATTATGAAAAGGTGAAGCCATTTTACCTTGCGAATTCTGGATAATAGATACTGAAGTCTTACCTGTGCATGGCATATTACTAACACTCACGGGTTTGGTAGAACCAGATAATGCATGTTTGTAATTGTTGGATGTGTTGTTTAGTGCACAAGTGTTCGCTGCAGTAGAAGTGCTGTGCGTTGCAGATGCCATTGCTTTTGAAATATTTGGGTTTACAAAAGTGAATGAATTTCTGGAATACACGCATGATGTTTCAGCATGTTTCTGAGGTGCCAATGAAACTGAATGAGAATTCTGTAATAAATGTCTTGGTGTGCCAGATAATACTCTGTACGTTTCTGGCACTACATGTGTTTTGGGTGTGAGCATCTTTAGTTCAGAGCTACATTCAGATGTATTAATTTGCAGACCAGGGCTGAAGTCACCACTGGAGCTCAATAAATTTTCTCTTCGACAATTTGTTCCTTCTAAAAGTTCTACCTCTGCTGTTCGAACACAGTTTTTTAGCATATCCTGTGCACAGTGCAAAGAAGAGTACTGAGGAATAGATGCAGGTAGAGTTGTCCTTTCCTTGGAGTTTTGTGCTGGATAGATAGCTACAACATTGGCAGTGGTAATATTCAAGTAGTGTGTCCGCACTGATGGGCTGATGATGCTTACCTGTAATACAAATTTTATATTGAAATTTTTCTTGTAAGAAATGGATCCAAAAAGTCTTTCTCCCCCATTTCAACTGAAATGAGGAATATAATATTACTGACATTAAGATATTGCACAGTGATACCTATAATGACTAATGGTTTGATAAATCTGACTTAAGCCATGATGCAATAAGTGCACTAAGTACATCAGTCACTAAACCTTGCCAAGTGTAAGTGCACTAAGTACATGAGTCACTAAATCTTGCCTAGCGTAAGTGCACTAAGTACATTAGTCACTAAAATCTTGCCTAGTGTAAGTGCACTAAGTACATCAGTCATTAAATCTTGCAAAGTGTAAGTGCACTAAAGCCATTAATCAACAAATGACGACAAGGTTTAAAGTACATCATTTCCCAATTAATGCTACAATGTTGTCAGTGAATAAGAACCATGCATCAAATCATACTGTAAATATATGAATAAATTAATCTAGTGACATCACATGACAATGAATTGCCAAATTATGTTGTGGACACTGAAAGTGTACAGTGCTACCTTAAATATCAACAACCAAACAGCTGCAAGTGTACAGCCACAATAAACATCAACACCAACAGCTGCAAATGTACAGCCACATTAAACAAAAACACCTCCTGATGGAAGTGTACAAACCACATTAAACTTCAACACCAACAGCTGGTACACTCTTTGCTCATTATGATAATTATTTATTTATTAACAACACATAATTAATTACAAGTGATCGAGAATCTTGATTTATAGTTATTAATTATTCCTCCACAAGACCAACCTGTCTCTCACTTGGTGGATTAAAAGAGTGTTGTAAAACTCTACTCTTTACACATAGGGTGTTGTAAAACTCTACTCTTTACACAATAACAAGATAGACGTTGTACTGTCAAATAATGTTTTCTTATTGGTGGAAATTTCATACCAAAGGAGTAATAAAAATCTTCTTTTTATTTATATTTAATGAGCCCCCATCCACCCACTATTACTCCAACTTAAGTTTTCATATATGTGCAAGAAGGTCAATAAATTTAACACAAAATTTATTAAATCAACAATCAAAAAAATACAACATATGAATATAATCAAAAGAGTGTTGACATTTAAATCACTTCACAACAATGTTTGATTAAGGCTAGACAATCGTTCAGTTTATCTTTGCATAGACAAAAGCAGTCAAATTAACATATATATATATTCACATATATATAATTCATCATAGAAATGAGAGTGGAGTTTCAGAGATAATTATAGTCAATGTACATAATCTTTTCAATAATGGCGGCTGTCACTAATGTGTGAACATGATCATGTGGTTAAAAATAAGTCACTTTCATGTTTTATTAGGTGATGGTCCAATGTACCCTTTCTAGGCATGTTACACAACTGTTCCAGAATCTTCGAAGCGCTCACCAAGCACTCTATGGAGAATCGTCCAGAACTTCACATGCGCTATCAAAGCACATCATGCAGAGTGATCTAGAATCTTCATGTGCACTAATCAACACACCAAGAGGAATGTTCATGAAATCTTCATGAATTCTTGAGATCAAACTCAAGTCTCAATTTCTGTCATATTGGCTCTCAACAGAATTCACAACAACACATTAACGACAAGTTCGACGACAATGTTGGATACACACACAGCATGATCCGGTAGAGTACAGTAGTTACTGCAGTCTGAAACAAATCAAAATCATCAAAGAAAAATCAAATTATGGTAGCACTAAATTTCATCTCTTTACACATTCTCAACTTACAAATCCTGCAACAATATTCGTTAGCCCGATACACAAGCAGCATAAGAAATATAGCATTGATCAAAAAACACAAGTATAATGTACAACATAATCAAATCAGTGAACAGAGAAACAATGGTTCAATTACATAAAGCATTCTCCAATTCAAATCACAGATCAATAGCAAACATGTACTAAACATTTCTAAGTCTATTATTTCTTTATCAGTCAGTTAACTTACATAAGCTAATGATTGCCTTTATGACTAGACTTGAGTTTTGTCAAAATCAATGTGATTAGAATATAGGACTTTCTTCAACAAAACAACTTTCGGTCCATCCCCATTGGATGAATTTGTTATGATCAAGTATGAGACTATTAGTCAGAAAAACTACTCATCTGCTTGGAACTGGTTTGGATTGCATCAGCTAGTGCTATTGTTTACCTCAGTTGCTTACTCCAACTCTTGATACTTACAAAAAATACCATCATAAGCAGTGCTCAATGTTGGGTCACGTTGACATTTAACAATTTGTATAACAATTAAGTTTAGAAGTTGGGATAGGCAAATTTACTCCGCCACACAGTCTTAACACAATACCTGTCTTAATACAATAGCTGCACCCTCTTGCATATCAGCTCCAAAATCTCGAAGAACATCTCTGTGTAAGGTCCCTTGCACTTGACCTGGGTGAAGAAAGAGAAACACTAGTACAGAAAAATCAGGAAAAGAAATTATCTTACACGCTTGCAATCCACTACAGGCATCATGCATAGTAGAGGTCTTGTCATGGAGAAGTGCCAAAATTAATTTTTTTATTGTTTATGCCAATCATCCAGGTTAAGGTCGCCAAAAGCCACCCAACCTGCACATAATTTTCAGTTAATGCTAGAAAATACTAGTCTGAAAACATGACTAAAAAACCCACTACATTTCTTCACAGGAGCTCATAATTTAGGAGCCACGTTGTAACGGTTATTAATAAATCTATTTTTGTTAAATATGCAAATAAAGCAAAGATTCATATTGTTAGTTGGGGTGTGTGCAGTTTTTGTCCACACTTGTTTTGCCATTGTGATGTTTTGAGCAAGGTAATTAATGAAGAGAGTTGTATCATTTGAAAATACTGATTTGGAGTTAGGACTCTTTTGTTTAAATCAGGTGAAATGCTTTCTGATCGTATTAATTGTGAAACACTTTTAAATGCAAAACCAAGGGCTCTAAATTCCAAAAGGGTCTAAATGAAGAAGAGTTTCAACTTCACCTGGATCCATTATTTGAACAGTGTGACTGATTTATCAAGATATAAGATTAACTTACCTGTAGGGTCACAGACCACAACACCAACATCAATGCCATGAAAATCCAGAGAATCTATTACTCCCAGTAACAGGGGTACTTTGCCTTTGGGTAGTAAACGATGTCTTGCCTGTACAAGAAAACACAAGTGCATCACTGAAGAGCTACTTTGAAAGTAGAAGCAAGAAATAATATTTCCTGCATAAGAAATATAACTTTATCAATGGAGGGACAGCAAGCAATATCTTGTTTATGTAAGGGAGACAAAGATCAGTGAAAGTTGAATGCTTTGCTTTAGACAAAATGTGATGTCTTGTTTATGTAAGGGAGACAAATATATATATATATATCAGCGAATGATGAATGCTCTGCTTCAGACAAAAATATGTGTCTGCAAAAGATATCAGTTATCAGACAGGTACTTTGCATTTAAAGCAAGTAATAACTTCTCTGCCAGGGAAGAAGACAATAACCTTTTATTTTTTTACTGAAAGTAGAAATCAATCATTGAAAGGATACTTTGAAGGAAAAAGCAAGTGAAGCCTTTCTGACATGAAATGGAAATGCAACCCTGGAGGGATACTTTGCATTTACAAATAAGTGATGTCTTCCTGACATAGAAAATACAACTGTATCACCTTTTGGGTACTTTGCATTTACAAATAAGTGATGTCTTCCTGACATAGAAAATAGAAGTGTATCACCTGATGGGTACTTGGAATATACAAGCAGGTTATATCTTGTTCACATAGAAAATAGAACTGTATCACCTGAGGGGTACTTGGAATATACAAGCAGGTTATATCGTGTTCACATAGAAAATAGAACTGTATCAATGGATGTGTAGCATCAAACGATATTATAGAAAAGTATTGCTAGGAGCTAGAAAACATGTTATACTCATTTAGTTCCGGAGGGAGTGAAGTGCAGAGCAATACAGTGGACTGAGTTAGAAAGAATGGACAGCTGAATAACAATAATAAACATTTCAATCTAGTGTAAAATCAGTGACAATAAATAGCTTTGTCCCATGTGTACATTATATTACCGAGTCATAAGTGTACACTATATGTGTCGCTCCAACACAGAAAGAGTCTTAATGTCTCTCAGGTCGATTTTGAGTTATTAGTATATTTTAGCAGTATTTTTAATGTTGAATTCAATGGTGACAACCGTTAGAAAATCAGTCTAAATGCTATGAATATTTGAGATAGGTACCCCCAGAAAATGTGATTTCAAGAAAATCAAGTTTTTTGATTGAAAGAAACATATAAGTTGTTTCCTTAGCAACCATGGTTTTAATTTGTTACAAATTGGCACACTAGTTTAATGATATATATAAACAACAAAAACACAATTTTTTAAAATTATCCATTGGACACTTTATTGTCAGATTTTTTCACAACCACACCCTTTAAAAAAATATGTTACTTTCAAACATATTAAGATATCTTTACAATTTACATTTCTTCTCGTATAGTTTTAAAATGTAGCTTTTAGGAGAAAAATAACATACCTAATAGTAAATTATAATTAGTAAGTTAAAATTTACATTTCTTCTCATATAGTTTTAAAATGTAGCTTTTAGGAAGAAAATAACATACATAATAGTAAATTATAGTTAGTAAGTTAAACTTAGAGATGTACCTCTCCCCCATAACTAAGAGAACAGTTAGAACAATGTTCAAATAAACTTTCATACATACAATGACAACATAAAACAACTTCTGCAGATAGACTTCAATAAACCATTAAAATATAGCCAAAAATAGTTGTAAAACCTTATAGAGCATGACTTTAATGGAGAATTTTTTCAACACATCATCAGCATCAGGAGCCAAGTCTGCTATCAGATACTGCCAGGCATTAGTTCCAAAAATGTCTTCAGAGCTAGGCTGAGAAGTTGACATTTCTTTCTGAATAAAAAATACATTTCATTAGCTAGTCCCAACTAACTTTTCAAATTTTGATTTAGTATAAAACAAACATGTTTTAAATCAAAGTAATACGAAATAAGGTTGAATGCAAAATTTCAAATAGTCTGAGATATGGCCATTTGAATATACCTGTTAATTGGCAATATTTTTTAGGGATGCATTGCAAAGAATTCTCATTTATAAATGGCAAAATGAAAAAAATACAATATAGATGTATATGGTAAATACAAAAATAAAGAGTGTTTAAATATTTCCATCAGCATTTATAAGAAAACTTATTTATTGAACAGAGTACAAAAAATGTATATAATTATAAATATGATTATGAAAATGTTTCACACTTAACAAAAGAAGGCACTATCAGTTTAGTATTAACAATAAATAAGTCATAATCTTGTGTAGAACAGAAATGTAAATATAAATATTATTAACAATAATAATAACATAAGACTATAGATACTGTCATTAATAATAAATACTCTGTTATCATCAATATTTAATGTAAAGAGTTCTGCTTAATCTAACAGTAATAAACTCTAAGTAATGTTGTAAATTCACAATTAAATACAATAACTTTAAGCAACATTTAAAATAAAGTTAGGAAAACAAGGGTAAAAGCAACAAAAAGATAAAAATAATAAACGATAAGGTCCAATGTCTTACTTTCGGAGAGCTACTTTTCTTTGTATTCTGTTCTTCATCTAATCCACTACACCTGTATGTACCTGCTGTAAGCTCTTCGGGTTTCTGTAAGAATCAATGGTAGTCAGTTGATCAAATTAACTTAAGTAACCACAAAAATAGCATTATACTATATATGTAATCAAAGCAATCCAATTTTTACAAACGATTAACTTTGCATTATACTATATATCTAATCAAAGCATACAGTTATTTGGGACATGAAAACATTTGTAGAGAAATCAATCAAATTCTCTGTCACTTCAGACTGTCCACAGTAGGCAGGACCAAATAGAGAGCTTGCTTTTATGACCGACTTGACAGTACCTCCATGAAGTGAACATGAAACTTCAGGCTAAAGATCAGACTGTGTCAAAGCTGATTGAGCATGTCAGTGAGTCTCAAAGTACTTTGAAGGTTTTATAATCAAGTTTAGCCAAAAATGATTTGGCACATTTCCCATGTCAAGAGTTGTCAGATGAAATAGAAGAGGGGGACATAACTGACTTTTGTGTGAATATCGAAGTGGTGAGTGAAGAATTCTGATCAAAGTTTGTGGAATTTGATAACATAAAAATAAACTGCATTTTTCAGTATTTGAATATGATAACATAAAAATAAACTGCAAGTTTCAACTTGACCTATGTGATCTTCAGGCTGACCCTTTTTTCCAATCAGAACAGGAAAAGGAAAGAACTTTTTCAAACTTTTTACTGGCAAAAGGTTCTGACAGCTAAGAGATTCTGATATGCAGATCACAGCTATGTTTGGAAGCACGTATGTGCATGAAAGTGTATTTTTTTCGAACATGAAATTCATGAGAAAAAAAACAAGTACAGGAGCTGGCTGGGTGATGTTCTTCATTGCATTTATTGAGATTTTCTACAACAAATACACATGTGGACATCCCTGCTTTAGTGGAATCAGTATACCCATGGAGTTCTCACTGACTTTAATTGTAATTTGTGAATGAGCATATTTTTCTGTTTATGTGGTTAGTATTTGTAACAATGCTAATTTAAAAAAGTCTTAAAAACATTAAGATTTTTTATTCTTCTTGCAGTTTTAGTATTTACTGTTGTCACCATCAAAATTTTTATTGAAAATGACTATAATCTTCGAATATTTGTGGTTTTTAATTAATGCGCTTTCTAGGGTAAGTCGATGATTCTAAGAAATAAGTGTGCAGCCCTTGACTAGACTTATCTAGAAAAATCTGGCCCTCAATGATTCTGAAATTGGACCAACCTGGTTTATAGAGCAATTATTGTCACTTTAGACTATCTATAGAGCAATCAGTACAATTCTTTTTTTTCTTTACACGAAATCATAGATATTGAAAAGAAAAACAATTCAATTTGTACAAAAAGATTCAATTTTGTGTTTTTAACTGTACATATTTTAAGTAATAGCATTCCTTGTCAATTCAGATTTAAAAAAAGATATTGTACACATTAGAATAACAATCCTTGTCATTTCTGATTTTTATAAAAACACAGTACACACTTGAATAGCATTCATAGCCAATTCACATTAAAAAAAAATACTGTACACACTTGAATAGCAAGTATTCTGTCTTGATTCAAATTATTTATACAGTAATCATAGTGCTGCATTGTGTTAAATTTGCCAGAAAAAAATAACAAAAATGGAATATCAGGGCAAAAATTCTGGCATTTAAATTATTACTTTACAACAAGTCAAAGTCATCAAAAACAACATGTCAAAGCCAGTCACAAACATTGAAACAACAGGTAAAAGCCAGTCACAAACAAGGGTTCAAGGCCAGGCTCAGGCACAAATAACAGGTTCAAAGCAAGTCACTAATAATAGGTCAAAGCAAGTCACAAACAAACAATAGGTCAAAGTGAGCCATAAACTAAAAATAGAACAAAGCAAGTAACAAACAAACAATAGGTCAAAGTAAGCCACAAACTAATAATAGAACAAAGCAAGTCACAAATAAACAATAGGTCAAAGTAAGCCACAAACTAATAATAGAACAAAGCAAGTCACAAATAAACAATAGGTCAAAGTAAGCCACAAACTAATAATAGAACAAAGCAAGCCACAAATAAACAATAGGTCAAAGAAAGTCACAAACAACAGTTCAAAGCCAGGCACTAATAATAGGTCAAAGCAAATCACAAACAAACAATAGGTCAAAGCAAGTCACTAATAATAGATCAAATCAAGCCACAAACTAATAATAGGTCAAAGCAAGCCATAAACAAACAATAGGTCAAAGCAAGTCACTAATAATAGGTCAAAACATGTCACAAACAAACAATAGGTCAAAGCAAGTCACTAATAATAGGTCAAAACATGTCACAAACAAACAATAGGTCAAAGCAAGTCAGTAATAATAGGTCAAAGCAAGCCACAAACTAATAATAGGTCAAAGCAAGCCACAAACAAACACTAGGTCAAAGCCAGAAAACAGCAATATGTCAAAGCCAATCATAAACAATAGGACAGAGAGTTACCAAAAGTAGGTCAAGTACATCAGCCTAAAATCAAGAGTAGATCAAAGCTTGACTCAACAGTAAATCAGAGCCTGACAACAGTAGATCAAAGCCCCATTTAACAGCAGATTTAAAGTCTGAAGACAGTAGATCAAAGTCTGTCATCAACAAAAGGTCCAAACAAGTTGTTAAAAGTAGGTTAGTTGCCAGAAACCAAAAGTTTGTAAAATCCTATCACCAACAGTGGATAAAAAACCTCATCAGTAGTAGTGGGACCGTGGGTCAAATCCAGTCTCCAAAAGTAGATCAATGGCAGTCACACCAGTAAGTATCAGTTAGTCACTAACAGGAAGTCAAATTCATTCAACAGTGAATCAAATTCAGTTATCTGCAGTAAATCCAAGCTAGTCATCATTAGTTGGTCAAAGCCAGTCATCAACAGCAGGAAAATCTAATCGCCAACAATAAGTCAAAACCAGTCACCATAAGTCAAAACCATTTAACATCCATTGCAGTCACCAGTGGTGGGTCAAGCCAGTTACTGACAGAAGCTGGTCACTTACCACAAGAGGTAAAATTCCAGCAGGTCCTGGAAAACGTCGGAGACTTCTTTTAGTTTTAACATTATCTGCTTCTGATAGAGATTTGCAGTCATGTATTACAGGATTATTATTCTGCTTGTTTTCAGAATTGAACTCAGCAACACCACAAAACTGCTGGGGATTGTAAGGAGATAAAGCTATCCCTGCAGACAAGGAAACAGATTATGAATAAAGAGATGAAACAGTAGTAGTAGTAAAAGTAATAAAAGTAGTTATAGCAGAAGTACTATTTAGTATTAGTAGTACTAGTAGTAATGAAAGTAGTTGTAGCAGAAGTACTAGTATTAGTAGTTGTATTAAAAGTAGTTGTAACAGAAATACTATTAGTAGTAGTAATGAAAGTAGTTGTAACAGAAGTACTATTAGTAATAAAAGTAGATGTAACAGAAGTACTATTAGTAATAAAAGTAGATGTAACAGAAGTACTATCAGTAGTAGTAGTGTAGTGTAGTAGTAGTAATAGTGGTGGTGGTAGTATATAAACTGACAAACAGTTTTGTTTTTTTTTGTTAATATTTTCAAGTGAATTATCAAAATCAAAATCAGCAAGTCTGTTAGAATTATTTTTGTTAAAGTGTATATAACTATAAATGCTACTTTGTTCTGTATGGGGTAACTGATAAGCAAATGATAAATCTTTTGAATTTAGAAAATTATAAATGTTATATTGCTCATCTGTTGAAACCAAAATGATTAAAACTGTTACGAAAGATATGTACCAATGAATAAACTGTAATAAAAATATGTATAAAATATACAACTATAATAATAGCTACAAACAATACAAAACTTGTCTGAAAGTGTGGCAGAGTAAATTTGCCTATCACAATTTCTAAACTCAAATGTTATATAAATTGTTAAATTGTCAAAGTGACCCAATCTTGGGCACTCCTTCTGACTCTATTTTGTAAGTGTCAGTCTTTAGGAAACAACGTGGGTAGAGAATAATGGTGAGCAGCTCATTAGAAAGTGCCACATAGCAGTTTGAAAATTATGCGCACAAGTTTTGGTGGCAAGCTCAAACAAAAGCCAGTTCTGCACAAAATATTAGAAGGAATGTTGGTAGAGAATATGCTAGAAAATTGCTTTTGCAATCCAAACCAGTTCCAAGTAGAATAATAGTTTTCTAAGTAATAGTCTCACACTTGTTTATAACAAACTCATCCAATGGGGATAGACCAAAAGTTTCTTTGTTAAAGAAATACTCTATTCTATCACTTTGAATTTGAACTCAAGTGTGGTCATAAAGGTGATTGTTAGCTTATGGTAAGTTAACTGACTGATAAAGAAAAAATGGACTTGAAATATTTCATACAGGTTTGCTATTGATCTATTGATTACATAGGCATTCTCTAATTCATATTAATTGAATCATTATTTCTATGTTCATTAATTTGACTGTTACATTTATACCTGTGAATTTTGATTGATGCTATATTTCTGAAACTGTGTGAGTACCACGCTAATGAAATTGTGCAGGATTTTAAAGTTGAGAATGTTTATATATAAGAGAGAAAGGAGTTTAGAGATGAAATATGCCTGAAATTTATTGCTGCCTTAATTTAACTTTTGCAAAGCAGAGCAAGCCTTTTCTTTTGCTGCATCACGCTACAGAGAATACTGTACTCTGCTTGGTGTGTGAATCCAGCATTGTCGTCAACTTATCAGTAAAACGTGTTGCTGTAAGTTGATTCCTGTGAATTCCATTCAAGAGGCAATAAAGTAGAAATGGTGACTTGAGTTTGGTCTTGAGAATTCAAAGATTATTTTGAACTTTTTTCATGGTGTGTTGAGTACTAGAAATGAAAAATTCAAGAAACTTTTATCCTATATATACTAAACTCTGGAATATGACTCAAACAAAATAAGCTTTAAAACAAACATAAATATCAATAGACAAAGTACTTACTATTATTAATCTGTTTTAGTTTTCATTCTTTCTCTAACCAAATCACTATCTTTAAGAAGAACAAATGTGAAAACTTACCTGAGGTACTCTCAGTGTTAGAACAATTAACTTTCACGCTGACATCAGAGAGAATTCGTTTCTTTTTTGCTTGTGGACTTCCATCTTTGGCAATTTCTGCTGAGTGAGGGTTTCTCAGGGAACATTTCTGTGGGAGTTTTACTTCAGTATCTGGCAGTCTCACTGCTTTATCACAATTGGTGCTGATTATGTCTAGCAAGGCATCCTGTAAAAAGCACAATCTAATGAAACTCGCTACAATAGTTGTTATAGTTATTATGTCCAATTCAACTTTCAAGAGTAACCAAAGATAAAATAGTGACAATATTTATGTAAATAATTATACGAGATTTGCTAAAGCACCTAATCTTAAAACTTAAACCCTTCACAACTTTAAATAAATATAGAAACATGTAAGAAACACAGTGAGGATGCAAGAGGATAGATATACCAAGTATACATAAAAGCAGATCAAAAATGAAGCAAAGAAGATTGTCAGAAGACTGGCTGAGTAGGTTAAAAAATGTTTTGTCTTCTCATACGATACTCTGGGATCAAAAGGCAGTTCATTCTATGTGGCATCAACATTAAATTACTATTTAATGACAAGCAATGATCTATTAAAATTTGTTATATCAAACCAGCAGCATTTTAACTGTATGAAACAACAGTTCAAATCTCTAATAAATGTTACAAAGTCCATTAAAGATATCATAAAGCCACTAAGTTCTAAATAAGGACTGGCAAAGAAAAAATAATTCTGAAGTAAAACAGAAAACATTGCCATGTTTTCTACCAGTAAGTCATAATGTCAAACTGGGGGAGCTCTTCTGACCTAGGTTGATTTCATGCTGGGGAATGGGTGTGTTTGGGGCCGAGTGACAAGTCAAAGTTGATGGAGTATTTTTTCCAAGTCAAAGTTGTTTTTTAAAAATGTCAGATTGTAGTGTACTGTGTAGTGGCTCATGCATCCACGGAGCAATTTCCTGGCCAGTAGAAGTATACACTAGGGGCTGGTAGTCCCTGGGCTAATGTCATGGTGATAGTCATAGTCCCCGATGTTGTAGGGGAGAGTGAGGGTTGGGGTATCTTAAAGAGCCCAGTTTATTTTTCCACCATCTAGTCATACCTTTATAAAGATGCCACCTAACAGTCTTATCTATACAATATTGTTAAATAGCAAGCCATACCTAAGGACATCCTATACCAGTCACATTTATTTAACTTAAGGAAGCTACATAACAGCCATACCTATATAAAGATGTTATCTAGCAATCTGCCTATATTAAAATGCCATCTGCAATTGTATCTTCATAAGAATGCCATACGGAATATGTAACTATATAAAATTATAAGGGTGCTATATAATACTTTATAGTCGTACCTTTATAAGGATGCCATAATTATATAAGTTAGGGTGCCATATAAGGTTGTTATCTAGTAAATATTAAATATATAACTATAAGGATGCCATATAAACATCATACCTATATAAATAAGGATGCCATTTAACAGTCAAACCTGCACAAGGATGTCATAAGGTAGATGTAGCTATGTAAGGACACTATATAGCAGTCTTAACTCTTATCTATATAAGGATGCGATATAACAGCTGTACCTATATTTATTATTACTCTATTTTTTATTAGGATACAAAGTTTGAGATGAATGATGTCTCAAGGATACTGTACACATATATTATTCAACTGTTCTGTTTGGAGGAGGGGAAAAGCATTATAACTTATTATTTAGCTTCTAGTTCTATGATGACATTAGATCATGAAACTAGCAAATAAAATATAGAAATTGGTGGGCTAAAGCATTGCACTATATCGCTACATGCAAAGAAGCTGATGACTTCAACAATTAATAAACTATTAACACTATCAAAAGTATCATGTAAAATGATTTAGTTAGGGAAATCTTTTTATGAAGCTCTTTTTCCTGACCTATTATTATTGGTATTTTTATTATGTCAATCTAGAAGCCCTGACATTAAAACATATCAGAAATTAGATGTTAAATTAATGACCTTGTTCTTGTTAATCTTTTGTGTATCATTTATTTTATTTATTTATTTTTTGTCAGAGAAAAATTGCACTGAAATACTTTTGCATTACTAATTATTTCTCCTGTAATACTATTTGTATTTGAGTGTTATCTTACATTTTCATATCTATTTCATTCAAATCAACCAAACTACAGTAAATAAGTAAGTAGCATTAGAACAATTAAAAACTTGATATTCTAAATCTATAGTAAATAAATGTAATTATGGTGCATTTGTTATCATCTTACAAATTTGATTTATGATAAAATCATGTCACATTTAATTCTTAAATGAATAAAGTGTAAGCAGTTATTATTTAGATACATCAACCCCCATCAAATCAATTATATATATATATATACACACACACACACACACATATATAAAAAATACTTTTTTCCTATCATAAGCTTGAAGTTTTAAAGTATTAAAGACTTCATCAATTACTGAATCATTTTGTAAGTCATGTACAAGTAAGCTAAATGCTATTTTTATTACTAATTAAGCAATACCATTTTATTATTACTTTTTTATTTTTAATTACACTATATTAGTATATTATTATTACACTTTACAGAGCTCTACAATATGACTATATTATTACACTAATATATATATATATATATATATAAAGATAATTAACAAGTAAAAATAATATATAAATATAACTTATTTTTAGAAATAAATAATATGTAATTTTAGTGGTAGTGGCATTTCTAATGTGGTAATTTTAATTTTATTTAAAAATAAAATGAAAGCATCAAGCTGTAACAGTGTAAGATTTTCTCAAAGAAAATATTTGAATTGAGTCATATATTACCTAAGATTATTATATCATTTCATCATCATCTGCCTTTACTATTAAACAATATCTGTTTATCTTCAAAAAAAAAAATTGTCAATTAGTAGGCCTTTATCTTTACATGTACACAGAATTCGAAATTGTACAATATTGTTATTAAATAATAAATTATATAATCTTCCTTTACCTCCCTGAAAAAATCATCGTCATCAGGAATTTCAAACATGTTGCACTTAAAATTAATTTTATTTATACGCAAAGTATTTTTAAAACTTTCTCATACACAAGTGATACATTTTTAAAATGAAAGTAATTTTCTTCAGCCTGCACAACAAATTTGTATGTTTCGCCAAAATAGGAGTGGTGTGAAAAGTTAGCTTCCGCTTCCGATGTAATCTCGGATGACTCCAACTTTATGGCAATAGAAACGTGGATATGTTTTCTCGGAATTAACTACCTACCAGTACCACCAACCGCCTCACCTTCACGATGCATATCGCTGTGGCTGTCGCTCTTGTCTTTATTGGCTGCTGTAGCAACGTTGTGTTTTTAGAAGAACTTGTCAGGTCTTATTAACATTTTCTTGATTTCATTAAATTGTTGCAAAAGTCGGGTTTGTACGAGACCATCACTAACAAGTAACAACACTACACTTACGCCTAAATATATAACATTAATAACAATCATGATATAAACTAACGTTGTAGTATTAATATTATGTACCAAGAAATCTCGTTACTGTTATAAATGATGAACAAATCATTACAACAACACCCGAATATAATATTTTAAACTGGTGTTTCATAACTAGTAAATCTCTCAAAATATAAAGTTGATATAATAACTAAATAATAAGAACAATAAGTAGACTAGGCCTATTAATAAAATTATTAAAAGATTACAACTCTGGTTGAATTACATGACCCTGAATGTTTGGATGAAATTCTTTGTTTAGGGCCTATAGTATATTATATTTTGTTATAACTTATAGTGATAGATTTTTAATTAAATTAGAAAAATTTACTAAGCAATAAGTGAATAACCCCTTATAACGCCATCTTTTTTGTTAAATCGGTTTTACTCAAATTCTTTATCTTTCTAATTTTTATTTCTTTATTATTAATTGCTGATCAATACAATATTTGGTGAAAAGTATATTATTATATTCTGTAAGTAACACCATTAAATAAATTAATTTCATATCTTATTTACATATAAATTCTTAAACTCCCTCTGAAGGACAGTATATAAAATTATATAATCATGTTTAAAATGGCCTTTTCCTTTGGCCAATTTGTATTTGCATCATTAAAATACATTGTACTTAGTTAAACATTTATTTTTCAAACTGTGTTAAAGCATATATATTTTATTGTTCAGCTGTCATAATATGTATTCATCTATTATAACAGTAATAAATATAACTTATAAGTTCTAACTTCTATTCATTGAATTGTAATTGTGTAGATTTATAGTTTATAGTGTTATAATTATCTTATTTTTCAGAGAGTTTCCTATGAGTGGAAATTTGATTACATTCTCAGCTTTCGTATTCAATGCTTTGGAAGGTTTTTTCTTCACTTCAAAGTTCCTCACCAAAAAGCCAGCTATCCCTATACGGTAAGATAAGTTTATTTTCCTCACCAAAAAGCCAGCTACTACTATTCGGTTAGATTATTTTCTTTTCTTTACTTAATGGAAAGTATCATTTGTAATCTTATATGGTAGAATTATTTTAGTAAGTAGTAAAGTACTCAAGTACAGTGTTACCCATTAAAATTACATTTAAATGAAACCTGTGCAATCACATGATTCTCTTAGTTTGAATGTGGCAAGCAGTTGTATATAATTATACTATAGAGTTGTACTTTTAAAAATTTATAGTAAGACTTAGAATTAACTTATTTTTTTGTTAGAGACATGTTTAAAAATAAACTATGTCATTTAAATATTTATAACACTGATCACATGGATAAAAATTACAGCATTTGCTTTCTAACTGTGCACAGAGAATTTGTTTTGAGTTTTTGGTTACTTAAAATGATTTATTATAGGTCACTCTCTTAGTCTTATTCTTAACCTCAGAATCTTAATATATAGCCATAGGACAATATGTTCCATGGATGGAAGAAAATATTTTATTTTCATTATTGTTATGTTGTTATCTCTGTTTTAAGGTTATTTTACACTCCTTTCAAGAAATACAGATGAATGGTTCTTTAATAATCAGGTGTCCTCTTTCTTATAAATATTAGTGTATCATTGTCTGTGAAAGTGTGATAGATACTTGAGATTTCAGTGTTTGCATATATAATTTCTTCTTAGAACAATGATGATCTGACTATATATATCATATTTATGCAAGAATAGATTATGTCCCTTTTAAAGTCATATTTACCTGGCTTTGGATGACGACTACATTTCATTTCTTGTTTGGGAGTAGGTTATGTCCCTTCTTAAGTCATGCTTGCAATATGCATGACTGTGATCATGATAACCAGAACACATCATTTTTGGAAGACTATATTATTGTAGTCATGTTAGCCATTCCATAATCATGACAACCAGAATGTCATGTGGGGGTCTCGCTTAGCTGCTCCGATGTCTTCCTCAGGCAAGGAAGGGTGCAGCGCATGACGTGCCAGTAATATGTCAGTTTTTTAGATGTTACAAAAAACACAAGAAAGATACACCATTGATGGTTGGGTGAGGCCCATATTTATTCTGTCATGCAAAAGAACGTCTTATTGGCTGTGTCTGCGAGTGTGCAGATAAGAATATTATGAGTACTTGAAGACAGACGAACGCAACAAAACAATACAAGCACAAACTCTTTTGCTCCTTTCAAAAACTGTGAATAACGGGTTTTTCAGGAAGTATTATTTAGGTGGCGTCTCTCTCATACAGTGGTTAAATCAATCATGCACCTTTGAATGACATTACACTATAGGGATGGGGGAGATGAAAATGATGAAATTCAAAAGTAAAAAATAAAAGTAAATATAAAATTTCTATGCGGTAAATTGTACCGCCAACATGAAACAATTCACACAAAACATGGATTTACCACCATACTTTAGTTCGTTTTACATATAACAAAACGTCTGTCCCAATAAGAATAAATGTTCTTATTCTTTAATCCTACTGCAAATGTTCTAAATGCGCTTTGCCTCTATGTTTCTACTCACTGATATTGTGAATGTTCATAGAGGGATGGGGAAGGCAAAGTCGTAGCGTCACTCACAACAATGATTATTCAAATTGTTGTTCTAGACCTCCCGTGTGTGGGCTGGGCCTGGTAGTTTTGGCTGTCACCAATAGTGACAACTGTCACTGATTTCGGTGGCCTTAGTGTTGTTCTGGCGCTGTCACTATACTTTATTGAGTGAATGTGTCCTCACACTCGTGAATGTGATACCTTCCCACCTTGTCTGGTCTAAGAAGAATCCACTCCTTCATGCGTGGAATAGAATGTTTGAAAACTACACTTGGTGTTCCTATCATAATCTCATCTGATGTTTCATGGAGAGAGAATTTAACTTTGTTGCCTGATGTAATGCCACATTCATGACCTTTGCCATGCAGTGGGTGCAAATCTCAAAGTCTTTCTTGTTTTTTGCTGTCTTGGTGTTTTTTGACTCTCTTTCTAGCCTTTCAGTTTCTCCTTTTATCTTTTTCTTCAGAATTCTAGAAGGTTCGATGATCTTATGACTTTATTTCATTGCTGTACGTAATGTATAATGCTGTACTCCACTACCCTGGCAAGCTTCTGGTTTTTCCTAGGAGCGCATTGGCTAGTTTTTCCTACTTTAACATTTGCTCTTAAACAAGTATACACACATGCACATGCATTTGTGAATATAATTGCATTCACTCAATTTGAGTCAATATATAAAATCATCCTAAAATATATATCTTTATGCATGACATGATCCACATATACTATGTCTACACACGTCAGTCCTAAGCCAAATGAAACTAGGTGAACAGAAAAACATTTAATATTTACATACATGCATTAGTGCATGTGTGTGCTCTTTAGCTATCTAGCATGAACAGTGAAATAAAAATTAATTTTGCTCCATGCTTTTCTCGTGACACAGAATACATATCCTAATGTCCCTTCTTATGTCCTGTTTATTTTGGAGTAATCTTGTGTTTCATAGAGAGTTTTTATTGCTTTTTATTGGCATGTTCACCTTGCTGTTATGTGTTAATGTGATTGTGATTTGGGAGAGCAGAGTGTGCCCCATTTTCTGCCATGTTACTTGAACTGTGAAGTGTAATCAAACTATTTGTCGTATTTTGGAGAGTACATTGTGTCCCTGCTTGTGTCATGTTTGCCTAACAATGTTTATGACAGCTCGTCATGCTAGGGAGAATGGATTATATCCCTGTTTGCCATGTTTACCTTAATACAATCACAATTGTCATGGTCACCAAGATATAATCTATTCTGAAGGCACAAAGACCTTGATCTCTCACTGATAAATGATATGGATGATCCAGAAAATGGTTGTGACAGTTTATGGCTTGCGTGTAGCAATAGTAATATATTATAAGCTTCATGTACAAAGATTTACTTTGGCTCGTGTATTGTTTGGTTTCCTACAAGTACAAGGATGTCTCATTGTAAAGTTTGTGTTGTTTCTCATTTGAAGATAATTGAAAATTGTATTATTGTTTTTATTTGGTAGATGAGGTTGTTTGTATTACTTGCTTATTTAATTTTAAATTTTTGCTTTAAAAAATCAGTTCAAATTTGTTTTGTTTCTTTAAATTTTATTTTAAAATTTATTATTACTGTGTTTGATAGAAAATGATATTTGAATTTACAAATTTTATATTTCGTTTATGCTAATTTTTAAAGATGTCAGCAAGTGTAGTCATAAAGGTGTAATATTGGAGTTGTAATGTTTTATATTGTAATCTGTAATGTGTTGCAGATGTTATATAACATTGTAATGTTTGACATTGCAATCTTCAATATGTTGCAGATGCTATGTGACCATGGTACTATTGTTTTTTGTGGTACAGACAATTAACAATTATGTTCTTGGTCTTAGAATTTCCATGCCTCTTCAGATGATTTTTCGTTCAGTAAGTTGTTTTGTTTGTTTGTTTTATTTTATTTTACTTTTAATCATATTTCACTTTTAATTTTGC
Organism: Sinotaia quadrata; assembly: GCA_028829895.1. Classification (NCBI taxonomy): domain Eukaryota; kingdom Metazoa; phylum Mollusca; class Gastropoda; order Architaenioglossa; family Viviparidae; genus Sinotaia; species Sinotaia quadrata. The sequence goes on from CM054178.1 coordinate 3,023,270, forward strand.
ATTTCACTTGACAATGACATTATAAGAAAAACGTAACCACTTGAAATGCATTATAAATTATACTATAGAATATTGTTAGAACTTGAGTCTAGTAGAAATTATTAGATGTTACAAAGAGCCCATTTAACATGATAAAACTTGAAATGCATTATAAATTATAGGATATTGTTAGAACTTAGAGTCTAGTAGAAATTATTAGATGTTACAAAGAGCCCATTTAACATGATAAAAATTGATGTACAGTATTAGAAGCACAGCAGCCATACATTATTGCATATGACACAGCTATGTGTTACCCGATCGATGACGGAGTGCCATAGACGTGCCTATATCTAAATATAGCTATAACAAGTTTCATTCAAAGACTATTTTCATCAAAATGTTTGTTAATAGTGAACACCAGTGTATATTAAAAGACTATTTTCATCAAAATGTTTGTTAATAGTGAACACCAGTGTATGTTAAAAGACTATTTTCATCAAAATGTTTGTTAATAGTGAACACCAGTGTATGTTAAAAGACTGTTTTCATCAAAATGCTTGTTAATAGAGAACAGTATGGGTATGAAAAGACTATTTTAATCAAAATGCTTGTTAATAGTGAACAGTATGGGTATGAAAAGACTATTTTAATCAAAATGCTTGTTAATAGTGAACAGTATGGGTATGAAAAGACTATTTTAATCAAAATGCTTGTTAATAGTGAACAGTATGGGTATGAAAAGACTATTTTAATCAAAATGCTTGTTAATATTGAAAAGTGTGGGTATGTTAAAAGATCACTTGATTGTAGTATTGTGGTTAGGTAATTTTTTATTATGTGGGTATGTCAAAAGTTCACTTGGTTGTAGTATAGTGGTTAGGTACATTTTTATTATGAGGTATATCAAAAGGTCACTTGGTTATAATGGTAGTTTAGTTACTACATGATTAAATTATTGTTAATAGACAACTTTACTAATACAGTACAATAACAGGAAACATCTTAGCTGTAATGGGGTTATTAATGTTGTTGATTTCTTTTGTGACCTAGAGAATTCTGCTTACTTAATTATGCATTGAAATTTGAATCGGTGTTCTAATTTCTATCTTTGTACATTGTTTTTTTTTCTGCCATTGTGATGTGAACTAATTTAATTTTTTTTTGTCTCCAGGGATCTTTAGTTGCAAACCTTATCCTTGGATTCTTCATTCTTAAAAGACGGTTTGAGTCTTGCTGAAATTCACAGCAATTTTCTTTGATTTTTTTTATCTTTTTTTTTTCATTTTGCTTCTTTAAATTATGTTTATAATGATAAATATGTTTAAAACTGCTGTTTGCCTATACTAATAGGATTATTGTTTCTTTCCAGTCATAGAACTGATCTAATAACACCTAAAGATTAATCATATTAATGGTTCACCTAAAATGAACACTACTTTCAAATTTAAAAAGAAATATAAAGACAGTTTCAGTATATGATTTCATTTAATTATAAAGGTGGACAAACATAATTTTTAAATTTTAAACTTGCAAAGAATAGTAGACCTTTTACAACCAGTGATCTGTATAGTAAATAAAAATCATGACTGTCCTTCAATTCATTTACTATACAGATCACAGATAGAACAAAGATAGTTTCACTGTATTTGTTGCTTTAAATAGGTAAGACCACTCAAATTTTGAAGTCTGGCCAAATGAGCTCATATTTGCAGGTAAAGTTATGATGGTTCAAATTTTGACATAAATTACAGAAAAACCCTATTTTGAAATGACCACACACCAAAAACTATACACAGCTCATCTTTGCTATTTCAACTCTCTGTAACACAAATATATTGCTGATTTTTTTTTTTTTTTAAGGATCACAGATGCATAGAAAATTAAATACAGTCCTCTCAAAATAGCATTTTGTTCAAATTTTCAAATGGCAAATGGTCGAAAACTGAATAAAATGTCTCTTTTGGAGTCTTGTAAAATAAAAACTACTTAATGTACACCATCCACATTTGATATACTTGCTCTTTGGAGTATAGACATTTACAAGATAAATTTTCAGACAATCTTTTTGTATAGATTTAGAAATAAAACATCTCAAAAATGTGGTTTCAAGCAATACATCCGACTTTTAGAACTGTTCATCGCCTGATTAAAATAGACACAACAAACTTTGCTGTCAGAGTACTTAAAGGACCGTGTCTATTGAGAAAGTACCATACAGACTTTACTGACAAAGTTATAATTGATTATTATTAACAGTAGCAACACATTAATTTAAAAGCAGTTCATAACTAGCAAAAGTGATACAATCTTTAGTTTACTAAAATATTGTTACTATTTACAGTTTATTTTTTTGTACTTCAACAGCAATTGTAATTATTAATATCTTTATTTTTTAATATGTGTCTATTGGTTTCATAATACAAAACATATTGATATTCTAAAAATATCCTGAAAATTGAAAGGCTTAAGTCTTTCATAGTTTTTCTTCTATGCTTATTGTATGTCTGTTATGTGAGTAGCATGTTACTCCTCATCATTGTCCTTATCTCAAATTTAGCATTCATCGATTCACTCAGTCACTCAACGACTCATACACTTATTATTTATTATATATCTTAACCCTGATCAATCATTCAATGAAACATTCTCATTCATCATTTATTAGATTGTTTCTTAAGGCACAAGTTATAATAAAATAACGAAAGGTACTGGTCAGCTACTGAAAAAAATATCCTTTAGCATTAAGTTAAGAGTTGTTTTTTATTTGGGATCGGTTCTTTATAAAATTAATTTAAAATATCTGTGATTATTTACTATATATTTTTATAAAAAATGAATCTCATCGTTTAATCATTTCCTGCCTGTATTTCTGCTATAGGAATGTTTTTAGCATAAGTAGTTTATCATAACAAAACATCACTCTCTTGCAACCATTCTTTAAATGGCCTATGTTTAGCTAACCTCACTAATGATCAAAATAAAACTTTCTAACAAATCATACCTAAAAATAATGAATGATTATTTTACTATAGCAATATTTCAATGAAATGTAATAATTTTTCTTAAAAATTATGCAAACTGAGTGGTTTTATTGTTTTGATTGACCATGTTTGTTTTAACAGAAAGTGAGTCACACTTGAGTGGTTTTATTGTACTGGTTCACCATGTTTTGTTTAACAGAAATGAGTTGCACTTCAGTAAATTCACCATGTCTGTTTCAGAGGAACAGAGTTGCCCTTGAATATAAATATTGTGCACTTTTCCGTTTTCTAACCAGATACAAGACAAGCAAATACCTCTCAGTCTTCTTGATCACCATTGGCATCATAATGTGTACCTTGGCATCAGCATCTGACGTGGTGGGTATTTATATTTATCTAGATCTGATATGGTGGGTATTTATATTTATCTAGATCTGATATGGTGGGTATTTATATTTATAGATCTGATATGGTGGGTATTTATATTTATCTAGATCTGAGATGGTGGGTATTTATATTTATCTAGATCTGATGTGGTGGGTATTTATATTTATCTAGATCTGATATGGTGGGTATTGCTATGTTTATCTAGATCTGATGTCATGGGTTTCTATGCTAAAAAACATCTTGAATATGGTAATTTTCAGCAAATTTGGAAGAGTTATCTCCCCTTCTTTGGTCTCTTTTTATACCTATTAAGTATTATAAAACTGGTAGATGTACGTGTTCAATTATATTTATGGCACAGAAGGAGTTAAGTGTTTGTGTTTAATTAACTTAGTTAAATTAAAATAGAATCTTGACTGATCAGTCATAGGAAGCACTTTTAATGTTTGTACAAGTTAAAGAGTTGCTTGTTTACTGAATGTACAAATTACTTTTGACTTTTATTTCAAGATGCCTAATTATTTGTTATTGTATTTTTCTTTACATGTTTTATTCTTTTTGTATTTTATTCTTTAGTGTTTTATTCTTTTTTGTGTTTTAATGTTATATTCTCTTTGTGCACTTTCTGTATATGTGTTTAAAGTGTAATGTTTTCTCTGATGTTTCTTTCTCTTATTGTTTTGTTCTTATTGAGTTTTACATGATTATTTTACATGATGACAGGAGTCTCATCCAGATAAGACTGGAGATGCAATGCATGACTTGTTCCTGTGGAGTACGGGTAAGTGAGAGTAGTGTAGTGTAGACAACTGGTGATAGGTTGTTGTGTAGACAACACATGATAGGTAGTTGTGATGGCAGCATGTGACAGATAGTAGTGTAGACAACAAGTGTCAGTTAGTTGTGTAGACAAGTGACATGTAGTAGTGTAGTCATGTGATAGATAGTTGTGTAGACAAACATGTATAGACATTAAGTGACAGGTAGTAGTGTAGTCAAGTGTGACAGGTAGTAGTGTAGTCAATAAATAAGTAGTAATGTTGGCAGCAAGTTACAGATAGAAGTTCAAGCTAATTACAGTACAGATTTCTTACAGACTGAAAATTTGTGAATATGAGAGATCATTTTATGTTCATGAAAATTCATAATTTATGTTTTGAAGACAAAATCTGTATTTTTCAATTAATTTTAGATGTGTTTTTGTTTGATTTCATTTACTAACATTCAGAATTTTAAATTACATTTTTAATTGTGTTTTGTATTCATATATTTAATATTTAATTGTTTTGGATGAATGGGAGTAACTTCTTAAACGGTGTTTACAGTTTAACAAGACTTATAATCCTCAAATTCTCCTGGAAAATTCCATCTCAACATTTTTTCCTGAAATTCCAGAACATGTACATTTTAAAAGAAATTTTAACATGTACAACAAATTGTATATATTTCTATCAGTTTTCTTGATAGTAAACTTGGTGGCTATCTATCTATCTATCTCTCTAACTATCTATCTATCTATCTGTCTGTCTTTCTGTCCGTCTGTCTGTCTTATTATGTTGAAATGGGTGCATGCATACATATATATCTTTGCTGCCTGTGCTTTACTATCTTCTAAATCTTTTGCAGCTTGAATTCTCAACAACTCTAAATCTTTTGCTACCTCTGATGTACTGTCTTCTGTCTCTTTTAATGCCTGCATTTCCTTGCTTTAATTTCTTGTCTCTTGTCTTCTAATTCTTTTAATGCCTGCATTTCCTTGCTTTAATTTCTTGTCTCTTATCTTCTAATTCTTTTAATGCCTGCATTTCCTAATTTTTAGCTTCATTCCATTTCGCTAGTTCATTATCAATAAATTGTCTTAACTCTTCCTTTCCCAAACCAAGCTCTTTTCCTATTGCTAAAAATTCCCTCTTTGCGTTTACTAATTTGGCCACGGTTAGATGAGAGGTCACTAAGTAGAACGAGGTTTCACGAAAAGTTCTAGCTACATGGAATGGCAAAATAATTCAGGTTAGTGTCAATGTCAGTGTCAGTGTTAGCATCAGGATCATTCTTATCAGAGAACAGAAACTGAGGTGTTATAGAGAGATAAGCGATAATAGTTTGTACTTAACTTGTCAAGAGACTGCCACAATAGTCTTTCGTGTGCTTTCCTAACAATATCACAAGTTTATTGTTCACAATAAAATTAATCAATTCTTCATGTGTTTCACTAGCATGCTTTAGAATTTCTTTGAACTGCTGTTTTCTCAAGACTAATCTGGGCACTCCTTTGCTGTACTAATTCCCTCAAGCAGAACAACAATGTAGCAATTTCCAGTAACTTCCTTTAACCAGAAATTCTGCAATGTAGTGGAACATTTCTTGCTATCATACCTTAAGTTAACAGAATGCAGTGTATACGTACACAGTGGGGTAAAGATTTCTCAAATCTACCACAGTCAAAGCAGTTTATAAATTAATAAACAAGGAAATTCTAGAAATTCCAGAGATTCTAGATTAAAAGGCTGCTTCTTCCCTGTAAAATATAATCAGGGAACAAACACTAAGTTTTCCAGTTTATCATCTCTCATCTCCATTCTTTCATACATTCATGTCTCAACTTATTCCTGCAACAGTATTTATTAGCCAGACACACACATGCAGCATAATAACTACAACATAATTTATGAATGTGTTCACTAAAAACAATGTCATAATTCACAATTTGTAGAAATAATAATCTACTCACATAACAAATCTCTACATAAAATGCAGGTATAACATATCAGTAGCAAAATGCACAAAATATGAAGTCCATTCTCTTTCAATCATTCAGTTAACTCACCATTAAGCTAAGGGCTGCCTTTCATAACCGAACTTTTGCCACACCAAATTCAAAGTGATTAGAAAAATAAAATTATTTCAGCAAGTAAACTTTGATCTCAGCCTATTGGCTGGACTCGTTCCTATAAGTCTTAACTATTGGATAATAAATTCTTCTCAGCCACATGGAACTGGTTTGGATTGCATCAGCAGATTCTAGCATATTCTTTACCTAAGTTGTTTACTCCATCTCTGACACTTACAAAATATTGTCTTAAGCAGTGCCTAAGGTCAGGTCACATTAACACTTAACAATTTATATAACAATTAAATTTAGAAATAGGGATAGACAAATTTACTCTACCACAACAGGTATCAGGGGCAAATGACAGATATCATTGTAGGTGAGTGTATACTGTAGTCAGTGACAATTATATCATTGTACCACTTTGAATATTTTTATCTTTTATTTTCATTATTTTTTTTCTTTCTCAGGAATAATTATGCTTATTTCTTCATTGTTCTTGTCGGCATGGATGGGTGTTTTTCAGGAGCAGACATATTCCAAATATGGCAAACATCCATCTGAGGCTCTTTTCTACAATGTAAGAATATTTCTTACTAGCTTTTTTCCTCGCATAAATGTCATTTTGAATATGTTATTTAAAGTAAAATTATTTTATAGTACATTTTTTTTAATAATATTTATAATTTTTTATAATTTACATATTTATAATTAAGAACTATTACTGTTTTGAAAGTGTAATTGTTGCAGAGAAAATGGTGGTAAGTTTTAGAACTAAAGATTTGTTTTGAACTCTTATTTTATACATTCTTTGCTTTCTTCTTTCGTTTTTAAAATTGTAATTTTAGATTATTTATGAAAATGCTATTGTCTTTGATGCTGCTACAAATTTTACATAAATAATATCTCTATTATTTTTCCTGGTGATATTTTTTTAAATTTAAACTTTGATGATCATTGAAGCTACTTTCTGTTTAATATATGGTTTCCCCAGAACAATATTGGTCATTAAGGGTTGCCCGAGATACTTTGATATTGAAATATAGTAATTTTTATGCAAGGGTTCCCTGAAAATTATTTCAAGGATTTCTCCAGATAACAAGGTTAATGAGGAGAGATGGTTAAAATAAACAATGATAAAACATATTTCAGAAACTTATTTGTGGCAATCAAGATGATTAAGCCATCCTTGTTGAAAATGTAACATAATGTGCATTTGATTGAAGCACACTAGTTGAAAATAAAAGATAATGCCTGATTACGAATATTTTTATACATTTCCAATTTCAGCATTTGTTGCCTTTGCCCTGCTTCTTGTTGCTAGCCAAGGACATCTACTCACAGGCATTGCAGTATAATGCATCTGGTAAATGTTTTAATACTTACCACTTCAAGTAGTTCATTACATCTGGTAAATGTTTTAATACTTATCACTTCAAGTAGTTCATTACATCTGGTAAATGTTTTAATACTTACCACTTCAAGTAGTTCATTACATCTGGTAAATGTTTTAATACTTATCACTTCAAGTAGTTCATTACATCTGGTAAATGTTTTAATACTTATCACTTCAAGTAGTTCATTACATCTGGTAAATGTTTAACGCTCTCTTCTTATTGTAGTACATGTAGTTGATTCATTTTATTATACCATTTGAAACACAAAAGTAATAATTTGACTCATTTCATTCTTTAAAATGAAATCATCACAGAAAAAGTGGGAAGTCAAAAGATTACAGAAAGTTCTTTTTGCATCATAGATTGTAATCAAAGAGGGAAAATGTGTTATTTATTTAATAAGCATCACTTTTATACACTCGCCTTCCTTAGTCAGTCAGGGCAGAGTTCAAAGATGATTCAGGTATTGAGAGTTCACAGAAAGTAAACAGGCTTTTATAAACTAGTTTACAGAAAGTAAGCCATCTTTTGTAAACAAGTTCACAGAAAGTAAGCCATCTTTTGTAAACTAGTTCACAGAAAGTAAGCCATCTTTTGTAAACAAGTTCACAGAAAGTAAACAGGCTTTTATAAACTAGTTTACAAAAAGTAAGCCATCTTTTGTAAACAAGTACATAGAAAGTAAACAGGCTTTTATAAACTAGTTTACAAAAAGTAAGCCATCTTTTGTAAACTAGTTCACAGAAAGTAAACAGGCTTTTATAAACTAGTTTACAAAAAGTAAGCCATCTTTTGTAAACAAGTACACAGAAAGTAAGCAGGCTTTTATAAACTAGTTTACAAAAAGTAAACTCTCTTTTATTAACTAATCTATAGTGTATGCTATGTAATCAAGGGACTACATAATAAAGGAAGACAATCTCAAAAATTAGCACTTTAACTGTTTAACAATGAAGGGGAGATAATTCTATTTCTGTATGCCCTGTTCACATGTACACTTCACTAATTTTGAGAAATACATTTTAAACACAAGTAGGTTTGAGAAAAAACTTGATTTGCACAAAATTAACACAGTTATTTATTTAAGCAAACATATTTTTTTGCAAAAGAAGATATTAAAATATTTGCAAGTATAAAAATCACAAAACAGTAAAATTTAAATAAAAAATTAAAATTCTTTTGCCATAACATATAATTTATTAATTTATTATTGTTAAAGACAATAAATGTTCAAATATGATAAGGTGATGGGTAGCTTATTTAGTAACCCTCCCACTTCAGCAACACAAGGACATCTTTTTGATTGAAATGAACATGTGTGGCAAAATTATTAGCTATAATTGTCTTTAGAGTTTTTTTTCCTAGCATAATCTGTAAAAAACAAAACAAAAAAAACAGCAACAGGGAGCCAACTTATGATGATGTTATTTTCAAATTCATGTTTAAATGGAGCACGCTATAGAGGATTCTGACCAGTACAACAGTGTTTAGTAAATAGCTTTATTAAAGACTTTTTGTTCATGTAACACAGCACTATAGAGGAGGGGTGCACAAACCGCGGGCCACATGTGGCCCTACACAGGGCTCTTTGCAGCGCCCCCCATCCTACCGGAGGACTTTATTTCATTATTTATGTTGTTTTTTTCTTATTGAGCCATCCATGTGCAATCTGACTTGCGACCCTCCATGCACTATCAGTTGGAAATTTGGCCCTCTGGCCTAAAAAGTTTGTGCACCCCTGCTATAGAGGGTTCTATCCAGTACAACAGTATTTAGTAAATAGCTTTATTAAAGACTTCTTTGTTCACATAACACAGCAGTATTAGGTAAGCAGCTTATATATAATAACATATAATAAAATATATTTTATTGTTCCTATCATGTTGGAATTGACAAGTTTTTAGAGTGCTATTAAAGAATACTATGTTTACAGTTTGATAAATTGTAACATAAATCGCACAAACATTCTAACAGTCACACCAAATAATAGCACATTACTTTTTTTAGTTTAACTCTTTTATTGCTGTGTCACAATTAATTTTAAATAAACTTGTGTAATGTACATATTGTAACAAATCACACAGATACATGGATGCACGTTGGTATAAGTTATCAGAGGATATTTTCTGTTTCAGCTCCAGCAATGTTACCATTGTTAGGCATTAGTGCTCCAAAGGCCTGGATCTTCTTGTTGTATAACACCATAACACAGTATCCTTGCATGTACTCACTTATTCTCAGTCTTGTGAATTTGCCTGCACACAGAGTAGCAGTGAGTTATAAAGATCAAGGGAGTCAACCAAAAGCTTATTGTATATTATTAATATAAACAGAGTCTTTAACCCTTACTGTGCTAAAGATGTCTGATTGTCACTAGGTTTGGAAATGTACAAGGCTGAATTTTGCTTCACGTTTGCAATACAATGACTGAAAAGAGATATCACATGATAAACTGACTGAAAAGAGATATCACATGATAAACTGACTGAAAACAGATATCACATGATAAACTGACTGAAAACAGATATCACATGATAAACTGACTGAAAACAGATATCACATGATAAACTGACTGAAAACAGATGTCATATGATAAACTGACTTAAAACATATATCTTCTGATAAACTGACTTAAAACGGATATCACATCGTAAACTGAGTTAAAACAGATATCACATGATAAACTCACTTAGAATAGATATCTCCTGAATCATTTAAAGGGAAAATGTCTATTAGTCTTAAAATGCTATGAACAGTTGTAGGTTATACTTAAGTTTCTTGTTATAATCTGTCATGATAATAAATACATTCATTGACTTTGAGAGAATGTTTGACTTTAAATTTGAATAGAAATGTCATAAGATTAATCACAAAAGAATAAATATAGCATTTATATGTTAGTTAAAAGTCATTGTTTAAGAAAGCGAATAAAATATAGCATTTATATGTTAGTTAAAAGTCATTGTTTAAGAAAGCGAATAAGATGTAGCATTTATATGTTAGTTAAAAGTCATTGTTTAAAAAAGCGAATAAGATGTAGCATTAATGTGTTAGTTAAATGTTATTGTTTAAGAAATCAAATAAGATATATGGAAATAACCCGACACACCAGGCAATGTTAAGCACGAACTTCTACCGTAAAAATCTTTACTTCCCATTTTGAAGAGTAGATAATGTTTTTTTGTTTTTGTTTTAAATCAAAGATAATGAGTGCAAAATAAAAATGCATTTCGATATTATTGATATAATTGCTAGTAATATATTGAAAGTTTTAATGTCAAAGTGTAATTGCAGCAAATATAGTTATACTGTGTTATTACTAATTATTAATAAATCTTGTGCAGATAAATCTTATTTAACATTAATATTTATAATATTACTGCTTTGTAGATTAGAAACTGACCAGTGAATATTTGTTGTTTATCAGCTTGTTATATTATTTGCCACTGATCATTAAAAAAAAATATATATATATATAATAACCCAGATATGTTTTGATTTTTAGTTTTACTATTATGGCACCTGTGTTTAATTTCATTTTCATGGGTTGTATATACTTGAAATTAGCATATGTTTAATATCATTTTGATATTTTCCATATATGTTGAATGTTTGTGAGTATGAGCAGACATTCCTAGTACTTTAAATATGAAAAATGAATTAAACAGTACATCACTTTTCATCACTTAATTAAACAGTTTGCTAATTAATTTATTAAGTGAGCAGACACAAAATATTTCTTACACATGCAAAAACATTTTTAATATATCAAACATGAAAAATAAAATATAATAGCATGCTACTGATCAGTGATAATTCAACATCTTTCTAATGAATGTATTAGGTGAGCCATCTTGATGAAATAGTTTCAGAAAATGAAAATTTACTGATTACATTGTTTTATTTATGTGACTAATGCAGATTGTTGTTATTAATATTGCTCTTATAATGTGTAATAATTGACATTTTGACTGTAAATTGCAATAGTTGCCACTGTAAGGGTTAAGCATGCTCTTAAATAGACATAGTCATTTATCGTATTTTTCTTTAAGATGAAATCACGAAATTGTTCTTTTGTGTTTTGCTCCTTAACTCAAGGCAGATATATATGCATTCGAGCTGTGTTTGTTCTGACAACAGAATGTACTTCCTTGGCAGTGACCTTGGTGGTGACCCTTCGCAAATTCATCAGCCTCATCATCTCTATACTTTACTTCAATAACTCTTTCACACTCCTGCATTGGCTTGGGGCTATTTGCGTCTTTGGTGGAACTCTTATATTCACGGATGTAATTTCTCATCTAAAAAAAGACACGAAGAAGAAAGAATGATGATAAAGATTGTTAGGTTTAGATTAGCATTTTTAAAAATAATTCCTAGAGTTTAGACTAAGACTAAGAGTATAAGTTAGATATTCATTCTCCATTAATTGTATCTTTATTCACAATGCAATTGAGTTTAGACCTTTGTAATGTTCCACCAGTAACTTTGTTCTTGCCTGTCTACATTTTTTCTGACTCGTATAATTCTGAACTGATACCTATAATATAGTTCTGGCATATGTAACCATTTCTCCATAACTGAACACACAATCTCACGTTTTCTTGATTGTGTGCGAGCCTGGCACTTAAAACTGCCTCATTCAGAACTGAGCATGGAATCTCATGACATTTTCTTGATTTGTTTGTGATCCTAGGTATGTGAAAACAATTATTTTCTTGATTTGTTTGTGATCCTGGTATGTGTAAACAATTATTTTCTTGATTTGATTGTGATACATGTAATTGTTTTCTTGATTTATTGTCATCAAGCTCTTCAAGCACTTTATCTCCATTGCCATCCAGAGTTTAATAACATTCTCATGTATGCAGGACTGATCTGTTGCTTTAAATATTTTGGAATATTTTAATAAATTTAATATAAGATTCATTGACTCTATATGTTATGACAATCAAACCTTTTGTCCGTATTATAGGACAAGTTGTTGGCATAGTGTATTAAGATTATGTATTAAGTCACAGAATATCATGATACCATTTTTGTGTTTTATAGGACAATCTTAGTTTCCATTAGAATGCTGTATAGTTTTTTTAACATCTTTAAACTCAGTGACTTCCAGTATTGTGAATTAATTAATTATAAATATGCAACATCTAACATCTTTTCCCCCATCATCTGCTTTGATGTCACATGATCAGTAATATAGGTAAGTTCTGAGTTAAAAAATTAATTATATTCCTAAGGACATGAATTGGAATTTGTACATAAATGGTCTATATGTTGATTCAGTATTGAGCAAGAATATGAATTTGTAGGTAAATAGTCTGTATATTGTCTCAGTATTGAGTGAGAGCAGACATTTGTAGGTAAATGGTTATTATATATTGTCTCAGTATTGAGCAAGAATATGAATTTGTAGGTAAATGGTCTGTATATTGTCTCAGTATTGAGCGAGACACATGATAATTGAAATGTTCTCGATTCCTACACCTTAGTGATGCTGAATGTATGGCACCAGAAGTCTGTATATGTTTGTCTGTGACAGTACTAGTTTTCTCGTGTCATCAGTACAGAATAGATGTTGTAGGTCAGAATTTAGACATTATAGGTTTGTTCATATTGATGGATTGCCATAACTTGAGACTGCATTGGCCCAGAACTTTCCTCTCTATATATCTTACATTCTCATCCACACTATCTGTTTTGTCACGTAGAAATTAATTGACCACTGTAGTAAATACATATCTTACATTTTAATTCACTCTGTCTGCTTTGATGTCACATGAAAAAGATACATAATGTGTGTGTGTGTGTGTGTGTGTGTGTGTGTGTGTGTGTGTGTGTGTGTGTGCGTGCGTGCGTGTGTTCTTGTAGGTTAAATTCACTTTTCATCACAGTTAATTTTTATTTATTTTAATTATTAATTATTAATTATTTTTGGAATTTGTTATCATTAATTTTTCAATGTAGGAGAACATTCATAAATTCACTTTGTATTTGTTTAAATATAAAAATAAATATTTGTTCACAAACCCTATTATACCCCATTTTGTGTTTTTTAAAGAGAAATATCATGTACCCATATTATATGTTTTGAAGAGAAATGTGAGATCATGTACCCATTAATGACCCTTGTATATTTAAAAAATCCTGAGACCATAATTGTCACATTTTTTAATTCACTCAGACTCTGTAACTGTTAATTTATAAACTATGTTATCTTTTTTAAGCCTATAACTATAAGCTTACACCTTTTTCACTTTAAAATGTGTTTATCTCTTTCTGCTATGTGTTTATTTCTACACTTTGTTTTCTGTTTCTCCTCGTGTCTGTTTTTAAGCTATGTTTCTGTCTATGGTTTACATTTTGTTCATTTTAAAACTATGTTTATCTGCTTCTACGTGTTCACATTTTGTCTATTTTTAAATTATGTTTATCTATTTCTGCTTATGTGTTCTTGTGTATATTTTTTTAATTCTTTCAAAACTCTGATTACAATTAAACTCTGTTCATTGAGCTCTGGTAATTTGCTAGTCTCCATTATTTAAGAAAGTGGGTCATGTCATTATAGAATTACTTCTACAAATTCATTAAATATAGCTGTGCAACTGTGATGTCAGTAAATAGATAGGTTTGCCGTCTGAACTGTGATGTCAGTAAATAGATAGGTTTGCTGTCTGAACTATGATGTCAGTAAATAGGTTTGCTCTTTGACCTCTGAGCTAATCCTAATGAGTGCTGAATGGTGGAAGGCATAGAAAAATTAAGTCTTCAGTAATATCAGTCATCCCATTGCTGTTACTTCCTTCCTTCCACAGTACCTATTTTTGATTCAGCAATAGACAGGCTTGCCTTTTTAAACATACTGACTCTCACCTCATTCTTTTGAGTGTTAAGAGATGGAAGGTATAGTGTATAGAATAGCTATGAGTGTTAAGAGATGGAAAGTATAGTGTATAGAATAGCTATGAGTGTTAAGAGATGGAAAGTATAGTGTATAGAATAGCTATGTTGCAAACAAAAACTTCAACTATTCACTCCCCTCACTTAACATCTGCAGAAACGAAAAGCTTAGTCTTGTATTTAGAAAGCTTATCTGCCTTAATGACCTACTTGTATTTAGAAAGCTTATCTGCCTTAATGACCTACTTGTATTTAGAAAGCTCTACTACCATAATCACCTACTGATATTTAGAAAACTCGACTACCATAATCACCTACTAGCATTTAGAAAACTCGACTACCATAATCACTTACTGGTATCTACGAAGCTCCACCATATCAGCAACTATATTGAGAATTCACCTACCATAATCAGTTACAAATATTTACAACTCGCTTTCCATAATCAGTTACTGATATTAACAAAGCTCTTTATACCATACTCAATTTCCAGTAGTGAGAACTCATTTACCTTATTAATCATAGCTCCCCTAATTGGTAATCAGCTAACACTATTACAAACTCTTCTACCATAATCGGTTACTGTTATTGACAACATCTACCATAATCAGCTACTGGTATTTACAATTTTCTCTTCTGTGATCATCTAATGGTATTTTGAATTCATCTACCATAATTTATTAATTGTATTTACAGATATCCTCTACCATACTAAGATAAAAATACCAATATAAGTGACCTCTATATTTCAAATGTAGAACAAATGAATACAAGGACCAGTAAGTGTCTTTAAGAGCAAAGGTATCCTATGAAAACATGACAAGTAAATGAAATGGTCATTAATATGGGAAACCTAAAAATTCAATCACCACAAAAAGCAACTTTGCCCACAAGAAAATGAAAACCATTAGAACTTTGCTTAAATAAAAATCATCTCTTCTTTGTCTTCACTCTCATTATCTTCTGCCCTTGACACCTTCACCTTTAACCTTGTTTTTAAAAAAATGACCCTCAGTGCTACATTTATCCAGTTTTGGAACAGGATGTTATAATTATATTATCAGTGATTATCTTTAATTACCTTTAGGTAAGATAAATATGTTGTTGTTTTTTTATAATTCTTTATGTAATATATATATAAACACACTTTTTATAATTCTTTAGATACCTTTGGGAAATATAAAGATGGTCTCACAATGGTATTCTCTTTCAGACTCTCATTTCAGAGGCACTTTAAAGACACACCTTGTAGTCTGATTTTGCAAGTTTGCTGTAGTTAAGGTCTTTCTGTTATATTTGATTGTATTTTTTTGTAAATGTATTTTTTTTAAATGTAGTCTGCTTGAATGATTTTGGTACTGCATAAGGTTATCATTACTTTTGCCATGATTGCATTTCTTATTGATTATTTTGCATATCAGTATTGGTCATGTAATCATTTGAAATGTCTGTTAACAATGCAAATTTATGATGAGAGAGTTAACTAAACTGTTGCCTAGCAATGCAGCCTAATATTGGACAATCTTAAATGCAACCTGATATTAGACAATCTTTTCTAAGTGCTAGCCAAAATCCTACGTGTCAGTGACTTGAGTCCAGATAGGCAATAGTTTACGGGTGACTCTACTGCTCCCTAACACAGAGTGAATGGAAGTGTATCTGATTGGACGGTAAAGCAGGATCAGTATTTGAAAATTGAACAGTGTATACCCACAGCTGTTAGCTAGGAAGTTTCAGAAAAATGTCAGCATAAAACCCTTACATCTTCATTTCTTCTACCCAGTGTTGTAATCAGTTACAAAACCCTTACATTGTCATTCCTTATACCCAGTGTTGTAATCAGTTACAAAACCCTTACATTGTCATTCCTTATACCCAGTGTTGTAATCAATTACAAAACCTTTATATCTTCATTTCTTGTATCCAGAATGCTTTATCTTTTTTTTTTATAAATCCTTAGCCCCTTACTCTGGAATTTTAAAACAGTTGGAACAAGCTTGAATCCTGACTTTAAAGAAAAGTTACACCTTTTTTCTTACTGCCATTTACTCCTTTACAATCTACCTTTGGGTTTTTAATATTAAAAAAAATATATGGATGCATTATTTTGGTAACAGTGCTAAAAAATTAGTCTACTTCATAGTGTGTCCTAAAAAATGGGTCTACTTCAGTATAATGTCTAAAATCATGTCTAGGTCTACTTCAGTGTAGTAGGTCTGAAATCATTTTCTAGGTCTACTTCAGTGTAGTAGGTCTAAAATCATGGTCTAGGTCTACTTCAGTGTAGGTCTAAAATAATTTTCTAGATCTACTTCAGTGTAGGTCTAAAATCATGGTCTAGGTCTACTTCAGTGTAGGTCTAAAATAATTTTCTAGGTCTGTTTTAGTGTAGTAGGTCTAAAATAATTTTCTAAATCTATTTTAGTGGTCTGGATCTATTCAATGTAGTAGGTCTAAAAACATGGTCTAGGTCTAGGTCTGTTCAATGTAGTAGATCTAAAAGAACATGGCTTCTGCTTCAGTATAGTGTGTCTAGAAAAGCAAGAATTCTTCAGGGTAGCATGGTTGCTATTACTAATATACATTAGTGTAGTTGTAAATTATTTCTTTTGTGTTTCTTGTAAAATTTGGTTATGTCCATGATATTATGATAGGTAGCCTTAACAAAGGTATGAAACCATTTTGTGTTAACATTACTTAACTTTCTTGCCAGTTGTGGTTAAAAATAATTGACTTTGCTGTTATTATTTATGTGTACCTGGAAACTGAACAAATTTAGCCGTGGTAGTAGTACACAAATTTAGCCATGGTAGTAGTACACAAATTTAGCCATGGCAGTAGTACACAAATTTAGCCGTGGCAGTAGTACACAAATTTAGCTGTGGTAGTAGTACACAAATTTAGCTGTGGTAGTAGTACACAAATTTAGCTGTGGTAGTAGTACACAAATTAAGCTGTGGTAGTAGTACACAAATTTAGCCATGGCAGTAGTACACAAATTTAGCTGTGGTAGTAGTACACAAGATTACATTAACTTATTCTAAAAATGAAATTGAGCTTGATTTGTTTTTACATTTTATTATTTATTCATGTTTCTTTACTTTCAGTCATTTTATCTGTTGCTTACTTGAATCATTTAAACAATGTGTTTGTACATAATGTAAAGAACTACAACAGTATTATAATAACTGGTAATTCCACACACCCAGGTCTTAATTGATATGTATGATCCCTTATTTGCTGATTGTTGGGATTGCTTAGTTATATGGATATGAATATTTAATGCGAAATGTAAATACTGCCATGATTAATTACAACTCATTATCAAAACAAGGCATCTCCTCAAAGTACTTTTAGAAAAAATAATTTATAAACATATTCAATATGTATGAATTATATCATAACTTTAACTTTTTATACCAAATTTGACATAAGCACTGTGACTGGTATATTTTCTCTTAATTTGACCTGAAATTTGTGGCTGGCATACTTCCTCTTAATTTGACATGAACCCTGTGACTAGTATACTTATCTGAATTTGAAATGATATGTCACTTATATATTTCCTGTGAATTTGAAATGAAATGTGTGACTGGTATATTTTCTCTAATTTTGACCTGAGATCTGTGACTGCTATACTTCTTAATTTGACTTAAAATCTGTGACAGCTATACTTCTTAATTTGACATGAACTTTGTGACAGGTTTACTTGTTAATTTAACATGAATACTGTCTTGTATGCACCTTCTAATTGCTGCAGGAATAACAAATGTACATTATGCAAAATCTCTATGCTTTGCTGAAAAAGTGCAAATCACATCTAAACCATGAGAGGGATTGGGGACTTGTTTTAAATTTTTATATAAAAGTTAGAGATCCTTTGAAACCATGAGAGGGACTGGGGGACTTGTTTGAAATTTTTAGAGTTAGAGATCCTTTGAAACAGATCTTGTAAGAGAGCAAGGAGTGCTTCGTGAGATTTGCAAAAAAGAAATTGGACTTGTCTATGTGCACAGGGGACTTAAATCTGACCCATCAATTCATTCTGACCCATGGATTTGTATATGTGCATGGAATCCAAATCTGATCCTCAAAATGGACTTCTTTTTGTGAAATGGACTCCTAATCTCACCCTCTTTTAATGCAGACGGGTCATTCTGACTGAAAGTTTTAAAACTTGTGGCACATAGTGAAGGTGAAAGAAAGAAATTGTGATTAACCAGAACTTGAAATGATCTTTGTGCCTTGTGAGTCCCATAGATTTTTCTGGAGACTGGATGTTCAAACTCTGGTCTCAAAGACCATCACCATGTGTATCATTTATGCTAATATTGCATACCATCATCGCGTGTTTCATTTCATGCTAATATTGCATACCATCATTATGTGTTTCATTTCATGCTAATATTGCATACCATCATTATGTGTTTCATTTCATGCTAATATTGCATACCATCATCGCGTGTTTCATTTATTGTTAATATTGCATACCATCATCGTGTGTTTCATTTCATGCTAATATTGCATACCATCATTATGTGTTTCATTTCATGCTAATATTGCATACCCGTTATGCACTGTCTACCTACCCACTAGACTTACCACACAGTTATCCTGACTTGCCTACCTCCAGCATTGTTTGACGGGCGATTTAGAACTTGCGGAGTCATTGTTAGCTTGAATACAGACTTTAATAAATGAAAATGTGAATTATAATGTCAAAATTTAACATAAATGAAAGATTTAGAGAAACAACACCAAACTTTTAGCATGAAGAGTAAGGATTTAACATAGACATTTAGCATGAAGAGTAAGGATTTAACATAGACATTTAGCATGAAGAGTAAGGATTTAACATAGACATTTAGCATGAAGAGTAAGAATTTAATATAGATATTTAGCATGAAAAGTAAGGATTTAACATAGACATTTAATGAGTTGGCACTTAGTACTAAAGAAAGATACATTAAATGCCTTTAATCTTGAAAAGTTATGAGTTAGAAAAGGAGAATGTTGCATGATTAAGCATTTTCAAATATGAAAACTGTTGCAAAAATATTGTTATGGGTTAAAAATAAGAATTTATTTTTAAAATTAAAAATATTTTAATAATTGAGCATTGAAAATTTATGCTGAATATACCTTGCAAAACCTTGTATAAATGTATTTTCTGTTTTATCTTGTGTTGGCCGTTTCACTCCAGACATATAAGGGCAATTTATCTTGTATCGCAAACTCATGATGTGAATTATCTGAGCTACAACATATCTGAGGTTATGTCTCTTTGTTTAATGATGAAACATGTATTAATTTCATTGTAAATGTAGAGTTGATTATTTTTGCTTTTTATGTGCACTTTTGTTTCTACACACAATTAAAGTCAGTCTCCTTGTACACTTGCTGTCAGTGTCAAATAGTGTGTGGTTTTGTTTCTACACACAATTAAAGTCAGTCTCCTGCACTTGCTGTCAGTGTCAAATAGTGTGTGGTTTTGTTTCTACACACAATTAAAGTCAGTCTCCTGCACTTGCTGTCAGTGTCAAATAGTGTGGTGGTTTTGTTTCTACACACAATTAAAGTCAGTCTCCTGCACTTGCTGTCAATGTCAAATAATGTGTGGTTTCAACTAACAGAATGCAACAAATTCATTTGTAGATCCAAGATCTACAAGAGAGGCATTCATCTAAAGTGTTGCCTTTTGCACTGAGGTGTTTTGTCTGGAAAAAAAAAATGAGGTTTTGAAATGGCTGGCCCAAACTTTACTTTGAAAAGAACTCTAACCATCAAAATTTTTAACAAGAAGAAATGTTCCTTATTCAGTTCTAGTAAAAGTATGAAAAGAAATATTCTTTTTTTTTTCATTTAGCAAATGTACAACTAAATAGAAAAAATTAAACAAACATGTTCATTTCCAAACTGGGTAACAAAACAAAAGTTTTCATTGTTTTCTCATCATTTAAACTGCACGGTATCTAGATGTTCTTTTATTTAAGAATTGATGTTAAAATTTATACATATTATATGGTCTTGAGATTATTGAAAATTTTCACTAAATGCAGGCAAGGTAAAAGTTTAAACTGTGATCTTGAACAGGTTCATGATCTCTTGTGATATTTCATTAACCTGTCTCTGAGAGTGGTATGTGTTGCACCTGGATTTGTCATGTTATATTTACATTTCATTAACCTGTCTCTGAGAGTGGTATGTGTTGCACCTGGATTTGTCATGTTATATTTACATTTCATTGTCACAAGCATTTGCTGCCAAGAGGTGAAACATTTTGTAAGTGCAGAACTGGAAGATAGATTTATTGCAATTAATAAACAGTGTTTGAGGCACCAGCCTTTCATTATTGAAATAAAGCAATTATAAAATTGTCATTGTGTGAGATGACAGTGACGTAAAATATCTGTAAACTGTGACAAAAATAAACAAGTAGCAATAGGCATATTTCACTGATAGGGTACTTATGCCTAGGGCAAAACATTCTTTGTAACTCTTTTTAAATTTGAGTGCTTTAATATTCTCTTATATGTAATCATCTTTTTGCTGTGTAACTACCATTAATCATATTTTATTAAAAATTTTAGTAGTTTGTATTCTTAATTAATTTTTGTTGTTTCAGTGTTTGCATATAAACAACTGTATTTGTAGTAGTGTTCTCATTATGAGATCATTTTAGCTGGGTGTGTGAATTAAATTATTGTATATAGTTAATTTATTGCTGATATAGAGATCTAAATAAATTTTCCATTTTTCTGAAAAATCAGGAAATAAAAACAAAGATAATTACAATTACATTAATTAGACTATTCCTGTACTTATTATTTTGACTGTTGGTGTCTATATTTATGTTTAAAAAAAAAAAAAAAGTGAAAATTTTTGTGTTTTATTATTCTTTGCCTTCTCTTACTGTTGTTGTTCGTTCACTTCTCTCCTGACAGCATGCATTAAGATTTTCATCCAAAGTAACGATGTTGTTGCTCTGTTCACTTCTCTCCTGACAGCATGCATTAAAATTTTCATCCAAAGTAACGATTAACTGATGCCGGATTTGTCGTAAGCAAATAAATAAATAACGTTTTTATTATATATATATATATAGGAATTGGAGACGCTAAAAGTCACAACTATCAAATATTAAACTACGAACATAAATTGTAGCGAAATTCGAAGCATTAAGCAAGGGAACAGTGCTATGATAATTACCTGCTTAAATTGTTTGATTTTTTAAAATTACGTCGATATAAACACAAATATGTAAATTGAAAAGTAGTATTGTCCGGATTTTTAACCTTTTAATGGAACTTAATTTTTATATTTTTATTTATTAATTACGTATTTTTTATAACAAAATTGATAAGTCACTTCAATGATTTGTGAATGATAGTTTTGACAATAAATGGCTGGGTGGATAGATGAAATCGCAAAATGAAAAATAAAATATTCGATTTGACTTCATTATACTTGTCCTCAACAGTTAACATTTCAAACAATAAGACCTAAATTTATGTCGCGAGCCAGCAGACTACCATATCTCTCTAAAGACCATATCTATACAGGCCATATGAGATATGACATTTGTTATAAGGCTCAATGTAATCATGTATAGGTGGCCACATTTAATCTTAGCTCCACACGCCCATTTCCTGCACCAGTGACCTTTAGCAAACACTGACCTTATGCCCAGTTCGCACTCGCAAGAATTGTTGTAACCCAAATGACTGATTATCGGATTCAACACCAACGCAGGGGTTTCTCACCAATCATCTAAAAATAGCACACTTCACTGAATTCCAGCGGCAGTACCGTACACCAGAGGTTTCCAACCTGTGCTCCGTGGAACTTTAGGGTTCCGCGAGAGCTTTTTCGGGATTACTCGTCTTCAAAAGCTGTGGAACCCACAAATAATTCCGGAACCCTGACAACTCATGAATTTCATATAATACATTGTACAGCACAGACTTGCTTGTAAACTCAATGTTAGAAATACATTGTACAGCACAGAATTGCTTGTAAACTCAATGTTAGAAATACATTGTACAGCACAGAATTGCTTGTAAACTCAATGTTAGAAATACATTGTACAGCACAGAATTGCTTGTAAACTCAATGTTAGAAATACATTGTACAGCACAGAATTGCTTGTAAACTCAATGTTAGAAAAGACGATTTTCTTGTACCCGTTTTGCTGCCACTGTTATGCGTTATCCTCTTCGAGTGCTTGTACCATTTGCGAGCACGTGTCTCTGTGAGACCGCATTTTCAGTGTCCGCTACAACTAAGACAAAGGAAGCCGTCTCCATACAGCACATGATATACGTTTGCAGTTGTGTGACATCAAACCCGATTTTATAGAACTAAGTAACGATTTTCAGTATCAACCGTCCCATTAAATATTAGTAATACTAGCAATACTTATATAGTGACAGTTTTATAATGGAAATGTTATTGGCCAAGCTATTCATTGGTATTGCAACAAAAATATCAATGTCAGACTAAGAGAAATATTTATTTTTAGACTGAGACAAAACTATCAATGTTAGACTAAGAGAAATATTTATTTTTAGCCTGAGACAAAACTATCTATGTTAGACTAAGAGAAATATTTATTTTTAGACTAAGAGACAAAACTATCAATGTTAGACTAAGAGAAATATTTATTTTTAGACTAAGAGACAAAAATATCAATGTTAAACTAAGAGAAATATTTATTTTTAGATTAAGAGACAAAAATATCAATGTTAGACTAAGAGAAATATTTATTTTTAGACTGAGACAAAACTATCTATGTTAGACTAAGAGAAATATTTATTTTTAGACCAAGAGAAATATTTATTTTTAGACTAAGAGAAATATTTATTTTTAGACCAAGAGAAATATTTATTTTTAGACTAAGAGAAATATTTATTTTAGACTAAGAGAAATATTTATTTTTAGACCAAGAGAAATATTTATTTTTAGACCAAGAGAAATATTTATTTTTAGACTAAGAGACAAAACTATCTATTTTAGACTAAGAGAAATATTTATTTTAGACTAAGAGAAATATTTATTTTAGACTAAGAGAAATATTTATTTTAGACCAAGAGAAATATTTATTTTTAGACCAAGAGACAAAACTATCTATGTTAGACTAAGAGAAATATTTATTTTAGACTAAGAGAAATATTTATTTTTAGACTAAGAGAAATATTTATTTTTAGACTGAGAGAAATATTTATTTTTGACTGGGTTCCATGTAGCCACCCGGTAAACATCAAAGATTCCGCACGAGTTCCAACGTTGGAAACCACTGCCGAACTCTAGACTTTGCCTATCACGTGACTGCGAGTAAGCGGAAACTCTGGTATTAAGAGTTATCGTTGCTTCGTCAAATTTTTACTGGACATTTAAATCTATACCTCCATTGACTGATAAGCCACAAATGTTTGTTTACTAACATACTGTCAAATAGTCAACTGAGTGATGAGCCATAAATGTTTGTTTACTAACATACAGTCAAACAAAAATGAAGACAGCACTTTCGTCGCTGCAAATATTTTAATAAATCCCTAATTTTCTCAGTTGTCGTCCTTGGGAAACGTATGGAATGATAAAGTTGGACACTCGAAGCATACAATAGCACAACCAGGAACACAACATTTGCGATGACAATTACATGAAGTAAGTCGAGACATCATCAGTGTAACATTAAATGTCATCTTCGTAAAACGTCCAGCAAGTGAACTGGAAATATCTGACCTCCATAACCCGAAAGGTCACTCGTTTACATAATTGTCTAAAGTAGTCCATTGCTTATAATAATATATTCATGGCATAAATCTCAGAGAAATAAATGCAATGCTTACATTGTGTGATTTTTAATATATTTAAAAATGTTGTCTGATAGTGATAACTTATACCGACTGACATCAAGTGTCATTAACGTTGTATGTTTTACAGTCGACAGCCTTCACTCTTTAATGTAAGTATGACATTTTCTTAATGTAAGTCATGTCTCATTGACATAAAGTGACTTTCCTTAAGTATAGATTGCAGTCGATAACTCCACTTCCTTAACATGAAATTACTTCTTTAGTGTGAAAGTCGCTTAATGTAAGTCTTAGAGGAGTAAACTGAATCTCTACATTATATGTCATCACAAACAGACTAATCACCCGTGTCTTCAGCAACAGATTAATTGTTCTCTATTGTATAAAACAAATGAATTTAAAAAAAAAAAGGTGACGTTATTATGATTCTATAAGTACGATTCATGGGGCGAGCGTGAAGAACACATCAGACAGCTCCACCCTCAACGTCAGCCATGGAGTCAAATGTCTCCGCCTGTGACCAGCTTTGAGGTCAGAATCAGCGAATTATGGTCATTTTCAAGAGAGCTCTCAATACGTTTTTCACCAGCCAGAATAACACTGCTTCTTTGGTCAGCGTTTGTCCCATTAACAATAATGATCTGAAAAGTGCATATACTTTGTAAATCTAGGAGAATTAAGTTTGCATATGGCTGATGTTTTTTATCTTTTCAAACTTTCGCGCGATGAGAGTCATGTCTCTTTACGCTTCACGTTCTTATCGCAGTCAGCCGACAAACTAAAAGTAGCAAGTGTATAGAGGTCCAATGACTTTGGTGAACTTTACTTATTTAGACTTTTCTTACAGATTATAGTTTTGTAGATTATAGATTATCTTTCGACACTGATGAAAATAGTTATCACGACAGATTCTCTTATTGCTTCAACACGTACACCTATATCTATCTCTACGCTTTGAAACAGTATAACGACAACACCTATATCTATCTCTATTCTTTGAAACAGTATAATGACAACACCTATATCTATCTCTATTCTTTGAAACAGTATAACGACAACACCTATATCTATCTCTATTCTTTGAAACAGTATAACGACAACACCTATATCTATCTCTATTCTTTGAAACAGTATAACGACAACACCTATATCTATCTCTACGCTTTGAAACAGTATAATGACAACACCTATATCTATCTCTACGCTTTGAAAGAGTATAATGACAACAACTATATCTATCTCTACGCTTTGAAACAGTATAATGACAACAACTATATCTATCTCTACGCTTTGAAACAGTATAATGACAACACCTATATCTATCTCTACGCTTTGAAACAGTATAATGACAACAGCAATAATAACGCCAAAAGCTATTAATAGTTTGGGGATGCACTAATTAGGCAATGGATAAGTCTATTATTCTACGGACAAGAGCGCCTGCATAAAAAAGTAAAAAGATTTAACGCAGGTGCTGGACAATTAACTATATTCCCCCCTCCTATACTATCCATTCATGCTCCCACCCACCCCTTCCCACCTTGCCGATGTCTTTGTCTTTCTTCACTGGGTGCGCCACTGATACACTGATACCCTAGATATATAAATAGAACAAAACGCAAGTTGTGGCCCCACCCTCCAAATCCTGAATTTCTCTATAGTCTTCGTATCTCTGCTTACATGCACTGTGTGAAAGGTTTGTCTGGCTCAAGGTCACCTCTGTGAAGATGAAGCTGACCATTGTTACTTTTCTTGTCCCCTTTCTCGCATTGGCACGTGGTCAAGGACGTAAGTCACAAAACAAACTTTATTGTTTCACACATTTCACAACTCTGTGAGAACGTTTAAATATCTTTAAAAATATGTTTTTAACTCGCTCGAAATGAAGACGTGACGAGCGTTGACGGGTGTTTCAACAACGGTTGGTGATGCAACTGCAGACGCAAAAGTAATAAAAATAAATAAAATCTTAATAATAAAAATTTGTAAAAAGAGAATGGAAAACAAACCTTATTGGATTTCTTCTCTTTACATTGGTTTGTTGGAGTTTAGCCTACTAATCCATGTATTATAGTGTGTAGACTGGCGATATGATAGAATTTCTATTAATTCATTTTGCAGGCTGAAGTTTAATATTTGAATTAATTCAGTTTGCAGGCTGAAGTTTAATATTTGAATTAATTCAGTTTGTACGTTGAAGTTTAGTATTTTGAATTAATTCAGTTTGTACATTGAAGTTTAGTATTTTGAATTAATTCAGTTTGTACATTGAAGTTTAGTATTTTGAATTAATTCAGTTTGTAGGTTGAAGTTTAGTATTTTGAATTAATTCATTTTGTAGGTTGAAGTTTAGTATTTTGAATTAATTTAGATGGTAGACCGAGATTAAATATTTTAATTAATGTAATTTGTTGGTAAGTTAAATTTTTTAGAAACAAATTTTAGGCATTCAGCAACTTTTTTTTATGTTTCAGTTATCTTTTTTAATCTTGTAAATTAAAAAATATATAAATTGAAATTGAAATATAATTGACGATAAAAAAAAAAAACTACTGACTACACGCATTATGTTTTAGTAATAGTGATTTTTTCCTCAGTACAAGTCAGACCGTATTAGGACTGATGGATGTATCTCTTGTCCGTCTCTCATTAAAAAAAATACTATACAAGTCAGAAAAGATGTTAGATGATATCAAGTCGTATCTATCTATCTATCTATCTATCTATCTATCTATCTATCTATCTATCTATCTATCTATCTATCTATCTATCTATCTATCTGTCTATCTATCTATCTATCTTATACGTGTGTGCGCGCACACATGTTTGATGTTATACTAACTGTCATTGTCACGATCTTATTATCAGGTGATTGCAATATTCCGGATCACTCAGTTTGCAGTCACGTTTCACCAGATATTTGTGAAGACGATGTTCTTGCCAGAGATTTATGCCCGCACCTATGTGGAATTTGCAGTAAGGATGATTCATATTTCATTCTGTATGTATGTACATTGCAGAAACTAATAAAATTATAAGTAGATTTCTAATTGGGATTTGTCAAATGCCAACCGCCATAACTGTAACCAGTGCCGTGCTTATAATTAAATTATATATAGTAATTATACTTTTATATTTCAAATAGCAAACTTATATAATTTTATACATGCTTTTATTGCGTAAAAGTCGGCAGCAGATGTAAACACACATTAGGCAAAGGGCATAGAGTTATGCAACCCGTATTTTGATGAGTTGTCATTTGTTAATATAGTCCGTGTTTTGCTGTGTTGTCATGCGTGAATGTATTAAGAAATGTTTTGACCTTTTGTCTCATCAGTCACGTATGGGTAATAGTTGGCTGAGCTGTCTATTCCCTGAAGTCTTGTATGGGTAATAGTTGGTTGAGCTATTCCCTGAAGTCTTGTATGGGTAGAGCTGTCTATACCCTGAAGTCTTGTATGGGTAATAGTTGGCTAAGCAGCTGTCTATTCCCTGAGGTCTTTTTGGGTAAAAGTTGGTTAAGCTGTCTATTCCCTGTGGTCTTGTTTGGGTAAAAGTTGGTTAAGCTGGCTATTCCCTGAAGTCTTGTTTGGGTAAAAGTTGGTTAAGCTGGCTATTCCCTGAAGTCCAGTAGTAGTTGAGTAATCTCTCTCAACGTCAGCCTGTGCTACTAGAAATTCGATGAGGTGTTCAAATAATTTCTCTCACAGAAGATGAATTTATTTCTTTTGACTTGTACCTATAATTTCTCTCACAGAAGATGAATTTATTTCTTTTGACGTACCTATATGTGATGGGGTGTGGACCCTTCCACATATAATTTAGGAGGCCGAAATGGAGTCATTGAGTAATACTCAAGGTCTTTTGCGTTGGTGTTACAAGGCGTCCGATATCTGAAAGTGTGCTATGGTGAATGATGTTTACCATCTTGAAGTGTGCTGTGATGACATGGTGTTTACCATATTGAAGTGTGTTGTGATGACGTGGTATTACCATCTTGAAGTGTGCTGTGATGACATGGTGTTTACCATATTGAAGTGTGCTGTGATGACATGGTGTTTATCGTCTTAAGTGGTGTGGCGGCATTATGACCAGGTTGTGTGTAGAGACAATCGATGTCCACTATCTTGCCTTGTGGTCGATTTCGTGAAAGTGAGACTTGTCTGGTCGATGCATGTACGGAGAGGATCGAGGGTGTGTCGAGACCCTTGAGGCCAACAACGTTAACTAAGGAGCGCGCCTTAAGTAAATTTCCTTGTTTTTTTTCTACATGCTTGTAGGGGTTTGATTCGACAATGTGACTACAGTCTAATGCTACAGCATCCCGCCTGTGAGTGAAACCAAGTTCATCAGGACATGAGAGGTATTGGCTATTAAGTGAGACATCTACGTCATCACTTCATGCACTGAAGAGACATTACATTAAACCCTTATGGGTTAGACATTTATGACGTCATGATCGTGTGAGTGAGACATCTATGACGTCATGATCGTGTGAATGAGAACTATATTTAGACTTCTTCACAGGAGAGACATGATATGATGACCGTGTGAGACAACTGCGTCAGCACATATTGCACTGGAGAAACATGTCGTCAAAAGAATTTGTTTCACTGCCCACAGTCTTTCACGTAATGGCTAAAGAACTTGCTTTAGTGCCAACAGTCTTTCATCTATTGACAAAAGAACTTGCTTTAGTGCCAACAGTCTTTCATCTATTGACAAAAGAACTTCCTGTAGTGCCAACAGTCTTTCATCTATTGACAAAAGAACTTGCTTTAGTGCCAACAGTCTTTCATCTATTGACAAAAGAACTGCCTTTAGTGCCAACAGTCTTTCATCTATTGACAAAAGAACTTCCTTTAGTGCCAATAGTCTTTCATCTATTGACTAAAGAACTTGCTTTAGTACCAACAATCTTTCATCTATTGACAAAAATCTTGTTTCATTCCCTACAGTCTTTCATCTATTGAAAATAGAACTTGTTTCACTAGCAGCAATATTTCACGTACTGATAAAAAACTTCTTTCGCTGCCAACAGTCTTTCATCTATTGACAAAGAATTTGCTTCTCTGCCAACAGTCAACTATTAACAAAAGAACTTGTTTCTCTGCAAAACTGTAATCTATTGACAAAAGAACTTATTTCACTGCCAACATCTTTACGTAATGGTAAAAGAACTTGTGTTAGTGCCAAGCTCTACTGAAATTTGCAGTCCGAGTAGAAACAACATTTGCTTTTTCGGTCAAACGCAATATTATTATTTTACTTTGTTTAAAATTTTGTATTGCACAGTAGATCTGTATTTAAAGAAATATTTATCTTTCTTGAATTATCTCAATACAAAAATCCTTGCAAACGTGTACCCTTCCTAAATCTAAAACATTTTAAATTTGTTTCAGATTCAGCAACTGCTGCACCAACAGAAGGTAAGCATGAAAGAAAATTCTTTAAAATGATAGCAGACACTTACGATAGAAATACACGTACATTAAACAACAATAATCAAATATTTATTTTTTCTAATGCGAACCCAATGATATTGCTTATATAATTAAATTGTAGTTTTTTTTTCTAATGCTTATTGAGAAGTTATCATTTCTGATGTCTGTTAATAGGATAGTAAAGAATACATAAATAAATTAATTTAAGTAATAATAGAACAGATATCACAAGGCTAAAGATCTTTGCAAGTTACTGATGTCTCAGGATGCTCTAGTAGAAAATGCGTTCTTGGAATACAACCAGAACCACGGAAGAACTTGACTCAAACGGAGAATGCTTACAATAATGGCTTGTTAGTAAGAGGACTACCAGCAGTTAGAAGATACAGGAAAAGAAAGCGTGACATTTGGTTCTGTAACCATTTGGACATTCTTTCAGTGAGCAATGCGTGACATTTGGCTCTGTAACCGTTTAGATGTTCTTTCATTGAGCAATGTGTTAGGACTACAGGAGACCCTTCATTCAAAATACAGACGAAACACATACACACCAAAACAAATACACTCCTAAGAGCCTTAAAATTAAAAGTATTAGCAAGCAAATAAACTCCTACCATTCTTTGAACTGAGATAGATACAACAGTAAGGAAATAAACTCCTATCATTCCTTGAACTGAGATAGATACAACAAGCAAATAAATTCCTATCATTCCTTGGACTGAGATAGATACAACAAGCAAATAAACTACTATAATTCCTTGAACTGAGATAGATACAACAGCAAGCAAATAAACTACTATAATTCCTTGAACTGAGATAGATACAACAAGCAAATAAACTACTATAATTCCTTGAACTGAGATAGATACAACAGCAAGCAAATAAACTCCTAACATTCCTTGAACTGAGATAGATACAACAGCAAGCAAATAAACTCCTAACATTCCTAGAAATATACAAGATGCAACAAGCTAGCAAAAAGACTTCTAGAAAAGCACCAAAGAATAAAGTACTGAATATCTCTTTATTTCGTATAAATTGTTAGATGATGACTTCACTGCTTCCAGAAGATATGTAAGTGATGAATAAAAAAGCCTGTTAGATGACTGATGAAGTTTCTAGAATAAATATAAATATTAACACTCTCTTAAATCTTTATGCATTCAAAATGTTACATTTAGCTCAGTCGATCCCCCATCCAAACCACGAATTAGGTCTATATGCATAAAAATCACTACGAAAGAGGTAACAAATAAAGAATTTAATAGTTAATATTTAACAATAACAATCAATTACGAAGACACAGCTTCAGATCTAAACTAAGGCAAGTTCAATCTGCTTGAAAGTTAATGCTCGAGAAAGTTATTTTTGCCAGCACATTCGATGGATTCAGAGTTCGGGTTAGTTACTTATCTCTTTTAGGAGTCTTGATGAACACGTGGTCTAAGGTCAGTTTGATCCTTCCACGTATCAAGCGATGCTTGCACTGAACGATCCGTAGCTTCAATAACTTGTCGTCTTTCGACTTGTTACACTAGGGTTTCGTCATGGCAGAACACCATCAACAAAGGCGGTACGGAATTGCAACGTCGTCCCCAAAGTTGAATACAGGAACGCGCATCCAACGTGATGCGAAGGTGGCAATAATACGTAGGATGTATTATAAGGCAGAGAAGAAGAACCCGGTCTGAAATGAGAGTGTGGTTTCTATGAGCGATTTGCGTTTACATTCGCAAATCATCCAAGCACGTGACTGATACAATGCGCTTAGTTTTAAATCTTCGACTATCGTGTCTTTTACAATATATTTATATTCATAAAAGATACAATATAATTCACATGTGTGTTATTTTTAACATTACATGAACGTATGAATTTCCAAACATTTACTTCATCAAAATGGAATTCATACAAGGAGAACAAAATATAATTCAAATTAAGTATGAGCGCTTTACAATTAACAATGAAATTACACGCAAGAGAATCATTTGAATTACATGAAAATTCGCAACGTGCACAGACGTTCTGCGGCACAAGAGAATTAAGGTTTATACAAATTAAAGTCAAAAGGTTACAATTAATTTATATACAATGAAATCTTTAGGCTTTAGTCATTCTATCAAATCACGTATGCTTGGAGGAGAATTATAATAATTCGCATAAAATACATACATAAATTCATATACAAAAATACAAATAGTAAAATGCAATATCATTGTAAGAAGTAGACGTGTTACCTTCTTAAAGTAGAATTACTGCACAAGACACGGGTTCCTATGTTCCTATGTTCCTTTCCGACTCAGCAAGGTATTCGGCGACTAGGGTGCTCCAGAGCTGGGTGTGTGTGTCCACCGGTTTGCGTTATGAGTAAAGAATATTACCGTACCTCCTTTGTTGATGGTGTTCTGCCGTGATGAAACCCTAGTGTAACAAGTCGAGAGGCGACAAGTTATTGAAGCTACGGATCGTACAGTGCAAGCATCGCTTGATATGTGGAAGGATCAAACTGACCTTAGACCACGTGTTCATCAAGACTCCTAAGAGAGATAAGTAACTAATCCGAACTCTGAATCCATCGAATGTGCTGGCAAAAATAACTTTCTCGAGCATTAACTTTCAAGCAGATTGAACTTGCCTTAGTTTAGATCTGAAGCTGTGTCTTCGTAATTGATTGTTATTGTTAAATATTAACTACTAAATTCTTTATTTGTTAATACCTCTTTCGTAGTGATTTTTATGCATATAGACCTAATTCATGGTTTGGATGGGGGATCGACTGAGCTAAATGTAACATTTTGAATGCATAAAGATTTAAGAGAGTGTTAACGGTTTCCAAGCTGGCTATTGTACACAAGTTGTCTGTTTGTGAATCTGTTTGTCTGTACTACAAAGGCGCATTTTCATATGAGACGGAAGATAATTTGAGCAACCAGTCTATTTAAGTAAAGAGGAGAAATTAATTTATCTAATTAAATTAAAGTTCTGTAAAATTCCTAAGCAGGGTCTTTAAATAAAAATTGGACATGTAACATAAGCAAATAAATAAATAACATGTTTTTATTATATCTAGGAATTGGAGACGCTAAAAGTCACAAATATCAAATATTAAACTACGAACATAAATTGTAGCGAAATTCGAAGCATTAAGCAAGGGAACAGTGCTATGATAATTACCTGCTTAAATTGTTTGATTTTTTAAAATTAAGTCGATATAAAGACAAATATGTAAATTGAAAAGTAGTATTGTCCGGATTTTTAACCTTTAATGGAACTTAATTTTTATATTTTTATTTATTAATTACGTATTTTTTATAACAAAATTGATAAGTCACTTCAATGATTTGTGAATGATAGTTTTGACAATAAATGGCTGGGTGGATAGATGAAATTGCAAAATGAAAAATAAAATATTCGATTTGACCTCATTATACTTGTCCTCAACAGTTAACATTTCAAACAATAAGACCTAAATTTATGTCGTGAGCCAGCAGACTACCATACCTATCTAAAGACCATATCTATACAGACCATATGAGATATGACATTTGTTATAAGGCTCAATGTAATCATGTATAGGTGGCCACATTTAATCTTAGCTCCACACGCCCATTTCCTGCACCAGTGACCTTTAGCAAACACTGACCTTATGCCCAGTTCGCACTCGCAAGAATTGTTGTAACCCAAATGACTGATTATCGGATTCAACACCAACGCAGGGGTTTCTCACCAATCATCTAAAAATAGCACACTTCATTGAATTCCAGCGGCAGTACCGTACACCAGAGGTTTCCAACCTGTGCTCCGTGGAACTTTAGGGTTCCGCGAGAGCTTTTTCGGGATTACTCGTCTTCAAAAGCTGTGGAACCCACAAATAATTCTGGAACCCTGACAACTCATGAATTTCATATAATACATTGTACAGCACAGACTTGCTTGTAAACTCAATGTTAGAAATACATTGTACAGCACAGAATTGCTTGTAAACTCAATGTTAGAAATACATTGTACAGCACAGAATTGCTTGTAAACTCAATGTTAGAAAAGACGATTTTCTTGTACCCGTTGTGAGCCAACCAAGGCATCAAAAGTCTTTTGGATGCGTGGCAAAGGAAAAGCATCTGCAACTGTTTTTGCATTCAACCGCCTGTAGTCAACACATAAGCGAAGTGTTCCATCTTTCTTTCTTACCAGCACTACAGGAGCAGCATATGGACTGTGGCTTTCCCTGATGATGTTTTTGGCTAACAGGCTCCTGATGTGCTCTTTAACCTCTTTGTACTGGGTGGGTGGGATCGATCGATAAGGCTGTGAGACTGGGACTTCATCCGTGGTTATGATGCAGTGTTGTACTGAATCTGTGTATCCCAAGTCATCACTGGAAGTGGCAAAAACATGCTTGTATCTCTGGAGTAACCCCTGCAGCATCTGTTTCTGTTCTGATGTGCCATCGAACACAGGGACTGGAAAAGTGGCACTATCTGTGGATTCATGACTTGAAGGACTGGGTGCCTCCCATGAGACTGTCTGTGTACAGTTCAAAGTCGTGAATTTAAAACCCTCATTGGATTCAACTCCACTTATAGCATGTAGGAGAGCTATGGGTGTGCCTGGGCGCAGTACAACACCCTGAGGTGTTAGATTCACAAGCCTCACATGACGAGAGTTACAGTCGGAGTTTGTGAGCGTAGATACCAGTAGCAGTCCCCCTGGCAGTGGTTGCATGAGTGGTTCAGCTATTAAAGGTGTTTGTGTAGTATTAGGGCCAGTCGGTCGAATGCAGATTGCTGAACCAGAAGGTACCCATACTGGATCTCGACCAGCTACACGTGCAATGCCACGTGATGACTGAAGCTGTGCATGTACCTCTCTGATGGTTGGTTCCCACGAGGATGTTCCTTCTTTAAACCTGCATTCCTTCAAGAAGCCCACAATCTGGCTTAGCACATTCATGCCTAGGAGAACTGGAGTCTCAACTTTGCGCTGACGTGTTGCATCATCCACAGCGTCACGCACCACTAGCACCAGTACTTTCTCCAAAGTCTGTCCCAATATTGAAATATCAACTTCAGCCATCCCACAGTATGGAATTTCTAGCCCATGTGCTCCCTTTAAGATTAGCCAATTTATACTCTGCAATGTATACGAAGGAAAGTTTGTACGGAACCAGGATTCAGTGATGGTTGACACTTCACTGCCTGTATCCAGTAATGCCGTGGTCAGTTTTCCTGTGATTCTCACAGACACAAGCGGGCAATGACCAACTATTCTTTCCTGTATGGATGGTAAGTCAGCCATTACCATTCTCCCCGCTGGTTGGCTGGTGGCAGCAGAGAACTGGCGTTTCCCTGTTGACAAGCATTAGGGCAGTCCCTTCTAAAGTGTCCCATCATTCCACAGTTGAAACAGACATCTTGTCCATTTGCACGTCTTGAGCCTCGTCTCCATCGTGGTGGTCCATAGTTTTGCTGAGAGCTCTGTTGTCGTAGCTCTGTAATTGTCATTGTCAACTGGGCCACTGTGTTGCTCAGGGCTGCCACCTGCTCTTGTAAGCTGTGAGTGTTGACAGCTTCTTGCGCCTGGATATGTGCTGTTGCCTGAGTAGTCTCTTCTTGTTCCTCAGCCTCTAAGTGGATTGCTTCATCCCTTACCATTCTGAATGACTGATGAGAGGGGCCTGCTTGCTTGTGCAAAAGGAACCGCCTCATAGGCTTGCGCAGTGTTGGCTGCAACCCCTCAACAAAGTGTTCAATCATTTCTATTGACGAAATGGCCTCTGTGTCAGCACCCACTTTGTCCTGGAGCTTTGCTTTTATAGTCATCAAGGCATGACCGTAGTCACGGACTGCTTCACGTTTACCTTGCCTTCTGGAGAAAAAAGCATCCCGCAACATGGCTGCAGTGCGTTGTTCCTCGAACGCAGCAATAACAGCACTACAGACTTTCTGTGCTGTGTTGATTTCATGTTGTTGTAGAGAGAGGACTTCTCGACGGGCCTGTCCTTCCAACAAGGAGATGGTAAAATCAGCTCCATCTGCAGCACCCATTCCTTTTGCTGCGACGTAGTGGCGAATTTCAGCTGCCCATTCCTCTGTTTCCATTTCGTCTGTCTCATCTGCCCTGAAGCTAGGGGTGGGTCGTTCCCTTGGAAGGAAAACATATTGCACCTGTGGTGTCACTTGTTGTTGGGATTGTCGGCTTTCAGTCTCGTCACTGTCCTTCACTGTTGTGGTGTTCTTTCTGTCATGTCGTCCCATTGTTGCTTGTGATCCTGCTCGCAGCGCCAATTGTGATGGGGTCGGTTCGATTCGTTCACACCAACGGGCAGCAACGGTGAAAAAGGACGCCAGAACACTTATGTCAGCTTTCTTACATGCTTTATTCAGCTCTTGTACAGCGATCCCTCTCAGACACATGCACGCGCTAATTATACTATCAGATCGGCCTTCCCTGAAGACCCTGTAGGCCAAACACAAAACTCTGGCAAGAAAGGCTTCTAAAAATAATTTCTGTGTTTTCTTACTTCTATTTCAATATAAATTTTATTCAAACTACTAAGAGCAATACTAAAAAAATATAAAATAAAACTACTATAATTATACTTTAATACACAAATCTTTTCATATATATAATCTGAAGAATTAAACCTTTAATAAAATAAAATCTGTGTTGGCGGGCTTCAGGAAAAGCATTCACACACACATAAATTGCAAAATACACAAGTGTAAAATCATTATTCTTCATATAAAATATATCAATTAAAAATATAAACTATTTCCTATCTGGATATATACTGTCTATAGTAAAATAACAAATGCATAGCATAATAAAAATTAATTCAAATATACACACTAGCACAGCACTCTAAATTAGTAATGGTAATGTTTACACATACACTGCGCGCGCTTTGAAACAAAGCAGCACCTCCTGACCCATTTGTCCAGGCGCTGTGCAGATGATGTCTGCCCGCTGACATAACACTCACAGAGACAAGTGAAAAAGGCTATACCGAGACGGGCGGCAAACGCCAAGCATACGTGCTCGCCCCCTTCCTGTGATAGCTGTTAAGCGTTAGTGTCCGACCTACCACAACATACAAACACAGAGATTTTTTAAACTCTCAAACTGCAAGAAAGTTTAGTGAATAACGATGCAGAAATTCACTTTTCTTTGAGGTCAGAATCAGCGACTATGGTCATTTTCAAGAGAGCTCTCAATACGTTTTTCACCAGCCAGAATAACACTGCTTCTTTGGTCAGCGTTTGTCCCCTAAACAATAATGATCTGAAAAGTGCATATACTTTGTAAATCTAGGAGAATTAAGTTTGCATATGGCTGATGTCTTTTATCTTTTCAAACTTTCGCGCGATGAGAGTCATGTCTCTTTACGCTTCACGTTCTTATCGCAGTCAGCCGACAAACTAAAAATAGCAAGTGTATAGAGGTCCAATGACTTTGGTGAAATTTACTTATTTAGACTTTTCTTACGGTTTATAATTTTTTAATTTAGATTATCTTTCGACACTGATGAAAATAGCTATCACGACAGATTCTCTTATTGCTTCAACACGTACACCTATATCTATCTCTACGCTTTGAAACAGTATAATGACAACACCTATATCTATCTCTATTCTTTGAAACAGTATAATGACAACACCTATATCTATCTCTATTCTTTGAAACAGTATAATGACAACATCTATATCTATCTCTACGCTTTGAAACAGTATAATGACAACACCTATATCTATCTCTATTCTTTGAAACAGTATAATGACAACACCTATATCTATCTCTATTCTTTGAAACAGTATAATGACAACACCTATATCTATCTCTAATCTTTGAAACAGTATAATGACAACACCTATATCTATCTCTATTCTTTGAAACAGTATAATGACAACAACTATATCTATCTCTACGCTTTGAAACAGTATAATGACAACACCTATATCTATCTCTACGCTTTGAAACAGTATAATGACAACACCTATATCTATCTCTACGCTTTGAAACAGTATAATGACAACACCTATATCTATCTCTATGCTTTGAAACAGTATAATGACAACACCTATATCTATCTCTATGCTTTGAAACAGTATAATGACAACACCTATATCTATCTCTACGCTTTGAAACAGTATAATGACAACACCTATATCTATCTCTACGCTTTGAAACAGTATAATGACAACAGCAATAATAACGCCAAAAGCTATTAATAGTTTGGGGATGCACTAATGAGGCAATGGATAAGTCTATTATTCTACGGATAAGAGCACCTGCATAAAAAAGTAAAAAGATTTAACCCAGGTGCTGGACAATTAACTATATTCCCCCCCTCCTATACTATCCATTCATGCTCCCACCCACCCCTTCCCACCTTGCCGATGTCTTTGTCTTTCTTCACTGGGTGCGCCACTGATACACTGATACCCTAAATCAGGGGCGGGCAAACTTTTGAGACCGCGGGCCAGATAAAACTGTTGGAACAGTTCACGGGCCGGATAGACGACCAAATATCACAAGTCCAGCAAGTTCAGAATATAAAATGAGAACAAAATTAATTTTTAAAAAACTGTGTTTCAATGAAAGATTAATGAGATGGATGGTGTTGCTTACAATGAATAAGTGATTCAATGTCTGGCTGAACTGATGAGGTTGACAAGCGAAGAATGTCATTTAGATGACGGTCAGAGAGTTGAGAGCGAAGGCGACTCTTTGTATATTTCATCTTTGAGAACAGTTGTTCACAGTAAATTGTGCTTCCGAACATAGCCACAATGCACTGAGCATGTTTAATAAAATGTGGAAACTTGCCTGATGGTAGGATGACATTACGAAAAAAAGAAAGAGGAGAAGAAGTGCGTAACTTTGCTTTTAACTCATCGCTGCATTGCATATCTACCAACTCCATCTGCAAGGAAGCTGGAGCGTCATCCACTGTGATTTCAAAAGGGGCACTGAACAACTTGAAATCTGCAGAGAGTGGTCTGATACCCCCAAAACGTGAGGAAAATTCTTCCCTCAGTGAGGTAATGACTGCACCACAAGTCTCCAAATCGACATTTGCTATGGAACAAGCAGCAAGACATGGAAAATGCTGAAACTGACCATTAGACAACTGGAATTCCCACAAGCATAGTTTCCCTTCAAATGCTGTGATGTGTGAATACATTTCAGAACCTTGAAAATTGACATTGAGGATGTTGAGGTGTGTGGTGATATCCGTGAGAAAGGCCAGACGAGCAAGCCATTTTAGGTCAGTGAAGTTATCAGCATAGGGGAGGTTCTTTTCATGAAGAAAGTTGAAAATTTCGTGTTGCAGGTCCAACACACGAGAAAGCATGGCTCCACGACTTAGCCAGTGGACCACAAAAGTAGAGCAGGTCACCATAGTGCGCATTCACTTCATCCATCAGTGCCTGAAATTGACGATGTTTGAGGGAAAGTATGGAATTTACAACCTTTACCACAACTGACATGACCTCAACGAGGTTTGCAGACTTGGCACATAAGAATTCTTGGTGAATGATGCAGTGCAATTTAAGGATAGTCTGGTTGTGTCCAAGGGACTTACAGTGGTGAACGAGCAAAGAAGCTGCGCCCTTATTCTCTCCAATCATTGCCAGTGCACCATCAGTCGTTACACATACAAGACGGGACAGATCAAGGGAGTGATGTTCCACACACTGAAGTAAGGCATTGAAGATGTCTTGCCCAGTGGTGGTGTCATGTAGCGGAACAATCTGAAGGAACTCTTCATGCACTTTGAGGGCAGCAGTGACACCTCGTATGAAAATAGCTAGCTGGACTGTATCTTTCCTGTCAGTGCTCTCATCAAGAGCAAGAGAGTAGGCGACAAAGGTTGAGCAATCACTCTTCACAGAGTCTTGCACATTGTCTGACATCTCTTCAATGCGACGACGAATAGTACGGGATGACAGACTCATATTCTCCAAGACAGAACGTTGCTCTGGACAGACAGAATTCACCAGTCATGAGACATTCCTTGATAAAGTCTCCATCAGAAAATGTCTTCATTCTTTGAGCAAGGAGTAGTGAAACTTCATAACTGGCGCATGTCACTTTTTCATGCACATATGTTTGCTTATGAAACATCAAACTGCTTTTCTCTATATTGCCTGTGAGTTTAGCAATGGTATTCTTTTTCTCAGAGGCAGACATTAAACCGAATTTCGAAGTTAAGTGTACTGTTTCCCAGTGACCGGCACATTAAACTCTTTGAAGACAGCAACAGTTTTCAAACAGATCAGACACTGAGCTTGTCCAAATCGTTCTATGAAAAAGTACTTCTCCGTCCACTCAGAGTTAAATGTCCGACTTTCCATATCCACTTTAAATTTTTTAGGATGCAGGGTTGCAGACATGATTGTGGGGATGGGGGAATAATGGCAAAGAAATAGGAGAAATGCAACAACCAGTTCGGTTGTGATGGCATAAGACTGAGTTTCAAATTTGCGTGCACCTCTGTTTACCTCCAGCCCTCCTTCCTCTCACCCAATTGTAGCGGTGAAGGTCAGGTCATGACTGAGGCAGAGTACACAGATGCTGACATACATGTATTATTTTAGATCTGTCCTAGA
The DNA here is from genome assembly GCA_028829895.1 of Sinotaia quadrata. NCBI lineage: Eukaryota > Metazoa > Mollusca > Gastropoda > Architaenioglossa > Viviparidae > Sinotaia > Sinotaia quadrata. The sequence goes on from CM054178.1 coordinate 3,063,622, forward strand.
GGCCTGCGAGAGTTCAAAAGTCAACGAACTATAAAGAGATGCTAGTGTAATATATATAACCGCAGGCATAAATTGTACATGTGCACACAATTCTGTGTGAGTAATTCAAACTGTTAAAATTACATGTAGTCTTTAGACTAGTTTAGCCTTGGCTGTTTGACAGCGTATAACAATGCCCAATTGTTTTAGTGACTTTTGTTTTGCGGGTCAAAAGCAATAAGTGTGAATGGCTTGGCTGGCCAAAAGCAATAACTGTGAATAGCTTGGAGGGCCAAAAGCAATGTTAGCTGTGAATAGCTTGGCGGGCCAAAATGCTTCGCGTGCCACGTTTGGCCCGCGGGCCAGAGTTTGCCCGCCCCTGCCCTAGATATATAAATAGAACAAAACGCAAGTTGTGGCCCCACCCTCCAAATCCTGAATTTCTCTATATTCTTCGTATCTATGCTTACATGCACTGTGTGGAAGGTTTGTCTGGCTCAAGGTCACCTCTGTGAAGATGAAGCTGACCATTGTTACTTTTCTTGTCCCCTTTCTCGCATTGGCACGTGGTCAAGGACGTAAGTCACAAAACAAACTTTATTGTTTCACACATTTCACAACTCTGTGAGAACGTTTAAATATCTTTAAAAATATGTTTTTAACTCGCTCGAAATGAAGACGTGACGAGCGTTGACGGGTGTTTCAACAACGGTTGGTGATGCAACTGCAGACGCAAAAGTAATAAAAATAAATAAAATCTTAATAATAAAAATTTGTAAAAAGAGAATGGAAAACAAACCTTATTGGATTTCTTCTCTTTACATTGGTTTGTTGGAGTTTAGTCTACTAATCCATGTATTATAGTGTGTAGACTGGCGATATGATAGAATTTCTATTAATTCATTTTGCAGGCTGAAGTTTAATATTTGAATTAATTCAGTTTGTACATTGAAGTTTAGTATTTTGAATTAATTCAGTTTGTACGTTGAAGTTTAGTATTTTGAATTAATTCAGTTTGTACGTTGAAGTTTAGTATTTTGAATTAATTCATTTTGTAGGTTGAAGTTTAGTATTTTGAATTAATTCAGTTTGTAGGTTGAAGTTTAGTATTTTGAATTAATTCATTTTGTAGGTTGAAGTTTAGTATTTTGAATTAATTTAGATGGTAGACCGAGATTAAATATTTTAATTAATGTAATTTGTTGGTAAGTTAAATTTTTTAGAAACAAATTTTAGGCATTCAGCAACTTTTTTTATGTTTCAGTTATCTTTTTTAATCTTGTAAATTAAAAAATATATAAATTGAAATTGAAATATAATTGTCGATAAAAAAAAACTACTGACTACACGCATTATGTTTTAGTAATAGTGATTTTTTCCTCAGTACAAGTCAGACCGTATTAGGACTGATGGATGTATCTCTTGTCCGTCTCTCATTAAAAAAAATACTATACAAGTCAGAAAAGATGTTAGATGATATCAAGTCGTATCTATCTATCTATCTATCTATCTATCTATCTATCTATCTATCTATCTATCTATCTATCTATCTATCTATCTATCTATCTATCTATCTATCTATCTATCTTCTATCTATCTATCTATCTATCTATCTATCTATCTATCTATCTATCTATCTATCTATCTATCTATCTATCTGTCTATCTATCTATCTATCTATACGTGTGTGCGCGCACACATGTTTGATGTTATACTAACTGTCATTGTCACGATCTTATTATCAGGTGATTGCATTATTCCGGATCACTCAGTTTGCAATGACGTTTCACCAGATATTTGTGAAGACGATGTTCTTGCCGGAAATTTATGCCCGCACCTATGTGGAATTTGCAGTAAGGATGATTCATATTTCATTCTGTATGTATGTACATTGCAGAAACTAATAAAATTATAAGTAGATTTCTAATTGGGATTTGTCAAATGCCAACCGCCATAACTGTAACCAGTGCCGTGCTTATAATTAAATTATATATAGTAATTATACTTTTATATTTCAAATAGCAAACTTATATAATTTTATACATGCTTTTATTGCGTAAAATTCGGCAGCAGATGTAAACACACATTAGGCAAAGGGCATAGAGTTATGCAGCCCGTATTTTGATGAGTTGTCATTTGTTAATATAGTCCGAGTTTTGCTGTGTTGTCATGCGTGAATGTATTAAGAAATGTTTTGACCTTTTGTCTCATCAGTCACGTATGGGTAATAGTTGGCTGAGCTGTCTATTCCCTGAAGTCTTGTATGGGTAATAGTATGCTGAGCTGTCTATTCCCTGAAGTCTTGTATGGGTAATAGTTGGTTGAGCTATTCCCTGAAGTCTTGTATGGGTAAAGCTGTCTATACCCTGAAGTCTTGTATGGGTAATAGTTGGCTAAACAGCTGTCTATTCCCTGAGGTCTTGTTTGGGTAAAAGTTGGTTAAGCTGGCTATTCCCTGAGGTCTTGTTTGGGTAAAAGGCGGTTAAGCTGGCTATTCCCTGAAGTTTTGTTTGGGTAAAAGTTGGTTAAGCTGGCTATTCCCTGAAGTCCAGTAGTAGTTGAGTGAGCAATCTCACTCAACGTCAGCCTGTGCTACTAGAAATTCGATGAGGTGTTCAAATAATTTCTCTCACAGAAGATGAATTTATTTCTTTTGACTTGTACCTATAATTTCTCTCACAGAAGATGAATTTATTTCTTTTGACGTACCTATGTGTGATGGGGTGTGGACCCTTCCACATATAATTTAGGAGGCCGAAATGGAGTCATTGAGTAATACTCAAGGTCTTTTGTGTTGGTGTTACAAGGCGTCCGATATCTGAAAGTGTGCTATGGTGAATGATGTTTACCATCTTGAAGTGTGCTGTGATGACATGGTGTTTACCATATTGAAGTGTGCTGTGATGACGTGGTATTACCATCTTGAAGTGTGCTGTGACGACATGGTGTTTACCATATTGAAGTGTGCTGTGATGACATGGTGTTTATCGTCTTAAGTGGTGTGGCGGCATTATGACCAGGTTGTGTGTGGAGACAATCGATGTCCACTATCTTGCCTTGTGGTCGATTTCGTGAAAGAGAGACTTGTCTGGTCGATGCATGTACGGAGAGGATCGAGGGTGTGTCGAGACCCTTGAGGCCAACAACGTTAACTAAGGAGCGCGCCTTAAGTAAATTTCCTTGTTTTTTTTCTACATGCTTGTAGGGGTTTGATTCGACAATGTGACTACAGTCTAATGCTACAGCATCCCGCCTGTGAGTGAAACCAAGTTCATCAGGACTTGAGAGGTATTGGCTATTAAATGAGACATCTACGTCATCACTTCATGCACTGAAGATACATTACATTAAGCCCTTATGGGTGAGACATTTATGACGTCATGATCGTGTGAGTGAGACATCTATGACGTCATGATCGTGTGAATGAGAACTATATTTAGACTTCTTCACAGGAGAGACATGATATAATGACCGTGTGAGACAACTGCGTCAGCACATATCGCACTGGAGAAACATGTCGTCAAAAGAATTTGTTTCACTGCCCACAGTCTTTCACGTAATGGCTAAAGAACTTGCTTTAATGCCAACAGTCTTTCATCTATTGACAAAAGAACTTCCTTTAGTGCCAACAGTCTTTCATCTATTGACTAAGAACTTCCTTTAGTACCAACAGTCTTTCATCTATTGACTAAAGAACTTCCTTTAGTACCAACAGTCTTTCATCTATTGACTAAAGAACTTGCTTTAGTACCAACAATCTTTCATCTATTGACAAAAATCTTGTGTCATTCCCAACAGTCTTTCATCTATTGACAATAGAACTTGTTTCACTAGCAGCAATATTTCACGTACTGATAAAAAACTTCTTTCGCTGCCAACAGTCTTTCATCTATTGACAAAGAACTTGCTTCTCTGCCAACAGTCAACTATTAACAAAATAACTTGTTTCACTGCAAAACTGTAATCTATTGACAAAAGAACTTGCTTCTCAGCCAACAGTCAACTATTGACAAAAGAACTTATTTCACTGCCAACATCTTTACGTAATGGTAAAAGAACTTGTGTTAGTGCCAAGCTCTACTGAAATTTGCAGTCCGAGTAGAAACAACATTTGCTTTTTCGGTCAAACACAATATTATTATTTTACTTTGTTTAAAATTTTGTATTGCACAGTAGATCTGTATTTAAAGAAATATTTATCTTTCTTGAATTATCTCAATACAAAAATCCTTGCAAACGTGTACCCTTCCTAAATCTAAAACATTTTAAATTTGTTTCAGATTCAGCAACTGCTGCACCAACAGAAGGTAAGCATGAAAGAAAATTCTTTAAAATGATAGCAGACACTTACGATAGAAATACACGTACATTAAACAACAATAATCAAATATTTATTTTTTCTAATGCGAACCCAATGATATTGCTTATATAATTAAATTGAAGTTTTTTTTCTAATGCTTATTGAGAAGTTTGCATTCACCTAATGCCTTAGGCACTCTTTCTCTCTCACATGCACACACGCCCCCACCCACACAATATCTATCTATCTATATAAGAGAGATCGTTAAACTATGTTTGAACTTATTGTCTACGTGCGATCTTCAATCCCACTGATATCTGAAAGAGGGCCGGTGTTATTATTAATTGTAAAATAAGTTTTCGTTGTGAAGAGTGAAATGCTAAACACAGGGAAGCAAGTAAGAATACAAAAGTAAATGTATTTTTAGGGAATGTGGTCCAAAAAATAAAAGACAACAACAGAAGAACGGATCTAGAAACGAAAAAAAACCCACGTAGTTATTGTTAGCTGGAACTATTTAAAATACGAACATAAAAATAAATGCTTACAGAGACTGTAGCTCAGGAAGAGAAGGAAAGGTTTTGTAAAAAATGTGGTTGTAAATGTAATAATTAGCCGAAGAGAGCACTCTTCTTTCGTCACTGAACGGATCACCTTGAGTGTGACAATTCAGAAAGGTGGAATGCTGCCAAAGGGGTTCTTTCATTTTCGGGTGTTTAGTGTTTTCCGTGGATAACCGAGTTTTCAACGGATCCTCGTTGTGAAGGATTTTTTAAATAGTATTATTAGATTTTCGTGTTGCTATAGTCGACGGGAAACAATGCAAGAGGACACGAAAAAGATAAAACACATTTAAAAATAACTCTTGTTTAATGTTGTAGATTTGTAAACTATCTATCTGTCTATCTATCTATCTATCTATCTATCTATCTATCTATCTATCTATCTATCTATCTATCTATCTATCTATCTATCTATCTATCTATCTATCTATCTATCTATCTATCTGTCTGTTTGTCTGTCTGTCTATCTGTCTATCTATCTATGTGTGGTGGGATGGGTGGGGCGGGGGTGGGGTTAAGAAAGACGTTGAAGGCTGATCACACGTCCTCTCACTTCAGTGGTGTCAGGTGTTCCAAGTATTTGACAATTAAAACTATATTATAATTAAAATTATACTTAGAACACTAATAATCATAAAAAATGGCCTTGAGACCCTCAATCACTACTTGATATAAAGATGGCGACACAATTTTAAAGAAAAACGCGAACACTTATAAACTTTGCAATGTAAGAAAAGTTCTTAGAAATAACTAATGGTGGCAGAAAGAATTGTAAAATCAGAATGACTCAAGTGCGTTCTGACAAGTGTGGATTTCAAATAGTGTCGACTGTATAATAGAGTGAGAGTTTTGTATATTCTTTTCTTTAAACTTGCCAGGCTGCAACTGGTGGTGAGGTGGTTTTCAAATCAGCCTGGTCAGTAGGCATGTAGTTCAGGCCGTAGTCCTTTTGACTATTTGCAGCTTGAGGAACCAGCCGACCTAAGCCTAATCTGTTCAGTTATTTATTGAGGTGCAAAGACAGGGGCGTTCCAAAGAGTGCCAATAGAGTGCCAATTCTTTTTCAACAGGAAAAACTTTTCTCCTGTGGTGTATTAGAGAGCTTTTCTGAGTGATGTTACTCTGACAATGGCAGAGTTGACTGATATTCTGGAGCGAAAGGAGACAGACTGTATCAGTCACGTGTCAATCTGGCTAAATATCTAGCGAACTTTTATAACTTGACGGCCAAGCTTGCATAATATCGCCAGTGATCGCCAGGGCCCTTGTGCAAGAGAGAAGCTAAGGGTTAGATGCAAAAACAAAAGATCTAGGCCCAAGCCCGCTCTCACGAGTCTAATAGTAGATTGAAACTGAGAAGATGAATGAAAGATTGGCGGCCACCCCTCTACCATCACGATCTCTTTGGCAGCCACCCCTCTACCATCACGATCTCTTTGGCAGCCACCCCTCTACCATCACGCTCTCTTTGGCAGCCACCCCTCGTACCATCATGCTCTCTTTGGCGGCCACCCCTCTACCATCACTCTCTCTTTGGCGGCCACCCCTCTACCATCATGCTCTCTTTGGCAGCCACCCCTTGTAATGTGTTATATTACTAAAAGCGTAAATTTTGTAATATTGTTGTAAAATTTATGATGTGAACAGTGTGCAGATTTATCACTACCAATACGGTCACTTTCTGCTCTCAGTTGTCATACATACTATACAATTTTGTTGTCATACATACTGTGAATGGTACTAGTGTCGATGATTACTCAATGCGTGATAACATTAATATTTTAAATAATTATCTCTCCACGTTCAATTCCTCCTGCAATCATCCACTAGGTCCACGACAGGGTCTTTGTCTTTCTGCAGTCTGGGAGTGACTAAGTCAAGCCCTGGGGTACGTCACAAATTACGTCTCCACCCCAGGTGTTACTCGTCCAAATAACCACCTTTTAACTGAAACTATTCCCGTCAGCCCCAAAAGTCGTTATCAGGCCCTCACACTATCTCCCCTATTAGATGACAGACTTACTCTAAGAAATGTGTCTTTAGACTGTCTTTTGTCATAACGTATTAGGTCAATTTTTACGAGCCCTCACTGTCACCCTCTACACATTTGCCTCTGTTACGTAACAAGAGTGAGTAGGTAAAGTTAACAAGAATTTATTAAAATAAAGAAAAATAATAATAAATCAATTTCAATGAATAACAATTAGTTTACACTCAAGGCGGTATCAGAGATTCACAGATCTCTCAAAGAAACTTATTACTTTAAAAAAAAAAGAATATTTTCTCCTCAATTTGTCCCCTTACAATTAAATGAAACAAATTAGCAATTCTTAATTCAGTAATCAGAAGTAACACATTAAGTATTTACGATTCTAGACAATTAGTGATTAGAAAAAATAAGATTTCATCCTTTCACACTTTCCTTCAAAACACTTGCAGAAAAGTTCACAATCAATAATTATAAGAGTAAGAAGATAGGAAGAATAATACAAGAATTTATACAATCACAGAACGTTACAGGTTTTACACGAGACAAACATGGGTTTTGATCACCTGGTGATTTGTGTGTTCCTGGCCAAAGGTATATCCAATTGTTACAGCTTACTGGAACAGTTCTGATTAATATCCAGGTCCTTAAGTTCACGACCGTTCGAATTTACACATGCCCTGAATCACATCAACGGAATTCAGTCCTGAACATAGAATAGCTCGCACTGTCAGTCCAAACGCTCAGTCTTGTTCCCACGTGTACCTTGCCCCCTCTCAAGTAGACAAGCGTTCTTAGATCAGTGTTCCGATCACTCTTCAATCAGAGTCTTCCACTCGGAGTCGAGTCAGAGTCAGAGTCCTTCAGCTGTAAAAATACAAGTGAATTTCTTATGCATCAGTCTCGTGCAATAACTAACATAAACCTGTAATTCTCACTCTTAGTTCTCATTTTAAATTCTTTTCATATTTTTACTTCCTCTCTTCGCCAAAGAAATGCAGTTACAGAAATCATTTAAGTTATAACATTAATAAATGGAAATTCTATAGTTTGCAACAAGTAAAGACAATTTTTAACTATGTACAAAATCATAAATTTACCATCTCAGACAATCCTGTTTTCTCGTCTGTTGCTCTTAACCGTAGAAGGACATATACGGGATTCAGAATAGAATAGAATGCGCGTTCGGTTGTTGTTGTTGTTGTCACGTTAACTTCACTCCTGGTTGAGTGTGGTTTAAGGCTTTCATCAGAGATGTTCTCACCTTTGGAGGCGCTCCACCAGGGCTTCGCATCCTTCACTTTTTTCCAGGGTGCGGGCATGCCGTCGTGTTCGTCATTGTTATGCTTTGGGTGATTTTTAGACGTTTGTGCGATGTACAATTTTTTTTTTAATTTTTATTTTTTTTAATTTAATTTTTATTTTTTTAAAAGTTAGAGTCTGTCTTAGTCCTCTTTTCAGAGCCACTCCAGCGCTGTCGGTGTTTTTTGTTGTTGTTTGTTTGTTTTTGTTTTTTGTGGCGCTGGGAAAAAACAAAAACAAAAACAAAAAAACAAAAAAAATATCCAGTAATTGCCGGTGTCTGTCCATGGCTGACTGGTCCGTGTGTACTTCTACAGAGCACAAGGGACCTCTCACCGAGTTTCAGACTCTGGCGATTTCTTCCCCTGTGATGTAGTCGTACTTCAGAAAAAAAAAAAGAAAAAAAAAAAGAACAGAATGAATGAATGAAAACTATATTTAATACCATGTCCCTCTGTGGTGTGTTGTTTCGCTGTATTTAGTCCGCCATCGGTTTCCGTTCTGGGGACGTCCAGGGTGCCTTGGCAGCTGGTGTAGTTGGTTGTAGGTGTTGAACAGCCACCATAAGAATTCGGCAGGTGGCAACCGGTCTCTGTCGTTGTGGTTGTGTTCGTAATATTCCCGGTTTCTTTTTTCTAATTTTTGCTGTACTCTGATCCACTTAGGAGGGCGGTTTCTTTTTTTTCTCTTTTCTGTCTGCGTCTTGGCGGCGAATGTTTGATTTTTTTCGCTGACGTTGTCTGTATTACTATCGGCATCCTTTCTTGATGTAGGCTCTGTTTTTGTCTCCTTGTCTTTTGTCTCTGTCCTTGTTTGAGTGTCCTTAGTAGACGCTTCATTTTTTTCCGTTTGCGTGTGGGCAGTCATGAGTGTTGTCTTCTTTGTTTTCTTATTTTCGCAGTGTTTTGTTGTCTGTGTTTCTTTTGTTGTCTTCTCGTCCGTCTCAGTTTGTGTTTCTTTAGCTTTGGTGCTTCGCGGCAGTGGTGTTTGTGTGTCTTGTGTACACGTCCAGGTCTTTGTCTTGTGTGTTTCTTTTTTCCTTGCGCCCATTTTGCCGAAGTACTGTATTATCTCATAGGAGGCGGCTTTGGCTTCGACGCTGGCCATTTTTCGGTTCAGATATTGTCCTTGTAGGGATTGGAGAGTGTTGTCTATCGCTCTGTATAATTCCGATGGCCTTATTAAAATTAAGAAGTCTTCTCTCTTGATGGCTGTTTCGATTTCTTTGCATGTGGTGCAGCTTGTCTTTGTGCAGTTGCATAAATGGTGATTGGAAAAGCCGTCTTTGTCCGGTACTCCGTAGCGCGATTGCCTTGTAGTGGGAAGCATTGTTGTGAGCAAAAAATGCGTCTTTCTCCGTCGGTGGTCCGTAACGAAGTGAATGAATGTGTGTGTGTGTGTGCGCGTTCGGGCTCAAGACGGCCTATTTAAGCTAGCGTTGGTTTCTACCTGCTAATCTTAGCCTTGGGACATAATCCGTCCCTTGTTTCAACTATTGTTTCATAGTCTCGCTTCAGTGACTATGCTCAAAGACTAGGCTGTTAGTGCAACGCGGATGTCCCTTGGAAGCTGCCCGACCCTGAGCTACAATGGCTTCTATCCTCTTTTGTAGTGCGTACCCGTTACGTAACGTATGCGTCTCCCTCCTAAGTGCGTGTCTGATCACCTGACTGTGTGACTGTATAGATGGCTAAATTTGGCTTTGAATCTCTGATTCTATTGTGAGACCAAAGTGTTCCCCGTCTTGAAAGTTTTGTCGTTATTGTCTGCCTGGTGATGTGAGAGTGATTATGTAACTTGCCTACTTCCGTTGAGTGTTCCCCCTCTCACACCCTGTTTATGTCGGCCCCTTGCTAACCAACTTAAACATGTTTTGTTCCTTTGTTCCTGGCTAGACTAAAGACGGTTGCTTAAACGGTTTATCTGACTTTCAGACTTTCAAAATTCGGTTATTTTTGTCATGAGAAAACTTTTAAGTTTAAGAAAAGTTAAAAAAAAATACATTCACTAAATTAATGTATAGTGGTTTTGCATTTTCTGTGTTACACATACTATACAATTTTGTTGTCATACATACTATACAATTTTCACTATTTAATCACCTTTACATCCTTATCATTTCTCTCAAATTAAGATATATTTTTTAAACATTACATATATTTAAATCATGAACATTTACTCCTTGTCACAAAACGGGAGGCTCGTTACAAGCCGACCCCGAGCTGAAGTTAGAGATGCAAGGGGTGAAGTCTATTTTTGGCCTGCTCCGGTGCACCTCCAAGATTAGCCCGTGTGACGTATGCCAGTACTACGTCGCGTCAAGTTGTTACATAGACACACATGACATACACCATTGATGTTTGGGTGGGGCCCAATTTATTAATGTCATGCCAAGGAACGTTTTATTGGCGGTGTGTGTTGTGAGTGTGTATCATAAATGTGAATAAATGGACGAACAGACGAACGGTGCAAAACAATAGTACAATTCTTTCGTCCCTCTCAAAAATTATGAATAACAAGAGAGTTGAAAGATGTTTAAATCAGGTTATTTATTTCCCGATTTAAAAGGGGCACTACTCTTTCGCACAGTGATTAATCATTCATTCAACTTTCCAATGCCATACACTCTGTGGGAAATAAGGGGAGATGAAAATGATGAAATTCAAAATATAAAATAAAGATTAATTACACAATTCTTATGCGGCAAATGTGGCCGCTTTAACAATAGTTGACATGTAAAATAAGCATTACTTTTAACATTAAAGTTCTTATTTTGCAAACGATATAATAGTGTTCATTTTCTTAAGAGTCCTGAGTTAAGTATGTGCGCGTTAGCCGTGCTAATGATTACTCACTATTAATGTCAGAGTTCCAAGGAGATGACGTAAGCTCACACGTCACTTATAAGCGGCACTTCAAAGTGAAGATAGGACGCAATTGAGGCGTCGCATTACAGGTGAAGATTCTGCAGAATCTAGGCACCACTTTCAGATTATCACTGGGGAGAAATCTGAAATTTAGCTGACTGTTGTCAGCCTCGATAATTATCGTTGTACCGGTTGTCGTGGAAACGGACACCCCAACGATGTTTAGCATTATCGGGTGGAGTCGTCCAGTGGGATGTGTCGTCGCATTACATTGAGTGTAGAAAACCGGATATCTGTAAGAAAATCTCGGTGCTAACCTCTCAATTTGCGGGATAGACTGCCAAACGAACTCAGACAGGGATGAAGACAAAATTGGTCCCTCGTGTCGTTAACTGCATACAACCAGCGTCGCATGCATGGGTTTTTCTTGACAGTGAACTCTCCACTTTGCCAACAATTATACTGAGTAATTTTGCCTCGTTGCTCAATATATGGCATCAGACGGATGGAAAACGGATGGAAAGAGATTATTGCAGCTTTCCTTTATGAAATCTCTGTACATGAGATAATTCATACGTGAAGTTAGACTGGCTTCAGACGAATCAACGTTTTCAACATTGAGAGTAAAATCTTCATTTTTGCCTCTTATATAGCTTCACTGAATGTTTCCAAAACTTCCAGAAGCTATGTCCTGTGACATGATTTTTGCCTTGGATATATAGTGGTAATCGTGATGCACGCTTTTCTGTGGTCAATTCTAATGCGCACTGGCCATTTCTCTCGTCAACAACACGTGACCGTAGTGCGCAGTTGTCCCAATCATTTAATATACATATCCTTCATAAACTAATATATATATTCAATATGATAATTAACACACACTGCGTCACGAACGTCTGTCTACTAAAGAGATCTTAGGTGACCGATACTGGAATTTCACATGATAATATGAAAATATAACAAAACTCGGATTACTTCAATTAGTTTTGTTAGCGGTTTTTTAAATGAAATAAAATATAATTTCTGTCCCTCATTTCCTGTGACAACCCCCTTCTTAAAATTGATTGGAGCTCACAGAGTGGAAATCAAATAGGAACAAAAAAAATTTTATTTCACACGATAGTCCCCACAGGAATTATATGCACATCTGTGGAGAGACTATCCTCTCTCTTGTTTATATCGCGGTTATGGCATGCCGGGATAATGCATCGGCACCCGAATTTTCTCTGCCCGCGATGTGTTCGACAACGAAGCTATACTCCTGTAGCAGGAGTGTCCATCTAGTTAGCCTAGCGTTATCATACATGCTAGTGCGCAGGTATGTCCGCGGCTTATGATCGCACTGCAGGGTGAATGGTTTAGAGTACAGATATGCACTAAATTTCTTGAGTGCCCATACGATTGCTAAGCACTCTTTTTCAATCGTAGAATACCGTGTCTCACGATCTAACAGTTTCTTAGACGCGTATGCTACCGGGAGGTATTCGTCATCTGTCTCTTGGAGAAGTATGGCACCGAGGCCTTCGTCTGATGCGTCGGTCCTGACAATAAATCTCTTGTCAAAGTCTGGTAACTGTAGGACGGGTTTACTGGTCAAGATGTCCTTCACTTTTTCGAGGGCGGTGCTACACTCTGCCGTCCATCGTATTTTCGTGGGTTGTTTGTTCCCAGTTAAGTCCGTCAGTGGTTTAAGAAGCGTACTGAAGTTTGGGACAAATTTTCGGTAGTACCCCACTAGCCCCAAAACTGCCCTGACCTGTTTCTTTGTAGTTGGTAAGGTCATGTCACGAATGGCTGCAGTTAAGTCTAGATTTGGGCCTATTTGTCCGTCACTTATGATATGGCCAAGAAACTCAATCTCCCGAAAGCCCGCGCGTACTTTGGAGGGTTTCACGGTCAATCTATGGCGCTCGAGAATGTCAAGTAGACCACCCACTGAGGATAAATGTTGGTCCCATGTTCCTGTTGCTACCAGAATGTCATCAAAGAAATTCAATGCGTCAACGCTCTCTAACGGTAATTTTCGCATGAAGCGCGCAAATGTTGCGGGTGCGTTCGCTAGTCCGAACGGTAGTCGGCAAAACTGAAATAAGCCTAGCGGAGTTGGAAATGCTGTTTTTGGTCTGTCGTCAATAGCAACTGACAGTTGCCAGTACCCTTTGCACATGTCAAACTTTGAAAAGTAATGTGCCTTGGTTAGTTTTGCGAATAATTCGTCCTGATTTGGAATAGGTTCCGCATCGAATTCAGTTATCTCATTTAACTGTCTGTAGTCCACACAAAAACGAAGCGTACCGTCTTTCTTTTTAACTAAGACGACCGGTGATGAATATGGGGAGATTGACTGTTCAATCACGCCCTGTTTTTGCATTTCACGCACCTGTTCTGCTATGTACTTTGTGCTCTCATATTTCTGTGGGTACTGTTTTAAGCGTATCGGTTTGTCACTTAAAAGTTTGATGCGGTGTTCAACCAAATCTGAGTGGCCCGGTTGGTCGGTGAATATGCGCGCGTGTCTGTGTAAGAGGTTTGACATTGCGTCGCGCTGTTCGACAGTTAAGTTCGAGTCAATCTCGACTTGATCGACTGTAACTGCGGGGTTAGGCTGGGTTTCGGCGGACATCATGTCTGTTCTGAAATTGGAGTCTTCCAATTGTATCAGTGCGACATTCACGCTTTGTATCTGTTCGTCGCTGCGTTCATAGTAACGCTTTAGCATATTTATGTGATAGGTTTTCTGCTTATTTCCTATCTGTATGCTATAATCGTTCTGCTTCACACGCTTAATAACGCGATAGGGTCCACGCCAGTGCATTTGCATGCGGTTGTTATGAGTGGGCCGCAAGAGTAACACGAGCTGACCTGGTTCGAGGTTACGTTCTACAGCAGTACGGTCAAAATTTCGCTTGTATCGGGGTTGTTTTTCGCGAATGTTTTCCTGTGCTAAGTGACACGTCTCGGTCAGACGTTGACGTAGTTCGGCTACGTACGTGTGAACATCTTTACCATCGGTCACAGTGTCTCCCTTGACCCATGTTTCTTTAATTAATTTAAGGGGACCACGAGGTTGTCTGCCGTATAGTAGTTGGAACGGTGAATAGCCCGTACTCTCTTGTGGGAGTTCGCGATACGCGAAGAGTAATGGTGCTAGAAAACGTGGCCACTGGTCGGGTTGTTCCGAAGCCATTTTAATTAACATTTTCTTTATTGTACCGTTGAAACGTTCAACGGCACCATTAGACTGAGCGTGATATGGTGATGAGAACAACTGTTTACACGCCAGTAGACGCATTGTTTCAGCCATCATTGCTGAGGTGAATTGAGTGCCCTGGTCACTCAATATTTCTCGAGGTACGCCTGTGCGAGAAAATACGTCTATTAAAGCGTCTGCAACTTCGATCGCTGTGATGCCCTTTAATGCGACTGCTTCCGGATATCGTGTTGCAAAATCCACGATTGTTAGGATATAGCGATATCCTCCTTCGGCCGCGGGAATGATTGGGCCAATAATGTCTACTGCGACTTTTAGGAACGGTTCCTCTACTGTTGGTACTATCTCGAGGGGAACTCGACTGACACGCCCTCGGTCAATATGTTGTTGACACTGCGTACATGTACGAACGTACGAGCGAACATCCCTACTCAGGCCTGGCCAAAAAAAGTCCTCACGAACTCGCTGCTCAGTGCGCCGTGCGCCCTGATGTCCAGACATGATTGAGTCGTGTGCAAAGCTAAGAATCAGCTGTCTGAGTGGTGTAGGGGTAAATAAACACGTGGTGCTTCTAGTATCATTTTCCTTATAGTCGGTGCGCCGAAACGCTAGTCCGTCCTTCAGGAAATACGTAATCGTCGCGTACTTGCTGGACGTAATAGTGTTTTTCCGTGCCAGCTTTAGCATTGAGGACAAGCTTTTGTCCTCCTGCTGCAGGTGACTGAGTTGACTTGGGGTCAACTGCGGAAATGTGTTCTCGACTATCTTTAGAGCTGGGGGTCCTTGTTTACTACGTTCCCGTTGTGCTCTAGTGGTTACGGGGAGAACAGGATAGATGCCATCAGTGTGTGCGTCACACTGTCTGGGCGATAGTATGAATCCGAACTGCATGTCTCTTATTACTGCGGCGGTGACTGTACCGGAAAATACGGGTGACGTAACATGTACAGTGGCTCTTGGACATGTACTAAGGTGTCCCATAACACATCGAATGCGGACACTACCCCTTAGATACTGTTCAGGGCGTACAAGTTTAGCATTTATGCAGCTTATGGACGCGCCTGTATCGACCAGTATTTTGACTCTTTTTCCGTTTACTGTAGCCTGTTGGGTCTTTAGAGTTGCACCTGTTTCAGTGCATACTTTTACATCACGTGGACTGGGACAGTTCTGAGAACTATGCCCCTTCCCTTTGCAAGTGTAACATGTCATAGGTGGGGAGTCACGTGTGTGACGTCGTACGTCTTGTGACTTAGTGTATGTCCGTTGTACCGGTTCGGGTTTTTCCGATTTCGTCATTGGTCGGTTCAATTTCGGTGTATACTTCTGCCGATTTGTAGGAGGAGGGCGTGATGCACTCCTCGTAATTACCGGGTCAGGGTAATCATTATACGTGTCTGCTAACTTCAGCATATCACAGAAGTTAGTCGGGGGATTTCGCTGCAAATATGTCGTCATTGCAGGCGGAGCAATATGGAGAAATTGATCTCTTAATATCAAATCAAATAGGCCCTCATATGTCTTCCGGATGTCTGTCAAATCAATCCATCTATCAAGATAATGGCGTAACCGGGTACCGAAGGCTTGCATGGTGTCATTAGCTTTGGGTATGGCCCTCCTAAACATTTTTCGAAAGCCTTCTGCTGTACATTGAAAGTACGCATCAAACCCGTTTTGAGATCTGCATAAGTAATAGCGGGATCGCGCGTTAGATCAGTAAATGCGCGCGAGCTTTCACCTTGAAGTATTTGACCCAGTTGTTGTTTCTTTTCAATGTCAGTGTAATTAAAGTTGGCAATGAAACTGTCAAAGCGTGTCAAAAACTCGTCAATCGTCTCGACTTCAGGGTTAAAGAAAGCTAGCCGTGTACGGGGTTTATTTAATTCGGCCTGTTGCTTAGCAGTCCCATCTAACAACTTCTCTCTAGCTGTTACCTCTTGCTTAGCTAATTCAAGCTGTTCCTGATGTGCTCTAGCTTTTAACTTAAGCTTTTTCTCTTCTACTTCCTGCCTTTTATCTTCTAAATCCCTAGCAGACTGAATCTTTAATAACTCTATTTCTCTTGCCTCTTTCGCTCTTTTTTCCTCTAGCTCATTTTTCCTATCCTCTAGTTCTCTAGCCTCTCTCGATCTTTTCTCCTCTAGCTCTCTCAAAGTTTGCATCTCTAAATCCTTAGCTACCTGTCTCTTTTCTTCTAGCTCTATAGCTTCTTTCGATCTTTTTTCCTCTAGCTCTCTCAGAGTTTGCATCTCTAGATGTTTAGCTATCTGTCTCTTATCTTCTAGCTCTCTCGCCTCTTTCGCCTCATTTTCTTTCGCAACATACCATTTAGCTATCTCCTCATCCACGTATTTCTTTAACTCGGCTTTCTCATACCCGAATTCTCTACCCATAGCCATGAGTTCTTTCTTTATGTTTACTAGCTCGGCCATTTTTAAAATTGCTAGTTATCACGAGTATGGATAAAGTGACTTAGAATATTCGCGGGATTTTGACCTCTGTCGGTCACAAGTGGTGCAATGATGTGCGTATGAACACCAGCTACCACGTGATTAGGATTATTACAAACACGAATAAAAGAGATCCTAATCGCAAATTTGCAAAGTTAGCAAAATTAGCAAAACAACAGTTGCCAATGTAGCGTACAAATTATCGATCTATGTACGTCTAAACACGAGTCGGTACGTGTTAACGATAATAGCGTAAAGATTATAAAACTTATTTCAACACAATAATAAGTCTTATCAAAATCCAGTTCACCTAAGTCTCAATAGCAAAGCCCTAACATGCAATAACAATGCATAATGGTGATGAGACAGAAAAGCAGGAAAGAGATGACACTTTCTTACAACAACACAATTTACCTTGTCAGATCACGGTCAGTGGTCACCAGAATGTTTACAAAACGGGAGGCTCGTTACAAGCCGACCCCGAGCTGAAGTTAGAGATGCAAGGGGTGAAGTCTATTTTTGGCCTGCTCCGGTGCACCTCCAAGATTAGCCCGTGTGACGTATGCCAGTACTACGTCGCGTCAAGTTGTTACATAGACACACATGACATACACCATTGATGTTTGGGTGGGGCCCAATTTATTAATGTCATGCCAAGGAACGTTTTATTGGCGGTGTGTGTTGTGAGTGTGTATCATAAATGTGAATAAATGGACGAACAGACGAACGGTGCAAAACAATAGTACAATTCTTTCGTCCCTCTCAAAAATTATGAATAACAAGAGAGTTGAAAGATGTTTAAATCAGGTTATTTATTTCCCGATTTAAAAGGGGCACTACTCTTTCGCACAGTGATTAATCATTCATTCAACTTTCCAATGCCATACACTCTGTGGGAAATAAGGGGAGATGAAAATGATGAAATTCAAAATATAAAATAAAGATTAATTACACAATTCTTATGCGGCAAATGTGGCCGCTTTAACAATAGTTGACATGTAAAATAAGCATTACTTTTAACATTAAAGTTCTTATTTTGCAAACGATATAATAGTGTTCATTTTCTTAAGAGTCCTGAGTTAAGTATGTGCGCGTTAGCCGTGCTAATGATTACTCACTATTAATGTCAGAGTTCCAAGGAGATGACGTAAGCTCACACGTCACTTATAAGCGGCACTTCAAAGTGAAGATAGGACGCAATTGAGGCGTCGCATTACAGGTGAAGATTCTGCAGAATCTAGGCACCACTTTCAGATTATCACTGGGGAGAAATCTGAAATTTAGCTGACTGTTGTCAGCCTCGATAATTATCGTTGTACCGGTTGTCGTGGAAACGGACACCCCAACGATGTTTAGCATTATCGGGTGGAGTCGTCCAGTGGG
This sequence comes from Sinotaia quadrata, assembly GCA_028829895.1. NCBI lineage: Eukaryota > Metazoa > Mollusca > Gastropoda > Architaenioglossa > Viviparidae > Sinotaia > Sinotaia quadrata. Next base: position 3,081,664 of record CM054178.1, read on the forward strand.
ATGTGTCGTCGCATTACATTGAGTGTAGAAAACCGGATATCTGTAAGAAAATCTCGGTGCTAACCTCTCAATTTGCGGGATAGACTGCCAAACGAACTCAGACAGGGATGAAGACAAAATTGGTCCCTCGTGTCGTTAACTGCATACAACCAGCGTCGCATGCATGGGTTTTTCTTGACAGTGAACTCTCCACTTTGCCAACAATTATACTGAGTAATTTTGCCTCGTTGCTCAATATATGGCATCAGACGGATGGAAAACGGATGGAAAGAGATTATTGCAGCTTTCCTTTATGAAATCTCTGTACATGAGATAATTCATACGTGAAGTTAGACTGGCTTCAGACGAATCAACGTTTTCAACATTGAGAGTAAAATCTTCATTTTTGCCTCTTATATAGCTTCACTGAATGTTTCCAAAACTTCCAGAAGCTATGTCCTGTGACATGATTTTTGCCTTGGATATATAGTGGTAATCGTGATGCACGCTTTTCTGTGGTCAATTCTAATGCGCACTGGCCATTTCTCTCGTCAACAACACGTGACCGTAGTGCGCAGTTGTCCCAATCATTTAATATACATATCCTTCATAAACTAATATATATATTCAATATGATAATTAACACACACTGCGTCACGAACGTCTGTCTACTAAAGAGATCTTAGGTGACCGATACTGGAATTTCACATGATAATATGAAAATATAACAAAACTCGGATTACTTCAATTAGTTTTGTTAGCGGTTTTTTAAATGAAATAAAATATAATTTCTGTCCCTCATTTCCTGTGACACTCCTAAACCATAAGCTTCGAAGAGTACCAACAAAAAAAAATGACAGTAGTCTCCAGATAATGTAATTGCGGCTAATGACCTTTTCCTGAGAAATACTACAATAAATGTGCTCATGAGGACAAAACAAAAAGAAATAATTATATATAGATACTGGTCATTAGCAAAAGTTCCCGTGAGCGAGATTATTTGCTTACAGTGTCAGAACACGATTCTCAACTCTTTTCTACAAATATTTTCGCGACCCGGACGCCCTGGCATAACGAACCAGTCCTGACGTTCTGTGTATGCCTGACGAGTTCCGAATAACTGTTGCATTTCCCGCGTGACACCTTTCAATCAATGCTAGTTTGGAAACCAACCAATTTATGTGCCTCGAGCTTTTTTTTTAGCGCAAACTATAATACTTCGACTTCATTGCGTTTCGTTTCTTTTATGTTGTCCTCTCTCTATTTCATTTAGATTCGTTTCGTTTCTTTTATGTTTTCCTCTCTCTATTTCATTTAGATTCGTATCGTTTCTTTAATGTTGTCCTCTCTATATTTCTATTAGATTCGTTTCGTTTCTTTAATGTTGTCCTCTCTGTATTTCTTTTAGATTCGTCTCGTTTCTTTAATGTTGTCCTCTCTATATTTCTTTTAGATTCGTTTCGTGTATTAATCATCTTTCTTTTCCATTCCATATCTATTCTTTTCTCATTTCTATATATGCCTAGTGTAACTATTCCACATCCTCATACCTCACACTTCAAATCTAAATTCATGTGCTAATTTATTTAAGAAATTTTAACAGAAAGAACGACAACTCGCGAGATACTGAGCACACCTGAAGGTAGGTACTCTATAAAAAAAACTTATAGAAATAATTAACATTTTTATATCTCACGCTTCAAATCTTAGTTATTGTGTGATTTTATAAGCCTAATATTTTGTTATTATTAATATTGTGAAGTAAGAAACTATTACCTGAAGTTTTCTTAGTTTCGACTGTTAAGTAAAATTACCGCCTGGTGACAGCTCAGTCAAGAATGTTGAAATTGTGATGATAGGTTACTGTATTAAATCAATGGTCACTAATTTAACTTAACTACTAAGGTAATATCATGATGATAGGTTACTGAATTAAATCAATGGTCACTAATTTAACTTAACTACTAAGGTAATATCATGATGATAGGTTACTGAATTAAATCAATGGTCACTAATTTAACTTAACTACTAAGATAAAATCATGATGATGTGTTAAATCAATAGCTACTAATTTAACTACTAATGTGAAATCAAGATGATAGACTACTGTTATTAAGTAAATGGTCAATAATTTAACAACTTCCAAGGTGAAATCAAACAATGAAATTGAAAGAGAAAGTGTGGTCTCTTAAAAATAAATGTCAATTTTCAAAGAAATGTTCTAAATAATTACCCTAGCCTTTAAAAAAATAAGCATGCTAGGACGATGGTGGAAGTAACGAATAACTACATGCCATGCCTTAATTTTAGATCAAGGTCACGGTGCCCTTGCATAACAACTAGCATAACGAGTCACGCGCACAAAGAATTGCCTGGTCAATTTGAAATTCAAACGTGACCAGCGTAAGAGAAAATGGTGTGTTAATGATGTAGCCAAGTCACTCAGGCAGATGTAATGAAGTCATTTAATATTGATGTAGCAAAGTAATAATGACTGAGAAGATTTAGGGCTTGATGACATGACTGAGAGGATTTAGGGCATGATGACATGACTGAGGGGATTTAGGGCTTGATGGCATGACAGAGGATTTAGGGCTTGATGACATGACTGAGAGATTTAGGGCTTGATGACACGACTGAGAGGATTTAAGGCTTGATGACATGACTTAGAAGATTTAGGGCTTGATGACATGACTGAGAAGATTTAGGGCTATACGTGCCTTAGAGAATTTAGGGCTGTACGTGACTAACATGATTTAGGACTATTAGGACTGAAATGATTTATAGATGTATATGATTTATGTATTTGTATTTATTTATATGATGTATATGATTTATACGTGACTGAGAGGGTGTAAGGCTATACAGAATAGTAGTGTTGATGTGGAATCACCCTTGAAAAAATCCGTTTTATATTTGATATGTCTGCAATTTCTTTCCATTTCTGGTGATAGTGATTTTAGTCACCACTATGTGGATAAGGCCATGTTTTAGCGGTGTGATCTTGTACAGTTTCATTGTTAGTATCTCAAGAATCCAGTGTGGATAAGGCCATGTTTTAGCGGTGTGATCTTGTACAGTTTCATTGTTAGTATCTCAAGAATCCAGTGTGGATAAGGCCATGTTTTAGCGGTGTGATCTTGTACAGTTTCATTGTTAGTATCTCAAGAATCCAGTGTGGATTTTGACATTCTTTGTCACTGAAAGATTTGTTCTTTTTTTCTTGCCGTTAGTAGTAACGGTTTATTCATTTAGTCTTTCTTTCGTTCATTTGTTTCACAGTGAATTATCGTCTTGTCTTCCAGAATTCTTGAAAATAATTTTTCTCAGGCATGATATTGGGTGGTAGCTATTGGCGCCACCTTTCACCATTCAGACTAGCAACATTTCCTACGTGTCTAGAATATCTTGCAACTGTTCAGCAACATTTCCTATGTGTCTAGAATATCTTGCAACTGTTCAGCAACATTATTTTGTTGACAGATCAGATGATTCAACCAGAATACAACCACTTTGTCAGGACGTGGGTCTTCCAGTTGCCCGCTTTCTGAACGTTTTCTTGATTTCTGTCTGTGTATATTGTTCATTTTGCTTTGCTTACATATCTTTTATATATTTATGTCTGTCTGTGTATATTGTTCATATTGCTTTGCTTACATATCTTTTATATATTTATGTCTGTCTGTGTATATTGTTCATATTGCTTTGCTTACATATCTTTTATATATTTATGTCTGTCTGTGTATATTGTTCATATTGCTTTGCTTACATATCTTTTATATATTTATGTCTGTCTGTGTATATTGTTCATATTGCTTTGCTTACATATCTTTTATATATTTATGTCTGTCTGTGTATATTGTTCATATTGCTTTGCTTACATATCTTTTATATATTTATGTCTGTCTGTGTATATTGTTCATATTGCTTTGCTTACATGTCTTTGATATATTTATGTCTGTCTATAAGTCCACAGGTTATGTGATAATATTTAAGCCTAGTGGTTATTTGATATTATATAAGTCCACAGGTTATGTGATAATATTTAAGCCTAGTGATTATTTGATATTATATAAGTCCACAGGTTATGTGATAATATTTAAGCCTAGTGGTTATTTGATATTATATAAGTCCACAGGTTATGTGATAATATTTAAGCCTAGTGGTTATTTGATATTATATAAGTCCACAGGTTATGTGATAATATTTAAGCCTAGTGGTTATTTGATATTCTATAAGTCCACAGGTTATGTGATAATACTTAAGCCTAGTGGTTATTTGATACTATATAAGTCCACAGGTTATGTGATAATATTTAAGCCTAGTGGTTATTTGATATTCTATAAGTCCACAGGTTATGTGATAATATTTAAGCCTAGTGGTTATTTGATACTATATAAGTCCACAGGTTATGTGATAATATTTAAGCCTAGTGGTTATTTGATATTATATAAGTCCACAGGTTATGTGATAATACTTAAGCCTAGTGGTTATTTGATATTATATAAGTCCACAGGTTATGTGATAATATTTAAGCCTAGTGATTATTTGATATTATATAAGTCCACAGGTTATGTGATAATATTTAAGCCTAGTGGTTATTTGATATTATATAAGTCCACAGGTTATGTGATAATATTTAAGCCTAGTGGTTATTTGATATTATATAAGTCCACAGGTTATGTGATAATATTTAAGCCTAGTGGTTATTTGATATTATATAAGTCCACAGGTTATGTGATAATATTTAAGCCTAGTGGTTATTTGATATTATATAAGTCCACAGGTTATGTGATAATATTTAAGCCTAGTGGTTATTTGATACTATATAAACTAAGGGAGCTAAGTTGCTATTTGATACTATATAAACTAAGGGAGCTAAGTTGCTATTTGATACTATATAAACTAAGGGAGCTAAGTTGCTATTTGATACTATATAAACTAAGGGAGCTAAGTTGCTATTTGATACTATATAAACTAAGGGAGCTAAGTTGCTATTTGATACTATATAAACTAAGGGAGCTAAGTTGCTGGTATTAATTTATGAAATAAGTGCAGCGTTTACGTTACACATTAGAATCTTATGTATTTCTATTGGAACTTCCTGACATTTAGTTATGCTAGTCTTAGGTTTGCATTATTATGTCCCTTTGATGTAGATGGTGTTTGTTAGCTAATGTCTGATTTAGATTTTTATTTAAGTTCCTTTGATATATATTTTGTTTTTCAGCTGTCTAGTTAAGACTTTTATTTATATGTAAGGTTGCTATCCTGTAAAAAGTACTTTCCTTATTAACGCTATTTATTTTTCTTGTTGTCGTTAACTTCTGGCAGCTCACTGATGTGTATATGTTTAGGGTGGCAACAAGCATTGTTTTCGGGTATCTTTGCTGCAGCATGCATCAAGTCGTTTGCTTGTGTAATTTTTCTCATGAAGATGTAATGTAATTTATTACTTTGTTGGTATTGTGTGCTGCTGTGAATTCTTGGCTGTGCCAGAGTCTCTTTAATGGAGCTCCACATCAACATCATCACAACCACTACCACCAACATCATCATCATCATCATCGTTGTCGTCATCATCATTGTCAAGCAGCTTTGAAATTTGACCTGTGTTGTTATTAACTTATTATCTGTCAAAGTGCAAATCAACCACTGCTAAACTAAAGTAATTTTCTTCATACAATACCAATATCTGATAAAAATCAACTTTAAAATCATCTTCCATCGTTAGGCCTCAAAGCAATGAAATTAAGGAATGTTTTCTTTTCTTTCAGACTTTACATCAACGGACTCTCCCACAACAGGTCAGTGATAAAGCAGAGCGCAGACACAGGCAGTTCCAATAGGACGAATTAATTTGTGACGTCATTCACTATTATTTCTTGTGACGGTGACGTTGCGATGTGTGTTGTTTCACCTTCTAGGCCAGAAAAATCTTTCGTGGATTAGAATTTCTCTGTTTAGGGCAGAACAAGGTCCGACCTAGTTCCCTTCATTTAATTCTATCAAGGGTTCTGGCCACTGACCACACCAAGAGGAGCGCTTGATATCAAAGATATTTTCGCTCTATGAGAAATCAAGACACGTTTCCTACGAAGTACTGAAATACAAGGGAGAGTAGATCTAGTTCTGAAGGTGAAGTCTCCCCAGCTTGAGTCTGACGTCATTTGTGGTACTTATATAGCAATGTAGCAAATGACACACTATAGTAACAATGCTTATAAACACTTGATTTGAGTAAGGTCACATCAAAACTCTACATGACCTGAGTAAAACTTTAAAACTTGTTAAACACTCAGAGATCAAGAAGAGTTGCTAAGACCAGATTTTAGATCTTGCGGTTTTGTATCTCAATGCTAGTTCCTCTCTTGCACAAAGGACCCTGGTGACTGGTGATATTATTCAATCTTGGCCATTCTAGTAGATCATGTTGCAATGATTTGCCAGATATTTAGCCTGACTCACCACGTGACCAAACGGCTCCAAACAATCAATCAGCTTTGCCGCCATCAGAATAGCGTTGCTCAGAAAAGCTTTCCCTGGCACCACTGGTCAAAAGGTTTTGGGGCAAGAAAGTTCAGCCAGTGGAACTTATGATTTGAATTATGTATAAGTAGTTATGATTATATAAAACAGTTACTTTAAATCTCCCTTTTTTGTTTTCACATTTCATTTACTCATCATCTGTCTTTCCCTATTTACTAAGTATGAATGACGTCACTCCAGTCTTCACTAGAAACATAGGAAATGATATTATGTGTTTTATGAGTCGGCATTTTACTAGTACTTCATCTGGCACTTTATTTCGCATTCTACTGGTACTTTATCTGGAGTGATTGGCACTTTAGTTGGCATTCTATTGGTACTTTATCTGGCATATGATTTGCATTTTATTTGGCATTCTACTGGTACTTTATCTGGCATATGATTGGCACTTTATTTGGCATTTTACTGGTACTTTATTTGGCATTTGACTGACACTTTATTTGGCATTCGTCTGGCAATTTTTCTGGCATTTGACTGGTACTTTATCTGGCATTCGTCTGGCACTTTATCTGGTATTTGTCTGGCACTTTATCTGGCATTCGACTGGCACTTTATCTGGCATTCGTCTGGCACCATATCTACTCTATCTGCCCGTCTTGCACCTCAACGAGCGACTGGATTTGATCAGGACTCATCCAGTGACTGGTTCTTCAACAGACGTAAACAAACGAAGGCCCACAGCCTGCACCATATGGCTAATTGACCAGTTCGAAACCGCCTGCTGCCAGTCTGCATGGTAGCCACTCTGCAAATTTAAAATAGATCTTGCTATATAAGTACCACAAGTGACGTCAGACTGCAAATAGATCGATATACGCAAAAACTCTTACTCTAGTATACAGTAAACACTGAACAACCTTGAACACTCAGTAGACGCACTCACGTAATCATGATTTAATTTTGTAATTCTTTCTGCCACCGTTACTCTTTTCTATAAAGTTTACACGCGCGCGCACACACACACACACACACACACACACACACAAACATACACATACTGCAATAAAAAATGATTATTTTAAAAAATCATTTGACCATACTGCAGTCTGACAGCACAGGAACACCGACCGTAAATTAAAACTTGCATTATTGAAATGATTACACCTGTGAATTTTCATTGCAGATACCACTATGACACGAGGCACACCGCCTCCTGAGGTCTGCGAGGACTTGGTAGACAACCCTCTGATCTGCTTGACGAATGACTTCTGCTCAGAACTTCACGCAGACCAAGTGTGCAGAAAATCATGCAATTTCTGTGGTCAGTTGAAATTAACCCTTTAGTCGCTAAATGGGCTTAGCAGTTTTTCACGCTGACTCATTCAACAAATGATGTCAGTTAAAGATAACTCTTTATTTGTCAGGTGGACTTCTGTCACGTCATTTTCTAATATCTCTTGTAGTCGTCACTCACAGGCACGCAGTTGACACAGGTTAGTTCGACAAATGTCGTCATATGTAGGTTAGTTTGACAAATCTCGTCGTAATGGCCGCAGGAAATATTGGATGTTCGAATTATAATTAATTTCAAGGCTTTATTAATTTAATTTGTAAATAAAACCCCCATTAAACCACGAGCTTCAGATGGCTAAGCAAGCTCTTTACGTTTAAAGGCGGAAACTAATCAAAGTAAATTTTTGTATCCTGATTTTCAATTTTGTCGACTGTAAAAACAACAATAGCATGGTCAACTGCTGACTCAAAACCAAACGCATGTTAATTTGGAAAATTGTGAATAAACCAGCCGTATCATGTGTTTCACCCCAGAGCGTGCATACAACACAGTTCCATAATTCCATGCATCCTCGGCCAGCACCAAAACCCGGATGTTTGCAAACAATTACCGTACTGTCAATACAAATTTACAGGAGGAAAATCACCTAGCAACAATGGATGTTTGCAAACAGTTTCCATACTGTATACAGGAATACTCGGGATGCAACGGGTGTGGTGGGGATTGAGGGAGTCACTACATAGTAGGCCTACGTGTCTAAACTAAGCAATGGATTTTTGCAATTACCGTAATGAATACACTAATGCACAGGGGGAAATTACATTGCGTCACGAATTAATTAACCAAAACGATTTTGATTTATTATTAATTATAATTACCGCACAACACAATGAGATATATTAGCTGTCATTTGACTCTACCTTAGGACAATTATAATTACCGCACAACACAATGAGCTATATTAGCTGTCATTTGACTCTACCTTAAGACAAATGTTTATTTATTTAGGAGCAGCTGCTTGCGTGGACATACTCCCAGATTGTGCATTGACAGACGCGTACCCGGACTTCCACGTGTGTGACTCTGTACTGGACATTAGTGTGTGACTCTGTACTGGGGATTAGTATGTGACTCTGTACTGGACATTAGTGTGTGACTCTATACTGGGCATTAGTGTGTGACTCTGTACTGGGCATTCGTGTGTGACTCTGTACTGGACATTCGTGTGTGACTCTGTACTGGACATTCGTGTGTGACTATGTACTGGGCATTCGTGTGGACTCTGTACTGGGCATTCGTGTGTGACTATGTACTGGGCATTCGTGTGTGACTCTGTACTGGACATTAGTGTGTGACTCTGTACTGGACATTAGTGTGTGCCAGTTATATTGCCACGCATGCTAATGTTGCTAGCTATCATTATACCCTACATGTGTTGAATTAGTACATCTCTCCCCTCACCTCTCACCCCCTCGACATCTGTTGTTTATTACATAAACACCACTAGGCCACGTAAAGACCCTGTCGCTGTTGTTATTGGTGTACAACTGTACACACACTTATTTACATCGGTCTATCAGTCATTACAAGTTTTGATTGCACTCTTTTAAGTTTAAAGCAAACTTTGAAATTTGAAGGATATACATATAAATAATATATATAACACGTTAACACAGAGCAGCAGTAGAACACGTTCACACAGAGCAGCAGTAGAACACGTTCACACAGAGCAGCAGTAGAACACGTTCACACAGAGCAGCAGTAGAACACGTTCACACAGAGCAGCAGTAGAACACGTTCACACAGAGAAGCAGTAGAACACGTTAACACAGAGCAGCAGTAGAACACGTTCACACAGAGCAGCAGTAGAACACGTTCACACAGAGCAGCAGTAGAACACGTTCACACAGAGAAGCAGTAGAACACGTTCACACAGAGCAGCAGTAGAACACGTTCACACAGAGAAGCAGTAGAACACGTTCACACAGAGAAGCAGTAGATGTATGAAAAGAAGTCTAAAGTCATATAGCAGACGCACAAACGACTTACAATTAAACAAAATGTCACAACGAATCTAATGCATAAAATATGCTCTTGCCATATGATGTGTGATGTGATATTTATTTATTGATAGTTTGTGTGTGTTTGTGTGTGTGTGTGTGTGTGTGTGTATCCCTTTGTTGAATGAAATGTTATATCTCTGCAGTGGTCTGTATGTGTGTGTTTGTATCACATTGTTGAATGTAGATTTTTATTGCATAAATAATGAAACTACGTTAGGCAAGTTATGCTTATACTTATTTAATAAATAGTGAAACAACCCAAAGAAAAGGTTGAATGTCAATGTTATTTAATAAATAGTGAAACAACCCACAGAAAAGGTTGAATGTCAATGCTATTTAATGATTAGTGAAACAACCCAAAGAAAAGGTTGAATGTCAGTGCTATTTAATGATTAGTGAAACAACCCAAAGAAAAGGTTGAATGTCAATGCTATTTAATGATTAGTGAAACAACCTCAAAAAGGTTGAATGTCAATGCTATTTAATGATTAGTGAAACAACCTCAAAAAGGTTGAATGTCAATGCTATTTAATGATTAGTGAAACAACCTCAAAAAGGTTGAATGTCAATGCTATTTAATGATTAGTGAAACAACCTCAAAAAGGTTGAATGTCAATGCTATTTAATGATTAGTGAAACAACCTCAAAAAGGTTGAATGTCAATGCTATTTAATGATTAGTGAAACAACCTCAAAAAGGTTGAATGTCAATGTTATTTAATACATAATAGGATTCCAATAAATGCATGTACTGAATGGTCCCAAGTTACGTACGTATTATGTGGAAATCGAATACTAGTTATCAGTAAAGAAATACAATAATTTACTACAAACTTGTTATCAGTAAAGAAATACAATAATTTTTTACAAACTTATCTAGTTATCAGTAAAGAAATACAATAATTTTCTACAAACTTATCTAGTTATCAGTAAAGAAATACAATAATTTACTACAAACTTATCTATCTAGTTATCAGTAAAGAAATACAATAATTTTCTACAAACTTATCTAGTTATCAGTAAAGAAATACAATAATTTTCTACATAACATTTAAGTTTTACTAAGATTTTCTACAAACTTATCTAGTTATCAGTAAAGAAATACAATAATTTTCTACATAACATTTAAGTTTTACTAAGATTTTCTACAAACTTATCTATTTCTAGTTCTGTCATGAAATAGCGGAAAATTATTACATGTATACAGTCAACAAAAACCTCTTTCATGTCAACGACGTCAACAGTTTGACAAGTTGTTCAAATTTTGTGGAGTGTTAATGATTGTACAAGTATTAGTATTTTGTATGAGTGTTAACACTTTATACGAGTGTTGATGTTTTGTATAAGTGTTCATGTTTTGTGCAATTGTTAATACTTTGTACAGTGTTCATGTTTTGTACAAGAGTTATTATTTTGTGTGTTTTGTACGTGTTAATAATTTGTACAAATGTTAGCCATTTGTGCGAGTGTTTATATTTTGTTCGAATTTTATTTTATACGAGTGTCAATGCTTTGTACAAGTTTTGAACAAGTGTTAATACTTTGTACGAGTTTTAATATTTTATACGAGTGTTGATACTTTGTGCGAGAAAGTATTTTGCATGATTCACCCGGGTGTTAATATCTTGTACAAATGTTAATGATTTGTACAAGTGCTGACAATGTGTACGACATTTGATATTTTGCACGAATGTTGACTTTTTCGGGTAATATTTTTTACGAGTGTTAATGATTAGAACGAATGTTGACTTTTTCGGGTAATATTTTTTACGAGTGTTAATGATTAGAACGAATGTTGACTTTTTCGGGTAATATTTTTTACGAGTGTTAATGATTAGAACGAATGTTGACTTTTTCGGGTAATATTTTTTACGAGTGTTAATGATTTGCACGAATGTTGACTTTTTCGGGTAATATTTTTTACGAGTGTTAATGATTTGCACGAATGTTTACAATTTGTATGAGTTTTAATGACTTGTGCTAGTGTTGATATTTTTTTTGTACGACCGTTAAAATGCGTTCTTTGTGATGAAAACGTTTTCTAATAATAACTGTTTTCCTCTGCTTGCTTAATTTATTGTACCGTACTTTTTGTTGACAAATTTTCCAGATGAATCTTAAAATCATCGTATTATTTATTGTTACGACGAAATGAGCTTTTCTCATTACGTTAATTCTTCTGTTACAGGTCAATAGTACAAGAAAATCTATCTGTGTTTCATCTTTTGCCGTGGTTCAGTGTTTTTTGTCTCTTATTGACAAAACTATGCACGAGTAAAGAAAAGTGAACCTTTACAATTATAAACTAAATAAAACTTCACACATTGTTGTAAATGGATTTCAATTTGTCTGCTAACAACAAGATGCATGTTGTCACATGTTTGTGGACTGGATCAATGTTTTAAAAAGTACGGACAGACACACATACAGAAATACAAAAGACACGTAGTGAAAAAACTAACCACACCCACACAAATTTTGCATACAGAGAAAAACTACACGTTTATACAAATATATATAAGATGCAACGTATTCAATCAATAATAGTGATGATGATGATGATGATGATGATGATGATGATATTTATAAATAACTACCCACCTATCATGTGTTCTAAAGTACATGACCGATTCACAAAACAAACAAAATAAAATACAAGGGAAAAGTAAACAACTGAATATTTTTTTTATACAACAGAGAAAACTTATACAAACATATACAAGACAACATGCATTCAATCTACAATACATTAAAGGGTTGTCGCAAGGTACCTTGGGTAGACCTTATAGAAATGTATTATTCTAAATTTTAATAGTAAATGTGTGTGTGTGTGTGTGTGTGTGTGTGTGTGCGCGTGTGTGCGTGCATAAATGTGTGCCACCGCCGGCCAACAGACTGAGAAAATTGATATACAGACAGGAAAAGATCAAAACGACATAATTATTTTATCATTACAGTACATAGCAAAGAACTTACACTACAATAACAAATTATATATAAACAGATAAAGATCAAGACGACATAATTATTTTATCATTACAGTACATAGCAAAGAACTTACACTACACTAACAAATAGATATATATAGACAGGAAAAGATCAATTAGGCATATTTAAAATAATGAAAAAATTCCTATTTATAATTTGAAAACCCCAATCATTCACACAATTCAGACAACATCATATTACAAAAACGAGTTACTTTATTCAGCCAAGGGTCTATCTCAGATTCCAGCCACTTAACCATAGTTACTAAATTGATGAAGATAAACTAACCATACTTTGAAGTGTACCTTTCTTGTTTTAAACGATCCATTTTGCACCAGATCTTAATCCTGCTTCACCAGTTCGCTTTTTGCAATGTAATAATAGTTCTTTATCTTAATCCTGCTTCATCAGTTCGCTTTTTGCAATGTAATAATAGTTCTTTATCTTAATCCTGCTTCATCAGTTCGCTTTTTGCAATGTAATAATAGTTCTTTATCTAAAAGAGATTTTTAAATATTACCTCTTGGCCACGGTGTTTCATTTTGCATTTCATTAAAATTTGTTTTGAAATAATGTATTGTGACAGAGTAAATTCGCCTATCCCTATTTTACATTTAAATTGTTAAATAGTCAGAGTAACCCGACCTTGGGCACTCCTTATGATAGTATTTTTGAAAGTGTCTGAGTTGAAGTAAATGCTCAAGGCAAAAATATTCTAGATTTGCTGATGTAATGCAAACTAGTGAGTAGTTTTATTATCCAGTGGTTATGATTTACGAGAACGAGACCAGCCAATGAGATGAGTTCAAAAAGTTTACTTGCTGTAGAAAATTCTACTCTCTAATCACCTTGAATTTGAAGTGTCCAGAAAGAAGTCCGGTTTTAGCTTGGTGGCGAGTTTAACTGACTGGTTGAGTAAGAATGGATATAGAAATATTTCATTTACTTTTGCTATTGATATGTTTTTTGTAGTGATGTACTATGTGAGTTGACTTTTATTTCTACAAATGTTTGAACTAAACTGCTCGCATTTAGTGTGTTGATACTTGACTGTTTTGAAATGCTGTATTTATTATCATGCGTGAGTGTATCAGGCTAATGAATATTGTTGCAGAAATTTAAGTTGAGGCTGGAATGTAAGAAAGATTGGAGTTATAAAGTGATATGGAAACTTAGGTTTGCTCCTTAATTATATTTTGCAGTGAGCAAGTAACCTTTCCAGTTGCCTATTTTCACGTATTGTTTGAATCTACTGCCGTGGGTCATTGTGACCTGGGAGCCACAGGGAATTGTCTGTCGAGGTGTGTGTAAGCTTAAAGGAGTATTCTACACACTTTTGATGTATCGCGGTGTGTGTAAGCTTAAAGGAGTATTCTACACACTTTTGATGTATCGCGGTGTGTATAAGCTTAAAGGAGTATTCTACATACTTTTGATGTATCGTGGCAAAGTAATCTGAGTACATCGAAAAAATTCTAGTACAGTGAAGTTACCAGAATCACCGTAATCGTGTTCTCCTTAAAGGAAATGACACAAATTGGTTTTGAGAATATAATAGTGCATCAGAGGAGAACAGTGTGTTGATGTGGACATTTTGACATTGTTGTAAAAGTAAGCGAAAGACTGTGCTTAATCCAGGTTATGTAAATTATTATTGATTATCTCTAATAACTCCATTTCTATTCTCTGATAAGATTATCCTGTGATTTGTATTGACTCTATTGTTGAATTGTATCTATGATTGACTATGTAATAATAAAATTATCCAAACATGGGTTCATGGAAATATTGATGTCAAGTAATCATGTTTTATTTAATTATGGCTATATGTGTGTGCTTTTATAAATGACACCCACAGAGTCCTTTTAAAACCTTTTTCTTATTTTGACTGAAATTAGTTTTGTTGATTTTTCATCTTTAGGGAATTCAGTACTCCCTACCCTTATGTTCTTGAAAAGCTGTTTGGTGTGAAAAGAAGATTTAAAAATACAACCAAAGAAAAAGTATTGTTTAATTTTCATAAGCAAAACAAATCTCAACATACAAAATGTTGAATGTGTAACATCTCTTGCAGCCTTGTGGTTATGTATGAAGACATTTGAACTAGGTCAATAAAAATTATGATTTGCCAGAAGTCATTGAAACAAAGTAGATATATCACCAGATGAAATTGACATAAAAGACTCTATAGGACTTGTCATAACACCTTGCTCTTGATGAAATATAAGTCCTCCTATAGAGTCTATTATGTCAATTTCATCAAGAGCAAGGTGTTATGACAAGTCCTATAGACCGCTTGCTCTTGATGAAATTGACATAAAAGACTCTATAGGAGGACTTTGATAAAATTGACATAATAGACTCTATAGGAGGACTTGTCATAACACCTTGCTCTTGATGAAATTGACATAAGACTCTATAGGAGGACTTATGACAGCTTGCTCTTGATGAAATTGACAGACTCTATAGGAGGACTTGTCATGACATCTTGCTCTTGATCTACTCTTCAAACAAACAAGGGTCCAATTGTCCATTGCTCAAATTTGAGAGTCAAGACTATCAGCTATCCATAGATTTACTCTTTTCAAAGACAAGAGCCAAGACTATCAACTATCCATAGATTTACTCTTTTCAAAGACAAGAACCAAGACTATCAACTATCCATAGATTTACTCTTTTCAAAGACAAGAACCAAGACTATCAGCTATCCATAGATTTACTCTTTTCAAAGACAAGAACCAAGACTATCAGCTATCCATAGATTTACTCTTTTCAAAGACAAGAACCAAGACTATAAGCTATCCATAGATTTACTCTCTTCAAAGACAAGAACCAAGACTATCAGCTATCCACTAATCTACTCTCCCAAAGCCAAGTCTATCAAGTGCCTATCGATCAATTTTTTGAAAGCCAAGACTATCGATCCATTTGGAAATGATTTGTTCTGCAGGTGTTTACATATTGAGACTAACAAAAGTAAGTGTACACACTCTCGACCTGCGATCGTACTCATTCCTATAATAACAAACACAAATGCGAAATCTAAATTTAATTTAAGGATTCATACTTCGGACACACACGCGAAACACATCAATCAATGACAGGAATAAAACTCATATCACAAGACACAACATACAATCCACATTCTGCATAAACAACGGCATACTTTTTCAAGTTGCAAGCGGAAGGGAGATAACTGCTCAGGTAGCGTGACAGCAAGCTGATTTTTTGATGCAGCATGCACAACTACTTTTATATGTATACATCTTTTATCATTGTTCATGCTAATATAATTTTATTTTTTTCCATATTAGATCAGTAGTTCAGTATATAGCTATTTAACTAATACTTAAAATTGAAATGAATTAAATACACCAAATATTTTACTTATTCTTGAAAGTATTACTAAGTTAACTAGTTTGACAATTTTAGCACTTTCTTTTCTTAGTCTATCTGTCTGTCTATCTATCTATCTATCTATCTATCTATCTATCTATCTATCTATCTATCTATCTATCTATCTGTCTCTCTGTCTATCCATCTTCCATCCATCCACCCATCATGATCCATTCTTTGAAGACAATTTCAAATCATAGCAATGATAACGTGACGAAAAAAAAGACGAGGAAGAGGAAAAGGATAGATAATATTTGGTAAATGAGAATAACTCGTCAAGTGAATGTGGTGCACAATTGTGATGTTGTCTCTGTTAGAACTCTCATCTGCTAAAGATCAACAAAAGAATTCTTGGTGCTATCTTGACTCCAACAACTCACTCCGGCTATGGGTTCGCAAGAGTACTCTGCCCCATGACACGACCTCCCAAATTGTTGACCTTTCTCATAATCCGGATAGATGCGTCTTCTATCCTCTTTTAACTGGATCTCCGACATTGTGTGATTATAATGGTCCACCCCAACTCCCGATTACCGTCTGATTCCAACAGCATTACAAACTTGTCCTCTGACAAATTATAGAAGCCCTGCTCAGCTGGAGAAATGAAACTTTTCCCTATATCAACATCATGTTCGGCATCCACAAATTGCCTAGTTTTCATAATTACTGGTCCACAGATGACCTCTTAAATGAACCTGTAATATCAAATATTATGTAAAATCTTGGTTTTTGTTTTAAGTAGCCATCATCAATGGTTGGATTATTTATAAAGAACGAAATCAGCTGTTGATCCTACATTGAAACCAGTGTCTCATTTGGATTTTTTTGAGCGTATGCTAAAGGGCTTCGAAAGAAGAACCATCAGTAACTGGTATTTCAAGACCATGCCTAACAGATCATGTTCTTGTGTCTTCTTGTACGAAAAAAATCAGTGTTATGAATGTCGAGCAAAGAAGACTAAAACTAACTCTGGTAAAGGCATAGAAAAGGTGTATGGCTGCTTGATCTGCAAAGTATACCTTTGCAAAGGCTTATACATTGCATATTTCCACCAGAAACTGTAAATTAATTACTTTAAGTATGCAACAAACGTGGAGGAAAAACAAAAAAACTCTGAACAATTCGATTGTTCTCAAAAATTTTATTTTTTATTTTAATGTAAAAAAATATAATTATATTATTAAATGCTATGCAGATCGATAGCCCATCAATTTTTTGACTTTATTATATTTTATCATTACATAACCTTTATAAATTATTTTATAAATTAATTATTTTGTGAGGTCAGGTACACTTTTGGTTAGAGTGATCTCCCTTGGATGAATTTTAAGAAGGGTATTATAGAAAAATATCTGATACTTAAAGGGCTAATGTCAATGCTCTTTGATTATATTCATGTTGTAGATTTTATTGTTTATTTAATAAATTTATTGACTTTCTTACACATATGGATAACCATATGTTTAAGAGACAATGGATGGAGGGGGGCTCGCAAAATTTAATTAAAAGATTGATCATCTTCTCCTTTGGTAAGTTTTCTACCTACGGAAATATTGTGTGATGGTAAATGTTTGTCTTTATTGTTGTGGAAGAGAGAAAACGTTTACTCACCCACATATCCGCAAAGTGAGAGACGATTGGTGACTTCTGGAGAATTATTAATAACATAAATTAGTTATGGATGATTAAATAATAATCATCATCATAACCGATAACTATGGTGTTGTTGGCGTCACACCACACACACACGCACACATATATATCACTCTACTTGCACACTGCAGATTAAGTATGTAAACAGTTACAAAGCAACAATATGGATTCCACACCAGATCGATGGATGGATGTAGGTATACCCTCAATCACGCCTAGATGGTGGAAGGAATAAACACAAGACTCTGATGAATGAACTTGTGGCTTTTAATATTTAACTAAAGGGTGGCGTAATAGAGAATTGCAATCTTCTGAATATTTTCACTGCACTAGTACAAGAAGGGACAGGAGAAAGTCTGTTTTTGCAATGAAAGCTTATCACTGAGTCTTACATGGACTGCACTAGTACAAGAAGGGACAGGAGAAAGTATGCTTTTGCAATGAAAGCTTATCACTGAGTCTTACATGGACTGCACTAGTACAAGAAGGGACAGGAGAAAGTATGCTTTTGCAATGAAAGCTTATCACTGAGTCTTACATGGACTGCACTAGTACAAGAAGGGACAGGAGAAAGTATGCTTTTGCAATGAAAGCTTATCACTGAGTCTTACATCCATCCACCCATCATGATCCATTCTTTGAAGACAATTTCAAATCATAGCAATGATAACGTGACGAAAAAAAAGACGAGGAAGAGGGGACTGCACTAGTACAAGAACGGACAGGGAAAAGTCCGTTTTAAAAGATGCTAATATATGTAGTGTGTGTAATCTTCTATTATAACTGACTGCTAACTTTTAATAACTTAAGAAACATACCTAGAACATATGAAAATAATGTGCATGAACATTATTTATGACAGCTTAACATGTTAGAATTCATTCACATAATAGCTTCTAGAATAAATACAACACTACAAATATACTAATAGCAAGCTGGAATTAGGATTAGTTTTGGCTCAGGAACAATATTATGACCAGAGTTAAGGTTAGGATTATAATAACGATTAAACTAGGTTAATGCTCATTTTGATTTTTAAATTTTCTTTAGCTTATTAAACACAAATCTGTAACATTATAAAATGCAGGGTTTATTCCATTATAAAAAAGTCATACTTAATCATACAATCATACAATTTCACTATACTGTGTACATGTATGCATACAATACACATTTACTGATTACAGTTGGCATTATATTTAACTGAATGCACTCTTTGAACTCATCACAATATATCTAGATCAAGGATGTTCAAGCTATGATCCCAAGGTGTTGAATCTAGCCTGCCAATCACCATTTACTTCTTACAGTCTTTCATGGTTAAGTATGTGTATCAATAATTTTATTTAAACTCCAGTCTCCAGGGCCTGCCCACAATGACAATGTGATCCATGACTTTGAACAGTCCTGATTTAGAGATATGTACTGCTTACACGTCAAACAATACATACTCATGTAATCTGCAACTAACAAGTGTATTCACATAAAATGTCATTATGCATGAAGACTTCAATAAACTGTCAATAAACAAACACACTATTCACACAATTCACCACTACACATTGAAAACTCATTTATGTATACAATTTGCCACCGAACATCAAACTAATTACAAATAACAATACACATCATCAAAGACATTATTTCGTACTACTCCCTATCAAACTAATTACAAATAATAATACACCTCATCAAAGACACATTATTTCATACTACTCCCTATTAAACCTCAAACTCAAAGATATGTAAATATTCATACAAATCACCATTATACATAAAAAGATTTGTACACATTCATACAAATAACCATTATACATAAAATGATTTGTACACATTCATAAAAATCACCATTATACCATAAAAAGATTTGTACACATTCATACAAATAACCATTATACATATAAAGATTTGTACACATTCATACAATTATACATAAAGATATAAAAATAAGTACAAAAATACTTAATTCACCATTATAATTAAAGTTGGGTATGCCTTCATACAACAAACCACTTTTATTAAAGACATGCAATTTGCATAAGTTATTCCTCCTTGTGCATATAAGATGTGTCTGTAATTATTCCTAAATCTATTAGTCCATTAGTGCCATTCCCAGCATAGTCCTACAACTTGTTATCCAGCAAAGTGAGGACAAGTTTTATTAGTCCACAATATAGCCAGGAAAGTATAGTTATGATTATCAGTCCCAGAACTTAGCCAGTGTTGTATGGAATTGACTTAAATACCCTATCTTTTTCAGGAGGTATAATCTGCAGGCGTCCCCACCGACGAGGTGGCCACACAATGTATGTTGCTTTGCCAGTGATCAAACCCATGGAAATCTGTAGTAAATAAGAACAAAACTAAGCAAAAAATGTCACTTTAAAAACAAGATTCACTTTGCCAGTGATCAAACCCATGGAAATCTGTAGTAAATAAGAACAAAACTAAGCAAACAATATCACTTTAAAAACAAGAATCACTTTGCCAGTGATCAAACCCATGGAAATCTGTAGTAAATAAGAACAAAACTAAGCAAACAATATCACTTTAAAAACAAGAATCACTTTGCCAGTGATCAAACCCATGGAAATCTGTAGTAAATAAGAACAAAACTAAGCAAACAATATCACTTTAAAAACAAGATTCACTTTCGTTTGTGGAATATATTAGTGAATATAATCCAGTACAATTCAAAACACTATAAAGTATATCAAATGACAAACTGTGCAGGAAAATAACAGACACTCATACTATTAACATTTAATTACATTTGAAAAGTTTCTGCGAGAGAGCAGTGAACATAACATCCTCAGTGAAAGGTGATCTTATGCTATACATTCAGACAAATAAAGATATAACAACACAAGTTTGCTTAGAGTGGTGATCCTAGGTTTGAATACTCGGATAAATTAAGAAATAACAACAAAAGCTTGCAATGATTAATGATCGCAGGTTGGAATACTCAGAGAAATAAAGATATAACAATGCAAGCTTGAATATGTTTTCAACTGTTCAAATACTCACAGAAATAAATATCTGATAGCACAAGTTTACAATGTGTGGTAGCACTATATTTAAATATCAGAGAATTAGGATATAATAACAGCCTGAATATGTGGTGATCCTATATATTTAAATATTGCTAGAAATAAAGAAACAGCAATACAAGCTTGAAATGAGTAGTGGTTGTAGGTTTAAATACTCACAGGACCAAAGATATTGCTAGAAATAAAGAAACAGCAATACAAGCTTGAAATGAGTAGTGGTTGTAGGTTTAAATACTCACAGGACCAAAGATATTGCTGTCAATGCTACGTGCGTGGTGGTCTCCCTCTACCCAGCAGTGGCCAGTTGGCACCGTCAGAAATTTTTCTCTGTACGATAGTGTCCTGTCAGCAATATTTTCTTTAATGCAGGCATGCTAAAACTTCTCAATTTGCAATACACGTACACTATTTTCTTTAATGCAGGCATGCTTAAACTTCTCAATTTGCAATACACGTACACTATTTTCTTTAATGCAGGCATGCTTAAACTTCTCAATTTGCAATACACGTACATTATTTGGCAAAAGAACAACATGTAAGAATTTAAAGAGAAATAAATACCATTAATATTTTTCACAGATAACAGATATAAACTGTAGTTAAATACTTCACAACCTACTAAAATTATTTTGAAAAGCTCAAATTGTGTGTGTGTGTGTGTGTGTGTGTGTGTGTGTGTGTGTGTGTATGTGTGTGTGCTATTATTTTAATATGTTCATTCCAAATAAATCTCTAAGTTCATCTGATACCAAGAATGTCATCTGAAGTTGAATCTTACAACCAGAGCTGTGGAGATGGAGTCACGGAGTAGGTAGTTTTTGAATGGAGTCATAGTTGGAGTCGGTAAAAGTGACTCCGACTCCAAATTTTACGAGGCAAGACTAGGGCAGGTCCATGTTTGAACCATGTTTGAAAGGGATTAAAACGAAACTTTAAAAAAATGAAAAAGTAGTTGTTTGTAATTTAGTTACATTTCAAACAACGGAATTAAAAAGTACTTAGTGAAGTTATTAAAATAGCGAGCTGAAAACAACAACAAAATGTACTATATAAATCAGAAGTTCGTATGAAAGGTATATCTGAGAAAGATGTGAAGTTATTAAAATAGGGAGCTAAAAACAACAACAAAATGTACTATATAAATTAAAAGTTCGTATGAAAGGTATATCTGAGAAAGATGAGGCAATAGCTGCGTCATTAAATGACCGCATTCAATCACCTTCTTTATCTTCACTGACAGAAATAAGAAGATGAAGATTCTGAAAAATATCTCGACATACAGAACTAGAACAAAACGTCGGCACTTAATTTTGGAAAATTTCGGAAAAAAGAGAAGTCCATCATATCTAATTAAATTCAAAATATTTTTTTTAAAAACAAGAATTGAAAGAGGATGAGAAATTCGACCGAACTTCTGAATTAAGCACCAATAATGCACTACCGTGCTACCATGAGATTATTCAAGACGCCGCTTTGATTTCACAGAGTTAACACGGACTCAAATGACCGTGGAACGTATTTTAATTTCTGTCCCCCGAATCTTCAAATCTTATTTGAGAGCAATATTGAAGTCGGACCTATAAGAAACAATCTTTTTAAAGAACCAATTAAATTTGGATAAACATTATCACATTAAGTAAAATTTATTTATATTTATACCATACTCATACAAATAATTCCATACACGTATATAATTATATACTATTACGATATTAGTAATAAACTACAGCTGTGTAGGAGTTGGGGTCGACTTCAAACCCTAAACACAAAGTTTGCACGCTGAAAAAGAATATCAAATATATCCAAAATGCAGTCAAACAACTTTGTATGTTGATAATATTATTGTCAGACAAAGTTTGTATGTTGAATAAGAATATAATATCCAAATGCATTCATACAAACTTTGTATGTCGAATAAGAATATCAAATCCTATTAAAGTACAGTCATACAAATTAGGTATGCTAAATTGTAATGATTAAAATCCCAATGGAGCAAATTACTACTTATGCTTTTTCAGAATTTTGTATTTCCTTTTTCCTTTCAATAGTGATTTTGTTTAGCTATGTAAGTCAGTCGTATCATCTCTCTCACACCTCGCGTGTAGTGTGGAGAGCTAAAACTAATCCGATTAGGAAGTCGATTAGATCTAGCAAGTGATTGTGAAAAGCAGAGGTCCCATATACATGGATAAAGGGAGTCTTACGGATATTCAATGACCTTTTTGGGTATTTGTATTCCAGTGTGAGATGTGGGCAAAACGGAGAGTGAAGTCACGTTGTGAATTCACCACTAAAAGTCTTCATTCACAACTGCGCATATCGAGGGAAGAGGTCGATATAGTGGATTGAAAACCATTTTGAGAAAGTATTTATTACATTGACTGAGAGTGAATAGAAATGTTTTTCACTGTTTAGAATATTTAGAGATTTTTTTCTATTTCGTGAAAATTATTATTTGTAAAAGAGGGACAATTTAGGGCAGCCATTATGCCATTGGAAAGTTGTTCGCTCGTGAATCGACGCCGAGTGGTTACGATATCCCTATGTAGATTTGCCTATCCCCATTTCTGTACTTAATAATTATATCTTTGTTGCCAATGTTATCGTGACCCGACCTTAGACATTGCTTATGATATTTTTTTGAGTAAACAACTCAGGTGGAGAATGAGTTAGAAACTTGCTGATGTAATCCAAACAGGTTGTAGGTGGATGAGTAGATTTTATTATCGAATGGTTAAGATTTTCAAGAACGAGACCAATCAATGGGCTGAGGTCAAACGTTTACATATTGTAAGGATTTATTTTCTAATCACTTTGATATTGGTGTGGAAAAAGTCCAGTCATAAAAGGTGGCCATTAGCTAACTGTCTGATTGAGAGAGAATAGACTTAGAAATATTTCTTGCATTCTGCTATTGAAATGTTGTACTTGTATTTTATGTAGAAATGTATTATGTGAGTAGACTTAACTATGATGCTTTTATGAAGTATTGCTAAACATTTGACATTGTTTCTAGTGAACCCATTCATAAAAATTGTTATGTTGTATTTATTTTGCTGTGTGCATGTATCTCACTGATAAATACTGTTGCAGGAAACTGTAAGTTGAGAATTGAATGTAAGAAAGAATGGAGTTACTGGAAAACTCAGCGTTTTTTCCCTGAGTATATTTTACAGGGAAGAAGCAGCCTGTTTTACTAGATCTCCCAGTTTACTGATTTACAACCGTAGTAGATTCAAGATACCATGTATAATTTTACCTACAAAATCTCTCGTACCATGTATAATTTTACCTACAAAATCTCTCGTACCATGTATAATTTTACTTACAAAATCTCTTGTACATTGTAATAATTTTACCTACAAAATCTCTTGTACATTATATAATTTTACCTAAACAAAGTTCTCATATTTTGCATAATTTAACCTTCAGAAACCCTTGACTTACAAAAGCCCTTTCACTGCATATAAAAACGCTCTTTAACTGCACAGAAACTGACCTACAAAAGCCCTTGTACTTTGTGTAACATGACTTAGAAAGAACCTTGTACCTTCTATAACCTGACCTAAAAAAGGCCCAAGCGCTGCGTAAAAACAAACCTATATAAGCCCTCGTACTTTGTATAACTTAACCTAGAAAGAACCTTGTACTTTGTATAACTTAACCTAGAAAGAAACTTGTACTTTGTATAATTTAAACTAGAAAGAACCTTGTACTTTGTATAACTTAACCTAGAAAGAACCTTGTACTTTGTATAACAACCTAGAAAGAAACTTGTACTTTGTAAAACTTAACCTAGAAAGAACCTTGTATAACTTAACCTAGAAAGAACCTTGTATAACTTAACCTAGAAAGAACCTTGCACTTTGTATAACCTATCTAGAAAATGATTTACAGAGCCCTTGTAGTCTGTATAACTTGATCTACAAAAACTCTTGCAATTATAACTTGATCTATAAAAACTCTTGTACCTTCTATAACTTGCCCTATAAAAGCTCTTGTACTGTGTATAATCTGACCAATAAAAGCCCTTGTACTTTGTTTAACACGAAAGCTTTTTTACCTTGCATAATATGACCTATAAAAGCTTTTTTACTCTGCAAAAAATGACCTATAAAAACTATTTTTACTTTGCCTATATGACCTACAATATCTGATACTTGCCATGATTCTGTATCGAACCTTCAGCATGTTGTAGTCAGTGGTGAAGTGCTGCGTTGACAAGGAAGGGCGGGGCAACAACAGAATTAATAAATATGTAAATGTAACTTGGATAAATGATTTTCAGGTTGCATGGATACAAACAACCGAGAGCCTGGAGTGAGAACCGAGAAGCAGCTAAGCTGGGTGGAAATATTAAATTTGAGGAAGTTCTAACACACGTTTATTTAAATTATGGAAATATTAATTTGAGGAAGTTCTAACACACGTTTATTGAAATTAACTGTTTTGTTTAATTTCACTCTTGATGCCTGCAGGGTCATTTGTAATGTTTGTCCAATCAAACCTACTACTTTAATTTAAAACAAAACGAGGCCTTTGTGCACTGCGTCTGTGTGAATGTGTGCGTGTGAGCCGAGTTTGGAAGTGTGTTGGAAACAAGTAAACCTAGCCGTTTCGTGTACTTCTTCAGGTTAAACCGACCTTCTGAAAGTGGGATTATCCAGGGCACCCGCTTAGCCTAGGCTGGAATGCAGCTTGTCCGTGATTCTGCATTCTTTCCTCAACTGGCTGTTGTGCCCGACAAGGAAACCTGGCCAGATTTGTTTTGACGTTCTAAGCAAACTGCAATATTTGAGCAAACCACGCGCACAACAGCCTCTTGTCGGCTTTGTCGAGACTGAATGCGGGTCAAAGTTAACTCCAATCTTAAAACAAATGTCAGGTTATACTCGAGACTGACTGCGGGTCAAAGTTAACTCCAATCTTAAAACAAATGTCAGGTTATACTCGAGATTGACTGCGGGTCAAAGTTAACTTCAGTCATAAAAAAGGTAAATGTAAGACGACCTGATAAGAAAGATAAATGTATGCAGCACAAAATAAAACTGCTTTATGACATGTGGCATCCTTTCTACTGGATACAGATTAGGAATCTCTTATCGCACGTGATTCCACAAAACATGTTGCAGCACACAAATGCTGCTGAGTGACAACACGTCACGTGACGTTCTTTTTATTGGTTACAGACTATATTACTGCATACTTATGCTTCTCTTACCGCAAGTATTTCGACACGGGATGTACTAACACGCAAAGAAATATTGTTAAATGACAACACGTGACGTCCTTTTTATTGGTTACAGACTATTACTGCATACTTATGCTTCTCTTACCGCATCCCGATACGGGATGAAGTAACACGCAAATAAATATTGTTAAACACGTGGTATCATTCATTGATTACAAACTTTGTATCTCTTAGTGGAAGTATTTTTGACAAAGATATAGTAACACGCTTGAAATTGTCTATTAAAGTTCAAAGCGTAAACTTCAGGCACAGAGAAGAACATTGATAAATTTCTTGATAAACACACATAGTAAGCTAATAAATATATGTGAGCAATTGCAAATGTGTGAAGAATAAGCATGCACAGTAAACTATCTATGATAAATAATAAACATGTAGATGAGAACAATGACAATGACTGAAGAATAAATATTTTATAGATCAAAAGAAAACACACACATGAGAACAATGACAATATCTGAATATTGAATATTTCATAGGCTACACGAAAACCACAGGTGAAAGCAATGACAATATTTGAATATTGAATATTTCCTAGGCTACACGAAAACCACAGGTGAAAACAATGACAATATTTGAATATTGAATATTTCCTAGGCTACAAGAAAACCACAGGTGAAAACAATGACAATATTTGAATATTGAATATTTCCTAGGCTACACGAAAACCACAGGTGAAAACAATGACAATATTTGAATATTGAATATTTCCTAGGCTACAAGAAAACCACAGGTGAAAACAATGACAATATCTGAAGACTAAACATTTTCTACATTTAAACGAAGCACATAGATAAGAATAGGACCAAGAACAACGTACCTGATGGTATCTCCCTCCAATGCCACGATACGTTTAACGTAGCGCTGACTTGGGCTGGATGGCGATCTGCAAGACGTGAAAGAAGTACAGAGATAATGTCAAAGGTCATAGGTTAAAGACAATATAGATACGTTTAACGTAGCGCTGACTTGGGCTGGATGGCGATCTGCAAGACGTGAAAGAAGTACAGAGATAATGTCAAAGGTCATAGGTTAAAGACAATATAGATACGTTTAACGTAGCGCTGACTTGGGCTGGATGGCGATCTGCAAGACGTGAAAGAAGTACAGAGATAATGTCAAAGGTCATAGGTTAAAGACAATATAGATACGTTTAACGTAGCGCTGACTTGGGCTGGATGGCGATCTGCAAGACGTGAAAGAAGTACAGAGATAATGTCAAAGGTCATAGGTTAAAGACAATATAGATACGTTTAACGTAGCGCTGACTTGGGCTGGATGGCGATCTGCAAGACGTGAAAGAAGTACAGAGATAATGTCAAAGGTCATAGGTTAAAGACAATATAGATACGTTTAACGTAGCGCTGACTTGGGCTGGATGGCGATCTGCAAGACGTGAAAGAAGTACAGAGATAATGTCAAAGGTCATAGGTTAAAGACAATATAGATACGTTTTATAGAAATGAAAATGTAACAACGTAGACTTAGAACAAACGATACTTACAAAAGACTAGTATTGGCTCCAAAGACTATAGACATGTAAAAGAACGCTGTACACTTAAAACACAAACGATACTTACAAAAGACTAGTATTGGCTCCAAAGACTAAGGGTATGCAATGTGCATTTACGATCTTGTACGTTGTGGGATTTCAGTGCTCAATATATCGATACAAATATGGCAATAACGTTTATAATGTAAGCACTCTGCTCATGTTGGCCCTCACTGCACAAGGAATTTCGTTGTAGTGATTATCGATGCACAATATTGTATTCACATAGCGCACCTGCATGGCCATAGCATCCATTCAGCCACTGCCACTCCTCCAATCCCAATGCATGCTGTATGGCTGTACAACATGCCGGCGTAAATATGGAGCAGAAACGTCCAATAACAGAAGTTCAGTTTAAAGAAAGGGGAGGTGATGGGAAGTGTTGAGAAGGAGATCCAACAGTAATATTACTCAGTTTAAAGAAAGGTGATGGGAAGTGTTGAGAAGTATATCCAACAGTAAGAATACTCAGTTTAAAGAAAGATGATGGGAAGTGTTGAGAAGTATATTCAACAGTAAGATAACTCAGTTTTAAAAAAATGGGAAATGTTGGGGAGTGTTGAGAAGGAGATCCAACAGAAAGATTATTTAATCTAAAGAAACAAAAAGAGGTGAGTAGTGAGTAGTGAGTGTTAAGTAGATTCAAGAGTAAGATTACCTTTTAAAGAAACAAAAAGAGGTGAGTAGTGAGTAGTGAGTGTTAAGTAGATTTAAGAGTAAGATTACCTTTTAAAGAAACAAAAAGAGGTAAGTAGTTAAGTAGATTCAAGAGTAAGATTACCTTTTAAAGAAACAAGAAGAGGTGAGTAGTGAGTGTTAAGTAGATTCAAGAGTAAGATTACCTTTTAAAGAAACAAAAAGAGGTGAGTAGTGAGTGTTAAGTAGATTCAAGAGTAAGTTTACCTTTTAAAGAAACAAAAAGAGGTGAGTAGTGAGTGTTAAGTAGATTCAAGAGTAAGTTTACCTTTTAAAGAAACAAAAAGAGGTGAGTAGTGAGTGTTAAGTAGATTCAAGAGTAAGTTTACCTTTTAAAGAAACAAAAAGAGGTGAGTAGTGAGTGTTAAGTAGATTCAAGAGTAAGATTACCTGTTAAAGAAACAAAAAGAGGTGAGTAGTGAGTGTTAAGTAGATTCAAGAGTAAGATTACCTTTTAAAGAAACAAGAAGAGGTGAGTAGTGAGTGTTAAGTAGATTCAAGAGTAAGTTTACCTTTTAAAGAAACAAGAAGAGGTGAGTAGTGAGTGTTAAGTAGATTCAAGAGTAAGTTTACCTTTTAAAGAAACAGAAAGATGATGGGAGTGTCGAGAAGTTGATCCAACAAGAGAAAGTTTTCTCAAAGTCAGTGGATTTCTTGAGTAAACACACAAGTAACTGTGGCGCCAGTAGGCGTTTCTGTTCACAGCGTAGTGAGAAAAATGACGTTAAACGGACACATATGACTTGAAGTCGACATAACAGAATAGGCACTGTGAGAGGAACGCAAGTCAGTGATGGAGTGTAATGAATACCATGGCGTAACTAATACTGTGCATCACAAATCATTGTCACATTACCATAGTCCGGAAAGGTAAGAATAAAAAAAAATTAGGAGAGGGTGTTTTATTTTTATATCAACAGCATTTGCTACATACTCGAATTTACGTACATAATATCATTAAAATCTCTGACATCCCTAACAATGACGGTGCTACATACTCGAATTTACGTACATAATATCATTAAAATCTCTGACATCCCTTACAATGACGGTGTGAGCGCGTAGGTAGGAAGGAAATACATAACGTCATTAAAATCTCTGACATCCCTTACAATGACGGTGCTACATACTCGAATGTACGTACATAACGTCATTAAAATCTCTGACATCCCTAACAATGACGGTGTGAGCGCGTAGGTAGGAAGGAAAACATACAAACATACTTGTCAAAATGATGTGCATTGAAGAAAATTATACTTTTGTCTATAATGAATGTCGATAATATTAAGAAAAATATAGAATGTAGAATATAATGTATATGAAAGTAAAGTTAAGGAAAATATAGATTATATAGACAATAATGTGTGAATGATGGCAACATTAAGGAATATAGCACTTCTTACAATAATGTACGATTAACGGTAAAGTTAAGAAAAATAATACTTTGACAATAATGTGAGAAACATAGTAACGTTAAGGAAAATAGCACTTCTTGCAATAATGTTCGAATAACGGTAAAGTTAAGAAAAATAATACTTTTGACAATAATGTGAGAAAAATGGCCACGTTTGGGAAAATAGCACTTCTTACAATAATGTATGATTAACGGTACAGTTAAGAAAAATAGCTAGTATGAAAATGTGCACAAAAATAGAAATGTTTTTAGACTAATAGCTTAGCCAGTATGAAAAGTGTCCACAAGAAAATATAAATGATTTTTCATGCAAATGCTGAAATTGTCCTCACAATTATGACCGAAGCGTTAAAAATACCGATAGTACTTAAAAAGTGACTGATTAGTCCTACAACGACAAAAGTGTCTGCAAAATTTGACTGATTAGAGGCATAATTACTGAGAAAGTTCGAAAAGATTACCGATTTTAGCCCTACAGAACAAAATTGGTTTTATATGAAGAGATATGACGATAAAAATAGCTTGACTTTGGAGGAAATGTGGCCAGTTACTGATCCACATTTTTATTTATTTATTTTGCGCTAAGCAAATTTGGAGTCGAAATTCACAATCGGACGCTAAATGAACTTCTTTTCTATTGGAATCAAATTATTTTAGTCATTTTAAACTATTCTATTCGGTGTAATTGATAGCCAATTAAAACAGCTTTACTCGGGGATGAAAAGAAAACAAAACAAGAGCTCTGCTTTAAATTCTCCAGGTTTAAAAATACTTATCAATAATGATTCTAATTTGATTCTTCTTAAGGGTTTTAAAATTAACTCTGGCATAAACAATGCTATGTAATGAATTAAGAGAGAGATGTAAGTTAGGACTAACTTTAAGGCAGAGTCACATACAACACTAGAATAGTGTGTTATGTAATGAATTAAGAGAGAGATGTAAGTTAGGACTAACTTTAAGGCAGAGTCACATACAACACTAGAATAGTGTGTTGTGTAATGAATTAAGAGAGAGATGTAAGTTAGGACTAACTTTAAGGCAGAGTCACATACAACACTAGAATAGTGTGTTATGTAATGAATTAAGAGAGTGATGTAAGGTAGGACTAACTTTAAGGCAGTGTACACAAGAGAGAGATGTAAGGTAGGACTAACTTTAAGGCAGAGTACACAAGAGAGAGATGTAAGGTAACTTTAAGGCAGTGTACACAAGAGAGTGATGTAAGGTAGGACTAACTTTAAGGCAGAGTACACAAGAGAGAGATGTAAGGTAGGACTAACTTTAAGGCAGTGTACACAAGAGAGTGATGTAAGGTAACTTTAAGGCAGAGTACACAAGAGAGAGATGTAAGGTAACTTTAAGGCAGAGTACACAAGAGAGAGATGTAAGGTAGGACTAACTTTAAGGCAGTGTACACAAGAGAGAGATGTAAGGTAACTTTAAGGCAGAGTACACAAGAGAGAGATGTAAGGTAACTTTAAGGCAGAGTACACAAGAGAGAGATGTAAGGTAGGACTAACTTTAAGGCAGTGTACACAAGAGAGTGATGTAAGGTAACTTTAAGGCAGAGTACACAAGAGAGAGATATAAGGTAGGACTAACT
This sequence comes from Sinotaia quadrata, assembly GCA_028829895.1. Lineage (NCBI taxonomy): Eukaryota > Metazoa > Mollusca > Gastropoda > Architaenioglossa > Viviparidae > Sinotaia > Sinotaia quadrata. Next base: position 3,113,094 of record CM054178.1, read on the forward strand.
TTAAGGCAGAGTCACATACAACACTAGAATAGTGTGTTAAAGGAAAATAAAAGAACAATTTTCGAGATTGAGTTTCCAGACAAAGCTTCCTAAGATACACACACTATCAGGCTATTGTGCTATAGTGTGACAATGTGCATGCTCTAAAATCTAAATGTTCATTGTCACAAATCATCAGATAGCTTGTCAGGGAGCAATAGACAGTTTTGTCACAGATGTAATCAATCAGCTTGTCACTATCCATCTGAGAATTTATCACAGACCATGAACCATTCTGGCACAGATCATCAATCAGTTTGGAATTTATAATAAATTATGATAATCTTTAGAAAACTGCCTTAACATAATTTATAATAAATTATGATACAAAATGTCAAGGCAGTATGTCATAGATTATCATAGTTTATAATACATGCAACATGTCACAGATTATCATAGTTTTTAATACAATATAACAAGATATCAAAGCAGTATGTCACAGATTATCACAATTTACAATACATTATAAAACAAAATGTCAAGGCAGTATATCGCTGATTATCATAATTTATAAAACATATCATCACAGTCAATATGTCATATATATTTTGTTACATATTGTAATAGTATGTCACAGAAAACCACGCTGACCATATTTATGTGCTTAGTGCGATCAGTGTCTCGTCCTAAGGGGCATCAGGACTACTCTTTCGACTAAAACTAGTGGTAGATTACATCTAGAACAGTTTATACATACACAATTTGTTTTCAACGCGCTTTTCTAAACCTTGACCCTTCCCTGTGGTCTATGCCAAACATCCGAGCTAAATACCTTGACTTGTGAAAATGGCAGCAAACACTGCTGTAAACAAGCTTTTAATTATTTTCTCTAGTTCAATGTGCTAGCTTATGTGTTAATGGTAGTTTGAAGCCAGAGAATTAATAGAAAATAACCTCATTAATTTTCAGGACTGGCCGTGCCTTTGACAGGTAAAGTGATCGAAAAAGAAAAAAAAAGCAATTGTTTAGTCTCCTGCAAGAGTCTGTTGTAATTAATCATACAGCACTGAGTAACGTCATTAAGGAAATTTAATACTACTTGCATGTATACGTTACTTTGCTGTTATAATCTATAAGGGAAAGGATCTTGAACCTTTGTCATGTTATCATTAGTCCCGGCCTTTTATGCACCTTGACTTGAGTACGGATGTTCAGTGTGAGAATGTACATTATATGACAAGCGTATACCTATGACTACGTTCAGGACATAACAAGCATCGTGCATGGCTAAAACTACGTTCAGGACATAACAAGCATCGTGCATGGCTAAAACTACGTCCAGGACATAACAAGCATCGTGCATGGCTAAAACTACGTTCAGGACATAACAAGCATCGTGCATGGCTAAAACTACGTCCAGGACATAACAAGCATCGTGCATGGCTAAAACTACGTTCAGGACATAACAAGCATCATGCATAACTATGACTACGTTCAGGACATAACAAGCATCATGCATAGCTATGACTACGTTCAGGAGATAACAAGCATCATGCATAGCTATGACCACGTTCAGGACATAACATCATGCATAGCTATGACTACGTTCAGGACATAACAAGCTATGACTAAGTGCAGAATATGATAATGAGGTCGCATCTGTGTCTATTGTCTAACTGGCATTATTAATACTGCATTACGAAGATTGCTACACTGCAAACAGCATACATTAAACGAATGCATTGTCTAATCTAGTTTTTTTGTTCTAATACTGCATTACGAAGATTGCCACACTACAAACAGCATACATTATCTAATTTAGTTTTTTGTTCTAATACGTTGTCTTTACAATTAAAACAAAGTATGACTGCGAAGCGAAAGTCTGATCATTAAGGGCATCATCCATTACTAAAACCATATTCGAAGTGAAATGTCAAGTAGTTCCAGATAATTGCAGACATGGCTTATTCTCTAATGATGCTGCTCAAGAAAACAAAACGGATACAAATGCAATGTTATCGTTACTAAGCTTTGTATTATTTAAAAATCTTCTGCATGTGCATTTAGTATGCAGTTGAACAAACAATATTTGATGTCTGAAAGTACACATTCACATACTGACTTATTAAAGTGGTCATGACAGTTCGATCGCTTAACATGAAGTGCAGTTGCTGGATTTCTGTTAGATTGCAAGTAAGAAAATAAACATAAGAACATTTTTACAGCACTGGCTTATTGACAGCCTCCAATGGTTGCGGACCTTTAATTGCATACTTTACAAGAAACAAATAGATATCACAAGACAATTTCAACAATTTATTAGACCAAGACAGAAAGAGTGACATCTTCATGAGGAGGACTTAGAAGTATATAGGATTTCAAGCACAAAGAATTACCAAGAAGCTGTCCTTTAAGATAAGTGAATTAGAAATATATACGATTTCAAACAAAGAATACAAAGAATCTGTCCTTGAAGATAAGTGAATTATGAGTATACATGATTTACATGATTCCCCACAAAGAATTACAGAGAACCTGTTCTTGAAGGAAGTGAATTAGGAGAATATATGATTTCAAGCACAAAGAATTACTCAAAACATGTTCTTTAAGGAAATGAATCTGGAGAATATATGATTTCAAACACTAATTCCTCTTTAAGGAATTTAAAGTAAATTGTATTGCAGGTCGATCAGGTATTTAAAAGAAAATTGTTGATAGTCTATCAGAAGTTTACGTTAAAACATAACAACATTCATATACACAAACAGCAAGAAAATATACTGGTAATCTATAATACAAAAATACTGAAAATGAATCACATATTTACGAAAAGAAAATATAATGCAATTCCAATAGATATTTTACGTCGGAAGGGTTTACAAAATAGAAGTGTGACATTGCTATAACATGAGGAAGCAACGAATTACAGTCAAACTCCCGTGATTTCAGAGAGCTTTTGCAGAGATCGATATGTGGACGAAGGATGGATTGATTCCCCTTGAGCTGAGATAATGAGAATGTGTTAAGCTAACACAACGACAAATATAATAGAGTGCCCTGCCTTCCAGAATGATCAATGTACAATGCGCTTGTATGCCTTTATTTCATTAGTAATGGAAATGGATCAAGTTAGCATTTATTTTTTAAATTTAAGACTGCCGACTAAGGGTGAAGCGAAATCTACACATTTGCTTCTTGAAAGTCACTCAAATATTCAGAATACAAACTCACCTGAAATATGAATTTTATTATCAATTTATACAAATACTGAGAGGAGTCAACCTTTCATTTATATCAACTTAGGAGAAGGTGAATCCCTTTTTAAAAACATGCCAACATGAATAAGATGAACTTAAAAAAAGTGTCAAATTAGAATATGGTGAACCTTTCTCATATTATCATCTTACAAAAGGGTGAACCTTTCTTTTTTAAAAAGAAAAGATAACAAGAATTGGATGATCCTTATTTTAATAGCAATTTAGAATAAGGTGAATTTTTTTAGCATCAACTTAGAAAAAACCTCTTTTATTATCAACTTAGAATAGTGTAAACCATTTTTACTATCAATTTAGAATAAGGTGAACCTTTTTTGTTATCAACTTAGATTCGGATGAACCGTTTTTATTATCAACTTAGATTCGGGTGAATATGGTTAATTTCGAAAGAGTTTTGCCATTGGTGGGGTGAATCTCCTGATAACATCTGTACAATCTGGATACACTGGGTGGATCGTAACTGTATGAGTTTGAAGATAATAACGAGGAATAGTTTAATTATGGTCTAGAAATAGTTTAACTACTAGAATTGCCAGTATTAGAATAATCTTATTATAATTTATATGTAGGATGCGTGCACATGTATACCGAATATTTTATTTACCAGCAATAAAGCATGTTGATCTTTAATATGAAATAGAATATCGACAGCCTATTGTAGTGTGCTTGTGCACGTTTTTTTGTGCGTGTACTGTCTTCAAGTAGAGATACGGTAGAGGACGTTGTTGTGTGTGTACTGTCTCCAAGTAGAGATACGGTAGAGGACGTTGTTGTGTGTGTACTGTCTTCAAGTAGAGATATGGTAAAGCACGTTTTTGTGTGTGTACTGTCTCCAAGTAGAGATACGGTAGAGCACGTTTTTTGTGTGTGTACTGTCTTCAAGTAGAGATACCGTAAAGCATGTTTTTGTGTGTGTACTGTCTTCAAGTAGAGATACCGTAAAGCATGTTTTCGTGTGTGTACTGTCTTCAAGTAGAGATACAGCCTCTAGATATGTAATTAGTAGAGAAAACTCTATGACGGTCACCAAATATTTATCAATCATCGTGCAAAAATAAAACTTCATATGAACTGAACTGAACTAATATTACTATTCAAAGTTTCTTTATCATTCAGTTTAATCGGGTTCAAACTTAAATTTTAATTCTCCTATTCAAGACTATTATATAGTATATTTTCTGCGTTTAATATAGGTTGCACGATCGCTTTTATCTCTCGCTGATATTGCAGTAGGATGCAAGCTCCTTGGTAAAGACAGGACTGAAAGGTTAAAGGGCGAAAATTATCTAAAACTAAATACTAAGGCCTAGAATGCTCGAAGCAGATGAAGTCAGTGGAGAAAACTCAAGTGACATACCAAGGCCTGGAATGCCTGAAGAAGAAAGTTCAAGCAAACAGCAATAGTTTGAAACGCATTTAACAGATCTAAGCAAAATACCAACACAAGGCAGGAAGTGACAGTTCAACTGAATCAATTCTATCAAAAGAAAGGTGAAAATGCATTACACAAATTGAGAGTGAACGCGGGAAATGGTTGAATTTCTAAGAATGATTTTATAATTTATTGTAGGTACACAATGGCAGGCACATGGTTGAATGTCTAAGAATGATTTTATAATTTATTGTAGGTACACAATGGCAGGCACATGGTTGAATGTCTAAGAATGATTTTATAATTTATTGTAGGTACACAATAGCAGGCACATGTAACTGATAGCCATGTAGGTCATTTGATAGGAAACTGATGAAATGTGAATTCACTTTCCTAGTGATTAACCAGTGGTAATCAGTTTTATGAAATGTGAATTCACTTTCCCAGTGCTTAACCAGTGGTAATCAGTTTTATGAATGTGGGAAGATGTTTTATTTCCCAGTCCTAATAACCGATTAAACATGACAAACGTAGAAGAAAAAATAAACTTTGTGCTTTGGTTAGTTGAACTCAAGTCCCAACAGCTAGAAAAGCGATCTCTAAGTGTTCTATGACAGCATCAAATGCTTACAATCAGTCTTGTTACATATAATTATATCGAATGCCTAACATTCAGTACAATAGGTTCCTTTCTTGCTACATACATATTAAATGCCTAATTTCAATACAGAGGTGTAGAAGCGCCTTAAATCCAGTTTGCAGATGTCACTTTCACTGATGTTATTCATGTATTATTTGACTAACAACTACAAGAAAGGTCTCTCATGACATATTATTTGACTAACAACTACAAGAAAGGTCTCTCATGACATGTATTATATGACTGACAACTACAAGAAAGGTCTCTCATGAAATATATTATTTGACTAACAACTACAAGAAAGGTCTCTCATGACATGTATTATATGACTGACAACTACAAGAAAGGTCTCTCATGACATGTATTATTTGACTGACAACTACAAGAAGTCTCTCATGACATGTATTATTTGACTGACAACTACAAGAAAGGTCTCTCATGACATATATTATTTGACTAACAACTACAAGAAGTCTCTCATGACATATATTATTTGACTAACAACTACAAGAAAGGTGTGAAAAATGATCATAACGAGAACAATGCACCGTCACAATAAGTGAGAAAGACATAAAGAAGAAGGTACGAAAGATGGCAAACTGGAAAGCCCCAGGCCTAGACCAAGTACAAATATTCTGTTTGAAACATCTTGCCTCCTTACATGGTAGACTTGCTAAACAACTTCAAGACATATTAAAACAAACTAGGAACTCTACCAGCATGGATGGTAAAGGGAAAAACAAGTCTGATTATGAAAGATCCACAGAAAGGCAGAACGCCAAACAATCACATGCCTATCAACCACCTGGAAGTTACTATAAGGAATTATAGCAGACGAAATCATGACTCACCTTGAAACAAACTTCTAACCAATGAACAAAAGGATGCTAGACCAGGCAGCAGAGGAACAAAGCACCAATTGGCAATTGATAAGGCAATAGTTACTGTCAGCAAGAAACGAAGAACAAATCTTGCAATGGCATGGACTGACTATCAAAAGGCCTACGACTCGGTTCCACATTCATGGATAATTGAAACATTAAAAGTGTACAAAGTAATGCCATACAGAACCTAATTCAGGAGTCAATGAAAAACTGGAAAACCACCCTCACATGCAACAACACAGATACTGCAGACATAACAATAAACTGTGGAATCTTCCAAGGTGATTCCTTATCACCACTGCTGTTCTGCATTGTCCTAAATCCTCTCAGTCAAGTGATCCAGAAAACAGGATTAGGATACAAAATGAAAGCAGGACAGGTTATCAGCCATTTACTTTACATGGGCGATCTCAAGCTGTACGGTAAAAAAAAAAGCTGTACGGTAAAAATGTGACATCACATCCCCGATCAATACTGTCAAGATCTGCAGTGAGGACATTAACATGAAATTCGGCCTTGAGAAATGTGGAAGAAATGTCATCCAGAAAGGCAAGGTAAAAAAAACCGAGGGCCTACAATTTGACATCAGAAAAATCAACGATGTTTCAATGGAAAAGGGATATAAGTATCTTGGGATACTAAAACATCAAGAAAATATGCAGAAAGGTCCAAAGTTAAGAGAGAATATGAAAAACGGGTTAGACAAGTCCTGAAGTCCAAGCTAAATGGGGCGAATAAAATACAAGCCCCTAATGCATACGCACTACCTATAGTAAGCTACACTGGAGGAATCATAGATTGGACAACAAATGAAATAAATGAACTGGACAGAAAAACAAGACAACTACTCACAATACATAAAGCTTTACACCCCAAAGCAGACGTAGACAGGCTGTATGTATCTCGAAAAATGGGAGGCCGAGGTCTCAAGAAAATCAAACATGTCATTGAAGGAGAAGTCATTGGTCTTGTGGACTACATCTGGAATAACAACAAAGATGATCCACTGATAGAAGCAGTAAAGATGAGTGGACTATTCCAACCCCCCGAAACAGACAAAGAAACATGGAAGAAAACAACGAAGCAAGCACTAGCACATACCTGGTGCCAAAAACCTCTCCATGACCAGTATGTACGACAAGCCAACAAAGCAATCAACGTACAAATGGTTGAAAGAGGCAGGATTGAAAGCAGAAACAGAAGCACTCCTAAAAGGTGCAAAAGATCAAGCAATCAACACCCAATAATTAAAAAAAATCATGAAAATCTCAAATGATTCCAAATCCATGGATGAGACATCAGAGCACATACTATCTGGATGTCAGGTTCTGGCTGGAACAGAATACACCAAACGATACAACGAAGTGGCAAAACACATACATAGAAATCTGTATGAGAACTAAGGCATAAAAACCCCAGAAAGAGCATGGATGCACCAACCAGAAGCAATCACCGAAACAGAAGAAGTCAAAATACGGTGGGACTTCGAGATAAGAACAGATCGGGTGATTCCTGCATGAAGACCAGACATTGTAGTTCTCAATAAGTCCAACAGAACAGCAACAATCATTGATGTCGCTGTTCCAAGTGATAGAAACATAAAAAGAAAAGAATGAGAAAAAATAGAAAAATACCAAAACCTCAGATTAGAAATTCAGACTGTGGAATGTAAAAGCAGAAGATACCTATAGTGATAGGAGCCTTGGGGAACACAACATCTGAATTGGAAGGCTACCTAAATAAACTCCCTGGAAACCACATACTCACTCCACTACTCAAAGCAGCACTCTTCGGAAGTGCCTACACCCTCCGTAAAACCTTGGATCTCCCAGAATCTTGGTAAGATTCCGAGACCTTGGATCACAACCGACAGTCAAAACAGAAGTCGTGGAAAGAGGCTGAATAATAATAATAATAATAATAATAATAATTTAAACAGATAATTATAATAATAATAACAGTAATATTTTTAATGGGTTTAATGGGGACTACTACTACTACTACTACTATCACTAATCATAATCATAATGAGGTGTCTCAATAGTCCAGTGGTTATAGGAGAAAAACTTGACCCAGAAAGTTAAGCCACTTGAGCTGTGTCGAAACACATGGATGGGTGACAGCTTCAAATCCCATTCCGTGCACTATCGAGAGGGAAAAGCGGCTCCCTCCAAACTACGCCCACACCCATCCCATTCACGATGGAAAAAAACAAAATTTGATTCTATACCGGACCAGACTTCGCCCAGGTTAACAAGGTCAGGGTGTTCTAGTGGAAAATGGGTTACTGAAACGCAAGCGAAAACTCGGAGGAGATGGACCACAGAGAGATCTCCCAGAATCCTGACTTGGATTACAACCAAGAGTCAAACAGAAGTCGTGGAAAGAGGCTGAATAATAATAATAATAGTAATAAGAGTTTGTTTGTTTTTATTATGGGGAATAGTAAATAATAAGTCTAACATTGTAAACAGGGAATAATAATAACAGACTAACATTTTAAATGGTAAATGTTAATAAAACAGGAATGTATTAAATGGGAAATAATAATTATAATAATAATAATAACAGGAATGTATTAAATGGGAAACAATAATAATAACTATTTAAAATTTTGTCTAAACAGTTTACTACCCTGACAGATTAACGGAAGCAATGCTGTAACTGTTTCAGCACGCAACTGGAGTCAAGCGTTTACCCTTGTCCTGTTGTGCAAATTATACGCTCCGTTTGTGGAAACTATCGTTACCAATCGACAATAGACATTTTAGTGTAAATACGATAGTAGGCGTCTAATGGTATACTCATCCCAGCCACCCATGCAGCTGAAGGATGAAAGCTGTAAAAGAGATTTTATCACGTTCAGCTTTTAATATCTATTTGTGTGTGTCTAGGTGAAGGTAAATCATGCCTGTAAGTTGGTATTCCAACATTCAAGTGCTAACATCTTTTAAATTTTTGTTTGGCTAGCCTTTCAACATGGGAGGTAATTCAGGTAAATAAAGACAAAAACGAAAAGAAAATGATAAAACAGAACTAAGTGCATTTGTAAATAGCATTCAAATATTTTGGAGGTTTCAAGAGATGACTGCACATAAGAAATACTTCCCTTTTCGACAATGGGATGCGCAAGCACGCATACACACACACACACGCACGCTTGCTTATTTCACTACCCCCTATCAGTCAGTGCATAAATCGCACGGTTCTTTGTATTCAAGTAACGTGTGGATGACGACTTCCTGTTTGTAAGCATGCAAATAAGAGTGGGTAGTTACTATGTAGGAGAACTGAACACATTATTATGAGTGATAAAAACAAAACAAACAAAAGTAACGGGGGTAGGATGGAGAGAAAGAGAGGTAAGAGAAACATAGCCCGAGTCTCAGAGATGAAAGTGTAAGATAGAGAAATGTGAGAAATTGAGACACAGAGAGAGAGAGAGAGAGAGAGAGAGAGAGAGAGAGAGAGAGAGAGAGAGAGAGAGAGAGAGAGAGAGAGAGAGAAACTAAAGATCGCTAAATCAACAACACAGAATTAAGCATGCATCAGTGTTCATTTATTTTTAAACCACTCATTTTAAACCACATATATAAGAAAAATATTCCTTCACATGTCAGCCACTAATTTTGTATAAGAAAAACACACCGTCACATGTCAGATCTAGCATTTACACAAAAACCACAACAGGCGCTTGTAGTTTGTATCAAAGAGCTGATAAAACTTAGTGTTAGCAATGAAGTAGTTTGTGTCCAAGAGCTGATAAAACTTAGTGTTAGCTAAGAAGTAGTTTGTATCCAAGAGCTAATAAAACTTAGTGTTAGCTAAGAAGTAGTTTGTATCCAAGAGCTGATGAAACTTAGTGTTAGCAATGAAGTAGTTTGTATCCAAGAGCTAATAAAACTTAGTGTTAGCTAAGAAGTAGTTTGTATCCAAGAGCTGATAAAACTTAGTGTTAGCAATGAAGTAGTTTGTATCCAAGAGCTAATAAAACCTAGTGTTAGCAATGAAGTAGTTTGTATCCAAGAGCTAATAAAACCTAGTGTTAGCAATGAAGTAGTTTGTATCCAAGAGCTAATAAAACTTAGTGTTAGCTATGAGAGATGAGTCCGGCAATACGTAATTAATAATTAATGAAGAGTTTACAAAGCATAACAGTCAAGTCTACACTTTGACTTCCCTCCTTACCTCTAGCTCATTCCAACAGAAGGGACGTGCTAGAGCACGAGGCAATTAGGCTAAGGATGTGCTTGGTGTATTAAGCCTTGTTAAGACCAGCACGTCAATCTATTTTGGTAGGCCCACTCTGCACGTGCTGCCACCGTGTGCAATTTTTTGCCCTTCCTCTAACAGAACTTAAAGGCATCGTCGCCGTCATTTGCGGTTGTAAATGGAACTGAGTGGCGAAAGAAGGCGAGATTTTGTTCTTTCTTCAAAAAGTATCAGAAAACTAAAGGCAAGTTTACCACTGCAAAATTTCAATGCCATTCACACTGCTTTCTTTACAAACTCGAAGGATTTAATCGTGTATATATGCACTTACAGTTAAGTTTTCTTTACAAACTCGAAGGACTTAATCGTGTATATATACGCTTACAGATAAGCTTTTATATTTTTTTTTACAAACTCGAAGGATTTACTCGTGTATATGCGCTTACAATTAAGTAGTGTGACATATTTTAATGAAGCTGGACAGAGAAACGCGGATTTAAAACTATTGCAGCCATGAATAAATATGATAGTGAATAGCATACCACCCTAACATCTCATGTATATATTTTCCTTATAAAGGTTACGCATTACTACACTAACACGCACTATTACACAAAGAAGTCTTAAGGAAAGATGGAGTAATTCTACAGTGCCAACAATCTCGCACGTCAATGAGATGGAACTATTCTGCGCTATGCTCTGCTGCACTGGGGTAATCTTACGCTTTGTCCAATAACAGTCAATGCCTAAACGCGCTCCACATCCTCTTAATTCTCCTCAAGGGAATAAAACTCCCATCATCGCATAGCAATAATAACTTCTCGTTCTTCAAAGTTGTTCTCTAATTAGAATTGACTGCTAAACTTTCTCAAGCAGAACCTTCCTGAGAAAACAAAAATGACAACAATAGCAACAAAACAACAACAAAAAAGGAAAATAATCCAAAAAAAACAACAAACCAAATAATGGAAACAAAAAAGAAAAAATAAAAGAAATGAAAAACCTTACCCGCCAAGAGTAAATGGTAGGAATAAAATGAATCCCAGATGGAATATACTTTTTAAGTTCTAACAAAAAGGATTAATTTTCTTAATATTTCACTCAGTATTGATATTAACAGTTTCTCATCGTAAATATTATTTAAATACCCAGATCACTCTCTCTCTCTCTCTATCTCTTAATACCGAGATCACTATCTATCTATCTATCTATCTATCTATCTATCTATCTATCTATCTATCTATCTATCTATCTATCTATCTATCTATCTATCTATCTATCTATCTATCTATCTATCTATCTATCTATCTATCTATCTATCTATCTATCAATTTCTTAGCCTTGTCGACCGTTGGGGCATCATTGATGACCTGACAACTAGTTTCCTCCATTCCATTCTGGTCTCTGCTAATCTTATCATATTGCTAAGTTTCAGTCCTGAGAGAGATACATAGTCTCAAACAAAGATGAATTTACAATATTTCTATGGCGGAGTAAATTTGCCGATCCTATTTCTTGACTTATTGTTATATAAATTGTTAAATGGTCAAAGTGGCCTGAATTGGGTACTCCTTGTGATGGTATATTTGTAAGTGTCAGAGTTGGAGTAAACAACCAGAGTTGAGAATATGCCAGAAAAATGCTGACCGAATCTAAACCAGTTCCAAATGGATGAGTAGATTTTTCGACTAATAGTCTAACACTTATTCATTTAAATTTCATCTAATGGGATGGACTGGAAGTTTCTTTGTTGAAGAAGAACTCTATTCTAACCACTCTGACAAAGTAAATTTCCCCTCCCTATTTTTAATTTTAATTGTTATTTAAGTGGCTAAATTTTCAGAGTGACTGACCTTGGGCACTCTTTATGGTGTTATTTTGAAAGCGTCTGAAGTAAAGAGTTTGAAGTAAACAGCCTAAGGGAAGAATATACTAGATTTGCTGATCTAGGGGAAACTGAGTGAGCAGTTTTTTAAATTATCCACTGATTATGATTTATGAGAACGGGGCTAGCCAATGGGCTGAGTTCAAGAAGTTTACTTGCAGTAGAAAATTTTGCTTATTCACTTTAGACTTTGAAGACAAAGAGAGAAGTCTGGCTCTGAAGGCAGTCATTAGCTTGAGTGGTGAGTTTAAACTGACTGATTGAGAGAGAGAGTGGACTTGAAACATTTCATATATTTTTCTATTGATATGTTATACTTGTATTATGTAAACATGTACTATGCAAGTTGATTTATTAAATGTTTGAACAAAGCTGAGCCCATGTGGTGTATTAATATGTGACACCTTTTGATACATTGTATTTAATGTACCAGTGTGCATGTGGATAATGAATACCATTGCAGAAATTGTTGAAAGTTTGAGAACGGAATGTCAGATAGAATGGAGTTATATTGTAATGAATAAAAAACTTAGGCTTGTTCCTTGATTGTATGTTACAGTCAGCAAGCAGCCACTCTGATTTCTTCTTTTTGTTTTGGTTGTGGTTGTCTCACTCTGGGAGTGTGAGTTCAACTCTGAGTTTCACAACTTTTAGTTTACGAGCGGCAGGCTCCACTTGAGACTCACAAGTTCAACTTTCAAGTTCCTAGCTACCCTTCGTTTGTTCACTAGTCGTGACTTGAGTGACAGGGAAAGTGCAGGAAACTTGCAAATTGTGTTGCAGAGTGTGAAAGCATAAGGTAGTATGCTACACCCCTACTTTAGATGTACCAAAGCAAGGATGCTAAGTAATCAGTCCATGATTGTGTTCTGCTCAAGAAACTGATGGCAAAAAAGTGCCAGGTCAGTTGAGGGTAACGACACATCAGTGTTTTCTTGCACACAAGGCAGGAACAATGCTGAGTGTGGACATTTTGACACTGTAACATTTTGACAATGTGACCTGATTGAAAGGGGCAGTCTAAAGATTGGGGAAGCTGTACTTAATCCATGTTAGGTGAAGTTTATAATAACCTATTCTAATAACTCCATTTCTATTCTCTGATAGGACTAACCTGAAAATTTGTATTGACTCCAGTGTTGAACCAAAAGAGCTGTAATTTTATTATATATATATGTAGAGAGAGGCTGTGAACTATAATTACCCAAACATGGGTTCATGGAATATTGATGTCAAATTATCTGTTTCGTTGTAACTGTCATTTGTAGAGTTGATTTTTCTATTAATAAATTTATTGTTAAGTTTATTGACCTTCTTACACATATTGATATTAATCTCTTATGTTGGGAGAATATAATATATATAATAAAATATCCGCCAATTGAGAGATGAGTGGAGTCTGTTGGAGGATCACTAATAAAATAAAATTAATACTGTCAACACTTGAAATTAGTTATAATTAATAATAATAATTATCTTCATTAACTAAGTGGCGCACATGTTACATTCTGAATATGAACATAACTCGAGTCTGGTCATAAAGGGGATTATTAGCTTATGGTAAGTTAACTGACTGATAAAGAAAGAATGGACTATGGAATATTTCGTATATGTTGCTACTGATCTATGAATTGAATTAGAAAATGCTTATGCAATTGAACCATTATTTATACGTTCATTAATTTGACTACATTATACATTATACTTGTTAATTTTGATTGATGCTATTTGCATACCAGGCTAATGAAATTGTTGCAGGATTTGTAAGTTGAAAATGTTTGTAAGAGAGAAAGGAGTTTAGAGATGAAATTTGACTTTTGCAGAACAGAGCAAGCCATTTGTTTTTCTTTGTCATATCATGCTACAGCAACTAATGTGTTTACTAGATTACATTGGTATGTGAATCTGGCATTGTCCTCAACTTATCAGTAAAACATGTTACTGTAAGATGATTCCTGTGAATTCTGTACACAAAATACCTGTCAAAAGAGGAAACAAATAATATCTTACATAAAACCTAACAGTTATACATAAATAAGACTATCAACGAGAGATGAATTTGCCCGAACATTAAAGGGCATATCGTATATAAGACCTAGCACAAAGGATAAATGATATTTAACACAAAGTAATACACGAGGTAAATAAGAAGAAAATATTGAGATGCCACCAAATGGCGTCCAGTCCCCCGAGTCAACATACCTCACCACTTCTTGCTCTCGCGCTGTTGAGCAGCCACTGTGCGTCAGGCTCAAAAAGAGCGAGTGAAGTGGGGAAAAAAGAAAAGAAAAAGAGACAGCTGAAGAAGAGGTGGTGGGTAATAAGGGGATGGGTGCCTACAGCTGCTGTTGGCAGGTCCTGCGAGAAAAGTTGGAAAGTAAGAGCCGAGCCATTGAGAGTACAGTGCAGCGCGCTAGTCTACAGAAAACGCTTTCTTATCAGAGTGATGCTGGAGGACGTGGGTATTGATCAGATGCACTGTGGGAAATGCAGTCAAACAAGAAAGTGGCGGTCGAAGGGAAATTGCATTGCAGAGCTTTGTTCTCGGTCTAACGGATTCAGCCTCAAGAACCCGAAATCAGGACAAGAGGTAAGATTTTTTATTTAACAGGCGAGTTAATCTATCTCACTGATTTTGTGTGCAGACACTAATTATTTAGTCCAAGATGGACATGGGAGAAAAGCGCTTTTATCAATATGAGTGGGTATATACGTCAGTTCATTATAAAATACACATTGAAAAGTATTGTGGTCTTCTTGGCAATTAGTTTCTTTGAAGCTAAATATTATATTGCAAGATGTACATGGAAATCTGTAGCCAACATACATGACTGAATTAGACCAGCAATTCGATTCCTGTCGATATGTCGATAAACAGTTTTTGGACAATATATAGATAATGTCATGCGTTATTAAAAAAAATATCAAACTTCCTTTCTTATTTTCCATACAAAGAAAAAGAAGTCAATTTAAATATTACACAATTTTACAACATATTATCTAAAATCAAAATATTCAAAATTTAAAATAAAATGTTTACAGGTAAATAAAGTTCTTAACCAACATATGAAACATGTTTATTATTAGTTTTTAAAGAATAAAAAGTAAAACTGATGATGTTCTTGAACTAAGTAAATATATATATAAAATACTTTTAAAGACCGCTGACTCTTATCGAAATGATAACTTGAACTAAGTAAATAAATATACATATATATATATATATATATAAATACTTTTAAAGACAGCTGTCTCTTATCGAAATGATAACTTGAACTAAGTAAATAAATATACATATATATATATATAAAATACTTTTAAAGACCGCTGACTCTTATCGAAATGATAACTTGAACTAAGTAAATAAATATACATATATATATATAAAATACTTTTAAAGACCGCTGACTCTTATCGAAATGATAACTTGAACTAAGTAAATAAATATACATATATATATATATATATAAATACTTTTAAAGACAGCTGTCTCTTATCGAAATGATAACTTGAACTAAGTAAATAAATATACATATATATATATATATATATATAAAATACTTGTAAAGACAGCTGACTCTTATCGAAATGATAACTTGAAATAGTAGTGCACTTAGGAAATGATAGACTGCAATGTTCACTGGACATCATTCCATTCTCTAACTAGTGTACAAAACAAAACTATATAATAAGGGAATCAGCTATAGTCTAGGATTCAAGTAAGTAATGTGCCTAATTAATCTTTATCCAGCAATGCACACTTTTTATTGACCACAAGAAAAAAATCTCATGCTATTATATAAGAACATAATCAAAATGGCAATTATTATATTTGATAAAGTGAGCATAAACAGCCTTTTATAATTTGACGCCTAAAATATAGCAGTCCTAGTGCTGTGTCTGGGTCGACGTAACCTCTTGTTATTATCCCTGAGCGGTGAGGACAACTATAACTGTAGAAGGAAGAGCGACGGTTCTTGTTTACAGGACCAAACAACGTCTTACTAGCACATCGCCACTTTAAACCACAAAGCCACTCAGGAAAGGTCACGTGTCATGAAAAGGAAACCTGTCCCCGAAACAATTTATGACTGCCTACGAATACTGAGATACAACAGCATGCCGAATCACGACTAAGATATTTCTCCTAATTTTCACAGGCAAAGAGACTTGACAAAGAGGTCATATCGTCTGTCACAACAAATGGCAGACAACAAGTAGATACAACAGCCTTTTCGTCTCCTTTTAATTAGCAGGATTAAATGAAATTTTAATTCCAGAAAGACTGAATGAAACATAAGCTATTCAATGCTGACATTAATCAGTGTTCGGCTATAGCCGCGTGTATTTAGTGTCTTTGGGCAAATTCATGGTAAAGTTCTATGTCGTAGAATTACATTGCTGTTAATTCTCTGGCCGTAAATAAATCGTTCACTTCATTAGCGTTTAAATGTGTTCCCCATGTGACACTTTTTTAAAAAAAATTCTAAGAGAACTGTGACCCAAATTTCGTCTTAGGGACACAACTGTCAAACTAACTGAAAACATTTTGTTTCTCTCAGTACCAGTGGATTTAAACATATTTGATATGCTAATGAATGGGACTTTGCTGACGTTTGTATATACTAACAATGTTTGAGCTATTGTTGACGTCTGCATACGTTTTGCTGACGACGTTTGGGTTACTGGTGACGTCTGCAAAAGTTTGTAAACAAACAATTTTGTGTGTAGAAGTGACGTCTATATATGTCTGTTTACGCTAATGACGTTAGGGGTAATGGTGTTACATGCTAGTGACGCGTGGATCAATCTGATATTTTGTATATATTTGTGCATGTTACTGACGCATGGAGCATTACTGACGTCTATGTTTGTGCATGTTACTAGCGTTTGGAGCATTACTGACATCTGTGTATGTTTGTGCATATTACTGGCGTTTGGAGCATTACTGGCGTCTGTGTATGTTAGTGCATGTTACTGGCGTTTGGAGCATTACTGACGTCTGCAAATGTCTGTACATGTTATTGATGTTTGAAACATTGACGTCTGCAAAAAATCTATACATGTTGGAGCAAAGCTGACGTCGGAATACATTTGTGAATGTTACTGACGTTTGGAGCATTGTTGACGTCAGTATATGTCTGGAACATTGCTGACGGTCTGTATATGTTTGGAGCATTGCTGACGTCTGTACATGTTTGTAGCACTGCTTACGTCTGGATACATTTGAAGCATTGCTGACGTCTGCATGTGTTTGTAAGTGAAGTTTTGAGTACTGCTGACGTCTGTAATGTTTATGCATTTAAGTGACGTTTGGAGCATTACTGACCTCTGTATATGTTTGTAGCATTGCTGACATCTGTATATGTTTGTAGAATTGCTGACCTCTGTATATGTTTGTGCATGTTACTGACTTTTGAATCACTGCTAACGTCTGTATACGTTTGTGCATGTTTGATGCATTGCTGACGTCTGCATATGTCTGAAGCACTGCAGATGTCTGCATGTTTGTACATGTTAGTGATATTTGAAGCACTGCTGACATCTGTATTTGTTTGTGCATTTACTGATATCTGGAACACTATTGATGTCTGCATATATCTGTACATGTTACTGACGTTTGCATACGCCTGTTGTTGGCATTTGCGTACGTTTGTGCATGTTACTGACGTTGGTAATATTGGTGACGTCAACAAACATTTGTACATGGAAGCGATTTGAAATAGTGGTAACGTCTGTATTCATCTATGAAGTTTAGGGATGGTGACATATGTATACCTCTGAACACGCTACCAACGTTTCGGGTAGTAACAGTTCTGATGACATCAACAAAGAAATAGAGTCAAAACACTTCATTGTGATTACACTGTCAATATCATACACTTGGAAAATAAAACAGTCAAAACTTTTCATTATGATAAAATTGCACTTGGAGAGTGGAACCGAATCAAAACTTTGCACTTAAACTGCACTGTTCATTACATGCAGTTGGAAAATGGGATAGAGCAAAAGATTTCATGAGGAT
Source organism: Sinotaia quadrata (assembly GCA_028829895.1). Lineage (NCBI taxonomy): Eukaryota > Metazoa > Mollusca > Gastropoda > Architaenioglossa > Viviparidae > Sinotaia > Sinotaia quadrata. The sequence goes on from CM054178.1 coordinate 3,131,366, forward strand.
TGAACTGAACATTACACGCAGTTGGAGAATGGGATAGAGCAAAAGATTTCATGAGGATTGCACTGAACATTACACGCAACTGGAGAATGGAACAGTCACATATTTTTTATTAAGATTGTAAACACAATACGCAATTGGAGAATGGAACAGTCAAAAGATTTCATTAAGACTGTATATAGGACCCAAGGAATATCGCTTTACATTATTTTAGCTTTGAAAACCCACACACTATTCTCGTCTTTAAGTATTAAACGCACTACTCTAGATTTAAGAAAAAGCACAATATTCTTGCCCTTATTAAAGAAATAAACATAGTAAACGCATTCTCCATTTCTCTACCGCAGGTTCTGGTACTAGAACACATATCGTGTCAGTAAATGGTAAATATTCCAGCCCACACAATCTTTGTTATAGTGTCCCACATGACTCTGATCTTAGACCTTTCCTTGTTACTGGTTACTAGCAGCTATCTAGTTTTTTTTTTAATGTTACCATCCTGTAAACAAAACAAAACAAACAAAATGATACTCAACAACACAAATCAAGTTGTCCAAACAGAACTGACTGCAACAACCATCATGCAAAGAAATGTGTTTCTGAGGTTGTCTTAATAATAAGTAACTAATGATGATAAAACTGAAGTCGTGCTTGTTGCTCTTATAAGGCTTTTCATTCATTACAGCCAGAGTCTTTGAAGGTCAATAAAAATAACTAATGATGATAAAACTGAAGTCGTGCTTTATAAGGCTTTTCATTCATTACAGCCAGAGTCAATGAATGTCGGTGATACTTCCTATATTTTAGTCATCACTTAAAAATCTTTTAATTTCTGACAGACCGAGCAGACTCTCACCGACAATCATTGCCAATATTTTTCAAGCAAAATATCGTTGGTGAGATGAATCAGCATTATTTTATTGACGCCATGCAGACCCGCTAATGTTTTCAATGGTACTTTCTCCATTCATAAACTGTAACTCTTTCTTTTCTGCCATTGTCTTGTGAGGGAACTTCAGAAATGTTCAAAATACTGCAACTAGGATTATTCTTAGTGCTTCAAGAACCTATCATGTCACTTTACTTCTCTACCAATTTCACCGTCTACTGGTTCACAACATATTGTCTTTATTCTATGTTTCAGTCTATGGTTCAAACCGTAAGTATGAATTTTTTAAATAAATAAATTTATTTGTTATAAACAGTGGTTTCATTTGACTTGTTATTTTTAGTTTTCTGTTTTAAATGGTTTGTATTAATATCTTGTGCAGTGTATTTGTAATAATTGTAAAGCGCTTTAATGAATATACTCAGTCTTCTTATATTTACATGCACGCGTAGAAACAAAAAAGCAAATGTAGATGTTCAGTTTGCTTCCTGGTTGAAATATCAGCGCTGAAAGATGTACACACTGACCTGTCTTTCTGTGCTTTCTTCTCGGACATGAGTTATTCCCCCTTCCAGAATTTTATTAGACTATCATGAAAACATCCCTCACACTCTGACATGAATTATTCCCGCTTTCAGAATTTTATTAGACTGAATTCCATTATCATGAAACATACTTCACTCTCTGACCGACTTGGAAATTCGGACTTTAAGTAGTGTTGGACTTTTACAGAATGTCATGCAACATTTTATGAGAAGACTTTCCACATCAGCCTGGAACTATACGTGTGACAGAAGAGTGATAGGCATTGTAATAATTGTTTCCAGAACCCGATATGCTGCGTGAAATCTGTGACCTGACTGACAAGTTGAAAAACGGCGTACCTAGCTGTCTGAGGGTCAGGTTTTATGGTATCAGTATTGTTGCCATTTCACCCGACTTTCTGTGTCTTAGACTTACACTTCCGGATGGAATGTATTTGGAAACATTTTTCAAAATGTTCGTACTACGAAAACTTGTTCGTTTCTTTCTTTTTTTCTATACATATATATATGACTTGCACAAGTCACTTACAGTTTACCTGTACCTTACGTCTATTATCATTTCATCAATATACATCACAATACATATTCTACGTATCTCATATCGGTCTGCATTTGACATTCACATATACTGAATAATACGCTTTTCGATGGGATTTCCCACATATCATTCTCACACAATCTCTAAACTTTATATTTAACTGCATATTGTTAATACAGGTATAAGTTACAGATTTTTAAAATTCGAATTTGTGCTCATCTCTGCAAGATCTTTGAATGCCAAGCTCCTGATAAGAAGGCATAAATATGAATTAGGACTTTAATTTGAACCAGCAAAGAATCCAGTCTCTATTAACTATCTGCACCTGCATCACTCCAAATTATGCATGGTTGTATGCCTAACTACAAATAAAATTGAAACAATGCCAATCACATGTTTAAGGTGGCTGTTTGCTGCCAATGTCAATATTTCTAATGGACATTTGTAAAGTTATAAGTGAATACAGTGTTTAAATAGGGCCAAAAGCCTGGAAACTATTTACTGATATGTTATTCATCTCTGTCGTTTTGAACCATACGATGATGTTCTGTCTACATTTAAAACTCTGTTGTTTTCCTTCTCAGCTTATGATTATAATTATCATGCACAAAGTGGTCTGAACACTACTACTGCTATAATTATAATTTGCATTTTTATTAGCATTTCCTAGCTAAATTACAAACGAATTTAGCTAAATATATTTTAAAAGATAAAGGTGCCAAATGTATCAGCACATTTATTGAGCAGCTGGAACCGTTTAAAGAAGTTCACAGCTTGAAATCGCGTCTCAGTCACACAAGTGTTCAGGGACAGTGACTGGGCGTACAAACATTCAAACACGTTAACTGAGAAACTGGTGCGCGATGCCTGGTGATGGTTTTACATTAGCATCATTAACAGTTTGCAGGATTATATATTGATGAAAATCTTTGAGAACAGTTTGCAGGATTATATATTGATGAAAATCTTTGAGAACAGTTTGCAGGATTAAAATATTGATGAAAATCTTTGAGAACAGTTTGCAGGATTAAAATATTGATGAAAATCTTTGAGAACAGTTTGCAGGATTATATATTGATGAAAATCTTTGAGAACAGTTTGCAGGATTATATATTGATGAAAATCTTTGAGAACAGTTTGCAGGATTATATATATTGATGAAAATCTTTGAGAACAGTTTCAAACAACGATCTAAAATATGATTTTATGCACTGTCACATTTCTATCACAAGTGTAAACACATATAACAAACTGTTTTTATGTTTTCTCTTATTTTATGTAGGTGGTGTTGCGTGTGGGCTTTACATATGACCCGATTTAGCGTTAAGCAGTAACACTGTCGATTCAGATATTTAATATTAATACTACTAACAGCTCCATGGACAGGTATACTATTTTAATCGCTATATTATACTACTAACAGCTCCATGGACAGGTATACTATTTTAATCGCTATATTAATACTACTAACTACCCCATGGACAGGTATACTATTTTAAACACTATATTAATACTACCAACTACCCCATGGACAGGTATACTATTTTAAACGCTATATTAATACTACCAACTACCCCATGGACAGGTATACTATTTTAAACACTATATTAATACTACCAACTACCCCATGGACAGGTATACTATTTTAATCGCTATATTAATACTACTAACTCCCCATGGACAGGTAAACTATTTTAATCGCTATATTAATACTACTAACTACCCCATGGACAGGTATACTATTTTAATCGCTATATTAATACTACTAACTGCCGCATGGACAGATATACTATTTTAATCACTATATTAATACTACTAACTGCCCCATGGACAGGTATACTATTTTAATCACTATATTAATACTACTAACTGCCGCATAAACAGATATACTATTTTAATCACTATATTAATACTACTAACTGCCCCATAGACAGGTATACTATTTTAATCGCTATATTAATACCTGTTGGAATAAATTTACGGGACAATTATTCAATTTACTATAGTAACAAGCAGCTAGTTAACATTACCTGTAAGCTCGGCAAATAATAGTTCCTCCTATTAACTAATTAAAACTTATAAACTCATTCATCTAATATGCGGCTCGCCTCCTGCCGATCCCAATTACTGGTTATCCAAAGAATTAATTATGATATGAAGAAAATAATAACAATTTATTAAATAGAAATGACTATGAAAAAATGAAGAAAAAAAAAGAAACAAAACATGCGCTGCAATGCCCTTACTCTAGTACTTCCTGTAGTGGTACGATTGGTGTAAGCAGAAGTCTAGTCATTGACAATAGTCAGCGAGCTTTAACTTAACTCTTAATCAAAATGGCGGTGGTAGACGCATCAAGAACATGACCATGTGGGGTCGGCCATTCCTGATTCGATTTCTTTGACTGGCGGCGATTAGAAATTTGCCTCCAGTCCGTCCTAAAAAAAATCTCTCGACCTTCTCTGACTGGTGAAAATGACAACCCTAGAAGTTCTCGTTTATCTAAAAATTAAATGTTGTGGCTGTAGCGAGGATATCTAATAATTAAATGTTGTGGCTGTAGTGAGGATATCTAATAATGTTGTGGCTGTAGCGAGGATATCTAATAATTAAATGTTGTGGTTGTAGCAAGGATATCTAATAATTAAATGTTGTGGCTGTAGCGAGGATATCTAATAATTAAATGTTGTGGTTGTAGCAAGGATATCTAATAATGTTGTGGCTGTAGCGAGGATATCTAATAATTAAATGTTGTGGTTGTAGCGAGGATATCTAATAATTAAATGTTGTGGCTGTAGCGAGGATATCTAATAATGTTGTGGCTGTAGCGAGGTTATCTAATAATTAAATGTTGTGGTTGTAGCAAGGATATCTAATAATTAAATGCTGTGGTTGTAGCAAGGATATCTAATAATTAAATGTTGTGGTTGTAGCAAGGATATCTAATAATTAAATGTTGTGGCTGTAGCAAGGATATCTAATAATTAAATGTTGTGGTTGTAGCAAGGATATCTAATAATTAAATGTTGTGGTTGTAGCAAGGATATCTAATAATTAAATGTTGTGGTTGTAGCAAGGATATCTAATAATTAAATGTTGTGGTTGTAGCAAGGATATCCAATAATTAAATGTTGTGGCTGTAGCGAGGATATCTAATAATGTTGTGGTTGTAGCGAGGATATACAACCCATTTTCTTACAGTATCATTATCCAAAAATCAATGATAATTTCAGTACAATTTCCATAGCACTGTTGCATGAAATCAATAAATGTTAGCATATCAGTCAACTACAGAATTAAAGAATTCTACATACGTTGTGATTTACAATTCCACCAGCTGCATACAAAGACAACACATATATCAACACAAATAGTCAATAAGGGCAACTTCATTATATACTCACAAATAGTATCTTCCAATTTAACTTATGCATGAATAAAAGATCACATTCGAAACTAGAGTTTCCACCCATCATTAAAATTTCACAATGGCACAAACTGCATCAAAATAAATTCACTAATAAAATACATAATGCATCATATGCATCTCTCTCTCTCTCTCTGTCTCTCTCTCTCTCTCTCTCTCACACTTTCTGTGCATTCACACACATAATAATTATGATTAAAAAACATCAAAATCTCTAAGCACTCTAAACAATAAAACATTTGTATTTCACTAGTCTCTGTTTATATACTAGATCTGGTATACTGGATTTCCAAACGGTTTCTATGTGATTCACTGATCCACATCTTTTTTTCTGCGTGCGCTGAACGAATGCTGCTATTACAGCGAATAATTACCAGCGATTTTCACTCTCCGTTTCATCTACGTCACACAACTGACCAAAGAGGTAGTTGAACGTCGTTTAAGATCCCTCTTAGTGTAGTGGTGTCCATTCACTCTGCACAATGTCTTGTCAAGTGCTATTGATTTCTTTTAGTGGTTTAACATTAATGCTTGCAGTTAAATGGTGTGGTTAACAGCTGACTGAATGGCTAGATAAAGAATGTTATGTCACACTAAAAGTCCACAAATGAATATACACACTAAATAATAATAATAATAATAATAATAATATACGAATAAATGTAGAAGAAATTAAAAAAAACCCTTAAAATACGAATCATAATCTGACTAGGATAGTATATCTATATAATATAAGTGGATATAAATATTTTCGCAAAGAACATATTTATCCAAATACTCCATAAGAGGAACTGTCACTCTGTCAACAAATATTAATGAAACAAACCTATCTATCTATCTATCTATCTATCTATCTATCTATCTATCTATCTATCTATCTATCTATCTATCTATCTATCTATCTATCTATCTATCTATCTATCTATCTATCTATTAGTCCATCCCTCCGTCCGTCCATCCATCCATCCCAAATTGTAAAATGGAACTATATACCTTTACAGACGTGGTTCAAATATCAAAAGAAATAGGAATTTATACACAAAATATCTGAAATAATTATTTTATACCATCTGTTCTAATTTTTGCATACTGTTATTATATAACAATGTTTATACAAAATTATGTAAATATTTTGAAAGTCGTAAATCTTGAGACACTGCAATTCGCTTATTTTCTTGTAGGTATGCTTATTTTATAATAATTACACATATTATGTCTGCAATTTAGATAACAATTTAAAGTATATTACAGTCTGATGTGAATAAAATATAATAATTTATAACTCAATGTATATACAATTTACACATGTAACTGTATTGTGTGTTTATGAATATACATAAATTATTATAATTAAGGTGATATGCTAAAGAAAATTAACATATGCATATACGGAAAGTTATGAAAGTTTGTACGAGCAATTACACCAGAATTATAACTGTACTTCCATTAAAAATACAAAGATTTTAATTGTGCATATGATTGCTCTTGTTTACCAAATTCAGATTTAGCTCACATTATTCAGTAAGCAACTCAGTATCCCATGCAAAATAAACTTAAGAGTTAATGTTATCATAATCAACACTCCTATCTCTTTTAAATGTTTTAGTGACCAAATTATTTACTGAAGATTATATTCGTCATATTAGAACAACAAACCCTGAATACCACCACCACCCTCCAAAATATTTTTTAGAAAATCATCCCAAATGAAATAACTTGTTGCCATACACCTCAGCATGTTGCTCCTATCTGGTAAAGCCTTCATATATAACTTTTACATAATCTAAATGTCTTCAAAAAGAAATGATAGATATTCAGAAAAAACAAAGAAAGAGAATAGTTAGAGGGTAATTCCAAATTCTTAATGAATCGTTTACTTTACTGAATCATTGTCAAATATAATTTTTATATAACACTTTTAGTGTAAAGCTATAATGCAGATTTTAGTTCTTAACAAAATAATTTATTTCAACAAATTAACACACTATGCAACTAAACAGTTAAAGTAAAAAATAATTTTAAGGAGGGTGGGGATTCTAACCTCTTAAGAACTGCAATAAAGGGAAATAAAGTATAATGATTAAAATATTTTAGTCATCTTAAAACCAAAATATAATTTTAAAAAATAAGATAATAATACTTTATGTATTTAATATTAATTTACGTTTAGCAATTACATTTTTAATGTGAGAATAGTTGTAAATCCCATGTACCTAGACTAATTATTACATGTACAAGTATTTTATTAAACAAATACCATACTAAATCATACTATGTTTAAAATATATATTAAGTGTAATGTGTAATGTAATAAGGCCAAGACCCTGAAAATATCATTGCTTGATTAAGTTATATCATTAAATTTAATGTGTGTACATATACACAATGTACAAAATACATTTTTAATGGAAAAAAGCTGCAAGAGACTTCGAAATTAATCGCTTTCAAAATCTGTTGCAGCTCCAAATTTTCTAACACACGCGATTTGGCCATTGCTTGAATTCGGAAACGTTTTAGGTTATCCATGGAAACTCTTGGCACTAAATCACAGTCGCAGTACAAGATATTTTAAATACTCGTTTCGTACAGGAATATAATATATATATATATATACTCTTTGCTCTAAGCCGCAGCCGAAGTTACATGATATTTTAAATTTTTGTGGAGGAATGAATACTCTTTTCAGCGCAATTTTCAAAGAGAAAATACTCATTCAAATGCGTTGACGGCAACGATTTCAAAATGAGCCAGGTGTTTAATTGATTACCAAAGCCTGAGTTTTAAAGTTCTGGCAATAAAAATGGTATCAGGAGAAAGGTAATGCTTACATCTTTATCTTTTGTTCTTGCTGATATAAGAAAAAGTCGTGTGTGGTCATGCTCAAAAAGAAATCCGAATCAAAGCAAACTTTTCGATCACGTCACCATACGGCTGCGAGGCCCCATTTTTTTTCTTAAAAATTAAAAAACAATTTCCAAACTTGGTACGTATTATTATTTTTCTTTCAAATATGGTTTCAGTCACATTAAATAAAATACAAGAGCGCGTTAGATAAAGAAATGATCTTCAGCCAAGTTGCATAAAGAAATAATTGTATTAAAGTATGAAACTTCGCTACAGAAAAATTGCCAAATTTGTATATTAAAGGCTATTTATTCCTGCATACATACACAATGGTTGTGTACGATTCCAATCTACAATAAACCAACATAAGCAAATGCTCTGTACGAATCCATACAAGAAAATACTATTACATGTGCAAGTAATCTGTTAAACGAGATAAAGATATATTCAGAGCGTAATACATCGTGTTAAAAAAAACGAGAGACAGAGAGAGATAGAAAGACAGAGAGAGAATGAAAGAGACAAAGATACAGAGACAAAAAGATAAAGAGACAGTTAGAGATGACTGATACAGAGGGACAGATGGCAAGATACAAAAACCACAAGATGGGAAAGAAATTTTTAATTTGTCGTTGAAAAATTCGTTTCGTTCAGTGAAAGAAACCTACATAGGAATGCAGTAAGAGATTGCGGACATTAGTCGTTTCCTTTGCAATCGAAGGTTGAACAGCTGACATCCCTGACAAAATGTCACTCGTGAAAGAGGGTTTTGCCAAATCTTCAGCTGCTCGATGCATGGCTTCGCTGAAATATCGAAGAGTGCGACCAATGTTTACATGTTCGAGGAGCGGAATGGTTACCGAAAGTCTGGTGAAATGAAAGACGGCGGATGTTTGCATAAAAGCCCTATATCATGATTTCGTTGGACGTTTTTGTTGTAAGGTTTACCGAGGTCGCAATCCCAGAAGCACTCCTGTCCCTACCATTTGGGGAGATGGGTGATCGCGAGGTCTGGACATTGTTTGAAATTGGGAAGTCTGAAGCTCGTACACAGCAATCTCAGCAGTGATTGTTAGGGTGGGATTGTCGATATTTTTGGATTAACAACTCAGGTGGAGAATGTACTAGAACTTGCCGATGTAGTCTAAACCGGTCTTATGTGGATGAGTAGATTTTATTATCCAATACGGCAATAGATAAGATTTATAAAGAACGAGACCAGCCAATGGGATGAGATCAAAGTTTATTTGCTGAAATAATTCTATTCTCTAATCTTGAATTTGGTGTGGCTGAAAGTCTGGTCATGAAAAGACAGTCATTAACTTAATGGTGAGTTAACTGATTGATTGAGAGAGAATGGACTTTAAAATATTTCATGCATTTCGTTATTGATATATTAATTATACTTGCGTTTAATGGAGAAACGTATTATGTGAGTAGACTATTACTTCTACAATAATGAATTATGATGCTTGTATGTTATATGTTACACACATGACATTTTTTCTAGTGAAGACATTCATAAACTATTATGTTGTATTTAGTATGCATCAGGCTAATAAATAATGTTGAAGGAAACTGTTATGTTGAGACTTAAATGTAAGAAAGAATGGAGTTAAATAAACTGGAAAACTCAGCGTTTGTTCCTGATTATATTTTACAGGAAAGAAGATGCATCCGCCCAAAGGAATTTCTGAAATTTCTAAAATTTTCCAGTTTAATGATTATATACCACTGTGACCATGGTAGATTGGAGAAGTCTCGACCCAATGTATAATGTAAAGATGCACTGCACTCTGTTAATGTATGGTAGATTGGAGAAGTCTCTACCCCAATGTATAAATGTAAAGGTGCACTGCACTCTATTAATGTATGGTAGATTGGAGAAGTCTCTACCCCAATGTATAAATGTAAAGGTGCACTGGTAGATTGGAGAAGTCTCTACCCCAATGTATAAATGTAAAGATGCACTGGTAGATTGGAGAAGTCTCTACCCCAATGTATAAATGTAAAGATGCACTGGTAGATTGGAGAAGTCTCTACCCCAATGTATAAATGTAAAGATGCACTGGTAGATTGGAGAAGTCTTTACCCCAATGTATAAATGTAAAGATGCACTGCACTCTGTTAATGTATGATGGCAAGGAATGCTTGACTACATCACAGACTTTCTGATATAATGAAGTTACTGGAAATTTCATCATTGTTGTTCTGCTTTGGGGAACTAATACGGCGAAGGAGCACCCAGATTAGTCTTGAGAGAACAGCAACTCGTGGAGCAATGGTTAATTTATGTGTCTCTTTTGTTTTGCAACCATCTTGGCAAATGCCAGTTCTCGTTCAATCTTTAATCTTTTATCACCTTCTTCTTTTTCAAGCTGTACTTTTTTCTCTTCTCATTTGTCTTTCATTTCTATTTCTTTCTTTTTATTTCTAGTTCTTCCCTTTCATATTACGGCAGTGCTAAATTTCAGGCGTATTTCATCTCTAAACTCCTTTCTCTCTTACAAACATTCTCAACTTACAAATCTTGTAATGCTATCTGTTAGCCGATACACAGGCAGTTTAAGAAATATAGCATCGATCAAAATTCACAAGTGTAATGTACAACATAATCAAATTAGTGAACTTAAAAATAATGGTTCGTGTTAAATACGCATTCTTCAATTTAAATCATAGATCAATAACAAACATGTACGAAATATTTCTAAGTCCATTCTTTCTTTATCAGTCAGTTAACTTACTAGAAGCTAACAATCGCCTTTATGACCGGATTCGAGTTATGTCAAAATCAAAGTGAATAGAACATAGAACTTCCTTCAACAAAATAACTTCCGGTCCATCTCCATTGGATGAGTTTGTTATGAACAAGTGTAAGACTATTAGTCATAAAAACTATCCAGTTGGAACTGATTTGGATTGCATCAGCAAGTTCTAGCATATTCTCCACCTGAGTTGTTTACTCCAACTCTCCAGCACTTACAAAAATATCATCATAATCAGTTCCCAAGTCAAGTCACATTAACACTGGCAACAATATATAATTATTAAGTTTAGAAACAATGAGAGGCAAATTTACTCCGCCATAGGGTCCTATTCATAATATATTGGCGATTTATATTTGAAGCAAGTTAGGGTCATACTGATAATACAGTGGCGATTTACATTTTGAACAGGTTAGGATCTCGCTAATAATACTAGTGGCAATTTATATAAACACGTAGGGTCATACTAATAATATAATGGCGATTTATATTTTCAACACGTTAGGGTCCTATTATTAGTACAGTGGCAATTTACATAAATATGTTAGTGTCCTGCTAATAATACAGTGGAATTTGAAATGCACACTTTACCGAAGTGTCTCTCAACCGGAATCGCGCTGAACCTTTGGGTTGTGAGAGAGATCGTTAGTGGTTCCAAGATAGTTCGTGATTGGAACAAAAATATAGTAGATATAGCAATTCTATGCAGAGGTTCCCTGAAAATTATTTCAAGGGTTCCTCCAGTGTATAAAGATTGAGAAATATAACTGGCATAATGATAATTATCATTCTGTAATCGCAAACCCATAATAAACTGGCAGTATACATTTTGAAATATTAAACCATTACTTTAACAGATGCCTTTAAATTTTGTCGTCGAAAGCCCTTAATAAACTGGTGATTTAAATTATGCAATTGTAAGCTCTTGTTTTACTGGAGTCATTATAAATTTTGTCATAGCAAGCCTTTAATTTATTGACGGTTACATTTTGTAATACTGAGATTCTCTTGTGATGTCCTTTACATTGTGCCAATGGAAACACTACCATATCTTTTACTTGGTTTACATTTTCCCATCTTCATCTTTTCACTATGAATGCTATCATCAATAATAATCCTATTCTAGGGTTAGGCGATGAGGCTTTATGGTTCCACAGAAAATGAGGTGAAAAAGCCCGAATTGACAGCAAAGAGAAAAATGCCTCATAACCTTCAGTCTCACTTGCTGATGCAGGAGCCGGAAGATCGAGTCTTCCTTTTTCAGAAGCATCAGTCGGCACCCAAAGACCGTGGTCTGCGTATCGATTACCTCTCATTCCCATTCAGAGAGCGAGACCGGCAGCCATGCAATTATAGTGACGGGTTAGATGGAGTTTTCGCTGATAAGAAATCGCGCTCTCTCGTACATGTATGAGTGTTGGCTGCAAATGTGCATCTTCTCTTGTGTACTTCATTTAAGCGACATAAATAAGCATATACAAATAAGGGTTTAGCCTTTAATATTTACACGTGTACTTCATTTAAGCGACATAAATAAGCATATACAAATAAGGGTTTAGCCTTTAATATTTACATATGTATTTCATTTAAGCGACATAAATAAACATATACAAATAAGGGTTTAGCCTTTAATATTTACACGTGTACTTCATTTAAGCGACATAAATAAGCATATACAAATAAGGGTTTAATATTTGCATGTGTATTTCATTTAAGCGACAGAAAAGAAGCCGCCATAATGAAGGGTATAGGCTTTAATATGTGCATCTTCTGCAATTTTCTTCTTTTAATTACTTAAGTAATCTTACATCATGAAAAGTTTTGTTTTTGATAAGTGCACTATCCCTGGACTCCTCTAAGCGACTTAAGTTAGGTTTACATTACATCCTAAATATGAACATTCCTCTCTACCCACAACTATGTGACGCTTTAAGCGACATAATATAAGGCCTACATTATGACGATTGTTGGCCTCAATATTTACATTTACTCAAGAGCACTCCTGTAAGATATAAGTAAATCTTACATAATGGCAGAATGTTGGCCGCATTATGTATATTCAATTCTGAGCACTCCTTTGAGCACTTCTGACTCAAGGCCTACATCATAATGGAGTGTTTTCTGAAATATGAACATTTACCCCATACAATCTTCAATAGACTTGTCTTATGTCTACATAATGAGAAAGTGTTGTTCTCAGTATGAACATTTACCATGCACAATCTTCAATAGACTTGTTTAAGGCATACAGCAAGAAGAAATGTAGATGGCAATAAGTACATTTACCACGTCAAGAGATTTAGGTAAGGCCTACGTCATCATGGAGTGTTCCTTATGCATACATTTCTCCTAATGTATTCCTTTCAAGTGACTCAAGTAAGGCGTACATTCGTAGTAAGTTAGTCTGGGTTCGTGTACTCTTAGTGGCATAACTTGGAGAGGTCCGTTTTGCCATAATAAGTTAGTCTGGGTTCGTGTACTCCATAGTGGCATAACTTCACAGAGGAGAGGTCCGTTTTGCCATAATAAGTTAGTCTGGGTTCGTGTACTCTTAGTGGCATAACTTCACAGTGGAGAGGTCCGTTTTGCCATAATACGTTAGTCTGGGTTCGTGTACTCCTTAGTGGCATAACTTCACAGTGGAGAGGTCCGTTTTGCCATAATAAGTTAGTCTGGGTTCGTGTACTCTTAGTGGCATAACTTCACAGTGGAGAGGTCCGTTTTGCCATAATAAGTTAGTCTGGGTTCGTGTACTCCTTAGTGGCATAACTTCACAGTGGAGAGGTCCGTTTTGCCATAATAAGTTAGTCTGGGTTCGTGTACTCCTTAGTGGCATAACTTCACAATGGAGAGGTCCGTTTTGCCATAATAAGTTAGTCTGGGTTCGTGTACTCCTTAGTGGCATAACTTCACAGTGGAGAGGTCCGTTTTGCCATAATAAGTTAGTCTGGGTTCGTGTACTCCTTAGTGGCATAACTTCACAGTGGAGAGGTCCGTTTTGCCATAATAAGTTAGTCTGGGTTCGTGTACTTCTTAGTGGCATAACATCAGAGAGTTGTGGTCCTACTGCCATAATAAGTTAGTCTGGGTTCGTATACTCCTTAATGGCATAACTCGGAGAAGTAAGAAATCAATAGCGGCAATATTAAGACTGAAAAGAAAATGCCAGTACACAAGTCAGAATGACTGAAATGCGTTTCCGGAAAAAGTGATCAAAACAATTAAATTCTTAAAGTATAACAATAAAAATTAAGTACTGTCAAGTAGGTCTTGATTTTCAAAATGTTCGTAAACGGCTTATTTGATCTGCATTATAAATTTTAAAAAGCATATTTAACCCGCTAAACGTTTCGTTATAATCTAAATACATTTCATTTTACGTTTACAGATGTTAAAAAAACACCACCTCCCCCCCAAAAAAAAACCCAGAAAAAGCCCCAACCAACTAGAAATAAAATAAAGCAAGAAGAGTGCAAGTTCTATTATAAGTAAATATTACAATTATTTTGTAAACAGGCGGACGCGTTTTATTGTATGTATAGAATATAAATGCTAAGAAGAGGGTGGCATTCTATTTCGTACATATACACTTAAGTACGTAACTAAAACACCAGTCATGAAGAGGGTGACATTCTATTTCGTACATATACACTTAAGTACGTAACTAAAACACCAGTCATGAAGAGGGTGACATTCTATTTCGTACATATACACTTAAGTACGTAACTAAAACACCAGCCAAGAAGAGGGTTTGGGCTGCTCTGTAAATGCAAATCAATCTGTCTATCTATCTATCTATCTATCTATCTATCTATCTATCTATCTATCTATCTATCTATCTATCTATCTATCTATCTATCTATCTATCTATCTATCTATCTATCTATCTATCCATCCATCCATCCATCCAACTATCTGCATATTTTAGTCTGTAAGAGGTGAAGAAGATTCGTGCTTTCTTACCATGACATCTATTTCGCAGCACTACTGCGAGCCGAGAGAAAGAAAAGGGCGGCCTGCTAGCTTACAGCCGGACTGACATACACGCGTTCAGTGCGGCGTCCTCTAGTGTCAGTTCCCATCATTTTGGAAAGCAGGAAGCAGAATTATCCCTGCTCTGTGTGTAGTAGCACCGTATCTAGAAAAGTGTTTTGCAGGCAACGAATAAGTGGATTGTTCTCTTTAATGACTTCGCTAAATCGGTAAGCAAACTTCAACTTAATATCGTATTTGCTTTTGTTTTCATTTCAGTTTGGCAAAAGACTTTGTTCGTATTGCGCTAAGGGCGAGGAATCAGAGGGCTACACCAACGTACTAGTGCGTAGGTCTTCATATTATTTATAGCTTTACTGACAAAAGCTTCTGAGCACAAATCGTGTCTTGCTAATAATTCAAAATGGTCTTTTCATTCAATTCTGCGTACTTTCGACATCTGTTGATTTCACGGAGAGGAGAGTATTATCTTGAAATGGTATGAAAAAGTGCCCTTTTTAGGAGAGAGTGTTTTTTTTTTAAACATAAACCAATCGGTTTCATGTGTGTAGTTCCCTTAATTAACTGAATGTTGTTATGCCTGTTATAAATTTTCCAGTTTGTCTTTTTATCCGTAGTGCATCTGGATATCATCAAGCTCACAACCTGTTTATCTATGCTTCTCCGTGAAAACTAAGGTGGCTATTGAAGCAGACATAATGGTGACTTCGACCTGCTGGAATAATACCAAATGTATGATTATCTGTCAGCCAGGCAACATTACTGAATGTATCTATATCTGATACAGGTAGCAAAATAACTAAAGCTTATTTGACAACAAAAGTAAGAACTCTGCAAGCAGTCGTAAAGTTCAGTGATTTTATATACTAATTTATCTAAAATATATACACTTGCTAATACAATATCATAATATACTATATGCACCTACGATTATAAATTCATAGGCAAATGTAACAAGGGACATTTTCAAGAGTGCATAGATAATCTATACTACTCTATGCTACTAAAATTACTATGATGACGATGACAGAATATACATATAAAATGAAAGCAAAATAAAGTACGTAAATTAAATGTAACATAAATCTTGTTATACGTCGATACTTTTCAAGGCTTCTCTCGCATTACAGCAAGCATTGCTGTAGTGGTTTCAGTTATTTTCAGTGTGAAGGGACGTTGATGAATGTATAAATGCAGTTTGCTGCATTGAAAAAGAAAGGGTTAATACAAACTACAGATTAATGAAGTAATGAAGAGAAAAGAGATTGGCAAATGTACAAACTACAATTTGCTTTTCAAAGGCCAAGAGTACACATTAACAGTCAATGACCGAAAGAGAGGTTAGTATGTACACACAAAAGTTAATGACCGAAAGAGAGGTTAGTATGTACACACAAAAGTTAATGATTAAGGGAGGTTAGTATGTACACATTAAATTTAATGATCAGAAGAGAGGTTAGTAGATGCATACAGCATTTTGCTAACCAAAAGAGACTTTGGTGTATATATACATTACAGTTAGCCAACCAGAAAACATACAGTTGAATGTGTACCTTAATAATTTCGTGACAGGAAAAGATAATGGTAAATGTACACACTACAGTCTGCTTACCTGAACAGATATTGGTGAATAAACACACTAAAGTATACGTGTACTGGCCAGAGTAATGAGTACACACTGCAATTTGCTGATCGGAAGAAATATGTGTTGATGAATGCAACACAGTAGCAGGCTGTCCTGAAGAATGTATGGTGAATGTATACACTCTATGCATACTCTAGTTTCCTGTCGTGAAGAATGTATAATAGATGTACATATTGTATGTACAAACTCTTTGTACATATTTTGCTGTCCTGAAGGGGGTGAATATACACACTATGTACACATTAGCTTGCTAACTTTACGAGCGATTGCTGAATGGATATACTCTGGACCACAAAAGCGGCTTTTGAATGAATATAATAGTTTTACTACTCGAAGGAGAGACGAACGTAGAATCACACAGCTGATATAAACTAGGAATTCGTACTAAAAGTACCGTGGCATTAAATTGTGATAAGAAACACGAGAACAGCTGTTACGCTTTCGCACACATGTCTCGGTGTATTCATTTCCAAATGTCACACGCACTAAAGTAACGTGTCACAAATATCATCAGGAAAGCTGCGCATCACAACATTAGCAATTACGGCATAAAGAATGTGCAGTCTATGCACGGGATGTGAGACAGTATATGTGCTTTACACAGCAAGAAGTCACAATTATTAGCAGTTATTGCACGAGAGCAAGGAGTCACGAATATTTGCAATCTGCATGAGAGTAAGAAGTCACGATATCAGCAACTAATGCATAAAGGTAAGAGGTCTCAAATATTCACTGTACGACGGCAAGGATTAATAATTTATTTACCATACAAGGGTGACAAGTCATGCATATTTGTAATAATTTCATGCTACTGGGTTGGGGAGTCACGCATATGGGCAATTATTGCAGCAATATATGAAATTACTGCACGCGGGTGAGGAGTCACGAATATTTGCAAGTATTGCATGAGAACAAAAAGTAACAAATATTTGAAATATTACTCCATGAAGTCACAATTATTAAAGGTATTAGTACAAAGTGTGAGGGATAATGACACTTACTGCATGGACACAAGAAGTCTCGAACATGTACCTTTTTACAGAAAAAGTGCAAGAATGACGAATATTTGCAATTACAATATGTTGGTAATTAGTGTTTAACAGCAAAGAGTTACAAACATTTGCATTTACTGCACGGGGGCAAGCACTTACCACCTTATTAACATGTCGAGTAGTTGAAATTCATGAATTCACTAACAATTATTTTCTATTATTACACTAACATGTCGAGTGGAGACCACTGATTCATTAGTAGTAAGATTTGCTTTATTAT
The DNA here is from genome assembly GCA_028829895.1 of Sinotaia quadrata. Classification (NCBI taxonomy): domain Eukaryota; kingdom Metazoa; phylum Mollusca; class Gastropoda; order Architaenioglossa; family Viviparidae; genus Sinotaia; species Sinotaia quadrata. The sequence continues at coordinate 3,149,281 of CM054178.1, forward strand.
GCTAAAATGTCGAGTACAGTTCACTATTTAATTAGCAATTAACCTCTCGTTACAACACTAATAGATTGAGTAGTACCAGTGTTTCATTAGTAATTTACTTAACGTTACAACCGTAACGACTAGTACCAGTGTTTCATTAGTAATTAACTGCTCGTTATAACCCTAACAGAGTAGTACCAGTGTTTCATTAGTAATTAATTTCACATTATAACGCTAACAGACCGGGTACATATTATGCTATTTCTAACTTATAACTATGGTTACACGCCGAGTTAAGTACATTGCTTCATTTTTAATTATCTTCTCATTAGAGTACTTAGAAATTGAACAGAATCTACAATAATTATTATTAATTAATCGTTCGTTATAATTACAAAGCGAGCAAAGACCTTACCAACCGAGTAGATCGGTTGCTCGCAAAGTAACTAATATATTCAAGTGGAATCCGTTACTCTCAAAGAATGCCTACAAAACGAGTGGTCCGTTACTCTCATGGTATGCCTACAAAATGAGTGAAGTCCGTTACTCTCATGGCATGCCTACAAAACGAGTGAAGTCCGTTACTCTCATGGCATGCCTACAAAATGAGTGGTCCGTTACTCTCATGGCATGCCTACAAAATGAGTGAAGTCCGTTACTCTCATGGTATGCCTACAAAATGAGTGAAGTCCGTTACTCTCATGGTATGCCTACAAAATGAGTGAAGTCCGTTACTCTCATGGTATGCTTACACAACGAGTGAAGTCCGTTACTCTCATGAAATGCTTTTATGTCGAATGGAGTCCTAGTTATCTTACATTCCGAATGGAGTCTTAGTTATTACATACTGAATGGAGTCCTAGTTATCTTACATTCCGAATGGGATCCTAGTTATTATATACTGAATGGAGTCCAACTATATATTACACACTGAATGGAGTCCAAATATATATTACACACTGGAGTCCAACTATATATTAACAGTGAATGGAGTCCAACTATATATTACACACTCAATGGAGTCCTAGTTATATTACATACTGAATGGAGTCCAAGTTATCTTACACACTGAATAGACTCCGCCATTCTCAGGATATTCATGCAAATCGAGTTGCGTCCATTATTCATAAATAATTTTCATTGTTATGCTTATAGACTGAAATAAGCACATTACTTACAGGTAAATAATTCAGTTGTTATGAATTAATATGTTTTTAATTACTACTTAGTCAAATGAATATGCTTCTAAACCAAACAGAATACATTTAGATCTTCGCCAACAGCCAGTGATTAAATAAAATCCCGTACATTCATCTCAATCTTAGTCAACTAAATACATTTAGATCTTCGCCAACAGTCGGTGATTAAATAAAATCCCGTATATTCATCTCAATCTTAGTCAACTAAATACATCTAGATCTTCGCGGCGGACAATGAATATTTATTAATCTATCATCCCAGCCTGAGCTTAACTATTATACACATATTCATCCGATTCTAAATTCATCCTGATCATAGAGCATTACATAATTCTAATGATTTTCAGTAATGAATATATCCACACAAACACACAGACATACAATAACACGCTCAGCCGCGGTTGTCTTTCCCCAATTCTCTCGCGTTCTCTTTAGTTATAAGTTAATACTACTGATAATAGTGATATTGCTTACCCTTTAGTTATAAGTTAATACTACTGATAATAGTGATATTGCTTACCCTTTAGTTATAAGTTAATACTACTGATAATAGTGATATTGCTTACCCTTGCTCATGCTTTAATTTCATAACTTATTTTTTTAAAAAGTCAGTTCTAAACGTATCAACAACACTACTTATTTTTTTTAAAGTCAGTTCTAAACGTATCAACAACACTACCTATTTCCAAACTGGCACACCACCACTAAGTTTACTGTGTGTTAATGCTTTTCATTAACAGCTGCTTCTTGTCCTATCTTACTTTCTGATCTAGTGACTGACATCAATAGCCTTGCTTCATTGCATAGAATATCACTGGCGGAAATACACGATCGCTACATCAATAACAATTCTTCAGTAGCACTGACTGATCCGCTTGACTTCCACTGCACCGTCTATTATTATGTGTCACACAACTGGCACATTTGGTATAATGCGGAAAATCACTCTTTTTAATATATATATATATATTGTGTGTGTGTGTGTGTGTGTGTGTGTGTTTGTGCGTGTGCGTGCGTGCATACTAAAACCTTATACTGTGATCGACCAACTTCGTAGCTATTTGCCCATTTTCTTTTTGTCAATGGCAGCCTAGCAGAAAAAAAAAATTGCTGCACTATTACAGTTTTAAGTGAAGCGAATTAAGTTTAATATGAAAACTGAAAACAGACACACAGTTACTGTTTCGGGAGAAAAGGTAAAGGCTCGCTTAATGTATAAGCTAGTCTATCATCAGAGCAGAAACAAACTGTAATGCAGGATCGAATTTGGCAGTAAAGCAGAGACATGATATAGTGAACAGGAAAACAGACACGATATAGTGAACAGGAAAACAGAGACACGATATAGTGAATAGGAAAACAGAGACACGATATAGTGAACAGGAAAACAGAACAGGAAAACCAATTATAAAAAGCAAAAAAAAATACTGACAATCCACAAAACATTTTAAAATGCATAATGCAAATTATAAGGCCGTGTAAGCCTGTAAGGTATCTAATCCCCCCCCCCCCCACTTTATTTGAATTCAGATGACTTTTCAAAAAAAAAAATGTAACAATATTCTTTAATGTGTCAATAAAAGTTTCAAAATATAAGTGCTGCACTAATGACAGAAGAAATACACAAAGTATATTTCGACAAAGGTGAAGGACTATCCTACGGGTTTGCATAGATAAGATACAACAGGACCACAAGACCTTTTCTCACGCATTTCACTCTCTTGTGAAAATGACAATTTGCGTCAAGCGGAATAGACCTTGTGTACATTTTCTTTATTTCTCAACAAATAAGCAAACTAACAATAATGAAAATGGCTGAATAGGACGCACAGGTAGTGAAAAAGAAGGGAAAAAGCGTGTTAATAATATCTGCCTGAGAACAACAAAAGAAAGGGAAAATGTAAGCAGAAATTCATTTAGATTATTTGTTTTAACTAAGCACAGAAATAGTGAAAAAGAAGAGAAAAAGCGTATTAATAATATCTGCCTGAGAGCAACAAAAGACAGCCGAAATTCAACTAAATGATTATTTGTTTGAACTAAGCACAGAAGTAGTGACAAAGACAGGGTAAATGTCTGAGCAAGTGATTAACACGTAACAATACATTCTTTCTTCAAATTGTATAACAGCTGTTAATAGCTCTTTCCTAAAATTAACTGCGTGATAAAATGTGCAGGTGAATTTCTTTTGGGATTATGATTAGCATTTTAAAAATATTTCGTTTTTTTCTTTTTCTCTAAAGTAAAATGACGATGGTGGGATTTGTTGCACAGAAAAGAAATGCGGTCTTTGTGTTTACTCCAAAATTCACTTATGTGACTATGCAAGAACGTGTTTTCGTGCTTGCATGCGCACATGTTCGTGTGTGCGCGTGTCTGTGCGTTGCAACCCGCAGTGCTTGTATTTTTGTAAGCCACAGTTTCCACTCATATTACCAATACATAGTGTTGGGTTTTCTTGCACTAATTTGTCATCATGCCCCGCATTTGCAATGGTATTTTCCCAGTACTATCGACCGCATGCACTTGAAGGCCACAATGGTCTTTCTCCTGCTTGTTAGCTTTTAGCAACATCTCTTAGGAATCCTATAGAAACGTGCATTATCAAGAATAGCTATGACAATTGTATTTAATTTCCTTTAAATCCTTTCCTGTGAAAATTGTGCATATGTAATCAAAATTCTCAAAAAGGTATAATTTCTTTTAAAATCTTTAATAAGAATTGAAGTGACAATGATGTTTTATTCTCATAACATGCTACCGCAGTCGTTTTATAAAAAGAAGACAACTTTATTTTCTTCATAAGATTACCATTTAGTAAAGAAGTTTCATAATGAGAAGACAACTTTATTTTCTTCATAAGATTACCATTTAGTAAAGAAGTTTCATAATGAGAAGACAACTTTATTTTCTTCATAAGATTGCCATTTATAAAGAAGTTTAAAAGAATAATAAGGATCACCCTCTCTATATCAGTCGTATGGATATCGATTAATGTCGTGACTAAAAGGAACTGTGAAGTGCAGCGATGCTTTATTTTTAATTTGATGGTCACAGAAGAATCTAACAATCCACAGCTAACAATAACAGCCACAGGTTTGAAACAAACATAATAAAAATCAAAAGTAATAATAAAAAGATGATACGTCACTGGACGAAGAATATGATAAATATTATTTGCAAATCGGTATAATTCATTTAAACTTCTTAGCTAATAACCGCAAATACAATTTCCCTTAGAAGAGAAGAAATTGGTGAAAAAGAGAGAGAGAGAGAGAGAGAGAGAGAGAGAGAGAGAGAGAGAGAGAATTAAAATGCTGTTTATAAAAGGTGAGCAACCTATAACCATAACTCCCCAGCAACACAAGACCACTATATGTTACCTGCTGACCCACCAAGAAAAAATATATATTTCACTATCACAAAAATTGGACAATATTACATTTCATCAGTCCTGACTCAATTTGAAATCTACAAGGAAAACAATCCTAACCCATTAAAAATGTATATGTGCCAAACACAAAATTTGAATAAATATTCTAAAGTAAGTGAAATTCGCATGACCCACTTTTAATGCTCACCAAAGCAGGACTACAAAAAGTACACCTGTTTTGACCTAATAAAAAGAATGTCGACATTGGAAATACCAACTCGGTCGCACGTGTGGCCCAAGCTAGGGTATTGATTGTAAACTTGCACAAATGGTAGTTAATCGATAAACAATTCTACGCGCGCAAAACTATCACAAGGCATGTATTTGTAAACACGAGTGCAGAATGGTGGCGGGGTGGCTATGGGGTTGGGTAGGGTCACGCGCGAGGACAAAGTGATCCCGGAGCCAGAAACCGCAGCTGTTAGCACGCAGGTTTATTGTGTTACGCTTGTTTGAGCGACTTACTACTGCCAAGAGCTGCATACAGTTTCTCGTGTGTTATCACAGCTAATGTTGATGCAACTGTTACCGATGTCTTCTGCAACATCTACAGCTTGAGTCGTGTGAAATATAACTGTTTCCTGAACGGTGACAATTGTCGTAAGTGTATTTTACCAACCAATTTATATCCCTTATTTATCCAAAGGATCATCTGTCGATCGCGCTGCAATTTGATCATATGTTTGTTTATTCTAAATAATTTTAGTAAGAACTGAGAGGCAGTATTCGCTCCTGCAGTTATATAATGTGAATGCAGGAAAGTACTGAAGCTAACATTTCGCTATGGAAACTTACAGACAGACAGGAGATTAATTCGAGACTCATCTGGTGTTTGACAATAGTTGTCATTGCTTTCCCCGTGGGCATTCAGCATCAATTTTTCAAGCAAACGGCTAATTTTTAACAACTAGCATTCATTACGGTAAGTCGAAGGTTGTCGCATGTTTCTTTCTCTCTCTAATTAAAAGGAAAATTATACAGTCCTCAAAACGACATCTTTATCTCGAAACAGAAAATATGTTCAAGCTTTTAAAGTAATAAGTCTGTTAAAAATGTTTCTTGTGACCATTCAGAAATTACTTCCGGTCTTACCCTAACAACTCTTACATTAATCTCTTTCTAAACGTTTCTTTTTTTTTTTTTTTTGGTGATCACTCAGAAACTTCCGGTGTTATCCGAACAACTTTTAAATTAATCTGATTTTAAAATGATTTATTGTGATCACTCAGAAACTTCCGGTGTTATCCTAACAACTTTTAAATTAATCTGATTTTAAAATGCTTTTTTTGTGATCACTCAGAAACTTCCGGTGTTATCCGAACAAATTTTAAATTAATCTGATTTAACATTTTTGTTGTTGTTGTGATCACTCAGAAAATTACTTTTGGTCTTATACTAACGACTTCTAAATTAGTAACTCTTTTTAAATGTTTACTTGTGATACTCAGAAACTTACATCCAGTCTTATCCCAACAACACCTAAATTAATAACACATTTTAAAATGTTTTTTGTAATCATTAGGAAAATGACTTTTGCCAACTGTGAACGTGATATAAATGTAAGTGGCACAGTAAGGCCAAGTCTGAAGACAACATTTCTTGATTCGTATTTAATTCATAATGCTTTGGTCAACGCTGGGATGTATCTCAAATAATAGTGACAAAGAACATAAAGGAAAAGTGTCGGTGGAAAGCGATAACGCTCTGTAGGCGGAATTTAATTAGTCATAAGGATCTGATGAAGGCAAAAGGAAAACAAACGGTAAACGCGTTGTATTCTTATTACACGTCAAGAAATTGATTATAACACAGTGAAATGACCCTTACCACATTGCAGTAAATGGGCTCATCCTCAGAGAGACATGAATTCATGGTCTATCGTATCTGAGTGAGATGAAATAAGTGCTGACAGTGAGATGAAATAAGTGTTGACAGTAAGTGAAATAAGTGTTGACATTAAGAGTGGATTATTTATTGTGGGCTGAATTAAGGTGAAATAACCTCTGTATCGATCTTTAAGAGGGTTGAATTAAGTTAAAGAACCTCTAAATCGGTCTCACAAAGGCTGCATTAAGGCAACAGAACCTTTGTATCGATCTTTAATTGGGTTAAATGAAGGTAAAAGAATTGCTGTGTCGGAATTAAGTGGGATGAACTGAGTATATGAGTGGGATAAATATAAGGAAGAAACTCTGTATATGAGCAGGAGGGATATACCTCTGATATGAGTGGGATAAATATAAGGAAGAACCTCTGGATCTAAGTAGGATAAATATAAGGGAGAGCCTCGGTATCAATCTTCAAATATGCTGATAATAATGTTTAAGCACGTTGAAATTCACTAGAAGAGTCTTTCTGCTCACCATTTTTCAAGATGCCTTTAAAAAAAAACAAAAAAACTCTTGACTGTTCTAAAATAAGTCGAAAGATATTTCGTAAAGCTCTCGTAGCGTTCTGAAAGACATCGAAAGATATTCTGCTTCCGTCTCTCTGAGTACACTGAAATGAGGTGGTAGAACATTTATTTAGTAGTTACCGTGGTTAAAATAAGGTAGACTTATTTGTCTCATTAATTAAAAGGTGGAGATAAGCAGAGCGGGTCTTTAGTGAAGCAGGATGAAACAGAAGAACAATGTCAGTGTCACTAAAGAGGATGATATAAAGCAGAACATTTGTGTCAGTAAAAAATTATTTAGATATAAAGCAGAACATTTGTGTCAGTATATAATTATTTAGATATAAAGGAGAACATTTGTGTCAGTATATAATTATTTAGATATAAAGCAGAACATCTGTGTCAGTAGAAAAGTATTTAAATATAAAGCAGAACTTTTGTGTCAGCATATAATTATTTATATATAAAGCAGAACATTTGTGTCAGTAGAAAATTATTTAGATATAAAGCAGAACATTTTTGTCAGTATATAATTATTTAGATATAAAACAGAACATCTGTATCAGTAGATAATCATTTTGATAAAAAGCAGAACATTTGTGTCAGTAGATAATATTTTGAATTAAGACAGACATTTCCACTAAAAGATAATAATAAGTATACATTACTGTCAGAATATGACAATAAGCAGTTTTGAAATAAGGTAGAACAGTTGTGACAGTTACTTTAGTGGACTAAAATAATGCAACCAATTGCAACAGTTGCATCAGGCTGAAATAAGGTAGAACATTTGTGACAAATACTTTGTTGGGCTCAAATAAGGTAGTACATTTGTGACAGATGCTTTATTGGGTTGAAATAAGACAGAAAAGTTGTGACAGACGCTTTATTGGGTTGAAACGGGGCAGAACTGTTGTGAGTGATAGATGTTTTATTGGGCTGAAATATGGCAGAACATTTGGGGCAGGTGTTTTATTCGGCTGAAATAAGGTAGAACAGTGGTGACCGGAGCTGTATAGGCCTGGAATAAGGCTGAACATTTATAACAGTTGCTTTTCTGCGTCGAAATAGAGCAGAACAGTTGTTACAGATGTTATATTGGACTGAAATAAGTCAAAACATATATTATTAGTTAACCAGGTTCAAATAAATCAAACACTGTGTCATTCATTAGGAGAGCAGAAACAAAAGGCCGAGCTCTCAGTGTCCACTCTTAACCGGGCTGTATTGACGAGAGTATTTATCTTTGATTTAGACTTTAGAGCAGGGTTTCTCAACCGAGGTTCCGGAAGGTTTCCCGATAGGTTGCTAGGGACTCCACGAGTTATCGTTAACAGAAATAAGCATCGTAGATATAGTAATTTTTATAATTATTTCAAAGTTTCGTCCAGTGTAAACAAGTTAAGAAAGGTTGCTTTCAGAGGTAAAATAAATCCTGCCTAGACACAAATGTGTTAAAATCTTAGCTAATATTTACGATATATATAGATACATATTAAAGGAACCTTACCGTTATCTGCCAAGAGCTAATAGAAATCAAATCTTAGCCGACCGTAAAGCGATATATTAAAAGGAGCTTACCGTTATCTGCCAAGAGCTAAAAGAGTTCAATCTTAGCCGACATTAAAGCGATATATTAAAAGGAGCTTTTATGGACGTTAGGTAAATGATTTCGACAACTAGCAGATCTATGATTTCTACAAAGCCAACATGGTATGCACGAGTGACAAGTTTGACAGTTCTAACAAATAACTTTCTTTGGTCTTGATATGGAGGAGTAAACCAACGGTGGTTAGGTTCCTTGATTACACAACACATTCAAAAGCTATTTAAACATAAACAAAGGCGCAATATTTATCAAAGCAGGAATAACTCACTTCAAAGCTATTTAAACATAAATAAAGGTGCAATATTTATCAAAGAAGGAATTGCTAATATATATGATATTTTTTAAGTGGTCTTTTATCTCGAATTTAATTATCAAATGCAACTTTTCGAAAGTACACGCATGCACAAACACATCTGCATGCACGCACGCATATACACATTCGAAAATACTTGATGCATTATTATGGCGACATTGTCAAGTTTCTGTGATCAAACGATGATTCATTAAATCTGGTAATTATAAGACGAAGTTATTAACATTATTATCATTTCTTGAATAAATTAGGAAAGGCAAGTGACATTATTATTGAAAAGTACTAAGATAGTATGTGAATGGCTGTGCTTGTTTTGTACCGAATAACGATAAAAGTACTAAGATAGTATGTGAATGGCTGTGCTTGTTTTGTACCGAATAACGATAAAAGTACTAAGATAGTATGTGAATGGCTGTGCTCGTTTTGTACCGAATAACGATAAAAGTACTAAGATAGTATGTGAATGGCTGTGTTCGTTTTGTACCGAATAACGATGCAGTTCCGGCATAAGCAAACATACGTCATAAATCAACCAAAAGTTGAAAATCAATGTTAAGTAGCAATCAATCCATCGATCAATCAATCACTTAGTGTGGCGAAGTAAATTTGCATATCCATATTTCAATACTTAATTGCTATATAAATTGTCAGAATAATCCGACCTTGGGCACTCCTTATGATGGTATTTTTGTAAGTGTCAGAGTTGGAAGTAAACAACCCGATTTGAGAATATGCTAGAAATTGCTGACATAATGCAAACTGGTTCAACTGGGTGAGTAGTTTTATTTATCCAATGGTTATGATTTATGAGAACGAGACCAGCCAATGGGCTGAGATCTAAAAGTTTACCTGCTGTAGAGAAATCTATTGTCTGATCACTTGAATCTGAAGTGGCAAGGAAGTCCAGTCTTGAAAGGCGGCCATTAGCATAAAGGTAAGAAATGTAGATCTGGCTTAATAAAGGTGGACAATTACTTGTGACATTGTTGCAAAAGTGTGTGAAAGATAGTGCTTAATTCGGGTATATAAATACTATTATGATTTATCTCTAATAACTCCATTTCTAAATTCTATTCTCTGATAAGAATTATCCTGTAATTTGTATTGAATTGTTGAATTGTATTTTTTAAATATAAGATTGTGAATTATAGAAATTATTTGAATGTGGTTTCCTGGAAATATTGATGTCTAGCAATCTTTTTTTTTGTATTTGTCATATGCATATCTGATTGATGATTTAATAAATATATTGTTACATTTATTGACCTTCTTACACATATTAATGAACTTAGAGAAGAAAGTGGCTGGATGGGGGCTCACTATATATAGATTAAAGACGGATTTGTCTTCTTATTTAGTAAGAAGTTTTCCACCTACGGAATATTGTGTAGCGGTAAATGTCTTTAATTAATGTTGAGAAAAGAAAAAGTTTACATCGCCCGCATATCCCCCAAGTGAGAGAGCCGAGTGGTATCTGCTGGAGAATTATTAATAACATAAATTAAGATTCTCATAAATTGTAATTATTTATGAATGACTAATTAATTAATAATAATCATAATCGTTAACTAAGTGGCGTTGGCGTCACACTTAGTAACTGGAAAAAGTCAATCAATCAATCAATCAAATGTAATGTGAATTACATATGGTTTGAAAATAGTCTACAATGTTTATGAAACTGTAAATCCTGTCAATCAATCAATCAATCAATCAATCAATCAAATGTAATGTGAATTACATATGGTTTGAAAATAGTCTACAATGTTTATGAGACTGTAAATCCTGTCAATCAATCAATCAATCAAATGTAATGTGAATTACATATGGTTTGAAAATAGTCTACAATGTTTATGAGACTGTAAATCCTGTCAATCAATCAATCAATCAATCAAATGTAATTACATATGGTTTGAAAATAGTCTACAATGTTTATGAGACTGTAAATCCTGTCGTTGACTGTACTTCTATTTCAAGGATGTCATCTTTAGTTAGTAAAAACCCATATTCATTTACTTTCCAAAAATAGTTATAAATGAGATGAAAATTTATTCAGTTAGCCTTAAAGTGACAGGCAATGGTCACTGATCACTGGAGATACAGATATCCCTTGAAGAAGAAAAGTGAATAAAGTAAAGTAAGCGTTTAAAATCCCCACCATTCACATTTAAGAAAAACAACTGGTAACGTGTGTTACTGATTCCATTTTAGGTGGATGAGTGAACAAATATAAAAAAGCGATTTCGAATTTCTAAATCACCCACGTTTATAGTAATTGGACATCATTATTACTTACATTCTTAGAGAGTCTAATACCACCATTTAGCAATATCAGTACAGAACAACCTGGCTTAATTACTGCAATACCACCATTTAGCAATATCAGTACAGAACAACCTGGCTTAATTACTGCAATACCACCATTTAGTAATATCAGTACAGAACAACCTGGCTTAATTACTGCAATACCACCATTTAGTAATATCAGTACAGAACAACCTGGCTTATTACTGAAATATGGTTATACTTTCTTTTGTAAAAGTGTTGAATGGATCAATGACGTTAACTTATGTTTCTTTATAATAAAAGAGTAACATTAGAGTGTTACATGGATACGTATTATGTGTTTATGCATGTAGTACGGTCGACTCTAGAAGTGCTTGCAATTCATTATTCACACGAAGATGTAACACTGTAAATAGATATTTTATTTTTTGAAAATATATACCTAAAGAAGCAAATATTTACCTGGCAAATCTTTCAGACGTAATGTTATATAATATATATATATATTCTAGTGGAAAAACACACACACACACACACACACACACACACACACACACACACACACACACACACGCACACACACACACACACACACAGAATTTATGAACAATCTATTATTCAACATTTCATCGTAGCCATAGTACAAACTTCTTTCTTTCAAAATAAGATTACAAATTTAACGAGGACAATGGATACATTAAAAAACTAATGTATGTTTTAAGACCCCGCCTTAAAGACAGAGAAAACGTTAAATCAAATTACTCAGTGTTGTGCCTGGCCCAATTTTACAGATATATCGCAAAAGTTGAACACGTTGTGTTGTGCCCGGCCCAAGTTTACAAACATGCTGCAACAGCTAAAAATACATTTGTATGCACCTGACTCCAGTGTACAGAGATACTGCAAAAGCTGAACGTTTTGACCCTATTTACAGACAATGCAAAAGCTGAACGTTTGACCCTAATTTACAGACATAATGCAAAAGCTGAACGTGTGACCCTAATTTATAGACATAATGCAAAAGTTGAATGCTTGACCCTAATTTACAGACAATGCAAAAGCTGAACGTTTGACCCTAATTTACAGACATAATGCAAAAACTAAAAATAGAGCTGTGTGACTCGTAAAGTTACTTGTTGTGGTGTGTCTGGTTATTACCAACATCCAATACATAAGCATTAGGAAGAAATGAAAAGAAAGAAGAATAAAACGACCGTGTGTATCGCCCTTTGTCGTAGCCACAAATAATTTTTAAAAAGTCGTAAATTTTTTTGACATGCTCTAGTACAAGCAATTATAAGGCAAATGAATGATTCATAGAATGCACTCGATAAGGTCACCTTATCACGCTCATAATATTATGTTTATCTTCTTTTTCAGACGTAATACAACAGCAACAGCTGCACGTGCGCCATCCGACTGAATTCGAATAGACTGAAGGTCTAGAATATAATGAATCTTTTCTTCCTGTCTATATAGCTACCAAAAGTCATTGAGTGAAGGCTGGAAATATACAGCCATCAAAAGTCATTGAGTGAAGGTTGGAAATATACGGCCATCAATGGTCAGTGGGTGAAGGTTGGAAATATACGGCCATCAATGGTCAGTGGGTGAAGGTTGGAAATATACAGCCAACAAAGGTCATTGAGTTAAGGCTGGAAATATACAGCCATCAAAGGTCAGCGAGTGAACAAAACTGAAATCGAAGAACAGAGACCAAAGTTGTGATACAATAAAATGGCTTTCTGATTGTCCTTCGCTTTGCAGCCATATTGAAAGGCACAATTAGCAACCCATGGCAACAAAATCAGTAGCATTAAATCCTAGTTTCATAATAAACTTCATTATCTGCGGTCAGCAAACACGCTGAAGATTGCAACTAATTGTGTGACAGTGTGTACAACGCTAAAAGATAATTCAAGTGGAGAGTTTATTCCGTATCTCCAGGAGAATGAGGGAGAGGCCGATTGAGAGCTGATTTTGAAATATTTCCAATATCTCAGACTGGAACCAAAGAGCTTCTGTTTGTATGTTTGCACGCTCATTTAATTAAAGTTCGCATGCACTCGGTCAAGTTGTCTTTGTGCGTGTGTGCTTGCACCAGCAGGGGTGAGCGAGTGAGAAAAGAATAGAGGAAAAAATAGCTGCGTGTGACATACCAAACAACCCCCACCCCTCTTCACTATTTATTATCTGACATTAACAAGCTTCATCAATCACACGTAATGGGCAGGCGGAGAATTGATCTATTTGTCGAGAACGGATACCTGTCAGCCTTCTGCAATACTTCATCAACAGACCTGCGTGCAGATTATCTGCTCTTGTCGCCGTATTACAACCGCAATAGCGTACGTGGCGCGGTGAAGACGAACGCAAAGCAACCAGTGACTGTGATTACTTGACAGTATTTAGATTTCATTTGGCTGAGGTCTAACTGCATTTAGATTTCAATTGGCTGAGAAGGTCTATCTAAGACTAAATGTGATTATTTAACTGCATTTAGATTTCAACTGACTGAGAGAGTCTATCTATGACTAAATGTATTTCAATTAGCTTAGAGGGTTTGTCTATGTTTCTATATTTCACCTGGTATAAGGATTTGTAAAGTGACTGAAATTACATTCCTAAATGTACACCCAGAATTGTTCTGTGCAAGCAACAGCAAGTCTTGTATTCAATCACTGATTCTGATTGTTCTTAGATCAGTTAATCAATTGTTAATTTGTTTTTAGCTAGTTCAACTGGAGAAATCGAAAAATACAGAAACGTGTCACAATGAACTGATTGCCCTGAAGGTGTTAAAGGAAAAAGAGTGTCATGGAACTGCCACGCACTGACTGACCTGGGGCTAAAACAAATTAAAAAAAAAACACTGTCATATTATTCTCTGAAATTGATGTCCTGGATATGAAAAAAGAAAATGTGACATAATGTTACTGACTGCCCTGTGCGAATATAAACAGAAAAGTGTGACATAATGTTACATTTATGGAGATGTTGTGGGGGGAAGTGTCATAATTTTACATACAATTTGCATATTTGAAAAAAGAAAATAAACTAGAATGCTAAGAAAATGTGGATGAGTTACTAACTATAAGGACTACAGTTAAAGCAAATAGTTCTATAGACACTCAGTTTTCAGCAGGCCTACGGACATTAAATTCCACAGTTATGAAATAGAATGTACTCTAGCGGGGAACAATATTCAAGACCAACAATGTTGTCTAAAACGGTGAAAAAAATTGAAGATTACTAAAAATATCTCAAAAGGTGAGAAAATCGAATATTGCTAAAAATGTGATCTATAACGGTGCGCAAACAAAACAATACCAAAATAAAAACTATACTAGTAATGGACAAGGCAATAAATAATACATTTAAATACATTTAAGGTCTTATAAATACTACTATAGCTGACAACAAAAGTTTTCTCTCCCCTTCAATTATCACTACATAACACACCCAGTGAAGCGCTTTATGATTTTTACTACTGATTACATCCAGAGATGCACTCTATTATTCTGACCTCTGAACACACACAGAGAAGCGTTTTGTTATTTTCACCACTAAACACACCCAGTGACGCGTTTTATGATTTTCACTACTGAATACAGCCAGAGATGCACTTTGTTATTGTCACTACTGAACACACCCAGAGAAGCGCTTTGTTATTGTCACTGTTGAACACACCCTGTGAATTGCTTTGTTATTAGTCAACACACTTAGCAGTCGGCTGGGAAACAATGTTCTAAATTTAAAACGATGACGTCAGTCATAAGCAGTGAAGAATTTTGCTTTGGCTCATTTTGTCAGAACTGCTGAAATGGCATCCTCTTGAAAAAAATGAGGTACACCACGACCGTACAGCTGGTAGCCACGACCCTGGTGTTCTCTTTGTCCGTGGACACGGGTCAGTCAGTGGCTCAAAGCGAAGACTTGTCACTGGAAAGCCCATGTCCCAAGTCTTGTAGTTGTCTTTACACACTGTTTCCCAATTTTCAAACTGAACTCTTTACCGTCAATTGCTCGGGTGCCGAACTGTCTCGTTTCCCCTCAGATACCCCAAACACCACAGAAGCATTGCTGTTTTCAAACAACCGCATGATGAATCTGACTAGCCTTCCATCACTACCAAGGATTCAGTTATTGGACCTCTCGCACAACCAGATTCAGTTTCTTGACAACCACTGGGTGTTTGAGCACATGAGTGTGTTAAAAGAGCTGGATCTAAGCGGAAATTTTCTTCGCATTTTGAAGCACGGAAGTTTTAGTGGCTTGCAGAGTCTCGACATACTGAACCTATCGGAAAACAATATTCGAACCATCGAACTTCATGCATTTGGTGGTTTGAACCATTTAAGTGTTCTTCATCTTGAACACAACGATCTGTACGAATTAAAGAGATCCTGGCTCTTATCTATGACATCGCTTTGTGAAGTTTATTTGCAAGGCAACCATATTTCGGTTATCGAAGAAAGCACTTTCGACAAGCATGCATCTTTGTTGCACTTGGATATTTCAGACAATGCCTTGAGAAAGGTTTCCGAGAATGGCTTTCTTGGACTAGAAAAAGTTAAAGTCTTAAAGTTGTCGGATAATAATCTACTGCGCATTCCTACGCAGGAACTCCAGAGACTGACAAACGTCGACATTATTATACTGGATGGAATCAAAGCAGACACACTCCTAGAAGGAGAACTGTCAGATCTGAGCGTCATATCGCTGTCACTAAGCTTTCTTCCCAATCTGAAAGCCGTAGAAAGAGGCGCTTTTTCCAATATGAGTAGGTTGAGGACACTCCAGCTTCATGATAATCCTAAACTAATCTTCATTCATCCCCAAGCATTCAGGCATGTCCCGTTCCTTCGCGAGCTTTTTCTTCACAATAACCAGCTGATAGCACTGCCTTCTAGTGTTCGAGAAAGCCTGCCGAGCCTGGAGGAGCTTCATCTCTATCACAATCCCTTACACTGTGACTGCAATGTCTTCTGGCTCAAGAAGGACATCGATCTGTTTGCGTCTACGAACAAAAGTGACGGCTACATCAAGATGCCCGACTTGCTAGCGTGCAACTCACCGGACAACAGCATCGACACATTGTTATCTCAAGTATCTTTATCCCTCTTGCCTCCTGTATGTCCGCCAACGACTTTGCCCTTTTTTTCGTCCTCCTTAAATGTGTCCATTGGAGATGACCTGAATCTGGAGTGCCAGGCTATAGGCATTCCTGAACCTGTCGTGTCGTGGATACTTCCCAACGGCCAAATTGTGAACAGTTCCACAGGAAGTAACATCACCTCCAAGGACAATACTGTCATCACTATACGTGGTATGCAGGAATCAGATCAGGGGACTTACGTCTGTCAGGCCACCAACTCAGTTGGGTTTGACACCAGTTCCGTAGCTGTATGTGTCCAGAATAAAGACTTAAAGCTGTCCGTGACGCATGTTGCCAATGACTACATAACCGTGGAGTGGATCGGCTCTATCCCACGCCTACAAATTGCGAACTTCCAAATTTTCTACCGCAGAAGCAACAGCTTTGAAGCCTATGAAAAAGTGTATCTCCATGGGTCTATGCATAAGTGCACGCTAGCAGGGTTGCTACCAGTGACTTCCTACGAAATCTGTTTAGTGTACCAAGAAAAGTATAACGTTCAATGCCGTAACTTTACTACCGACCATAAAATGGCGATAGCCGAACCGGCTATTACACGTATCAGTAAGACGAAAATTGTCGCTAGCGTGTGTGCTGTGTTTGGCGTGCTGGTGGTCTTGTGTGTAGCGAGGGTGGTGACTAGGCGAATGAAAAAACGCAAGGATTACGAAGATCCCTTAAGGGATAGTGGGGAAATGGACAAAATACCCTTAGAACCTATAAGCCAGGCTCCGGGTACTCCCCTGTGCTCATCCCGAACTGCCCTGCTTCCACATTCCCAGATTTAACTTTCAAGGTCGAACGCTTGATGGATATTGCATTTTAAAAAACCCAACAAAACAGACCCTCCCCCCCCCCCCGAAAAATGATATTCACTAAATTATGACTAATGAAATTCAACTCCTTTTTATTGAATAATGAAAGTAATCATATTATTTGTGCATGAACGTAACACAAACTAATTGATGATCCCTACATAATAATTCATATTTTCCAATGGACAACTAAAATTCTATACAGAACTTAAGGAACACTTCCTCCATCACCACCATCCAACAATATCAGCACCCACCAACTTATTATGATACATATTTTACAGGCCTAATAGGCCCTTGTTCATTCAAATTTTTAAGTTTTTATTAATCAACATTATTCATACAAAATAAAAATCATATCTGTTTAGTTAATAAATTAACACATTCCTGACATCTTTAAAAATATAAATTGTTTATATATAGCATAATGAGCAACCTTGAAAATGACTTCTTTAAAAAAAAAACAAAAAACAAACAAAATCTATATGCTAAATAAATCAATAAGATTGAGAAAGTATGGATTTTAAGAAAAATTGCTAGTTTCCAAATGTTAAAAATCCAGACTGATGATAATTGCTTTTTACAAACAAAAGAACTAAAACTGGTTTTGTATTGTGCCTTTAAATCTTGTACTTCCATCTTTCCACCACTACATTCAAATCTATACAACCAGCCTTCTTTCTATGAAGATAGATTCAAGAATGTATTGTGACTGCCATGAGAGTAGATTCCAGTTTACAAACTAAGGAATATTAAAGTTAAACTCTTATGCTATTTCAATGGATGCTGCTTTAAATCTTATCAAAGTAGTTTTTATTTAGGGTGATATATAATAATAATGCACATAACTGCCATGGTATAATGGAATATATATGGATGCAGTATAGGAATAATGCACATAACTGCCATGGTATAATGGAATATATATGGCTGCTATAAGACTAGAGTGTAGGAATCAAGTGATCATAAAGTTAAACTCTTCTGATTTATATACACGCTGCTTTAAATCTAAAAACAAATAAGTTCTTTTTATTATTATTAAATAATTCTATAATTAACTAATTATGGATGTTCTCTTTCAACCTTCAAATTACTTCCAGCCAAAGTTCTTGGTGAAATGTAACGTCCATTTCCTTCAAAGTATGTGTGTGCATTCATAGTGTATTTGTATATAACAGAATGTGGGTATGCATGGGCAAGTATAATTATCACTGCCATACCTATATGTTCTATAAATGTCAATTATTGCATAATTCATAAATTTCTACTTAAGAACATGTTAATTATTTTCTCTTTTATATTTTGGTGGATTAATCATTACTCATTTATTGCTAATTTGCATTTATAAAGGTAACATTGTCTGGAACTTTATTTTGAATGGCAGTAATCTAACAATTCAACAAGTCACCAAGGTTATATCTAAAGTATTCATATGTACATAAGCTTTTTTCAAAAATCATGTTTATTTTGATCACATTTATCATGGCTCCATCATTGGTCACATTAAAGAAAATTGTGCTATAGCACATGCAGACAAACACTAAATTAAAGTGTGTCCAATAGTACATGCTGACAAACAATAAATACATATTCTAAGAGTAAAAAATTGACATGCTTTTGACTTGTCAGTGTGGAATTTTTTAGATGAGTAAAAAAATTCAATTAGTCAATCTTTTTTTTTTTATTGTAATCAAATATAAATATTATTGCTATTTGGAATTATATTTCAAGATTTAATTATTTTCACTCTAGGCAACTGATTTTTTGTAGTTATACTATTCTACTTAAACCTTGAATTTAGCTAGGTTACAACCAATGTGACTTTTGTATGTTCTCAACATTCATTTGTTTGAAATTCTGATCAATGCAAATGTCTATTAATACAAATGTTGGCTATTCTGTTTAATTTGAAATTATGACAAAATGCACCATTGCTCTTCTACATATACTTGAAAGATATTTTATATTTTGACAGGTGTTATGTAGTAATGCATTCCAAAATAAATGTGTACAGAATATATCATCTGATTTCCAGACTAGAAAAATACTTTAATGCTCTTTTTATCCCTCTTCATCCTCAGTGGTAAATAAAAAGACACATTTGGTGAACACTGCTAGTGAATTTAAATCTGCATTAAAAAGACTAAAAGAGCCACTCTAAATAATAAAAACAGGTGTAAGGGAGAGCTAAGAAAAGAAATCTAATATTTTGAAAAAGAGGAGAAAAAGAGATTAAAGATGTTTCTGATCAGCTAATGAAATAATTATATGTACAGAGAACATTTAAAAACTGACACAACACTGTTTAAGTTTATTTTTTTGTAAAACTGCAGTCTATTCATAGTAAGAGTAGGAACACTTTCAATATATGTAGTTCATATGCAGAGAAAGCCAAACAAAAAATACAGACTAGCAATGAGATGTATCAGGCATAAAGCAATAACTGCATACAATATTCAAATATCATACAGCATTGAAATCTTAGTCTGTAGCATTAATTAAGTAAATATATAGTACATTACAATTTCTTTACTGAAAAAGTAGCTAGTTTCTACTTTAAATTAGTTTAACTGCTTAAGTTTGTATGTATATTATTGTGCAGAATGAAACAAATGTGTTTTAAAATGAGAACTGCATACTCTGTTTTTATCATTTGCATACAATAATAGACTCAATTACTTTAGACCAACATTATAATTATTGCTGTTAAATTTGCCATAAAATTCTAATCAGCAAAAAAGCAATATTACAAATAAAAGAATGTTCCATTAAGCTTAAATTTTTTTCAATTAAAATAAAAAAATACACATAGGTCATCTTTGAAATGTAGTTAAATCAACTTGCACTTTCAGAATAAATAGGCCTACTGAATATAGCTGTTTAAATTTTTGTAATATATGGGTCTCAACAGGCAGCTATACATGAGCTTATTTAACACATTTTTAACTGTTCATATATATATATATATAAACAGTAAATAACCCAAAACATTACATTACTGAAGCTTTTCTAAGAAACACGAGTTGAAGATCACCCGACACCCCATTGTTATATAGCTAATGGTTAACAATGTCAATTCAAGTGTTACTGCTAGCAAAATACTATGCCATATTTATATTTTTATTAGTATGGAAATTTGTCTTCCCAGAAGTATTCCATGTACTTTTTCAAGTACAAAGATAATGATTTACTTTATATAATAAATGTTATTTTATTATTAATTTATTGTATAAAATAATTTAATACATTTAATAAATGCTATTTTATTCTTATTTTATTGTATTAAATAATTTAATACAATAATGTAAGTGAATTCATGTATATAAAATATGATTTATACAATGTACAGATATATAAATGAAAAATAATGTTTGACATTACATATAATTATATTTTTCTTTATTTAATAGTTTATGAAAATATTTCAATAAATATTTAATACTTGTCATTTATTTATAAGTAGTTCTGCATTTATAATTATAAAATATGTCAATCAACAAATGCATACAATTATTATTAGTATAAAGTATTAGTCTAATTCAACTGTATTAGTGTACTTCATCAATAACATCGACTGCATTTTTAATAGGTGATATTTATTTGTAAAATGTTACTTGTTAATATGTATTTGGCATTTATAATTAAGAAGAATGCCAAAGAATAAATATGTACAAATTATTAGCATGAAATATAAATTAGTTCACAGTTGTAACTTTTACATTGTATTAGGGCAATCTTTTAAGTGGCAGCAAAAATGAAAGTAAGATTTTTATAAATATATTGACAATTTCTACTGTGTGCATAACACTAAAACATTTTAAATTTGAGCAAGTCCAAAAAGTTGGGTTTGGTCATACCTAATTAATAAAATAATATAAAAATGTTTAAGTTTGTTTACTCGGAAGCCTGATAGGATTAAAACAAATAATACAATTTGAATTCCAAAGGAAATTGACAGGTCTAAAATATATAAGGTGTATTTGATATTTAATTATAACATAACAGTTTTTAATTATACAAAATGGTTATGAGTTGATTGCATACCTCACACTTTTACTGCCACCATTACAATGTTTCTGTGTACAGTGTAGGTCAATTCTTATGTTAATATTTATAAAACTGCTTCAAAAAACTAATATATCTTCTCAGCACCAATATCAGATATTGTGACACTTCTGGGCACATTTTACCCATTATTATTATTATTATTTATTAATTAATAATGCATAACTAATTACAAGTGATGAAGAATTTTAATTTATAGTTTATTAATAATTCTCTCACAAGACTGACATGTCTCTCACTTATAAGGGTGTCATAAAACTCTACTATTAGGCAATAATAAGATAGATGTCTTACCGTCATATAATGCTCTGCAGGTGGAAACTTCTTACTACAGGAGTAATAAAAATCAGTCGATTATTTATATTTAATGAGCCCCCACCCCCCACTATTACTCCAACATAAGTTTTAATATATGTACAAGGTTAACAAATTTAACAATAAATTTATTAAATCTATAATAAAATATATAATATGTGAATATAATAAAAAGAGCATTAACATTTACATCACTTCACAACAATGTTTGATTAATGCTAGATGATTATTCACTTTATTCTAGCATAGATATGAACAGTCAGATTAACATATATATATAAAATCAAGTTCATAGATATAATTCATCATACAGATGAGAGTGAAGTTTCAGAGAGATAATTATAGTCAATGTACATAACCTTTTCAAAGATGGCAGATGTCACTGGCATGGGTTCACAAGTATGTGGTTTGCAATAAGTCACTGTCTTTCTTATTTAGGTGATGGCCCAATGTAGCCCTTCTGGGTACATAACACAACTTTTCCAGAATCGCCGATGTGCTCACAAAGCACACAGTGGAGAATTGTCCAGAACTTTGTATGTGCTACATGTGCTAACAAAGCACACAGTGGAGAATTATCCAGAACTTTGTATGTGCTACATGTGCTAACAAAGCACACAGTGGAGAATTATCCAGAACTTTGTATGTGCTACATGTGCTAACAAAACACACAGTGGAGAATTATCCAGAACTTTGCATGTGTTATATGTGCTAACAAAGCACACAGTGGAGAATTGTCCAGAACTTTGCATGTGCTACATGTGCTAACAAAGCACACAGTGGAGAATTGTCCAGAACTTTGCATGTGCTACATGTGCTAACAAAGCACACAGTGGAGAATTGTCCAGAACTTTGCATGTGCTCACAAAGCACACAGTGAAAAATTGTCCAGAACTTTGCATGTGCTACATGTGCTAACAAAGCACATCACATAGACTGTTCTACAATTTTCATGTGTGCTACTCAAGCACACAACAAGGAATGTTTAAAATAATCTTTGTGAATTTTCGAGACCAAAAATCAATTTTTGCTGTATTGGCTCTCGAATGGAACTCACAGGTATCAACCTACAGTAACACATTTACTGATGAGTTCAACAACACTGGATACACACAACATGATCCGGTAGTGTACAGTAGCCACTGCAGTCTGAAGTGTATACAAAACAACAACACCAAAATTAGTGCATCAAATATTTGACTTTCCCACTGGACATTGCGGGCCACTCAATGACTTGTCATGGGATGGATTTGGCCCTCAGACCGGAGTATGTGCACCACTGTCATAGATCAATAGTAAACATGTATGAAATATGAAGTCCATTTTTTCATTATCAGTCAGTTAACTTACCATAAGCTAACTATCACCTTTATGACTCGAGTTATGTCAAAATCAAAGTGATTAGAATATAGAACTTCTTCAACAAAATAAGTTTCAGTCCATCACAATTGGATGAATTTGTTATGAACAAGTGTGAGACTATTAGTAAGAAAAACTACTCATCCAATTGGAACTGGTTTGGATTGCATCAGCAAGTTCTAGCATATTCTCCACCTGAGTTGTTTACTCCAACCCTGAAATATCATTGTAAGCAGTGCTCAAGGTCAGGTCACATTAACATTGGCAACAAATAAATAATCATTAAGTTTAGAAACAGGGATAGGCAAATTTACTCTGCCACAGATATATATGCCACAAGGACACAATTTTTATAATAAAGGTATGACTATAAGCAGGGAAACTGTATCTGCATGGTATCTGATGATCTGCAGATCTGAAATGCATGAGCAGCAAGTACAAGAATGTGTTATATTATTATATAGCTGTAGAATGCACTCTAATCTGAAGGCAACATACAACATGTCCACAGGAGGGAAGTGGTGGAAAAAATAATTTGAATAAACAAACAAACAAATAAATCATTTTATTTCTTTGAACTCTAATAAAATATTTAAATACGAGCTAGAATAAAGATAATTATAATTTTTACTTAACTTATTTATTACAAAACCCATACCCAATCAATTATAGTTCTGATCAGGAAGAACTATGAGCACTCAAAATAAAATATTGACATTAAGATCCTTTTATGCAAACATATTATTGATATGGCAATGTCACTTATCAATTAGCATTTATTTGTGTTTAACTTTTATCACTAAAATTAAACTGTTGACTTCTTCAACTTTTGCCAAAACATTTGCAGCATCTTTAATTATTTATTTATCTGTGCTTTTAAATTTTTATTATTATAAATATATATGCACCATGTGGCTTCTTCAATGGTCTTTTTGAACGGTGTTATTGAATATTTTTACTTGTGGTTTACAAGATAGACTTTGAGTAGCAGTAGAGTTCAACTAAATTCTTCACCTTCATAACTATTGTACATTGGAAAACAAAAATGAACCTGTCATATATTGTATTATATCAACATTTTTTCTCACATACAATATATTTATCAGTTTAGGTTCTTAGAAGAAAAATAAATTATATGACAACTATTTTTATTTAAATACAAATATAATGTGTACTTGATTTCAAAAGAAACATTTTTAAGATAAACAAAGTGTTCACTTATTGTTACTACAATGGCCTGGTGATCATCTTACATGACACATAAATTAAAGCTTCATGTTTAAATATCTTTTAATTTCATTATTATATATATATAGTAAATAATACAAATATTCATCCTGGTGAGATTGTAAACAAAACAAAACAAACCCTGTGTTTTGGTTCATGTGTACTCACTCATCTTTGAGACTTGCTCAAATGATGATTTAAGCAAAATTTTAAAAGTAATTAATAATTTACATTTAATTTGTTTTTAAATTATATGTATTTATATTTCTAATGGCTATTAGATATTGCTATTGGAGATATTTTATTTACTTGCTCCTGTTTCAGCAGATATGGCTAGAGTTGTAAACAAAGATTTTACTCACTACTTGTTCTTTCACATGAATAGATAGTAAAACTTAAAGTACCATACATGCTAAATAAAATTGTCCTTACAACAAATAATTATTTAAATAATTTAGCATTATTTTCAATAACAGTCCTCAGATGTTTAGAAATGAATAAACGCATAATAATTTATTTTAAAATGTACACTTCGTATGCTTTAAAACAAACATTTAAAAATCTTAATTTTTATAATTTATTCATAAAATCCATCAACTAATACACTATACTGACAAATTTAAACTTTGAAATTTTACCTTTAGAAAAAATCATACTATTCATTAATTTCTACCAAAAATAATACACAATTAAACCGGTGAGTAAAAATATAAAAACTATTTCATTTTAAATATGAATCAAATCATAAAGGCATAGTGAAGCAATTAATATAAGTAAATAAAACTTATGAATTGTCTTCAATGCAGATTGTTTTAAATAAAGAATTATATATATATATATATATTTCAAGATTTGAAACATGATTTCAAACTACTTCTATAGTATGTGAATAAATATTATAATTTAATCAACTAAATCAATATGTTTAACAGCATTTGACAATATTAAAACATAAATTAATATTTGATATTTCTGAAAACAATGTGCAGTTATGTACATTTGTATAGTATTTTTGTATGTTTGAGATATATATGATTAATGGCTTTTTTAATGAATCAAATTTTAAAAAAATATATAATGAAATATGACACTAATGTTCTTTTATATATCATAAATTATTATGTCTATGGAATATACAATGATGTATCAAACTATTTAAACATAACATTCATTCTAAAAAAATGAATCAAAATATATCTAATTCAACATAACACTTATAACTCATTGTTTTGTTTAAAATGTATATATCTTGCAATAAAATGATTTTGCTAGTAATTGTTTAATAAAGATTCATTTACAGTCTGCTTTTAACTTGACAATACTAATATTTCTAATAATAACAGACATATTTAATAAAGAAAAAGGAGCTTGGCAATGTTTTTGTGCATGGGCAAGGCTGTGAATATGAAGAGTGTCATGAATATATAATGGCAGTGTTGTCACAATCATCTGTTATTAAATCTTTTAAATGATATTTTTGGTTGTTTGTTTCCAAGGAAATTCAATAATAAGATTTTTAATAATAAGATATTTTAGATCGTTGTACACATTTATCAGTTAAATATGTCTCATCACAGATTTATTTGTGAAACATACCTCTAAAGATTACAAAAGACCAAGCTCTGGTCTTATTTTAGTCAAGATGTGCCAATCAAAATGAAAACAGCTGGTGCATATACAAACTGCCAACTATTGTTTTGTAAAGTTTTCTTGATCTAGACATCATGCAGCTCTGGTGAATAACCAACATTTACTGGAAGAAGCTGTGTTAGCATAGGACCACAATAGTTCTTATAGATGCTCTTTTCAAATACCAACAAAATTAATCTCATCCTCTAAGGCCCACAGTTCTATCTAAAATCATTAGTTTTCTTGACATTTATTTATTTAAATGTATGCATGGATCAAACATCCATTTAAAACTATGTTAATATATGTAGCATACAAATCTATGAGGTAGAATATGTATTTCAAAGACTACAATCATCATTCTATTCAGATCAGCAAAAGGCAATTGTCAAGAATTAGTCTGGTATTCATGAAATTCTCAGGCATGTGTTTCTTCTATAGAACTGCCAGATATACCAAGAATTAACTTTTTTTTGAAAAAGGACAATGATGATTTACAGATAGCACCTACTGATATAAGAGAATTTTCTATTCAAATTTTAAAAAAAATTGACTACAGTGTATAGTGTTTCTAAACATCGTCCCTTTTAAAAAGATTGTTATAGTGATTATAGTAGAAATCTGTGTTCTTTTCATTCATATCTGCAATTTTTATAAGTTTATCAATAATTCCATGATTTAACAAGGGTGTGAGTGATATTTAGATATTATATTAATAGTATGAAACACTAAAATATAAAGCAATGCAGAAGAGCTTGGAAGTGTGTGTGTGTGTGTGTGTGTGTGTGTGTAGGGTGACTTCTCTGGGTTAACTCCTGACCCTTAATAGTTAACTCTTATTCTAAAACATTAATCTCCCCCTCATATCTTCTGATTGTAAACTACAGCACAAATTACTACTATTGTTGGGGCAAAGTTCTGAAATGAGGAAATGAAATTGTCTGGTCATGTGACTAATTAATGAGGTGCTAATAAGAGTTTAATCTCTGTTATCTTTATTCTTAGATCCACTTTCATATTTTCTCTCACTAGAACTTGACTTCCATTCTTTTCAGCAGCTTCAACTCCATCAGATAATTCTTGCTGGTTACTCAAACACTGCTTCAGTTCCATCTGATATAATTCTTGCTGGTTACTCAATCTGTGCTTCAATTCCATCTGATAATTCTTATTAGTCACTCAATCTGTGCTTCAGTTCTAACAGATAATTCTTATTGGTCACTCAATCAGTGCTTGTAATCAGATAATTCTTATTAGTCACTTCATCAGTGCATCGGCTCCATCTGATAATTCTTATTGGTCACCTCAATCAGTGGTTCAGTTCCATATGATAATTCTTATTGGTCACTCAATCAGTGCTTCATTTCCATCTGATAATTCTTATTGGTCACTCATATCAGTGCTTCATTTCCATCTGATAATTCTTATTGGTCACTCATATCAGTCCTTTATTTCCATCTGATAATTTTTGCTGGTCACTCAATCAGTGCTTCAGTTCTATCTGATAATTAATTCTTGTTGGTCAATCAGTATTTCAACTCCACCTGTTAATTCTTCCTGGTTAATGAATGTTTCATCTCCACCTCCTATTGTTTCTGGTTGCTTAATCAGTGCCTCTCATTAGGAAGTGGAGATCAGTACATTGCACCTGGCCACAAACAAAAATGGCTAACATCTGTTTGGCTGCTCAACAGTTTTTTTTTTACATTAGCTTTTCTCATCCATTTTGCCATGCACATTACTCACACTAATGTTTGTTAATATTCCATGCTTACAACCAATTAATTCACTGGCAATAAGTTTGGTGCACTAGCACTCATACTCAAGCACTCTAACTCAATACTTGCAACCTAACATGCACACATGCATACACACACAGGCTGCAGGCTGATCAATGGAACTGCATTTTATCATTCAATCAAAAGGCCTTACTGAAGAAAAGTGCAGGTGTAAAACAGTTGAAATGTGCAATGTTGCATTAGGATCTGTTTATCATAACACAATAATGTTAGCTGAAAGAAAGTATATTTTGTAAAAGTTAGCAACAAAGATGTTTGACTATTATTACAGGTTTGGGAAAAATGTGTTAATCACCAGCTAAAATAAGCACTCATCTGCTTTTTATATATATGACCATGACTTGCAATGCACTTTTAAATGATGATGGGGAAGAACAGGTCATTTTCAGAAAAAAATTAAGGATCAGAATGGTTACTGGTTGAAATTTAAGGAGAACCTGTTTTGCTGAACTATAACAGATATAAATGATATTTAACAAGCCTTTGAACAGTTTAATAACAGAGTTTAGAATATAATTTCATTGATCATGTATATGCAACTGACAACAAAAACCTTGCTTGAGTTTAAACTCCAAACTACATCACATATGTACAGCTAATGACATTGTTTTGGTGACAGGCAATAACAATTATAAAATATATTTTAAATTTATGTCAACAAGACTATGTTAACACAGCTAACATGTTATTTTTACATGTGACACTAATGTAAATTAAATGGAGTAAGTACCATGCAGACTAGTGCAGGTGGAGTACCTACTAAACAGCTCAAGGGATGGACTGGACAATCAAGTAACTGATAAACCATGATAAGAAGAAATGCATGACCAATAAGATGAATGGGAGGAGGAGGACAGTGCACCTAGTGTTCCAGTCAGTGGCTATATTTTACATTTCTAAATTTACTGTGTTGATTGTTCCAGTCAGTGACTATTTTACATTTCTGAATTTACTTTGTTGATTGTTTCAGCCAGTGACTATATTTTACATTTCTAAATTTAGTGTGTTGATTGTTCCAGTCAGTGACTATATTTTACATTTCTAAATTTACTGTGTTGATTGTTCCACTTCCAGAGTATATTGCCACAGAACTAAATACTGTTTATACACTCACCACTATTTAGAGCCAAAGGGCAATTTAAATAAAAGCTTTTTCCAATAAATCATAACTATACTTGTATAAAGGAATAGTTTATTACTAATAAAACATTATGATTATGATGGAAATTTGTTCTAATTAAGAATCAGATATGTGTTGGTACTAGAAAAACAAAGGTATAATACTGTACTATGCACCAATCTCTTGAAATAAAATTGTCAAGAAGGAACTATAAGTATAAATAAAAAGGGAGATCAAGTGCTAGTAATGAATCACCAACAGGAGCACTGAGACAATACTGTAAATAAAAACTGAAATTAACCTCTAGTAATGAATCACCAACAGGAGCACCGAGACAATACTGTAAATAAAAACTGAAATTAACCTCTAGTAATGAATCACCAACAGGAGCACTGAGACAATACTGTAAATAAAAACTGAAATTAACCTCTAGTAATGAATCACCAACAGGAGCACTGAAAAGATAGGGGAAGAGAGAATAAAAAAGTTGGAGATGGGGGAGGGAGAAGAAAAATGACTGATAAAAGGGAAAGGAATAAGTGATAAATTGGTAATAAGGGAAATGAGAGAATGTGATGGTGATAGAGAGAGACAGAGAGAACATGAAGAGAAAGACAGAGATAAAAGTAAAGAGAGAGAAATGAGAGAATGTGATGGTGATAGAGAGAGACAGAGAGAACATGATGAAGAGAATGACAGACAGAGATAAAAGTAAAGAGAGAGAATTATATAGCAAGAAAATGTGGTTTTATCTCTTTCGGGTAGGCATTCCCAAAATAAGAGTTAACAACACAGTGAATGCAACCCACCAAAATATAATATTTACTACAGTCTAATGTCTAATACCCAAGTAAGAAACAATCTGAGAGAAATGTGAATCATCTCTGTGCATGGAGGTCACAGCAATGTATCAGCCGGGGTCTGCTTGCATGTACTTTAATTTTAATGGAAAATTTTCAGTTTTAGGGCTACTGGCAAGAGGCTGTGCATGTAAGGTTTACTTTTAATAGGAAAATTTTGTAGTTTTAGGGCTATTGGCAAGCTCCCTTATCTTGATTCTAGGGCATTAAGGTATACAACATCAAAATATGCCCAGTACTTTTTTACTTAAGCCTACACGAACCCACAACCATAACATTTTTATTATATGTAAGATGAACTGCCAAACATGGACTTGATTATTTATCATCAGTTGTCAACATGGCTTCAGATATACCAAGGTGCCTAGCAGTCCAGTTTCTACCAGAGTCAATAGTGAATTTAGAAGCCATCAAGTGTATAACATCAACACTTTGGATAGAAACATTAATTATTATATTAATATAAATATATGCATAAAATCTCAAAGATAGCATTTTTCCTTTGATATCTAATTGTCACTTTCCTACATGGACAAGGTGGGAGAAAGGTGGAAATCACAGTATTAAAACTAGAACAGGCATTAAACATTAGTGTTATTTATTTGGGGTCATAATTAAGTAGCATGAGTAGTTTTTATAAGTCTGAATACTGAATGAATGTTAAATAATTTGATGTTTGATAATGAATGATTAAAATATTTGGTTTGGATTAAATTATGTGTATGCAAATTTATTTTGAATAAAATATAAATAGTATTTGTAAATGCATGTTGAGTTCATTTGTTATGTGAACAGGCACATTTCTAACAGCCCTCCTTTCAACTTTTACCTTACAAGACTGCGACTAGCTATTCAGTTGGGGGTATTTGTGGCTACAGATTTGACTGATTGGTTGTTGATTGGTCTGAATTTGGAAGAGTGGTCAGTGATTTTTATTTGTTCAGGGTCTTTAATTGGTTTTTTTCTTCATTGGATTTATCTTTTCAGATTCATTAATAAAATGACCTATATGTTGAAATTTATGGTCAATTCCATTTCGAATTTCTTCCACAGTTTTTTTTTATTATAAGAAATTCATGCAACAGATTCCATTTTTATTACTTTTCCAAATGTTATTTATAGTTGATACCTATAAAATAAATATATGGTATTATACTGGCTTTTTCACTAAAACATACATACATAAATATATATCAAGCTGAAACGATAGCAAATAAAAAAGAGATATGAAAGCAATTTTTTCCTTGTTATATTTGAATTAGGCAACAGTAACAGAACAAATATAATTAAGGATCTTAACTGCATGTATTTATAAAGATTCTGAAGAAATAACTGATATGAAGATAAGAACTGAAAGAAACTTGCATAGAACTGCAACGTTTTACATTTCAAATGTAATCTCAAAATATACTACAGAGAAAACAAAAAGAGAACATCTCTTATATAATACATATAAGTAAAATTTGGGATCCTTTTGTCAAAAGAAGCAATATCTAAGGTTCCAGTTGCTTTAGTAAAATTCTTACGTAAAATGTATAAGGTACTAAGCAATAAAAATAACATCCTTTAGTATCAATGGTATAGTGTTTTCATTGCAAACTATATTTGAAAAAAATCAAAAATAGAAATAGAAGCATAAAGAGAAAGAAAGATGACAAGCTATTTTTGGTCAAAAGTGTCATGATACAGAGAGAAGAAATATATTTAAACTTTCAGGAATCACATCATTATATACTTTTCTTGACTGCAAACAAACTTCTTTTCAAAATACCTAAACTACTACAACTCTTTAAAAATAGTTGAATCTATGAATATTTAATACTTCCATCACAGATAGAACAAATTAGTTGTGCCTTGATAACAAGGGAAATAATGTAGGACTAATAATAAATGCACATTTTTAAGTGCAAAACAAAAGTTATCTCCCATACAATTCTATAACCTATATGGAATTTTTGTAAGTTTATCAAATTGAAGTTCTGCCATATTTAGTGCAAATAAAAATGTTTCTGATATTTTACACATCTTTGAATTCTTCAAGAGTGCGTATTTTCAAAAGTATGTTTATACATTATTCAAACAGTTCATGTATTTCCAGGCATCTGTAGACAAGCTAAAGCATAAACTGAGCATTTTGTTTTTGTGTTGGCTTATCTAATCAGAAAAGAAGCTAAAGCAGTAACTATATGTGGAATGTCTGTGTGCAGCACTTTTTTGTTTTGTTTCACTGTAGTGACAAAATTAGGTCAGCACTTGCTTTGTTTTAAATCTTGCAGTGCAGTACGTTGTCAGTGTGTAATATGTAGTGCTGTGTTAGGGCATGTGCTTTTACCATTGTATAATGTTTAAGGGAGTTATTAACTAAAGTTGATATTTATGTATATAGATAGGAAGTTGTTTGCAGTTTGTATTTATATATTTTTGTATGCTAGTTTATATTATTTTCTTTGTATATTTCAGGATTTATTCATGTGAGAATGGTTTTAACATGGCACACGAATATAGTTATTTAATTTATTTCGTACTTTATCTTTTAAATTATACATTAGGAAAGAGTTGCGTTTAAAGAGTATTTAAGGTAGTTTCCTTAGATAGTCTAATAAGCATAATATGAGTAGTTAAAGAGTAAATTATATATAAACGAAAGTAGAAAAGCACAGTTAAGATCTTTAGAACATGTTTTAAGTATGCAGCCCATGTGGTCAGCAAAGGATTGCTTGGCAGCCAGTTCTTTCAGGATATAACATTAAGAGTGCATGTGGTTTAAAAAAAACTGTATGCATGCAGAGCTACACAGAGCCATATAGCGAAGAGGAGAGAATAAAGTTTGGTGGGCCAATGCAGCTATCTGTTGTCATGAATAAAAAGTCCTCATGTGCTGTAAAACATGGAGTTGTGTGTTGTCATATCTTTCTCTGGCTGTCATCCTGAGTGTGATGTTTTGTCATTTCCATCATCATTATTTTCATCTCATATCTTACACCAGACACCCCATCACATATATAATTACTATTTTCTTTCAGATCAAGGAAAATTAAACTGGTTATTGCTGTAAAATTAGAACAGACCTTCAGTAAAGAAAACTTAATTACAACTATGCAACTTACCCAGGAATTGCAATACAAGTCTGGACTAGTCCATTTAGTCCTTTCAACTTAAGGAATTGCAATGCAAATCTGGATTAGTTAGTTCTTTTAACTCAAAGAAATTTAGTGCATGTCTGAACTAGTCCAATTAGTCTTTTTAACTGCAGTATATGTTGGACTAGTCCAAATAGTTCTTTTAACTCAAAGAACTTCAGTTTGAATCTTACTAGTCCAAACAGTTCTTTTAACTCAAAGAACTTCATTTGAATCTTACTAGTCCTTATAGTTCTTTTAACTCAAAGAACTTCAGTTAGAATTTTACTAGTCCAAATAGTTTTTTAACTCAAAGAACATCAGTTTGAATCATGTTAGTCCAATTAGCTCTTTTAACTCAAATTTTAAATCTTACTAGTCCAATTAATTCTTATAACTCGAAGAACTGTAGTATGAGACTGGCTAATAAGTCTCCTTTTAACTCAAAGAAATGCAGAAAAGTCTAGATTAATGAATCCTTTAAACTCAAAGAACTTCAGTACAAGCCTGACTAGTATAATTAGTCCTTTTAACTCCAAGAACTGCAATGTGAGTCAGGACTAGTTAGTTTTTAGTTTACTCAATGAAATCAGTATGGATCTGACTAGTACAATGAATCCTTTGAAATCAAAGACATCTGTTCATATATGAATAATACATTAACTAGATCACTTCTTTCTTTTGAAAGTTGCAAAGAAAAGTAAAGTAATAAAACAAATACTTACATAAGTGACACAATTTCTCCACGCTGGAACTGTAAAGAGTTTACTGACAATCTGCTAAGATACACATAATCAGCACTCGGACGACCATCTTCTTCTGGATTCAGGACAGGCTGCATCAATAAGACAATAAATTTGTTTCAATGACATTTTATTATACATGGACCTCTACATTTATGATTGTAGACTACTAAAAGCTAAATAAAATATAATTGCATAAAAAAAACCCCAAACAAATATATGATTAAAGTTATTTGCATTTTTTTTAAACAATCAAAATGTTATTTCTTTGTTTGTTTTTGTATATATAAACATTTTGCAACAAAGCATGTGTTTAATTATATATACATAATATTATAAATAAATAAATAACACATTTTATTTTATTGTGGTTGCATGCATGTGAAAATTTCATTTATAGTTTATGTACCTACTAGTTAAAGTGTTTTATATTAAAAAAAATGATTGTGATGATCAGTAGGCACTGCATATTGTGATCACTGGTTAATAGAACTTATCAAAGCAACTGTTTAATAGAATCAAAACTCAGAGAACAGATTCAAATGATCAAAATACAATATGTTTTCCCTCTATTAGAATCAATCTCAATTATAATAATTAACAAACCTGTTATTTCCTGGAGTAACAAGCTTGAACTGCAAAACAAACTTAAATTGGCAACAATTTATTGATGAACTACAATAGAAACTCTTTAACTGGTGATTTTAATAAACAAAATCCCAATTTAAAGCAGGTTTTTTGCTCCTGACACATATATATTATGAATTCATAAGACAATTATGAATTATAAAATATTTTTTAGCAAATAACACTCGTGACTCATTTATTCAAGACAAAGCTATTCAATTTCTCTTTATAACTAGCCTCTTGCTGCTGGACCCCCACTATCAACATTACAAATATATAGATTGTTTGCATTCTTTAATCATAAAATAACTTAATTTCCACTTTCTGCTTATGACTGGCCTCTTGCTGCCAACCCCACATAATAAATGTGTTACAAATGTATAGATTGTTGACATTTTTAATCAATACATAACTTATGTCTACTTTCTGTTAATGATTGGACTCACTGCTGGACCTCTCACAATGAACATGTTACCAATGTATGCTCACATCCTTTAGTAATTAAATTATTTATTTCCACTTAAGAAACTCTTTCAGACTTTATAGACTTTATAGACTTTAGTGACGATGAGAGGTTTTTAAAAAATGTGAATATGACTTTTAAAATGAGTAATTTATATTAACTTCAATTAATATAAAATTATCTTCCTATAGGTGGGTCTAAATGGTTAAGGGAATGCAAAGCCCATGCATTTGTGGCTTATCAACAATTTCCCCATCCAGTCTTTTAACCAACATACTTTGTGTTCCAGAGTAAATGTTCACCTGACATAATGCCCCTTCAGGCAATGCGAGACATTTTGCGCTCAGTCTCACTTGTCCAGTTTTTTACATCATTCATTTGCTCCCACTTGCATGCCAAGGTTTCTTCCATATTAAATACACAGTGTGAAACGTTAAAGAAAATTTAATGAGAATTTAATAACGGATAAAGTAAATAAATTCTTACTAACGTACATGGCTTGGAGTCTGACATAACTCTTTGTTAACACAGTCCATCATCTTATAGAAAAATAACCAGCATAAAGCTGCTCTGTTTCAAATGAGATAAAATCAATATGCCTCTTAATTAAATTACTTAATTAGCATTTTGTTATTCCTGTCTTCTTCAATATGATTACAGTCAAGTTCAGCTGTTGTTTGTTCTACCAATATAAATATATATAATAAACAGCACTAACTCACAGGACAATTTACATCACATAAAGTAGAAAGAGAAAGGCAAAACAGTCAACCAAAATGCATGACTGCACACCTGTATTCTGGTTCATTGCGGTCAACACTCATAGCTCTGCATCAGTGGCTCTTTAATCAATAATTGTGAAAGACATCAGGAGTAGGAAAATTGAAGCAGGAAAAGGAAATGAAGAAAGAAAGAATGCTGTCACTTTGTGTCTCACTACACCAATATTAATTCCCTCCTTACATAAAATCTTTTTCAATGACTGTATTTCTATCTCTTCTAAAAATTATTTCATCAGCTTATATATTCCATTACAAAATTAAATACATTTTTAAGTCTGTCAGCTATGAACTTACATCATAAAAACATTACAATGTATTGAGAATACAGTCAAGTTTAAACATTTACATTACTCTTTATCACAGAATCAGTATATACATTTACATACATATATCCTTCCAATAATTGTAAACATTATTTCTCTAGTTTCTTAAAAATTATTAAATCTATTCTACAATGGTTGCCTTCTACATAAACCATAAATTAATGAAATTTTACAATTCTGGATTTTTAGGTTTCCTAAAACAAACAAACAAACAAAAAAAACTATGCATAATACATGTACTTATACATATGCTAGCAAGTCTCTCATGCATTCCAAGTAGGGATTCTAGATATCTGCTTCAAAGTTTGAAGTCTCAGAGAGAATGAAGTTGCACAAGTTCCTGTCTCCCCAAAAGTTCATGTCCCTAATAATCATTATAATGTAATTCTGAATTCTAGTTTGCACACTAAATTGCTCTGATTGGTCAATGTTAGTACTTAGTTTAGGATTTTGGGTAGGTTCCACTTGTCAGTCAGTCTTACCTAACCTCAAGTCATGCCCTTGTCCAGTCTATCCACCCCTAAGTAACACCTAATCCTAGGCTAGGGGTCAATCATCATGAAAGGTTATACTTTTGTCTTATTCTGCCAGTCAGCAACACTAAACTGATCTATATTTTTCTTGAATGCATTATGACACAGTGTTCCATTAAGCCTTCTCTCAATTTACATAACTTACTCTTGACCAATATAACAGCATTTATACAAATGTATACAACCATATGAAGAGTTATAAATAATAATAATAATTATGGTGACTTACAAGAAGACTTAAACTTCAATAAAGAAAGCTCCTAGTGATTTACATGTACTTATTAAACATATGGTAACACTTGGTGAAAAAGTCATTCAGAAAACATTATAAAATGTAAAGTGGCTTACTAATAATTTTGGAATAGACACATATGATTATTCTTTAATTTTAATTTTGTCATCATTTATACATGACAGAACATTAGTATGCTTTCACAATAAAGTTAGTCTCAAACTGTATGCACATTTAGGAAAAAAATTATAGCAATCTTATTACTAGTTGAGATGTAGTATTAAAATATGTACCAAAATATAAATTAAACTGTAGTGTAAATAAAACAAAACAAATACCTCTAACTATTTAATTGCTGAGTTACTTACTTGCATGGACACACCTTCAACTGCAACAACGGTACCAATCAAATCAAAAAATGTGATTGATACAGGAATGGCAAAAAGGACAGTCCTGGTGAGGACTGTTGTGAATCCCATAATGAAGGATGGCCATATGCTCACTCTGTCACTAAAAATATCTGAGGAAAAAATGGATTCTTAAGTTCTTAAGTTCTTTCCTGCATATTTAAACAAGCTACACATCAATACAGCATACAATTATGCAAAGCAATTTTATCTAGATTATTCACAGGCAGAATGGACATGGATCATGAAAATTGGCAGTGATAAAAGTAAGTGTTTATATATATATAAAACCAATTGCTTATTTTGGGGATGTTCATCAACTAAGGCAAAATATGCTTACTGGTCTAAGGGAGATAACCCTGATAGTAAATTCGTGGTTCACATCTGGTGTTATCCATTGGATAGATAAATAAGGCCTAGCTTTACCAATTTCATCTCAGTCTGATGTACAGCCTATTAAAAGTAAAATGATGAAGAACTGTAGTAAACAAAATTAACTGTCTTAATATATTTATTACAAAATGCATGTTATCTGAAGTTAATTTAAACAGGATTTACTTGAAATGTTCCTTGCTAAAACTTTAAAATGTTCACATAAGTAATTCATATTTATGTTGATGTGGTTAAAAGCTGCAGAGATCCAAATGTCACTAAACTATCCAATATGATTGTACTTATTTTGCAACACTTTAAAATAAATTAATAGTCAAATATTAAATATAGGCTAACCAGAAGAGAAAAAATATTCTTAGCTAAATATAAAACTGGGCTAAAATTTATCAACATGATACTAAGCAAGTATGCAGAGTAAATTTTCCTTGAAAGTGATTACCACTTATCAAAAAGGGATGCATAACAAAAACACACATTTCCTTTCCTGCAGTCACATAAAGAAAAAAGTGAAAAGAATATTTTATTTCTCTTTATCAGGACAGTTTCAAATCAGTACTTTCTGACTAATGTGTGAGCAACAGCTGATATTACAATATTATTATTTTTATTTCTTTGTTTTTGTCATATTATATACATCATCAATTCCTATTTAAGAAACTATGTGAAAATGGTGGGTGGGTCGTTGTATATTACTCTTGTTTTGTACTTTTCTTCCTTGTATTTTACCATCATTCATCTTATATAGGTGACCTAGATAGGGGTGTGTGTGGCAATCATCCCCATCAACATATAGTTATGGCATTTCTAAATTTACTGGCAGTCTATGTTGCTAAATAGTTGTACTACTTAATTAAAAGAAAGAGGGAACTTTATAAAATACTAAAGCACAATAGAAGTGATATAAGTTTCGACAAGGCTAAATAAAGTATCAAGTTAGATGGAAATTACTTTGCTCATGAAGAAATGTCTGATTTATTTATTTATTTATGATTGAATATAAGTTATAAGTATACCAAGTATGGCCATAGTATAAACTATGTGTGGAATATCTTCTTTTCTTATAGTGTTTGCTTGAAAAAAAACTTGTACAGTAAACAGCTATACATTATATTAAAACTATATGTATGGGGAGCAATTCAGGGAGTCAGTTGCAAACCCCATACAGGTAAAAGATTGAAGTTAAATGCAAATTCAGGTTATTGGATATTATGATTAACTTTTTTTTTTTTTGCTTTCGGAGTTAATTAATAGTGCATCATTTAAGATGGTATACTTTAATTTTTTTGTTTGGGGTTCTGTATTACTATAACACTCTATTACTACACAAGATGCTATAACTACTCTGAAGTTATATTTAATAATTTATACATAAATACTAGGTAGTGTTCACTGACATCAGTGGACTAAGTTCATTTCAATTTCAGTTCGAAACATTTTAATATACATTCCTTGATAAACAAAATATGTTCTTTATATAGTATATTAAATATGAGTTTAATTTGAAAGTTAATAATTATATGTTGAGGGAGATGGTTTACATTCTCATTGCTTCGGTTACGCATATATGATTCGTAGGCTCAAAAGTAAACTAGGGACTTTCAGTAAATAGAATCGTAGTGTTTCTTTATAAAATCTTTTTATTGAATGTATTTAATTACCTTTTTTCTTTAAATCAAATGTGTTACGAACATTTTACAAAGAACAGACGCAGCACACAAACAACACACAATATGCACAATTTAGTGCAGCAGACGACCTTCGGTTGAAAAATAAAGGAAGTGACGAATAATCTTCAAAAACCAATCAGA
The DNA here is from genome assembly GCA_028829895.1 of Sinotaia quadrata. NCBI lineage: Eukaryota > Metazoa > Mollusca > Gastropoda > Architaenioglossa > Viviparidae > Sinotaia > Sinotaia quadrata. The sequence continues at coordinate 3,188,269 of CM054178.1, forward strand.
TTTGCTTATGCGTCTCGGCAATCGGCAGCCTTTATTTTCCTTATCTCGCACAGTGGGTTAGTTCACTAGAAATAGAACCGTAGATCTAAATCTCTGACTAAAACTGTAATGATAGAAGTCCTGCGTACAAATTAAAAGTACTTATACTATATACCTTGTGTTACAAACTTCAGTCTCAGGTAAAGGTTTAGCTGCTACCGCCAATCTGAGTAAAAAGGTTAAGTTACAACTTTATTCTCAGGTTAACTGTTCATGGTCTAACTTCTTCCTAACTTAAAGGTTGAGTTACTTATTCGTTATATCAAGCCAAAGGTTTGGGCCTAATTATTAATTTCAATATTAGTTAAAAGGTTGTCATTACCTTCAGTCAGAGCAAGCTTTGGAGAACTGTAGCAACTTCCTGAAAGGCAGTGACTGTCAAACGCTAGTTAACTGTTGCAGATTGTTTATTTTTCTCTTTTCGTTGTTTAATGTTAGGGATAGTTTTTGTTTAATACTTTGGTTTGCTTGTTTGTTGTTTAAAGAAGCAAGATATCCTGGCTTTTTCTACAAAACAAACTACTGTAGAAATATGTCATAATATTAACAAGCACCGAACAATAATACCAGATATTCAATCTAGTGAAAGTATTTAAGATTACGCATGACAGTGACCCTTCAAAGTTCAAGTCATGGAAAGAACCTGAATAGATACAACAGCTCAGGTTTTAAAATTGATGGAGTCAACGTTGTCTTAATTTACCCCAATAAATTTGTAGTTGTCATTGATTGATTCTAGGGTAGGCCTATATTTTTATTGCTGTTCTATAGTTTTAGGCTATGGCTGTTCTATTGTTAACCTTTCTATAGTTTGATAATTGACAGCAGCTGTACAGTTTTAGAATTGTTTCATTGTTCTTATCATTTATAAAAATATGCTTCAGCATTAGTGCAAGCCAACTTTATTAAAGTCACAAACTTTAGACATTTGCTGTTGAAAATACTGGAGCAAATATTTTGGTAATGATTATAATATAAATATATCTTTATAGGCAGTTTACTTTCCTTCTGACCGACTATTAAATTTGCTGGTGGTAGTGATGATGATGGTAACTGTGTTATTGTTGATTAAAGTAAAGCAAGTTGTAGCCAAGTAAATTTGTCTATCCCTAGTTCTAGACTTAATTATTATATAAATTGCATTAAGTGAACTGACATTTGGGACACTCCTTATGATGGTATTTTTGTGTCATAGTTGAAGTAAATAACTCGAGTTGAGAATATGCTAGTAGAAATTGTCAATGCAATGCAAACCAGTTCCTGATTTTCTGTGTCATAACATGTAAAGCAGCTATTTACTAAGTTGGTTAACACTAACAGTCAGTTTGCACTGTCATAATATGTAAAGCATTGATTTACTAACTCAGCTAACAGTCAGTTTGCTGTGTCATAACATGTAACACAGTGATTTACTAACTTGGGTAATGGTCAGTTTGCAATGTCTAACATGTAACACAGTAATTTACTAACCCTGGTAATGGTCAGTATGCAGTATCCCAACATGTAACAGTGATTTACTAATTTGGGTAATTTTTGGTTTGCATAATGTCATAATGTAAAACAATGATTTACTAACTCAACATGAACACACTGATTTACTAACTTGGGTAATGGTCAGTTTGTGGTTTCAAACATGTAGCACAATGATTTACTACAGTAGTGGTAGGTTTGCAGTTCAGATATGTAACACAATATTTTATTATTTCAGGTAAAGGTTAGTTTGTGGTGTCAAACATCTAACATGATAATGTACTAACTCAGGCAATGGTTGGTTTGCAGTGTCAAAAATGTAATATAATATTTTACTAACATAGGTAACTTTTATTTGGCAGTGTACAAACTCTTGTAACAGTGATTTACTAACTGGGCAATGGTCAGTTTGTTGTGTCAAACATTTAACACAATGATTTACTAACTCAGGTAATGGTCAGTGTGTGGCAACAAAGATGTAACACATTGATTTACTAAGGCAATGGTCTGCTTGCAGTGTCAGAGATGTAACACATTGATTTACAAACTCATATAATGGAAGGTTAATGGTGTAACATAATGTAGCAATATAACTTACTAGTGGGAACTGTCTTGAAAATCTACTACTGCTGTAATTCAGATTTTGATAAAAAATGGAGATGTTTAATATGGAAGTTTATTCTTTAAGAATATAAAATCACAGAAACATATTTTAACAAAAACACTTTTAAAAATATTCTTTTGTTTGCAGTAACTGGCAGAGCAATACCATTTTCCTAGCTCATGTTGACTGAAAACATTCTTTACAAACCTTTTTTTTCTTTAGAATAAAGGGTCATTGTCTCCCTAAGGTGTTTTTGTCATCATTAGTGATTCCCTCCCTTTTGCATGTGCTTTCAGTTAGTGTTATAATAGAGCATGATGGTTATGTTGTCATTTCCTCAATTGAATATTATTAATTAGCATGCTTTTTGGCCTATCTGGTGAAATAATTCTTTCGTATTCACTGATGAATATATTGTGACTAAAAGTCTATTGTAGGATATATTCCAAACTCATGTGTCTGTATAGTATAGACTTAAGACTATAGTAGCAAATAGAATCTGTCTAGCATATAATTGTTCTATTCAGGCTGGAATAATAATGTTTAAGGTGAATTGTAGTGTTGTATATAATTTTACTGTGAGCTAGGTCTTCTGTAGGTTATAGTTTAGTGTAGGCTGTAGTGTAGATTGTAGGGTAGCTATAATATTCATATAGGGTAGATTTTAATGTGCATACAGCCTGTAGAATGTAACATTGTGCTCTTGTAAACAATGCCAACTGTAATGTGCTTATAGTGCAGACTAATGTGTATATAGCATAGACTATAATGTGTATACAGTTCAGACTGTGGTGATGTATAAAGTGTGATGTGCATAGTGTCTATAGCATAGACTAAAATGTTTGGCATGTTGTATGAAGTGTAGGATAGTGTTTGTTATACATGGTATACAGTATAGATGTAGATAGGGTTCTATTGTAAAATAGATATATATATATAATATTATATATAATATATATATAGTAATATATTATAAAATAATATAATATATTTTATAGGCCATAGTGAGGGTCTGTTGTAATCAATAATAGAGTACAATGCAAGTTATGTGATTATATAATAATATATAGTATAAGAAACTGAGATATTTGAAAAAAACTTTCTATAAGCTAAAGTAAAATTTTATAGAGCAGTATAATGAATAATTCAGTAAGAATATGGTTGAAACCTAATTAGAGGATTTAGTATAAATTGTTGTATAAAGATATAGTGGGGATTATAAGTAGGGATGTCATTTAATGCCATATACATAGATCTCTACAGTGGGTTATTGCTATAGTATGCCACGGTAAAGACTTTTTACTGGGGAATTATAATACACAGAGTGATCTATATGGCTGTAGTACAGTTTTACTGTAAGTTATTATACATAGAATGATGTGTATGGCTGTGTGTTGACTTGCAATGCATGGAGTAATGTATGGCTACAGTGTAGAGTTTAGTGTAGGTTATAGTGTAGATTAACCTGTGGGGCTAAAGTGTAGACAATGTATAGAGCTATAGAGTAGAGTTATAGTGTGGACTAATGTGTTAAGTTATGTCAAAATATAAGTGTGGTGACTGTAATCATGTGATTAATTATAAGTATTTATCACACTCATTAATGTATGTCAATATAATTATATGGCATGAATGGAATGACACAATAAGTCCATGGCTTTGGTATTACTATTCACATTAGGACTGTTGTTGCCAGGCAGTAATTAATCTGCAACAGAGGCAATACAAAGGTTATTACAGTCATAAATTCCATAGATCCTGCAATGTTCTAGACTTAAGAATAGAGTAAAGGTGGCTAAACAACTAACAGCACATAATGCACTAACTTCCTGCTTTCTCGAAAAGGCCTGAATTTCATTTTACATTTACTCTAAGCTGACCAGATGATTCTCTGATAGGCTATGAACAATTCTCTTGCTCTTAGCCTGCTCAGTTTCATTCTCTGCAATCTATTAACAGTTCTCTGTTTGCCACTTAGAGTGTTTTTAACTTGTACTTGATAATTCTTTGTTACTGACAGTCAATGTTTCATGGATAGATTTATACATGTGATTAGCTGTTGTATAATACTTCTGCAAAGAAGTCTTTTATTTACATACTTTTCTCTCTCATTTTGATTATCCTCTTGAAAAGATAAAGGTGGATCCCATGTATTATGTCATTCCTACTCAATTTTTATTTTATTTTTTTGATGGATTTTGTCAAAATTCTAAACTTGTGGCTGATTGTTATTCTTTTCCAGTCTTCAACTTTAGAATCATTGCGGTCTTTAGATGCTGCAGATTTAGCCATTACTGGTTTGGCTGGGATTTGCTCATTAGAGACCTTGACAACCACTAGAAGTCATTGAAGCCATGCTCTGTTTGGCACTCGCTTTTGATGGCATGTCAGCTTCATGTACAGTTTTCACCCAGCTATTCTGGGCATCTTTGATTAGTGTGGTCACTTTACCTGCAGTATGCATGTTTTCCTTTGGAGTGGCATTTCTTGTAAAAGTTATATGTGTGGGCATAAATGTTGCATTTAATATTAATAAGTTTTCTGTGAAAAGAAGATGAAATATTCATCACCATGTGGCAAAGAGTATATGATTAAAATAGTAACAAGTTCTTTTCTTTCGATTGTATAACTTGATTTTGCTTTTTATTTCTTACTTGACTGGTGGAGATTTAAAAAAAAAAGGCTGCCTCTAGGCAGATTGTTAAAATACATCTAAATATATATCATTTTATGTTTCATGTATAAAAGTTATAAATGTAAGTACAGATGAAAACCACCAATCTTAAGATTGTTTTACACGTATTTCATTACTCCTGCTTACAATATACCATAGTTCTATTAACAGCACTTATCTGACATCAGTAACATTATATTTATTGAATAAGACAGTAATAATATAATGAAATGAAAATGAATAATAACACAGTAAATTTATGTATGTCAACAATGAGGGCAGTTAAACTGTAGTTTTAAAAATAACACTCTTTTCCAAATATAAATGTGCACATTGTAAAATAAATAAAAAATAAAATTTAGTCATCTACATTCAAACTTGTATCTTATATATTCAAGTATCTCCTAAAATTATAAAAGAATCCACTGTGGTGACAATTTTATTTATATTCTAATCTTTCTTATTTCATGAAAATACAATATATCAGACTAAAGATATGAATAATCAATCATAATACATTCATAATATTTTTTGTAATGCTATGCTATGAAAACAAGTCAAAATGTTCTTTATTATGAATGCTCAGTTATGGACATAATTACATTGACATTAATCAGAAGTTTTTTTTATTAATAAACTGTGCAACTTTAAATATGAGAACAACAATATCTGGATAAAAAAAAAAAATAGATAAATAAACCATCTTCAAGCAATGAAGAATAATTGCACATGTTAATAAATGTCAGAACAGACTGAAGTAAAACAGCTGGTCACATTAAAATGAAAGTTGACATACTAAAACATAGAGTGACATAATGAAATGTAGCAGAACATATTGAGACAATATCAGTGGTGAAAGTATAAAGTACGTTGACATAATATATAGTTTGACATTATCAAAATTAGCTTAACATGTTGAAGCAAAACACATGGTCAAACTGAAAAAGTACTTTGACATACTAAAATATAATTTGACATAATGCAAAGTAGCAGGACATACTGTGACAAAATAGATGGTCAAACTAAAAAGTACTTTGACATAATAAAGTATAGCTTGACAATAGCCAGCAGGACACTGAGACAAAATGTCTAAAAATATTTCTTTAACTTACTAAAATAATACTATGTGCCCACATCTATTAAGATTTTACGTCACAACCATTAGAATGAGGACATGTCTTTTCTGAATATATGTACTACCTTTAAATGAAAATGTTTCTCTATACAACTTTTTGATGAAGACACGTCATTTTTGTATACAGCAACCTTTAGAATGAGGGCTTGCCATTTCTGTATACAAACTTTAAAATGAGGACATGTCATTTCTGTATACAACCTTTAGAATGAGGGCTTGTCTTTTGTGTTTACAACCTTCAGAATGAGGGCATGTCATTTATGTATACAGTCTTTTGAATGAGGATGTCATTTCTGTTAGCCTTTAGAATGAGGGCATGTCATTTCTGTATACAACCTTTAGAATGAGGGTGTTTTGTTTCTGCATAAAACCTTTAGAATGAAGGCACATCATTTCTCTATAAAACCTTTAGAATGAGAGCTTGCCATTTCTGTTTACAAGCTCTAGAATGAGGGCTTCATTTCTGTATACAACCTCTAGAATGAGGGCTTTTCATTTCTGTATACAACCTCTAGAATGAGGGCTTTTCATTTCTGTATACAACCTTTAGAAATGATGGTGCATCATTTCTGTATGCAGTCTTTAGAATGAGGGTGTCAATTTTGTATTAACCATTAGAATGAGGGCATGTCATTTCTAAGTACAACCTTTAGAATGGGGGGCTTGTAATTTCTGTTTAGAAAAGCAGCAAATGTGTCTAAACTGCTCATGAAATTACTATTGTTAGGTGTGCCTCTAAAACATGCTGATGCTCAGGAATTACAGAACATACAACAAGTGTTGAATAAGTTCTGTGATTTAAATGCCTTAGTGTAAATAGCCATGTTCTATGATTTAAGTGCTGTAGTGTAAAAATATTCATGTTCTATGATTTAAGTGTCTTATCATTTATATTCATGCTCTGTGATTTAAGTGTCATAATGTAAATATTCACATTCTGTGATTTAAGAGCAGTTGTGTAAATATTCATGTTCTGTGATTTAGGTGTCATTGTGAAATATTCACATCCACTAATTTAAGTGACATATTTCACTAAAAACATTAGTATAAAAATCTTGTTAATTAATTAGGGGCCATAGCTTACTAATTCATATTCATTGATTAAAGTGTTTTGATTTTGCCTCGCATAACGAACGCCCTGCAGAACGAACGATCTGCACAACGAACGCCCGCATGGCTCGCAGAACCAACTTGTTTCGCATAACAAACCATATGTACGCCGTGAAAACATCGCATTTCCCATGAAAAAATGGCCGAATCCGGCTAGTCGTGTCTTGCATGGCTCAAATGAAGGCAGGGCGTGTTTGTCTCCAGTCCTCATCAACGCCTAACATCTTATCTCATCAACACCTAACATCATATCTTGCTTTGGTGAGTGTCTTTACTAGTGTCCCCCCCCCCCCCCCCGAACACTGCCCTGTCTTCATTTTCCCCTAATTTCTTTGATTTTTCGCGGCAATGTGAAATGGATTGTACGATTTCCTGTAGAAGTCTATGGAATATCATGTTTCGCATAACGAACATACTGCTGGAACGAATTGTGTTCATTATGTGAAGTACCACTGTACTGTATTATGTTCTTTGATTTAATGTTACAGTATACATGTATGTTTACTGATTTTAGTGCCATAGTTTACAGAGTGATTTAAATGTTATAATTAACAGTCATGTCCAGTCACTCTAGTGTCATAATTTACAAAGCTGTGTTCAGTGGTTTAGATGTCATAATTTACAAAGCTGTGTTCACTGATTTTGATGTCATAATTTACAAAGTCGTGTTCAGTGATTTAGATGTCATAATTTACAAAGCCTTGTTCAGTGATTTCGATGTCATAATTTACAAAGCCGTGTTTAGTGATTTAGATGTCATAATTTACAAAGCCGTGTTCAGTGATTTAGATGTCATAATTTACAAAGTAATGTTGGATGATTTCAATGCCATAATTTACATTCATTTTCAGTGATTAAAATGCCACAATTTACAAATTTATATTAAATGACTCAATAGTCTTAATTAATTATTGTTCAATGACTCACATTTTATTAACTGATAATTCTCCGATTCCATATTTTAATAATCAATGTTCATTGGTTCAAGTGCTTAGGTTTATAAATTCATGTTCATTGACTTCAATGTCATTTGCATTCAGTGGTTCAAGCCCATAGTTTGCAAAAGTATAATATTTGGTTGGAGTTGCAAGTTCATATTCAATGATCCAAGTGCCATAGTTTACAAGTGTATGTTTATATTCAGTGATCCAAGTGCCATAGTTTACAAGTGTATGTTCATATTCACTAATTCAGTGATCCAAGTGCCATAGTTTACTAGTGTATGTTCATATTCAGTGATCCAAGTGCCATAGTTTACAAGTGTATGTTCATATTCAGTGATTCAAGTGTCAGAATTTATAATTGTATATTCATTAGATGAAGTTAAGGTTCATATTTAATGATTAAACTGACAAACTTTATTTATTTATGCATATTTATTGGTTGAAGTTTACAAGTTCATGTGTAAAATTCATATTCATTAATTCAAGTGTTGTAGTGTAAATATTTATTTCATTGATTCAAAATGCCTTAGTATATAATTTAAGGGCCATAATCTAAATATTTATTATATTGAAACATGTACTATAGCATAATTCAAGAATCTTAATCTAAATTATTTAACATATTATTTCATGTGCCAGTGGTAATCGTTCATGTTCATTAATTTCAGTGCCATAGTGTAAATGTTTAAATTTTAGCAAATCAGCATATCTCCTCATCCTTCTGAACAATACTGCTCATAATAAATAAATGGAAATTAATAATATCAACAAATGTGAATTTAAGAACTTCAGTTTCAATTTTGCATCAAGCCTATATTTTTATTAAAGAATTAACAAATTTGTTGGCAAATGAAAAATGAATACACAGGTTCTGAAAATCAAAATTTTCTACTTACTTCATCTTAAATATAGTATTATGTGAACAACAAATTATTTAATATCATAATCAGCCTACTTACTACAACAATAAATATATGATTATGTGAACAACAATTATTTATTATTAAAATCTTTCTACTTCAGCAATAAATATAGGATGTTTTGTGAACAACAATTATTTATTATGCTTAAAAGCAAATACTGCAGAAAAATAAAATAAAATAAAAATGACACTTTTCAGGAAATAACAATACACAAGTAACAATGGAATTTTCTTGTACAGTAAATCTGGTTTATGCTTGAATTTATTTGCCATTATAAAATGAGTTTTAGGTCTCTTGCAATGCTGATACAAATATATAAGTGATAAGCAATGCTGTAACCAGTTAAAACAGTTGTCATAGTAATACCACAAACACCAGCATCTCTCTTTCTCTCTCCCTCTCTCGCTCACATACACATTCAAACATATTCACAGACAAGGGTAAACATGAGGAATAATTAACAAAGTGTATAACAGTATATTTGGAGTAAGTAAATATTGTGTATACAGTTTCTTATATATTATAATAAACATATTTAAATTAATATATAGCATCTTTCTCTTCATCTACTTATCTTACCTTCATAGTGGAGTAGGTATTGAATCATTATATACACCAAATAATGTCAGTTTTTGTAATTAAATATTAAAGGGGAAAAAAACAACAAAAACTTATTACTTTAGTCAAGGTGAGATTATTTGAGTCAAGGTGAAAGCTATTAGTGAAAAAATATCGCAGGTTTGGGTTAAAAAATAAACTCGGGATCGTGCACACTTCCAAGATAAGACAATTTCACGCATTTATTAACTTTGTAACTTAATGTAAGGCAACATATCAGACAAACACCCTCTTATGTACTTTGAAAAGAAGCTGCGAGATAACTCTGTAGCGCAATGTCTGTTAAAGTGCCAGACAAATATAGCTATGTATCTTGTGTTTCTCTTTGTGGGAGCAAGTTGCTCGACCAATATTACTATATATATCTTTTGTTTGTTTCTTTCTATGGGAGCTGGTGGCCCGACCAATATTACTATATATATCTTTTGTTTCTTTCTTTCTATGGGAGTTAGTGGCCCGACCAATATTACTATATATATCTTTTGTTTCTTTCTTTCTATGGGAGCTAGTGGCCCGACAAATATCACTATATATCTTTTGTTTGTTTTAGCTGGTTGGTTGGTTATGTAGGGGACGCTTCTGGCTTCCGCGTTTGAGGGAGATAGCTAGTGGCCCCAATATTATATATATCGTAAACCTCTCCCATGAGTAATTGCCCGGTAGACATTATATATATGTACTTTTCTCTGTGGAGAGGTAGTGGCCTGAGGTCAAGGTCATAGTGGCAACATACAACGTTATATACCTTTATCTTTCTAAGAGGTAGTGGCCTGAGGTCAAGGTCATAGTGGCAACATACAACGTTATATACCTTTATCTTTCTAAGAGGTAGTGGCCGAACAGATATGAAAATCTTTCTTCATTGGAGATAGGGGCCGACAGACATTTTACAGGATGGGCCAAAAGTAGGTATACAGGATCATGGAATTTTATTTTTTTAAATTTATTTTTCATTTTCAATTATGTATTAATGATTTTCATGAAATGTTTACCTTAGTAACAGGACTAGATGTGGGACAGCAGTGTATACCTACTTTTGGCCCACTCTCTTTACCTTTCGTCCTCTTAGAGATTTGAAAACATCACATCTCTCCCTGGTAGCTAGTTATTATTATTATTAAAGCAGGGGGCGCTTTCGGCTTCTGCCGCTTTCGCGTTCTGGTAGCTAGCGACGTGACAAACATTTTTATACTTTCCTGACGAAACTGCAAGACAGTGCTATTTTTTTTTATATCCAGGCTAGTATTATTATGCAGAAAGTAATGTTCCAAATTCGAGTTATAGAAATTTTGTTTTGGCTTGCTGTTGCTTTATCTTATTTTTGCAATATCCATGTTTCTGCAATATCTTCAGGTTTCTAAGTTTATGAATTATGCATGTTTCTGAATTATTCGTGTTTTTGCAATATCCTTGTATCTGTGTTTATAAATTATTCATCTTTCCGAATTATTCGTGTTTTTTTGCAATATCCTTGTCACTGTTTTTATAAATTATTCATGTTTCCGAATTATTAGTGTTTTTGCAATATCCTCGTTTCAGTTTTTATAAATTATACATGTTTCCGAATTATTCGTGTTTTTGCAATATCCTTGTTTCTGTGTTTATAAATTATACACGTTTCCGAATTATCCACGTCACCCTTTTCCTCCCTTACTCTGGATAAAATGTTATTTTTATTTTTTTGAAGCCAGTGTCACAGGCAGCTCTTGTACGACAGTCCACTTTTCGCAGAGTGAAAATAAAGTATATACACACATACGAACACGCAAATATCGAAATTCCATTATCAAAGAGCTCTCTCTCTCTCTCTCTTTCACACACACACACACACACACACGCGGGCCTGCACATGAAATCTTCACCTACAACTTGAAGGCTTTTTCGCGCAGGTATTGGACATTTGAAACAGAAAATGACACATTAACATATGTCGTTGTATAAAGATAATTAAATTATTTAATGCACAGTTCTTTTGTTATTCCAATCGAGAATGGACAACAGTCGAAGCATCAATGCCAAGAGCAGATTATTTAAAAAAATAAATTACCTCCCACTCACCCACCCATGAAATCATGCCTTCAAACTATCGTGCAAGACTATTATTTGCTCAAGACGTCAGCAATAGAAAGGATTTCAATTTGAAGACTTTCGTAAAACATATGTTCAATATCTCTGCGACAACAACAGCTTTCTAAACGTCCTCGGGGGCTTTTCTCCTAACGGACGGCAGTCTGACGCCAGAATAGAATCTCCCATAACGGGCTTTCCACAAGAGAATGAGGAACCACAAGGATACCAGGCTGCCCGCCAGACAGAGCGACCCCACAACCAGGAGATATATTTTCACTTCACAGAACACAAGGTAGCAGTCCGGAAGTCCAGGGTACGTGAGCACTCGCACGAGAGAGTCCTCAGGCTGCAGGTGGCAGTGACAGGCTCCCAGACTCTGCTTGCAAGACACATAGGAGAAGATGCGGCCCAAGTGGATTGCTATGAAGATGGCAGCGATGATGCAAACGAAGACACTGATGCTGGAGAGGAAGGAACACAGGACCTAGACAAACGAAATGGAAAGCAAAGCTGAAATTCTAGTAAAGGATCATGGTGAGATTTAAATACCGTTGCAAGAAACTGTAAGTTGAGACTTGAATGTAAGAAAGAATGGAGTTATAAAGCGATAAACTGTAAGTTGAGACTTGAATGTAAGAAAGAATGGAGTTATAAAGCGATAAACTGTAAGTTGAGACTTGAATGTAAGAAAGAATGGAGTTATAAAGCGATAAACTGTAAGTTGAGACTTGAATATAAGAAAGAATGGAGTTATAAAGCGATAAACTAAAGCTTAGCATTTGTTCTCTGATTGTTCTTTGCAGAGGCAAGTATCTTTTTCTGTTTTCATTTCAACATTTTATTTGAACATCCTGGTTTTCTGTTTGTAAATTGCTAAGACACTAGGGGTAGATGTGGGAAATCGTCTGCCACATTGAGTCTGTAATGTGAAGAAATACATCACACTTCTTTGATGTGAGGTGGCAAAAGTATGATGACTATGTGAGCAATTTCGGGTACAGTGAATTTACTAGAAATAGCTACAATTGTTGTTCTGCATGAGGGAGCAAACTTCAGCAAGGCATCCAATGTTAACTTCGAGAGAATAACAGTGAAACAGTTTTCTTTTTGTCAACGTGGAGTGAAGCAGGTGGAGCTGATGTAATAACGGCTGACAATAAACTTGTATCTTTGTTGCAAAAGTGCTGGAAGGACTATTGAGACATCAGTTAAACAACGTTATGTAAAAACTATTATTGTTTATCTCTAATAACTCCATTTCTACTCTCTGATAAAACTATCCTGTGATTTGTATTGACATTTGTGTTGAATTGTATTTTAAATATAAGACTGTGAATTATAGAAATTATTCAATTGTGGTTTCATGGAAATAACTAATGTCAAGTAATCTATTTCATTGTATTTGTCATATGTATATGTGATTGTTGATTTAATACATTTGCTGTTGAATTTATTGACCTTCTTATACATTTATGTTGGAGAAGAAAGTGGGTGTATGGGGACTCGCTAAATATAGATTAAAGACGGATTTGTCTTCTCCTTAATTAAGAAGTTTACCACCCATGGAAACATTCTGTATTGGTAAATGTTGTCTTAATGTTGTGGAAGAGATAAAACATTTACTGCGCCCCCATTTCCGCCAAGTGGGTGTCTGCTGGAGAATTATTAATAACATAAATTAAGATTCTCATCACTTGTAATTAGTTATGAATGATTAAATAATTAATAATAGGGAGAGTCATTAACTAAGTGACATTGGCGTCACAAATAGTATGGCTTTCATTGATCTACTATGGAACTCATTAATAAATCGTCAAGTGAACACACGTAATGGTTTCTACAACTTTTATTATTGTAGCAACAAGTTCATAAATAGAGTGTTAAATTAATACACACTGGGTCAGTATAATGTTTAGTATTGCACCAAGTTTATTAATGCACTTCAAGTGAATTATTTAATTTCAAATCTAATAAATTCGTTTTAAACAGTGTTCCCACTATAAAATTCAGTTGTGCTGAATAAGCTCCATGTAATACCGTGCAAAGATATTGCTGCAGTTACTAGCTTATTAATTTTGTAATCTTAGTATTAAACATTGTTCTAAGTAACTGAATAAATTCATTAACATCATGTAGTATTGATGAATACGGTAACTACAGCTCATTAATTTTATAACCTATATATTAAAAATTGTTTTAAGTAACTGAATGAATTCATTAACACCATGTAGTATTGATGAATGCGGTAACTACAGCTCATTAATTTTATAATCTATATATTAAAAATTGTTCTAAGTAACTGAATGAATTCATTAACAACATGTAAAATTGATTAATACTGCAACTATAGCTCATTAATTGTATAATCCAACTGCAGTCACCATCTCAATCCTAATACAAGTAGCATGCTTTGTCTCGTTTGTTGAAATTTTTTTCATTTGTGTTTTATTTTCACACTCCCAGTGCTGACGTCATTCGTGAAATAGAACAGATATTGGCTGTTGCACTTAACGCGTGTCTGCGCTTGTTCGCACCATCAAGTGTTTCCTGTCTGGCAGCTAAAACACGACAAAGCTCCAAAAACAATTACCTGCTTGGGCTGGGGTCCTGAGCGTACGCTTGACTCACCTTAAGTACAAACGCTCTTGTAGTCTTAGAGAAGGATTTAAAGTTGGTCGCACAGAAGTAAATTCCCAGAAGACCTGATCCACACAACTGAAACATACAAACAAAACATTATTAAAAAAATGAAATGCTAGAAATTGTGGAATGTGAATAATATTTTTAATTCAGTCGAGAGTCAGCGCACTTTCCCCGTCATACAACACATTTGATGGGACTGAATATGTAAATTATTTCCTTATAAAAGTACAAAACAAAATGTATATGTGGTGGAATAAATTTCCCCATCCTTATCTCTAAACTTAATAATTATATATTTGTTGCCAATGTTAAAGTAACCCGATATTGGGCTCTGCTTATGATGATATTTTTGTAAGTGCCAGAGTTGGAATAAACAACTCAAGTGAAGAATATGCTAGAACTTGCTGATGCAATCCAAACCAATTTCAAGCGGATGAGTAGTTTTTTCTGACTGACAGCCTCACACTTGTTCATAACAACTGATGGGGATAGCCTCACACTTGTTCATAACAACTGATGGGGATAGCCTCACACTTGTTCATAACAACTGATGGGGATAGCCTCACACTTGTTCATAACAACTGATGGGGATAGCCTCACACTTGTTCATAACAACTGATGGGGATAGACTGAAGTTAGTTTGTTGAAGAAGTTCTATATTCTAATCACTTTGGTTTTGACATAACTCAAGTCCGGTTGTAAAGGCAATCATTAGCTTTTTGGTAAATTAACTGACTGTTAAAAAAGAATGGACTTAGAAATACTGTGTACATGCTTGCTCTTGATCTATTATTTGAATTAGAGAATGATTATATAATTGAATCATTATTTCTATGTTCACTAAGTTGATTACGTTGTTCATTATACTTGTGAATTTTTATCAATGCTTTATTTCTTATACTGCCTGTGTATCGGGCTAACGAATATTGTTGCATGATTTGTAAGTTGTGAATGTGTGTAAAAAGAGAAAGGAGTTTAGAGATGAAATATCCCTGAAACTTAGCGCTTCCTTAATTTGACTTTTGCAGAAAGGAGCACACCTTTTTGTTTTGTAAACTTATATAGCACACCTTTTTGTTTTGTAAACTTGTATCCATTTCAGACTGCAGTGACTACTGTACTCTACCAAACCCTGTGATGTGTGTATACATTGTTGTTGTAGAACTGATAAGTAAACGTGTTGCTGTAAGTTGACTCCTTTGAATTCTGTTCAAGAGCCAATACAGCAAACATTGGGGCTTGGGTTTGGTCTTGAGAATTCATGAAGATTATTTTAAATGTTCTTCAATGTGTGCTTGAGCAGCGCACATGAAAGTTCTAGAACACTCCTCATCACGTGCTTTGATAACGCATTTGAAGTTCTGAGCAATTCTCCATGGTGTGCTTTGTGAGTGCATTTCGAGTTCTGAGCAATTCTCCATGGTGTGCTTTGTGAGTGCATTTGAAGTTCTGAGCAATTCTCCATGGTGTACTTTGTGAGTGCATTTGAAGTTCTGAGCAATTCTCCATAGTGTACTTTGTGAGTGCATTTGAAGTTCTGGGCAATTCTCCATGGTGTACTTTGTGAGTGCATCAAAGATTCTGGAACAGTTGTATAACGTGCCCAGAAGGGATACATTGGACCATCATCTAATAAGAAAGAGAGTGACTTGTTGCAAAAAGTGATTGTGAACACGTGCCAGTGACAGCTGCCATTATTGGAAAAGTTATATACATTAATTATAATTATCTTTCTAAAACTTCACTCTTATTTCTATGATGAAACTATATCAATGGGTGTGAGTGCATCGTTAATCACTTGCTGTGAAGTAATGTAAATGTCAATGATCTTTTGATTATATTCATATGTTGTATATTTGATTGCTGATTTAATAATAAATTTCTTCTTAAATTTATTAACCTTCTTGCACATATATTAAAACTTATGTTGGAGTAATAGCAGTAATGGATGGGGGCTCATTAAATATAAATAAAAGACGAATTTTTTAATTACTCTTTAGTAAGAAGTTTCCACCTACAGAAACATTATGCGACTGTAAAACGTCTATCTTATTCTTGTGTAAAGTGTACAGTTTTACGAAACCCTTATAATCCGCCAAGTGAGAGACATGTTGGTCTTATGAGAGAATTATTATTAATTAATAACTAATAATCTTAAAGAGTGAAGAGTGGCCAGTGGTTAATGGCTACATGCATGTGTGACATGTACGATAGTTAAGTACAACGGTACACGTCGTGCAGTGACATGTACGATAGTTAAGAACAACGGTACACGTCGTGCAGACACGTACGGTAGTTAAGTACAACGGTACACGTCGTGCTTATTGGCCTCGAGAAATAAACTAAACATAAATACGGTTACAGTGGGTTATATTTATAGTAAGGGTGGGATTCGAGCTAGAGTTAGGCTAAGTTCAGGGTTGGTTAGTATTTTCCATCTCCAGATTAAGTCTTAATCATTTCAAATAGCAGACAACTAAAAATATAGTCCCCACAGGGGCATGCACATGCAGAACTGTTATCGTTGAGAAAGAAATAGGCCTCTCTGTCATGACTACGTCAGCCTCCAGGGTAAGATAAGTTACATATGTGTACTGCAGAGTCGTGCAATGAAGGAAAAGATAATAAGGCAGGAAAAGGTAATAAGGCAATAAACACCGCAAGCAATTATTTCATTTTATTTGGAATTTTAATGTTTCTTATGCTTCAGAGACAGTCTTTAATCATAACCAATGTTTTGTTTTATACATGTGCATTTCTTTCACTACATCATAACCAATGTTTTGTTTTATACATGTGCATTTCTTTCACTACATCATAACCAATGTTTTGTTTCATACATGTGCATTTCTTTCAGTACATCAACATTCCACCAAAATTGATTTACATATTCTAATGATATATAGAGTTACATGTTTGTTTTTTTACATATAATATTTGTATGTTGAGTTACACTGTTTATTTACATATTATAAGTGTACCTTGAGTTACAATGTTTATTTACATATTATAAATGTATGTCTAGTATATGTAATTCTTTGTGTGTATTCTGTAAGGAGATAGAATTGTTAATGTGCATACTGCTAAAAGGAATAGACTGTATTGTTAATGAAATTCAGGGAATGATCATTGAAACATTAGCCCAGTATAATGGTATGCTGTAATTAACAAGAGATTAAGTTATAGTCACGTGTGAGTAGTGCTTAGTGAAAAGGTATTAAATGTTACGAAAAAAGTACGGTATTGCAGCATATCATTACAGGATAAATTACACGTGAAAGAGAGTTGAAAACATTTTATTCATTTCTCAGTACCTCTAAGTTAATTCCAAGTCTATGTTTATGGCCATAACAGCTCTACCGTTTATCTGCGTCATTGAAAACTCTATCGTGTATCTGTGTCATTGAAAAACTACCGTTTATCTGTGTCATTGAAAACTCTATCATTCATTTGTATGTCATTGAAATCTCTACAGTTATCTCCGTATCATTGAAAAGTGTACCGTTTATTTCCATACCATTGAAAACTCTACCGTTATTTAAAATATTATCATTTAGTTTTAGACCATTTGAAAAATGTATCGCCTACATCCATGCCATTTAAAACTTCACCACTTACCATAACCACTTTCCTCAAACGTTAATAAAAGTAGTGTGCGACTTTGAGTCCACAACTTGTGCCGTATATTTCTGGACTGGCTGACAAAGCACAAACTGAAATGCCAAGCCAATAATTAAACGCCCGTTAAAATAGCTTAAATCGCTAATACACACAGACACTTTCAATCAGACACTACTTAGTTGTCGTCCAAATTCCCGTATATATGCTGACGTCATCAGACACCATCCGATGCAATTGGAAAGGGATTGGAGAAAGAATTAGAGTACAGTCTAGTTGAATCCACCCGGTTCAAGCGCAGATTCAAACCATACTTGCGAAACAAAACAGAAAATTTTCCGGCGCCGCAGCCAAGAACAATTTTCACCGCTCCATAATTGCTAGTTTAGTGATGCAAAAAACTTGGGAGTGCAAGCAGGTAGGTAGGAGTCTAAGACCACAGCTAGGCAATTAGCAACAGGTTTCCGTGCGACTGAGTGGCATGAATAACGTAGAATTAGTCATTTGGGTGGTGGTGGAGGTGTGTATTGACTATGTATGTTTATGTTTTCGTGCTTGTTCTGCAGTCAGCAAATTTATAGATTTAAGGGATTTAATAAATAACATGCAGACAGCGGCTAAATGGAAGACAAGATCAAGGAGTAATGGTGAGAGAGAGACAGAAAGAACACAAACTCATATACATACATATAAACACAGATCGGAGAATGCGAGTAATAAAATAAAGCCAAATTATTTAAAAGCAAAGAAAATTATGTACGCGTAAGTACGTGTGCTACATATGAATGTGTATATGTACGCATGAATGTATGTATGTACGCATGAATGTATGTATGTACGCATGAATGTGTATATGTACGCATGAATGTATGTATGTACGCATGAATGTGTATATATGTACGCATGAATGCGTATATATGAAAATATGTATAAGCAGGTATGCATGATGCAAATATGTATGAATGTATATATGCACATGGGTGTATGTATGTATCTGTGTAAGTATGTAGGTATTATGCATGAACAAATATATCTATACAAGGTGTAATTGTATAATGTCTCATGATTTTATTGAATAAACTAATTTGGTTATTTGTTTGCGTTATTAATTGATGTAAATAACCATTTCTTTAAAGCAAAGGGAACAGGTTGCATCTGACATCCTGTTAAATTTTCGAAGTACCACGCAAGTTTATTTCTCGATTTTCATGACCCACTGAACTCTACTAATTAAAATTGCCAGTGAACATTTCTCATTTCCTTAAAGACCAGTGAAATGGAATCTAGGTCAAACATAGTTTGTGAACGAGATTTGCCCCGTTATTTTCACTGCAAAATATAATTAAGAAACAAACCTAAGTTTCCCATTTATCACAATATAACTCCATTTTATTTTACAATCCATCCTCAACTTAAAATTTCATGCAACAGTATTTATTAGCCCGTTGCACACACACATGGTAAAATAAATACAGCATATCAAATAATGTCAAGTGTTAGCACAATACATGTGTGCAGCTTAGTTCAAACAAGTATAGAAATAAAAGTCAACTCACATAGTACATTTCTACATATCAATAGTAAAAATGCATGAACTTTCTAAGTCCATTCTCTCTCAACCAGTCAGTTTAACTCACCATCAAGCTAACGACTCCCTCTCAAAGCAGAACTTCTCCTTTCCCATCCAAATTCAAAGTGATCAGAGAGTAGAATTTGCTTCAACAAGTGAATTCTTAAATCTCAGCCCATTGGCTGGTCTCGTTCTCGTAAGTCATGATCTTTGGATAATAGAAAACTACTCACTCAGTATGCATTACGTCAGCAATCTTGAATAGTCTTGCCAGGAGCTGTTTACTTCAACTCAGACACTTTCAAAAATAACACCATAAGGAGTGTCCAAGATCGAGTTACTCTGACAATTTAGCAATTTATATAACAATTTAAGTTTAAAAATAGGGAGAGGTAAATTTACTCTGTCACAAGTAGCAAACAGAAAGAGTTTCTTTTTCATTAACAGACAAAAAGAGTGTGTGTATCAGTAGCCAACAGAAAGAGTTTGTTTTTCATTAACAGACAGAAAGAGTATGATTATCAGTTGCAAATAGAAAGATGTGTGTTAACAGTAGCAAACAGAAGGAGCATGTTTTTCGGTAGCAGATAGAATTATGTGCGTTTATGAATAACAAACAGAAAGAAAGTGTCTCAGACAGAAGAGCTTGTTTATCAGTTGCAAACAGAAAGACTGTGTTGATCGGCAGCTAACAGAATTTTTTTTTCAAATATCAGTGCTCTATTACCGATGCAGATTGAAGGACATTATTTCCGACCACCCAAAGTAGACAGAAGCAAACGTGCAGTTTAAAACTCAGTTGAAAGTTACTGATGAGAAATTCAAACCGAAATTCCTCACGAGCAACGGAACTGAGTGATCGTTTCCAGAACAGCCAGACATTTTCCCCAGAGCTACAAAGTTCACATCATAACGTTTTTATGTGATATAAATGTAAGTTTAATAAATATCCAGTAATACTTCAGTTTACACTGAAATGATTTTATCAGCATTAAACCCAGATTATCGTTATACACGAACGATAAAGTAAACCAAAGCTATATACAGTATTTTAATCTGAATTCTTTATTACAAGAAGGCGACCCGACAAACAATTAAAGAGGATATTTGTAAAAGTGAGCATGTTCCAGTCTTAGAAATGTTCCAACGACTACTAAATGAGACCTGAGACCTAGAATCGTACTTTTGCGTTGTCAAGAGGCAAAATGTTGAGGTCACTCGGCTGTCCAAACTAACTTAAGTATATTTACAAACTCATTGCTGTTGTTACAAACTTGCAATACTAAAGCCTACAATAAAACTTTGAAGTAATAGGTCACTTGGTTTTATACTAAGTACAAACAAAATGTTAAAGTAAACATTTATAATAAAATTTGTTATAGTCGAAGTAGAAAAACAAACAAACTTCATTGCGTAGTTGGATTTTCAGACTCTACGTAAGCTAAGCTTCATTGCGTAGTTGAACTTTCAGACTCTACATAAGCTAAGCTTCATTGCGTGTAGGAAAAGGAATTCTGCCACAAGTCCTGTATGAAAGATATATTTCGATGCCGTCAAAGGAAAATAAAAGGCTGCAGAGTACTTAAAAGCTCGCGGTAGATTAGATGTTATTTCCTTCATTCAAGCTGAAATATTCAGGTTTCAAACGCTGGACTGGATACACTCCCTTGAAACACCGACACTAATCAATCGCCAGATTAGGGAATGACTGCAGCAAGAAATGTTAATAAAAGTAACTGATTTCTCCACAACTTAATTAATTCTTTGAACGACCGCTAATTGGATCGGCTGGAGTGAGTTGTTTATTGAGTGAACGAATGTCAGTTAATTAAGAGGGGGAGACAATATTTGCCGAACTAGCGCGCTTGCCATTATGTGATAATTCCCCCGGTAGATTATTACAACAGAAACTATCCTCAGGACAGGAAGGGGGGGGGGGTAGGCTAGGCATACGGCTGTTATTAGTATCGATACTGAACTTCTAAATTAATAATCTTAATAATTAATACTGCAACAAGGTCGTATGTAAATCCCACAAATAATCCAATAGTTAAGTCAAAAATATCACTACGATAATATATCACTATGGTTAAGTCAAAATATCTCTCTGTAAGTCAACAAATACTACGGTTATGTCAAAGTAGCACTATTGTTAAGTGCAAAATCACTACAGTTGTCAAAATATCACTATGTTTATGTATTGTTTAGTCAAAATGTAACAAAAAATAGGCCACCCATATGGCAAGAGTAATGATATTCCTATGGCCAATGAAATATTTTCCCATGGCTAATGAAATATTTTCCTAAGGCGATAAGTATGTTAGTGGCTCTATTACTATTATCAGAAATGGCTAGGTCAACAATACTCTGTTAACTAAGACTAAAATTCCCAAGCTATAACAGTATTATACCTATAGTAAGTTAATTATATCCAAATAGTTAAATCAATATTGCTTCAATGGCAAAGTCAATATTATTACTTTTGCTAAAGGATATAGTATTACCATTACTAATTTATTATCATTAATTTGGACAAGTGATTATTATTTTTTATGAAATAAGTATTATTACTGCTATAGACTACATAGAAGCAAGCAACGACCTTGCCTTGAGCTTGGCAGCTATAAGGTTAGACAAAGTGATATTATTTTTTATGAAATAAGTATTATTACTGCTATAGACTACATAGAAGCAGGCAACGACCTTGCCTTGAGCTTGGCAGCTATAAGGTTAGACAAATATTTCTGAAGATGGGTGAACATCCCTTCACCTTTGCTATTTAAAAAAAGATCAGCAAAGACGATATATGACACCTTACCAAGAATAGCCTCAGGTAGCAGAATGACTTAGACAACCTCCCTTGCATGCTGTATACATGCCCCTCTCTGTCTTACAGGTGGACCTGTTCGTTGAGCTTGCCATTTAAGAAGGTTACTTATACAATGGCCTACCAGAATATAATCCAGGCTTGGATGCAGTGAAGGGGAGGGGGGAGAGACCCAGAACCCACTATAGAAGAGAGGCAGGTGTGCAAGAGAATTAAGCTAGAAAACTTATTCGGTAAGTCTTTTTAAGGTAAAAGAATTAAAGTAGAAATGAGCTGATGAGAGGGCAAAAGCAAAATGTAGCAAACAAGTAAACAATAAAAATAGAAATTGATCTGGGCAATACAGTACTACAGTGGTTGTGAAAATGCTTAAAAAGTTTTGACTCTAATTGAGATTTGTTTGCGTTTAGTATAGATTAAGTAGTTTTATCTGTAGTTGAGATCTTTTTGTGTTTTAGAGTATAGATTAAATAGTTTTTATCTGTAGGTGAGATCTATTTGCGTGTTAGAGTATAGATAATGTAGTTTTATCTCTAGTTAAGATCTGTTTGCATTTTAGAGTAGAGATCAAAGAGTTTCATCTCTAGTTAAGATCTGTTTGCATTTTAGAGTAGAGATTAAGTAATTTTATCTCTAGTTGTGATCAGATTGCGGTTTACAGTAGAGATCAAATAGTTTTATCTCTAATAGAGATCTGTTATCGTTTTACATTATAGATTGATTAGTTTTATTCTGGTTGAGATCTGTTTGAGCTTTACAGTATAGATTACAGAGATATGATTGCGATTTACAGCATAGATTGAATAGATTGTCTTTGAGTGCGTTTTACATCTTAAATTAAAATAGGTTATCTCTAAATTTTTTTTTGGCGTTTCACAGCAAAGATTATCTCTCCTTGCTATTTCTGGTTTTTACAGATATATTAAATAGATTCTATTATTTGCTCGGTTTTTTTGCGTTCCACAGCAAAGATTATCTCTCCTTGCTATTTCTGTTTTTTACAGATATATTAAATAGATTCTATTATATGCTCGGTTTCGTTGAAATTTGTTTGCGATTAACGGTACATATTGTGTAGATTATTTCTCTTTGGAATTTGTTTGTGATTAACGGTACAGATTGTGTAGAATATTTCTCTTTGGAATTTGTTTGCGTTTGACTCAATAGGTCAATAGGCCATCTCACGTAAGACTTAATTTTGTAGTGTAACAGAAATTAAAAAGATTATTGTTGAGAATGGTCTGTGTATTCGAACAGAAATTAAATAGATTATTGTTGAGAATGGTCTGTGTATTCGAACAGAAATTAAAAAGATTATTGTTGAAAAGAATCTGTGTATTCGAACAGAAATTAAAAAGATTATTGTTGAGAATGGTCTGTGTATTCGAACAGAAAATAAATAGATTATTGTTGAGAATGGTCTGTGTATTCGAACAGAAAATAAAAAGATTATTGTTGAGAATGGTCTGTGTATTCGAACAGAAATTAAATAGATTATTATTGAAAAGAATCTGTGTATTCGAACAGAAATTAAATAGGCAATATTTCGATGCCATTTGTTCCCATAATAAAAGAATTTATATTCTGAATGAAAACTATGTACATAATAAAATGATGCACACAATGACAATACATGATCGTCTCTGTGATGGTATGTATAATATTTATATACACAGTGATACCATGTATACTATTTATATACACAGTGATACCATGTATACTATTTATATACACAGTGATACCATGTATAATATTTATATACACAGTGATACCATGTATACTATTTATATACACAGTGATACCGGGTATAATATTTATATACACAGTGATGCTCTCTGTAATGACAAACTCCGAATGAACATTTTGATAAAATGTATTTCGCATCAATATAAACAACGTAATGAAATAATGTGTCTTAGAACATTGAAAAACGTATCTTTATAATGTATGTATATCGTCATTTAAACAACATTTTAATAGTCAGTTTATGCGTTGCAATACTGTAAATACATTGACAGCTGTCTCATATTGCTGTATAAATCATTTTGTAAGAGCAAGAAATCAGTAAAGCAATTGTATTAACATGTTCACTCACCAGTACGAAAACGAGATGAGGATTAATTGCTCTTTTAAAAGGGCAGGATATTTCCTGTTCATAGAAGCTGATGGTTAATTGCCCTTTAAAAGAGAAGTTTACTTCCTGTACATAGATGATGGTTAATTGCTCTTTATAAGGGAAGTAAACATCCTGTACATATATGAAGATAAATTGCTGTTTAAAAGGGAAGGTGACCCCCTTTGCATAGAAAATGATTTTTAATTGCCCTATAAAGAGAAGTGTACCCTTGATAATACCTGAGATTGTTCTGACGATTAATTGCCCTTTAACACGGAAACTTGCTTGCTTCTCGAGTAGGGGAGACAAGATTAAATGCCAACCAGCGCATTGGACGTACGCACGGTCGTCCATGAAATTCAAAAGTAGCCGAAATAAATAAGTCATAATCAAGGGGAGGCAACCCGACATGCTATTTGGATATCGTTTCGTGTAGATATTTCCCTTCTATCATTCCTCTGTGGTCTTAAGCAGATATTGCTGCCGGTATAAACTTACTGACAATTCATTGGGAAGGAATTAAACTTGTTTAAAGTGTCCGGTATTGAAGGGATTACAAGAGAAATTTACTGCCTTTAACAGGAGATGATGATTAACTCCCTTGAAAAGAGAAGCTTACTGCTGTGAACAGGAGGCGAGAATTAAGTGCTCTTTGAAAGGAAAGCTTACTAGCTGTGAACAGGAATCGAGAATTAATTGCTATATAAAATGGGAGTTTACTGCTTGTGAACAGCTGATGAAGATCTATGGCCCTTTAAAACGAAAGCAAACTGCATATTGTTAGTAGAAGAGCATTAATAGCATGCAGTCAGAATTTTAGACAAAATCGTGTGCCTACGGAGTGAATGCGATAATAGTTATCTATGTCTGGAGTTGCTCAAAACACCATCCCTGCACACACACACACACACACACACACACACACACACACACACACACACACACACACACACACACACACACACACACACACACACACACACACAGAGGCACACACCCACGTAGTCAAATTATGTGAGATCATGGGCTTGATCGCTAACATGCCTGTAAAAATTGTAGAAAGGTATCAGTATTAAAACGTGTAGAAAGGTATCAGTATTAAAAATATAGTTACATTAATAGAGTCAATACAAATTGCAGATTAGTCCTATCAGAGAATAGAAATGGATTTATTAGAGGTAAGTTATTATATTTTTTTTTACATGACCTGGATTAAGCAATGCTTTGACAGTCTTTCACTGGCCTTTTCAACAGACAATGACTCCCTCCACAGGCATGGAAACCAGTGATGCACTCAATGAACTTGAGCACTCTCCTCACCGTGTCCATTCCTTTCAGCAGAACACGATGACTACAGTAATTCTAGCAATGAACTTGAGCACTCTCCTCACCGTGTCCATTCCTTCAAGCAGAACACGATGACTACAGTAATTCTAGCAACTTCACTATTCTAGAGTTCTCGCAATGTGCCCATCAAATATATCAAGAGTGTGTCGCATACTTCCTCACGCTTACACACACAACAACAGACGTCCTTGCCTTGCAAGTCGTACAGGTTGATGACCAATGAACACGTGAAGGATAACTGGGAACTCGAAACATAAAACTTGGAATTCAAGCTCAAACTCAAAGCTTGAAACCCAAAGGCAAAAGGCTGAGTTCACATCAAGCTGAGAACTGCCTTTCAAAGCTGAACTCCTCCTTTCACATCCAAATTCAAAGTGATCAGAGGGTAACATTTTCTACAACAAGTGAATTCTTTAATCTCAGTTACAGAAAGATTTCAAGTCCATAATGGCGCAGACGGTGTGTGTGTGTGTGTGTGTGTGTGTGTGTGTGTGTGTGTGTGTGTGTGTGTGTGTGTGTGTGTGTGTGTGTGTGTGTGTGTGTGTACCTTTGCCTGCTTGGCAAAAGCGGTTAAATGGCACTGTTTTGGAAATTACTAGTAAAATAAATATACTTTTGTATTTCATGTTAAAACTCCTTTAATCAATTATAACGGTATTAATAAGTAATCGCATTTTTAATTTTAAAATTTCGGGGATAAAAAAATCAACCAAACAAGAAAAAATGAAAAACAAATAGAACACAAGGCAAAAAAAATGTCTATACACTAGTGAAAAGAATTATTTATCTCAAGATACTGTCGTTATCGGAGACAAAAGTATCTCTTTCTTCACTGTGTCTGTGTTTCGTCTTAAATCTTCATTACCGGATTATCTTCTCTTTCTCATCACCATCTTGCACCTTTTCTTTGGCCACAGTACTCTCATCAAAGCGACGTTGAACAGTGTTTACGTAACATAACGCGTTTTTCTCGCAAACATTGAACAAACACGTATCACAATAACACTTAGGGTATTCTCGCGAGAAACTTTCCCATCAAACACTGCGTGACAAGATACAGCTTTTTCATAAAAGACAAAGCCGCATGTTTTCTTTTTAATTAGTTATGTTTCCCACCCCACCCACCCCACCTTTCACGATAGCTTCTGATCTATCTGAGAGACGGCGCATAAATATATTCAATTACTTCTGTTGCGAAGATAAGACTAAAGTTAGAGCAGTTAATGACACAAACATGATAGCGCTTTGAGCTAATGTGTACATCAACATCAACATCAGTAAACACTCCACCATCACCGTCATCATTGTTGTAGTCATCACAACGACAAATGGAATACAACCATCTTCGACATCGTTGATATGGAATATTTAATCTTCATTATTGGATCAATACACACATAACATTTCCCGACCAATTTGTAATCTAGATTTCGTTTACTTAATTCGTGCGTCTATAAAAAGAATGAATTAAAACAAAAATATTGTGCGCAGTAAAATAAAACCCGCGCACGCACGCACGCACACACACACACATTTCACAATTTTAAAAAGTCTCACTCTTTTAGTCAGACCCCAAAAATAGTTTAACAGAGGTGATGAACTGACGATGGTGAAGATCATATTGATGATAATACTACTTATAATGTTTACAACACTCTAACATTTAGATTTTAAATACTTAACATCTAGCGCACACTTTATGGAGTGGTGGCAGAGGTGAAGGGGGTAGGGATGTATAAGATTTTACAAACATACAATTTAATTATAAGGCAAGTAATACATGTATATAAAGCAAGTACGCTGTAAACTCAAATGCTCTAACAGTCTAACTCATATACTTTGTCATTCAGCATTGACTACCGCATTAATCTCAGAAATAAAGTCAGCAGTGATTTCAGACTCTTATTCTGTATGTTTAAGTAACACAGCAGTGATCTCATAAAGTATGGGTCCCAATACTGTTTTAAGTAACACAGCAGTGATCTCTTAAAGTATGGGTCCAAATACTGTTTTAAGTAACACAGCAGTGATCTCATAAAGTATGGGTCCCAATACTGTTTTAAGTAACACAGCTGTGATCTCATAAAGTATGGGTTCCAATACTGTTTTAAGTAACACAGCTGTGATCTCATAAAGTATGGGTTCCAATACTGTTTTAAGTAACACAGCAGTGATCTCATAAAGTATGGGTTCCAATACTGTTTTAAGTAACACAGCAGTGATCTCATAAAGTATGGGTCCCAATACTGTTTTAAGTAACACAGCTGTGATCTCATAAAGTATGGGACCCAATACTGGTTTAAGTAACACGGCTGTGATCTCATAAAGTATGGGACCCAATACTGGTTTAAGTAACACAACAGTGATCTAAAACACCAAAACAAACCAGTAATGACTTCCATACTTCTTTCAGCAGCAGTCAGCAGTGACTTCACGCTAAATAATGGTTTCAATAGTGTTTCTCACTAACAAACTCAGCAGTGATCTCAGATTAAGTAATGATCTCAATACTGTTGTCAGTAGCAAAGTCATTCGTGATCTCAAATATAGTAATGATCTCAATACTGTTGTCAGTAACAAAGTCAGCAGTCATCTCAAATATAGTAATGATCTCAATACTGTTGTCAGTAACAAAGTCAGCAGTCATCTCAAATATAGTAATGATCTCAATACTGTTGTCAGTAACAAAGTCAGCAGTCATCTCAAATATAGTAATGATCTCAATACTGTTGTCAGTAACAAAGTCAGCAGTTATCTCAAATATAGTAATGATGTTTTCAGTATTTTCGACCTCCTGCTTTCAAGTGAGTTTAAAACGGTTTTCGTTTCTGTCTGCATATACTGTCTGCGCCCAGCTTCTCGTGGTGCAGCTAACAATGCAGAAAAAAACAACAACCAAACAACAACAAAGCATACGAAGATGGAAAACGGGTTATTTCAAACAACTTCCAGACCCAAAGTAAATTTTAGTGGTGAAGGTGGTTATTGGAACCTGCAGACGAGCGAACTGAAGTGAAGTGAAGTGAGGTGAAGTTTGGCAGGAAGCCAAATTGAAATAACATCATCCCTATTTAAAGTTAAACGTCCTTTCACATCAGGAATGTCAATAGGTTCCAACTTTCTTTACACCAGGAATTAATAAAACAAAGGGTCGATAGAGCTTTCCAATTACTATTCATGCGAGAAATTAACATCATAAGTCTTAAGGTTTTTCATGTCAGATAATAATTTCTTTATCTACATGCTACTGTGATTTTAAGTTCAAGAACTAATAAAATGAAACGCCATGTTTTTTGTTATTGTCTTTACATTTTCAGATATAAAGTAATGCAAAAGAATCTTTCATTGTAACTTTCTGTTTAAAGTTTTAAACAAAATTAATGCAAAAATAAGATCTATCCTTTCCCAACGCATAAGGGAAGCAACACAGCCATTAGGTTTATCTTCCATTCATGCGAGGATATAACAAAGAGCCATTAGGTTTATCCTCCATTCATGCGAGGATATAACAAAGAGCCATTAGGTTTATCTTCCATTCATGCGAGGATACAGAACAGAGTCAATTGTTATGTCTTTCTGCACGTCCAAAGCACGTCGTTTATGAATGGTATATTTTGGGATGCCTTATTATGACATGGGAATACATAATTATTTATTCCAGCACAAACATATCTAAAGAAATAACAGACGTTAATGTAAGAAAAAATCACAGTCTCACAGAGTGTGTATTCTATTTGTAGTAAATATTTTAAGAGACAGTTGTGTCAAGAGACTGAAAGAAAAACCGCAGATGAACTATAAACTTTCTTTGGGGAAAAAATAACAGATAGAAAGACAGACTTTTAGCGCAGGCAAGATTAATGATTAAAATTGTAATTGATGTTAATTTTGATTTGATTGTTATCTATTTTCTTTTCATAAATTTCTTTAGTAATTTTTCACTCATCTTCATGTTTTTTTTATCATTTTTATTTTATGTCAAATTTACCTAATCGCTTATGTATTGTCTCTGTTTTGTTCTGTATTTTGTGAGGAATAGTCATTGGGGAAACGTTGAGCAGCCAGGAGGTGTTTACCTCAAATATTGTGTTAGATTTTAATTAGTTTACAGGCGAACAACATGCACATTATGACTTATAAAGTAATAACGTACTCACATTGTAACCTATAAAGTAAAAATATATTCACATTATGACCGATAAAGTAATAACGTACTCTGATTGTGACCGATAAAGTAATAACATATTCACATTATGACCGATAAAGTAATAACATACTCACATTATGACCGATAAAGTAATAACGTACTCTGATTGTGACCAATAAAGTAATAACGTACTCGCATTAGAGCTGTTTACTTCTTCAGGGGTGGTGTTATTGTTTCATTAGCTGTAACAACAGACAAACAAATACAGACAGTGACAACAAATTCGAGCGGGGTACAGGGCGAGAAAGGGCGTGTGCAGAATCACAACATATTGATGCCGATGACTCAGTATAGCACAAAGTTTAAGGACAACAAAGTTTATTTTTTATTTTACAACATGGACTATGAAACCTACCACAATGTGAATGTACAGAAGTAATGTACAGCAGGTGTGCAAACGAATTTTACAAATAATGTAAAACAACTTGAAGCACGTCTGATTGAAAATGTTTATAAATAGTGTACAACAACCTAAATCACGTCTACTTGAAAATGTTTATAAATAGTGTACAACAACCTAAATCACGTCTACTTGAAAATGTTTATAAACAGTGTAGAACAACCTAAAACACGATCTAATTGAAAATGTTTATAAACTATGTACAACAACCTAAAACACGTCTACACGAAAATGTTTATAAACAGTGTACAACAACCTAAAACACGTCTACACGAAAATGTTTATAAACAGTGTACAACAACCTAAAACACGTCTACACGAAAATGTTTATAAACAGTGTACAACAACCTAAAACACGTCTACACGAAAATGTTTATAAACAGTGTACAACAACCTAAAACACGTCTACACGAAAATGTTTATAAACAGTGTACAACAACCTAAAACACGTCTACACATTTTACAAATATTGTAAAACAAGTGCACTGTTATGTGAAATGAAAACAAGAAGTTACAAGCGCAAAAATACGGACCAAACTGTACAGAGTACATAAAAAACGAGACAAATTTAAGTACACAAAATACGGTCCAAACACAAACTGCTCCCTCCGAAATTTATTTGTATTTTAAAAAAATAAAAGGGGAAAGACAGAGCCAGAACTACTCCTATTGGAAGCAAAATCTTGAGAGACACGTTCTGATTGGAAGCATTTGGAGAGACACCTTGAGTTGGAATGGCCTGGTTGTAAGTGAACTTGAGCAGTAATTTATTCTTTCCAGGCAGTTGGTCGCTGAATTGTCGATCGTTGTCCATAATGTGCGTAGTTTTGACCTTGGAAAGACTGAGAACTCGAGTTCAGAGTATGCGAGTATGCTTCAAGTGGGCGAGTGCCCTCGAGAAGATCAAACGGATATTTTGAACCAGAGGCGATCAGAAAATCTTAGAGAAGATACTGTGTGTGTAATTCTGTGAACCAGTATCTCGTAACAGTTAGAATGTCACGATCAGTTATGGATGCTCTAAGAAAGATCCCAACTGCATGACCTTTGACCTCTTGAGTTTTCTACCAAAGGCATTTTGACAGATTAGAAATTAACGAACAAGTAATCATCGAGGCATGCATATAATTATGCCCAGTGAACAGTTCATCAGGAAGATTTGCAAACACGCTATGCTTGAACATTTCAATAGCCAGAACTGAAATACATACTGCTCATTCAATACTAAACAGCTAGGTCTGCGTATGTTTTCAAATACTAAACAGCTAGGCCTGCATCATGTTTTCAAATACTAAAGGCCTGCGTATAAGTCATGTTTTCAAATACTAAACAGCTAGGCCTGCGTTTAAGTCATGTTTTCTAATACTAAACAGCTAGGCCTGCGTCTAAGTCATGTTTTCTAATACTGGTTGTGACTCTAGCTGCAGCTCGCAAATCCTTGTTTTAAATGAACTATCATGCTTTTATTTATGAGGTTACGATTGCAACTAGCAAACTTTTTTTTAAAATGAGCTATTATTTTATAGTAAACTTCATTTTTGACTATACTTACTTGCCATAGAGAACACTTTCATTTTATTTCCGAAAGAAAGCTCTAATTCGCCAGTAATGTTATCGACGCGAGGTTAATTTGCCAGAAAGGTTAACTACGAATATCTAATTTGCCACTAATGTTATCGATGCAAGGTTATCAATATTATCAGTGTGGATTACGTAATGATGAAATTCATGCGATGTCCACTAAGATTAATTGAAATTATATTTGGCATTTATTTTTATACAAAAACTATGTTTAGTAATAGTAGTAAATTCACCAAGACGGGTTACTACCAAAATTATGTGAAGGAAAGTAAAACTGACCTTTGACATATTCAAGTAAATATATTTTTCATGAGCCAAGTTTTTATAAAGCAGACATTCAATGGAGTGAAGTGAAATTATTGTTAAGATAATTTTAAAATAAGAAAATGTCAGGGTTTCGGTGGCTGTGAGGCAAAAGTGCTAGCCTGGTAAAAAGAACGTCAACCGTTTTGAACCATTTATCCTCTCCACCATCCAGTTCATGTTTATCTTATGTCATGATAACGCTTGGAGCTATTCGAAGAAATATCGCAAACAAACACCCTTAATGTTATTATTATAAGAATACGATAGGCCCCTTTAAGTTCGTTCTAACTAAAGCTGATAATAAGGGGTGAATAATGCCACTTTTTAAGGAACTCAGAATAAAAGATATCCTTGCTCCAGTCTTGTGCTATCAAGAATTCTCAGGCTTCGGTGCCACAGAAAAGAAAGGTAAAGAGTTAATTCGCCACAGCGTGATAACGCAGATCTCCTTGACGAGGCGTAACTCGGCGCAATTTGATAAAACAAATCTCGATAACGTGACATAACTGCGGGTGCAAATTTTGACTTCCGCAGACTGAATTATGGCACCTGAACACATTTTAGGGGCCTAGACGCACGTCAAATATAACAAAGAGGTTTTCAAGTCGTTAAAAGTGACAACAAAGGCAGGTTTTGAAGTCATTAAAAATGACAACAAAGGCAGGTTTTGAAGTCATTAAAAATGACAACAAAGGCAGGTTTTGAAGTCATTAAAAGTGACAACAAAGGCAAGTTTTCAATTCATTAAAAGTGGCAACAAAGTGGTTTCAAAGTCATTAAAAGTGGCAACAAAGGCAGGTTTTCAAAGTCATTAAAAGTGGCAACAAAGGCAGGTTTTCAAAGTCATTAAAAGTGACAACAAAGGCAGGTTTTCAAGTCATTAAAAGTGACAACAAAGGCAGGTTTTCAAGTCATTAAAAGTGACAACAAAGGCAGGTTTTTAAGTCATTAAAAGTGACAACGAAACACAGAAATACATGAACAGACACCTTAAAAACAAAACAAACGAAACAGCACAGTAAGAAAATATTGATTATCTCCTGTTGGCGTCAGAGAATTTCGTCACAGTTCACCAGTTGTTATTTTGTGTAACACATGGCGATATCTCAGTTGATAAATCAGAAACTGAGCAAGAATTGCCTCCCATTTAAAGACGAGTGCAGGAGGTTCGAAGGGTCAGAGGTCAGCGTTTCGGTGTTGTAAGTTAAGCAAGGCAAGGAATATATTAATTAGCAATGTCTAGGAATCCTGATTTGACACGTATCGAAGATAAATTAATAATTTTAAAAGATAACACACAGGGGTTTACAAAACAATCATAACCTTTGACGTCACTGCCACAGCGGTAAGGGGCAATAATCTGGCAGAATACAGAGAGCTTTCAATCAATAGTTTACTTTAAATTCTTAATGTTTTATGAACTTGCCCATGCTAATATGTTGTTTTTATGGAATTTGTAGGTGTGAGCATAAATGTTTAATTCAGGAAAACAACGTTGTAAGGGAAGTAAGTATACTAAGACTAAGAGCGATTTTTTATATTGATAGTTTTCGATTTAAAATTTTTACTGCATTAAAATATGATTTCAATCGTTAATTAATTTTATTATTTATAAACTATTTATAAATATTAAAAATAGTTTAAATTTTTATCAAATTATTTCAGTTTTAAAGTTACTAATTTTAGACATAAAAATATAAGTAATCTTACTGTTACTAGTCTCAGATATCACACAACATAATTATAAGTAATCTTACTGTTACTAGTGTCAGATATCACACAACATAATTATAAGTAATCTTACTGTTACTAGTGTCAGATATCACACAACATAATTATAAGTAATCTTACTGTTACTAGTGTCAGATATCACACAGCATATAAGTAGTCTTACTGTTACTAGTGTCAGATATCAGATACATTAATATTTTAATATCTTAGTGATAATATATACCACAACGTAATAAACGTACTTACTTTATTATTACACGTTAAAAGTAATTTCATTAAGAAATAATATTTCTATGTTCTTTTGAATTAATAAATGCAATAATTACAAAAATAGTTAATTAAGACTTAAATGCAATAATTAGCAAAATATTTAATTACGATTTATCATTTATACTAATTATCAAAACTTTTAATTACTTTTCTACTCCTACAATTATGGAGTTGTAATAAAGATTTTCTCGTGCTCGATTTCAGACAGAATAAAATCAGTATACCAACATGTATAAAGAACATTTCAGATATAATGATGCAACTTTT
The DNA here is from genome assembly GCA_028829895.1 of Sinotaia quadrata. Taxonomy (NCBI): domain Eukaryota; kingdom Metazoa; phylum Mollusca; class Gastropoda; order Architaenioglossa; family Viviparidae; genus Sinotaia; species Sinotaia quadrata. The sequence goes on from CM054178.1 coordinate 3,222,739, forward strand.
AAAAGAAAACAACAAATATACACAACAGAGTCTATTTTAGTCAAAAAACAAAACCAAATGCTGTTTTGAGATGCTGAGAACTAGACAGAGTCGACTCGGTTCAGATATATACTGGTTTAGCCATCTTTTCTCTGACCAGAAAGTAGGTCATAAATATTTACTGAAAATGATAACAGAATGAGTGGAGAATGATAGCTGTACGTTAGCAGAGACAAAATTCAAATTAAATGATGGCTGCAGTACTGTATCGAATTCAACGTACTGGGAAAGTTCGTACAGGAGTCTGAAGACTGTAAGAAAACTTTTACAGATCTTAACGTTTGTAAAGAGCTCTACAGGAGTCTGAAGACTGTAAGAAAACTTTTACAGATTTTAAGGTTTGTAAAGCGCTGTACAGGAGTTTGAAGACTGTAAGAAAGCTTTTACAGATCTTAACGTTTGTAAAGAGCTCTACAGGAGTCTGAAGACTGTAAGAAAACTTTTACAGATTTTAAGGTTTGTAAAGCGCTGTACAGGAGTTTGAAGACTGTAAGAAAGCTTTTACAGATCTTAAGGTTTGTAAAGAGCTGTACAGGAATCAGAAGACTGTAAGAAAACTTTTACAGAGTTTAAGGTTTGTAACGAGTTGTACAGGAGTTCGAAGACGGAAAGAAAGCTTTTACAGATCCTAAAGTTTGTAAAGAGCTGTACAGGAGTCTAAGGCTGTAGGAAAACTTTTACAGATCTTAAGGTTTGTAACGAGTTGTACAGGAGTTTTGAAGGCTGTAAAAAAAAAACTTTTACAGATTTTAAGGTTTGTAAGAGTTGTACAGGAGAGAAAACATTCACAGATGTTAAGGTTTTTAAAGAGTTGTACAGGATTTGAAAGCTATAAGAAATCCTTAGCAGGAGATCTTAAAGTTTGTAAAGAGGTATACAAGAGTTTGAAGGCTGTAATAGATTTTAAAAAAAACAGAATTAAGGTTTGTAAAGCATTGTGCAGGAGTTCGAAAGTTGTGTGAAAACCTTTACAAGGGAGCTTAAGGCTTGCAAAGAGTTGTACAGGAGTTTGAATGCAGTCAGAAAAATTTATGAAGATCTTTAGGTCTGTAAAGACTTGTGTAAGCGTTTGACAGCTGTAAGAAAACTTTTACAGATTTTAAGATTTGTAAAGTATTGTCTGAAGTCAGTATGAAAACTTTTACACAGGAGATTGTAGGATTAGTAAAGAGTTATATAGGGGTTTAAATGAAGAAAGAAGATCTTTTTCAGGAGACCAGTAATATCTGTAAAATATTGTGTAGGAGTCTGAAGAGAATATTATATTTTTAAGTCATCGTAAGGTCTGTAGAGACACGTACAGAATTGGTATAAGGAAATAGGTAGACTTGTACATGAGATCTTATGATTTGTAAAGAATAAAGCAAATGTTAGAAAGGAGCAATAAAACTCTTTTGCAGGAGAACATGTCCTCAAAAGATCGTGCAAGAGTATGAAGACAGAAAGAAAGACTTTTACAGAAGGTCATAATGTCTTTGAAAAGTAGTACAGGAGTTGAAAGGAGTAATATAATTCTTTTACAGCTCATAAGGCTCTCAAGGAGACATGCTTGAGTATGGTCAAGAGAGGTAATAGACTTCCATACATGGTCAAAAGAGGTAATAGACTTCCATACATGGTCATGAGAGATAATAGACTTCCATACATGGTCAAAAGAGGTAATAGACTTCCATACATGGTCAAGAGAGATAATAGACTTCCATACATGGTCAAAAGAGGTAATAGACTTCCATACATGGTCAAGAGAGGTAATAGATTTCCATACATGGTCAAAAGAGGTAATAGACTTCCATACATCATGATGCTTGTGAACTGTGCTGGTCTAGGAAGAGCTTGTAAAGAATTGTTCAAGAGTTTGAATTAATTAGAGATTGTCAATTAGTACAAAGCCTGTCTGAGCAGTGGAATGGTCTTTGAGAAAATAGACGAAAAGTTAGATTAGAGATTGTCAATTAGTACAAAGCCTGTCTGAGCAGTGGAATGGTCTTTGAGAAAATAGACGAAAAGTTAGATTAGAGATTGTCAATTAATACAAAGCCGTCAGAGCAGAGAAACATACTTAGAGGAAAGAGTGGAAAAGTCAGTCTATCGGTTAACGTCGCCCGCACACGGAGTGACGTTGGCGTTTAATCGTTGGATATTACAGAACTGCAGAAAAAAATTACATTAAAGATGGTTTAATATCCCTGTTTTCAATCAACAATAAAATGTTTGCCTTAAATCAATGCTTTCAGTCAACAGTATAAAGATTGCTTTGATATCAATGATCTATGCGAACATAATTTTATAGAGACAGATAGTGAAGATACACAGATGTCAGTTGGGATAATTAATTGTGAATAATAGGAAGGAAATGTGTTTTATTTTTCCAGTCGTACAAATTAAACTCGTTCTACAAATAAGCGCACACATTGCCCGTAGAGTGGTTAACAAGCAACTCAATGGCGAACAGCTACTGGACATTATTATGCAGTTAAAAGGTGACAGATACTGGACATTATAATACAGTTAAAAGGTGACAGATACTGGACATTATAATGCAGTTAAAAGGTGACAGATACTGGACATTATAATGCAGCTCAGTGGCGAGCAGCTACTGGACATTGTAATGCAGCTCAAGCTGGACAGTCACTAGCAGGACGTTGCCATATTTAATTCCCTGCACCCCCTGTAAATCCGCAATAATGTTATATATTATAACTAATGTTTTTAAAACAGACTGTTGTAATTTACAGAATATTTTCCTCGTTATTTAGTACAGCAAATGGGATATAATTTACGTCATATTTTCTTCTCTTTAGAAGGTGTATACAAAACCGGAAAATAAATCAATTCGTTTTTGAAAGCTTTGTCACTACAATAATGCAACAAATCAAATAAAGAAAGTAAAGAGCAATATATATTTATATCACAAGGAAAAAATAAAGGACCACGACAGAACAGGAAAAAATTTCCACGATAGTAAAAGATCGAAGATAAAAGTGAAAAGGTCGATGAAAAAAGATAAAAGTCAAAGATAAAAAAATGAAGCTGTCCAAGGTGAAAAGAAAAAAGACGACAAAGTGAAAAACTAAGATGTAAAATAAAATTTACGAATGCTTACCGGTGCTCCCGCCCAAAATGGTGTCTCTCGTACGGGTAGGACAGGTAAAAACAGGTACAGGTACACCGACAACGCTGTCACTCCACCCCCCAACACCAACTGCATGAATACAAGAAAAATGTGCACACGGCAACAACCACCACCATCACGACCGCTATCGCTTTCATCACCTCCGCCACCGCTGCCGCCGTAGCAACATTTACTTCCACAACAACCGCTTCCACAGCAACGACAACAGCAAGCACTTTCGCGCGCTAAAGATGCTCTGCTGCCCATTTTTCGACGACGGACACGGCGGGGCTTGTGCCTGGAAGCAAATTCTTGGGGGTTGAGATTCTGGGGAACAGTCGTCTCCAATCCAACCAGCATAGACCGCAGTTCCGGGCTGCTGTATGAGAGATTGCCTCTAGCAGAAATGCTGCAACTGCTGCCGACCACCTGGTTAAACTTGATGGAAGATGCGGAATGTGCCCTCGGTCGCCCCGTTAGAACCATTGTAGTTGTTGATGTTGCTCTTTTTTTTCCCGTTCACCGCCAAATGGCTTGGCGTTTGAAAAGCGTCAGTGGCGGGCGTTAGATAAACTGCCAGATGCACGCTCGCGGTGGTTTTATGTGCCAGGTGGAGGGTAGGAGGTTCACACACGCACGCAGACTTGAAGCGGGACTGTATCTTTTCTGCTCTTAAGTTTTGAAACTTTGTCCTCCAGCATTTTAACGTTTGTGACGGAGATAAAGTGCATTCCGGGCCGTTAATGTCGAGTCCGGGATGAGTTGATCCGTTTGGTACCTTTGGACAGATTAGGTTTGGCACCGATTGTGGTTTTTCAGATATGCCAGTTTGCCTTTTACAAAGGTTACGGGCACACACACACGACTACATGCTGAAAGGAAAGAATGAAAAATAAGAAAGAATAAAATAAAGAATGCGAAACGAACACACACATCACTAATATGGTGAAATATGAACCCTTATGCCACTGGTTCAAAAGCCATTTCCATGATAATCAACCTTTGAACGACTTTTCAGCATACTTTTAACTATTGACACAATCGGCTTTCAGCTGACAATGACTCTATTGACATAACACGACGGATCTGTACATGGCTGGCACTCAGATGACAACAACCTTACTGACTACACAACTCGATAAATGCTTACAAGGCCGGCAGTGACTGCAAAGCAAGACAACTCCCACTTTCTCTGAGTCATGTGTTTAAGATATTGCTGTGAATGTTTTTGCTTTTAAAGCGGAAACTTTCACAATTCCTTTGAGGGACTAATGTGAGAAGCAGGTTCAAGGCTGTCATGTTACTTGTGACACAGTGCCTAGCTTTATTTGTATGTTGTGACTGGTGTGATGGCTAATTTATTGGAGCTGTAAAGTATGACTGGTGTGGTGGCTAATTTATTGGAGCTGTAAAGTATGACTGGTGTGATGGCTAATTTATTGGAGCAGTAAAGTGCGATTGGTGTGATGGCTAATTTATTGCAACTGTATGTTGTGATTGGTTTGATTGCTAATTTATTTGAACTGCAAAGTTTCACTAGAATGAAAGTCAAATTTGTTGGAGTCGTATTAGGCCCAGGGCTGTTTGTAGAAGTTATAAGGTGTGGTCAGAGACAAGGTCGAGTTTACTGAAGTTGTCACTCCTGACGGTTAAGATTAATGAAGTAACAAATTCCGTGACTGCAGTCAAAACCAAATTTGTTCAAACTATAAATCGTGATTAGTGTCATGACCAAAGTCGATGGAGAATTAAAGCATGACTGAAAAGATGAAGTTTGATAGAGTTGTAAATCGTGAGTGAAGTCAGGTTGAAGTTTGATGGAGTTGTAATTTAGTGATGAGTATGACGGCCAAGTTTAATCGCAAAAAATATTACGGCCATGTTTACTGCAGCCCCATTGCCACTGCTTCTCACTGGAGTCCACACTTCACTAATTGGCAAGCTTTTTTGGTTAAAACATTTCCCAGTTCATTTAAAAGTGAAACGTGTCAATTAATTTAGAACTACAATATTTTACAGTTCATTTGTAAGTGGAACGTGTCAGTTCATTTAGAACTACAACATTTCTCAGTTCATTCAGATGTGGACCGTAGTACATTTAAAACTACAATATTTCTCAGTTCATTCAGATGTGGACTGTAGTTCATTTAGAACTACAATATTTCTCAGTTCATTCACATGGACCGTAGTTCATTCTTCATTTTGACTCGTAGCACATATCGCAGTTTGTGAAGGCAGCAGTATTTCACATTTCAATTAGAGCTGTACCAAATGTCGAGCATTTGTTCCAAATTGGAATGAACTATCACTTTATTTCAAGACCTATTTCTTGAATTGTGCATTATTCTCAGCACATTCATCAAGTAAAGTTATATTACCGTCTCGGCATAAACGTCATTTCTTTCAGAAGCCGGATTTGAATCACCTAATTCCCGCGCTCTTCCAACCACCGTTTGTTACGTCGAAAATAGACAGAAAACTCTAAAACAAAACAAAACAAAATCCTCAGATCTCCAGAAACTCACTGAAACCAAAGATGAATGTATATAAACCATATAATCCACTGTTGGGCGTACACACGACAATACCATGACGTCACGAACACTGGCCTGCCTGTGTAATATGCACTCATCCTTGCAGCAGCTGCCACTCACTGCCTTTCTCCAGTACACGTGACTTTGACCTGCGTGCGCAGAAACGAGGGCCCGCAACTTTGTTATAATTTTTACTTACAGACACCGGCTAGTATTTATTCCGCGCCTCGAGAAGAAAATGGGGCATTTGCACAGATGCAAAAAAATAATACAACAGAAAACCTCTCTCTCTCTCTCTCTCTCTCTCTCTCTCACACACACACACACACACACATACACACAATCACTCACTGTTACGCGTGCGTACTCGTGACGAGGTCACGCAGTTCAGCCTTGCAAGTGAAGAGCAATCGAAAGCACTGCTATGAAATAAAATTCACGAGCTGACTCCATTCTCTCCCGCTCTCTCTGGGAAGAAAAATCAGTTTTGATCTGTCGATTGGAAATTCTTTCTGTTTGACAACGAGAAACACCTTCCATCTGGGTTGTCAATTTGAATTGTTTTTTCCTGCTGGTTGTAGTTTTGTTGTTTCGATACTGCTGCTTTGTTTTGTTGTTTGTATATGCAAATATCTGTGAAGTTTGAAAGCTAAACATCGTGCTGATTTTGGTCAGGAATCACTCATAGAAAGTTAGCCTAAGCGAGGATCGAGATTGTATAAAACGTTTACAACTAACAGTAGCTGTGTCTGTTCATCTCCCAAGCAGTTCGGCCCCAATTCCCATCCCGCATCTGAGTCTCCATCTCCCTCATACCTCACCCCCCGACCCATCCCTCTCTGTTTGCTTGCCGTCTGTTTCTTTGCTCCATATTCATGGCTCTTGCTTATCAAAATCTCGTCATTTTTGAGCGGGAGCAAAGCTACGAGAGTCGCCATTCCATCTGTTCGTTGGCGAGCAGAAGATAAAAATAGAACACTGAAAACTGAGCACGCACGTGCAAAGAACGTAAAAATAGAACGCTATAAAAATAGAATCCAGGGAAATGAGCACGCACACGTGCATAGAAAGTAAAAATAGAACTCTGGGAACTGAACACACGCACATGCATAGAAGATAAAAACAGAACACTAAGAACTGAAAACGCACGTGTATAAATATTTTAAAAAAGAAACAAAACCATAATCCTGGTGACAGAGCACGCACGTGTATATAAAAAAAAAAATTCTGGAAACTGACCACGCAGGTGTCTCAAAACTGAAGGGTAGGCACGTCACGTACTAAAATGAATGAAATGTACGTACCACCCCCAATGTCACGTACAAAATGAATGAAATGCACGCATCACGCCGAACGTAGCGTACTAAATGAAATGTGCTCATCACGCCGAATGTCACGTATTAAATGAAATGTGCTCATCACGCCGAATTTGTCACGTACTAAATGAAAGAAATGTACGCATCACGCCGAACGTCACGTACTAAATGAAAGAAATGTACGCATCACACCGTACGTCACGTACTATATGAAAGAAATGTACGCATCACGCCGAACGTCACGTACTAAATGAAAGAAATGTACGCATCCCGCCGAACGTCACGTACTATATGAAAGAAATGTACGCATCACGCCGAACGTCACGTACTAAATGAAAGAAAAACAAGCACGTATAAAGAAGTAAAAACGTATGGGTAGGCCTAAATAGGGACATAAAATTTAATAAATCGTCACAGTACTGAACTTACAGCATAATAACACATTTGTGAATACTATCTGGCTTTAGTTTTTAAACATCTGACCTGAGTAAGTGGTGGTGGCGGTGGTGGTGGCAACTGATTTGTATGTAAATGGAGAGGAAGAGGAAAGGCAAAATCTATAAACTTTGCCGATGTATTGCCGACGAAAGTTTAAGTGCAACCATTTTGAAACTACCAGTCAAACACAACTGTGCTGAAGATGTGTTGCAATACATTCATTATTTTTAAAATATGCCTTAGTTAACATTGTAAATTATATAGTCACATTTCATTTATTTTATTAGATATTTATTATAATAATTACTGTTTTTAGTATTGGGTAATAATACTATTTTATATTTTAAATCAATGCTTATAATAAATATTCTTGAAAATATTAATTTGTTACATTCCGCTTACAGATTACAATCACTAAATAATGCCAACACTAATTTGCTATCACATTTATAAACAAGCGTTTCTAAATAAAATAACAATAAAAATGTATAATCAGATATTTTAATTTGTATGTTTCACGCACACGCGTATATGTATAACTCTGTATGCTGTCTCATAATTCGTTGCCAAATAATCTTTTTCATTTTATATGTTATATGTATATTTGATTGTTGATTTAATAAATTTATTGTGAAATATAGAACTTCTAACACATATTGATAACCTTATGTTGTAGAAGAAAGTGGGTGGATGGGGGCTCGCTAATCTAGATTAAAGATAGATTTGTATTTTCTTCGGTAATTAGTTTTCCACCAACAGAAACATTGTGTGACGTAAATGTTTGTCTTTAATGTAGTGGAAGAGAGAAAACGTCAGCACTTGCAATTCCGCTAAGTGAGAGAGACGAGTGGGGTCTGCAGGAGAATTATTAGTAACATAAATTAAGTTTTTCCTCACTTGTAATTAGTTATGAATGATTAATTAATTAATTATAATAATAACCATTAACTAAGTGGCGTAGCCGTCATACTCTGCTTTGCAACACGAAAACCATTACATCAACAATGCCACACGAAAACCCTTACATCAACATTGCTTTGCCACACGAAAACCCTTACATCGACAATGCCACACGAAAACCCTTACATCGACATTGCTTTGCTACACTAAAACCCTTACATCGACATTGCTTTGCCACACGAAAACCCTTACATCAACATTGCTTTGCCACACGAAAACCCTTACATCAACATTGCTTTGCCACACGAAAACCCTTACATCGACATTGCTTTGCCACACGAAAACCCTTACATCGACATTGCTTTGCCACACGAAAACCCTTACATCGACAATGCCACACGAAAACCCTTACATCAGCATTGCTTTGCCACACGAAAACCCTTACATCAACATTGCTTTGCCACACGAAAACCCTTACATCGACACAGGAGTAAAGTAAGCAATCAACAATTTTCCATTATCAGTAACTGATAATGCAACAGTGCATGACAAACTGTGTCGGTTGGATACAAAACCCCATTAAATGGTGACCATTTCACTGAAATGTCAAAGGTCAATCACGACGGTCTGTGGTAGTGCATATACAAAGACGTGGGCTATTAGATTGTAGAAGAAATCACTCAAGAACACCCATCAGTGGAGTGTTGAAAAAATCACTCAAGAACACCCATCAGTGGAGTGTTGAAGAAATCACTCAAGAACACCCAATCAGTGGAGTGTTGAAGAAATCACTCAAAAACACCCAATCAGTGGAGTGTTGAAGAAATCACTCAAAAACACCCAATCAGTGGAGTGTTGAAGAAATCACTCAAGAACGCCAATCAGTGGAGTGCTGAATAAATCACTCAAGAACACCCATCAGTGGAGTGCTGAATAAATCACAAGAACACCCATCAGTGGAGTGCTGAATAAATCACTCAAGAACACCCATCAGTGGAGTGCTGAATAAATCACAAGAACACCCATCAGTGGAGTGCTGAATAAATCACTCAAGAACACCCATCAGTGGAGTGCTGAATAAATCACTCAAAAACACCCATTAGTGGAGTGCTGAATAAATCACTCAAAAACACACATCAGTGGAGTGTTGAATCAATCATGGACAAACACCAATCAGTGAAGTTCTGAATAAATCATACACGAACACCCACCAGTGAAGTTCAGTATAAATCATACACGAACACCCATTAGTGAACTATTTGATTGCTGAACAACGCACACATGAACATCTCACAGTGACAGTGTGAAATATTTTTTAAAAGGAAGTATTGCTGACACCGAGATAACGAAATCAAAACACTCATTAGAAAAAGAAAGAAAGTTAAAGTGTAAAAGAATGGAAAGGAAGTAAAATATATGTTGTGTGCGATTCCAGACATGTGTACGTGGCTTTGGTCGCGAAAGCTTTGATGACAAAACGAAATTTTATTGCAGTTTTTTTCTACACAGATTAATGAAAGGGAGTTAAGGCCTCCTACGGGTGCTAGTGTTTCTATTTTTATTCTTTTCCGACTCCGTTATAATCTATTACAAGAAGGTGGAATGAATAGTTCCTTATTATTCTGACGAAAATTGGTTGGCTGTAGAATGACGTTGTAGGGCGAGTCATGCAAACCGTCTGCGAGCAGTGCCGGAACAAGAAAGAGGTCTTTGTCAGACTTTAACATTTCAATCCTGCATCTAACTGGTACAAAGTGCCTAAACAAGTCTTTGTCAGACTTTAACATTTCATTCCTGCATCTAATTGGTACAAAGTGTCTATACACAAGAAACGGGTCTTTATCGGACTTTAACATTTCATTTCTGCATCTAATTGGTACAAAGTGTCTTACGCCAGCAGCAAAACTTTTATGTACTTTAACATTCGTTTGGGTAAGATTTAATAAGATTTAAAATTGTAAACTGTTTAGCAATACTCCTTTGGGCAAGCTTAAAATTGCTAACTGTTTAGCAATATTCGTTCGGGTAAGTTTTAATAAGATTTAAAATTGCGAAATTCTTAATAATATTCGGTTGGGCAAGTTTTAATAAAATTTAAAATTGCGAAATTCTTAATAATATTCGGTTGGGCAAGTTTTAATAAAATTTAAAATTGCAAACTGTTCAGCAATATTCGTTTGGGCAAGTTTTAATGAGATTTTAATAATATGAGAATGACGGTTAAAATCAGTTGGGTATGACTTATCTATTACTTAACGGGTTAATTAAAGAGAAGTGTGGGTTGTTGAAGTAACATCTTTTTGCAGAGAGGTAACCCTGTGTTACCATCCCTATATCAGAAAATAAAACCTCTGCCTCAATGATCTAGCAAAACAAGAATTCCTCGTACACACTACTTGCATTTATGAAGAGACAGGTGGAAATGCAATGACTACAGATTATTGTCTCACTTCACTAAAATTTAATACACTTTCTCACAGATTCGCCCACATAAAGCAAATGTAAAACAAATGACAAATAAACGGGAAGCTTTTAAAAAAATATTTGAGAGAAGTAAAGATTGTAGCTAAATATAGAGCAGATCTAAACTGGCAAAGACTAAAATCGAATATGTCGTCAAGCAGACAATTTAAAAGAAGAACGATTATAATGCTTTACATTCAAACTAAGCTGGATTACAATATTCTGGTCTGATTGGATTAATTAAAAGTGCCGTCTGAAGGCTGCTGAACGCTAGCATAGTAGATTAATGACAGCAGCACATTGCAATTATTCCGTCAAGCGGAGTATGACGTGTCAGGACGTCACTTCCTGGCAAATGGTGGGAAAGAACGTGTGTGGTAACAGCTATGGACTGGTGCTGTAGTCAGCTGTTGCCCACATTTAGATTAAACGTTATGTAACTAACAGCACCAACTTCTTGCTGTGAGTGTAATTCATCAAGATCAGAGCACTTCTAATGGAAATAATTGGGACTGGACGACAGGGAAACACTAGTGCAAGCAGAAGGTGCAGCTGATTTGACGAATCATGGAACTCTGTGCTTTACAGGATCACATGGAGGAAGCAAGTGACAGACAGATTAAATTCAAGCTTGCAGGGTTGTATTCAAATAAATATGTTCACATTTAGGTTTTCTGGAGAGTCAGTCTGGACAATGAATGAAATGTATTCGAGATGTTAAGCCGATACAGTAGTATGATTGCTTCTGGCACTTTCCAAACAGTCCCACGGCAAATCCAGATTTATCGACTGCCTTGTAACAGAGCTTAGTAGTATGAAGCACAGTGATCAGTAACCTACAGTAGTAGTCTGCACCACAGTGACCAGTAGCCTAGAGTAGTAGCTTACAGTGAAGTCACCAGTAGCCTAGAGTAGTAGTCTGCACTACAGTGACCAGTAGCCTAGAGTAGTAGCTTGCACTACAATGACCCCAGTAGCCTAGAGTAGTAGCTTGCAGTGAAGTCACCAGTAGCCTAGAGTAGTAGTCTGCACTACAGTGACCAGAAGCCTAGAGTAGTAGCTTGCAGTGAAGTCACCAGTAGCCTAGAGTAGTAGCTTGCAGTGAAGTCACCAGTAGCCTAGAGCAGTAGTTTGCACTACAATGACCCCATTAGCATAGATTAGTAGCTTGCAGTAATTTGACCCCAGTAGCTTGCAGTACAGTGACCCCAGTAGCCTAGAGTAGTAGCTTGCAGTACAGTGACCCCACTAGCCTAGAGTAGTAGCTTGCAGTACAGTGACCCCACTAGCCTAGAGTAGTAGCTTGCAGTACAGTGACCCCAGTAGCCTAGAGTAGTAGCTTGCAGTACAGTGACCCCACTAGCCTAGAGTAGTAGCTTGCAGTACAGTGACCCCACTAGCCTAGAGTAGTAGCTTGCAGTACAGTGACCCCAGTAGACTATAGTGGTACCTTGATGATCGTTCAGCCACGAAAACATTGTACCCAGATCTTTGCACGGCACAAATGAGACCCATTCTGTAACATAAAGCACTGTCTATCATGACCCCACTATGTCACCAATGAGACCCATTCTGTAACTAAAGTACTGTCTATCGTGACCCCACTATGTCACCAATGAGACCCAATTATCTCTACGGCACAGTCTTGAGCGATATTTCACAAGTTCGGAAATAAAAGCTCACATTTAACACGAAGTTTACTAAATGGTCAGTCAAGAAAATACTGATTTACAACAAAAGCTAAACAAACTATCGCATATACATTCACAGTAAGTAAATTAAAAATATATAAGTAAGCAAGAGTCGTGTAATCAGAATAAAAAATGCTCTCTTTCGCTTGGTATGATCTACGATATTTTTCATTTCTATATATAAAAAGGTGAATTTAAACTATCATACAAAAATACAACTGAGGATTACATGTTCAGTAATCTCGCCACTGTTTCTCCAGGTTTAGCTAGTAACACTCGCCACTGTTCCACGAGATCTAGCCAGTAACACTCGCCACTGTTCCTCGAGATCTAGCCAGCAACACTCGCCACTGTTCCTCGAGATCTAGCCAGCAACACTCGCCACTGTTCCACGAGATCTGGCCAGTAACACTCGCCACTGTTCCACGAGATCTAGCCAGTAACACTCGCCACTGTTACTAGAGATCTAGTCAGTAACATTCACCATAATTCCCCGTCAGTTAAATTCTCCACTGTTCCCCGATATCTCGTTAGTAACATTCGTCCGTCATTATTCCTCGAAATCTATTCAGTAACACTCGTCACTATTCCTCGATATTTAGTCAGTAACACTCGCCTTAAATTCGCCGAGATTTAGTCAGTAACATTCGTCACTATTTTTCGACATCTAGTCAGTAACACTGGTCAATATTCGTAGAGATCTAGTCCGTTATATTAGTCCTATTTCACTAGATCTAATCATTAACACTCACCACTATTCACCGAGATCTCTTTAAAAACTCTCGCCACTATTCCTCCAGATCTAGACAATTAAATTTTTTTCTACTATTCCCTGAGATCTAGTCAAACTTGCCACTAGGGTCAAGGAGTTGATGTACGTAACAAAATATATTTTATTTAATTTAGTTTGTGATTAGTTTTTAATAAATCATCATTCTCCAAGAATTGTCACTAAAATTTCTATAGATTGTCACATGAATCTCTCTTGACTGCGAAGTAGAGATCTACAGACTGCCACTAACACATTTAAATCACTACTAACTGCTACATACCACATTAAACTCTACAGATTACCATACTGACTGCTACCACTATTACTGACTGCCACTAGAAATTCTACTGAATGCTGTTTAAAACTATTTTTGCCACTTAGGGCTGTCAAATGCCACTTAAAACTCTACTATCTGACATTTAAAGTCCTAACTGCCACTTACAGCCACTGACTCTCTTAGAACCAACGACTGCCACCTAAGTCCCTCTTGACTTGTACACAATGCTCTCATGGCTGACAGGGTTTTTCACCTAGAGCGGCTGGCTGCCACTGAAATCTGTCCTGATTATAACATAATGTTCTTACGGCTGACACTTGAAGCTACAGTCTGCTACCTAGAACTCTGACTGCCACTTTACAGCCACTGACTTCCTGTCACCTAAAGCTATTGGCTGCCATTGAAAGCTACTGACTGTCAGTTAATTCCTACTGTCTCTTAAAATTCTACTGACTGTCACTTAATCCCTACTGTCTCGTAAAGTTCTACTAGCTAATATATAATGCTCTAAGTTAGAAATCTATTAGTCGTCGATTATGTATCTAATGGTTGACATTTAACTATCTAATGGTTGACATTTAACTATCTAATCATTCTAATGGCTGATACGTTTCCGGGCGCATGTCAGGTTATGCGGCCTGCGTTCAGTTGCAGAGGCCGATGGGAAGATAAACGCGCTACGACTCGCAGGGAAGTAACTGTATACTGGATCTTGAACTATATCTACCTATTAGCATACTTGACACGAGGGCTTTAGAGAAAGGAGAACACAACTCTCAAAACGCAGGTGCCAAATATCAAGCAGTTTCTTTGAGCGCCAAGGGAGGACTCGATAAGATGGACACCTCGCCTGTTATCAAGATACGACCGAGATGCTATCACGTGGTCCCGTGCAGGCAGTTGGTGTTTGAAATGTAAAATCTGCGAATACGCGAGGGATACTGGGTACTTCCTGTAAGATCCGTTACTAAAAATAGGAAGTACAATGCTCATGTCGTACACGAAACCACACACTCTTATGCACGCACGCGAATAGACGGACGCAATACACACCAGGACTTTAGCTCTTCATAACAGGCTCGCAGTGAAGGTGATTGTAAAATTAAATTACAATCAAGACAACAGTTGTAATTGATCTCATTTTGCAAGATGCAAATTAGATAGACATATTGATAGATAGGCCGTAGAGCTGACATACTGACAGAATGGCCACAGGACAGACATATTGACAGACAATGACAGACAGGCAATAGGACCGACCTATTGACTGAATGGTCACATGACAGACAGAGGCAAAGAAGCCATAGGACAGACCTTATGAAAGACTGGCCACAAGACAGTCATATTGAAAGACTGGCCACAGGACAGACATAGTGAAATACAGGCCATAGGGCAGAAAGTGACAGACCACAGGACCGACGTATTGACTGACAGGCCACAGGACAAACATACTGACAGAACGGCCACAGGACAGACATTGTGCATACAGGTCACATGACAGACATAGACAGGCCACATGACAGACATAGTGAAAGGCCACAAGACAGACATAGTGAAAGATAGTCCACAGGACATACATAGTGAAAGACAGTCCACAGGACAGACATATTGAAAAACAGTCCACAGGACAAACACTGACAGAATGGCCACAGGACAGACATAGTGCCGTACAGATCACAGGTCAGGCATATAGACAGGCCACACAACAGCCAGACCACAGTCATTTATATAAGGACAGAGCTTGTAATAACAGTTTAAGAGACAAAGATGTGACAGAGAGCCAACAGTTAGACATTGGTACATGGAAATCGTGACAGGACAACACCAGATATTCCGATACAAACCAACATACTGACAGTCAGAGATACTAATAAACAGCCCAGCAGAGATATCGATACACAAACACATCTACACACTGACAGACATGGCAACACACTAAGTTACTAGCATATTGAGAAATAGACACACTGACGATCAGGCCAGCATACAAAGATATTAGCACATTGAGAAATAGAAACGCTGATAGGCAGGCCAACATACAAAGATACTAGCACATTGAGAAACAGACATACTGACAAGAGTCCATTAAGCGAAAACACCAACACATTGAAAGATCGAAATATTGACATACATGCGAACACTGATATACTGACACATAAACAGATCGACATACACACGTTCAAGAACTTTGAATGCGACGATCAGATTTGATAATATAAAGTGGTTGATCTATCTATCTATCTATCTATCTATCTATCTATCTATCTATCTAGCTAGCTATCTATCTACTTACCTATCTATCTATCTATCTATCTATCTATCTTTCTATCTATCTATCTAAGTGTGGAGTACATGTATGTGTGTACATGAAGGCGTGTACCTGCCCACCTCACGCTTTTATTAAATTAATTAAAGGATTAAATTAATGCAGTTCATAATAAAATGTTGAAAATAATAATTATAATTCAAATAGTCATAATAGCTGTGACTTTGTTACTTCAAATTCTTATAAACAGCGATCTAACTTGAAGCCCTGGCACTTTAATTAAAGACCAAATGAAATTGAATCTAGGTCAACCCACAGATAAGAATAAATCCGCATGAAATGAATAATTCCCATTCTTAGAATCACGATTGCAAAATTTAAACTTTCAGAGATTTGTATAAGTGCATTTATTTCAGTATTGAAAGTCTATATTTCTCAATCAGAGCTCTCGTTTTTTTGAGAGACTGACTTCTCACATAACAACATTACATGTGACGTCACGATGTGGATTTACAATCGACATGCACTGTCCGACATATTGTCCTAGCTAACATATAGTCATTGGTGGAACCTTGTAGTGAAACAAATTTAGATCTTGGTAGAATAGCGTTTATGATTCAGAGACCCTATTATAATCTTGATTTGTAAACTATTGTTTATAACTTAGGGATTTTTCAATTTCCATTGTTTGGTCTGTTAACATTACTTCATTATTACTGCATAACTGTATCTGAAAAAGTCTGTAACGTTTTCAATTTCCATTGTTTGGTCTGTTAACATTACTTCGTTATTACTGCATAACTGTATCTGGAAAAGTACGTAACGTTTTCAATTTCCATTGTTTGGTCTGTTAACATTACTTCATTATTACTGCATAACTGTATCTGGAAAAGTACGTAACGTTTGAGAGTGCACATAACTTTACAGTGAACTAAATAATTGAATTCATTAACTGGAAAATATAATCTGAGGAGTTCTCCAGGAAAGAGACAACATCTGTCCAGCCGAATTTCTCCAGAAGAATTATTGTTGTTTCTCTACAGCCATTGGCAGACCTCCCTTTTACGTCTTCCTTGAAACTGGACTGGACTCCGAGTGTGTGTTGTTTTGTGAGTCCATGAAGGCAGCCAGTGAAGCACCGACGTCATCCAGTGCAGCTGGAAAAACAGAAGAGAAGAAACATTAATTCAGGTCACGTTGACAATTCATAAAACTATTTGCACTGTCCTTATTCTGTGATGTGCATCATTCATGTTGTCTGAATGTCAGTTAATTGAAGAAAACTGTTAGTGAATATTGTTTACTCTAGGAGCCTCTGGGGAAAGCTAGAGATACTTTTCTGAAACACTATTATAAACATTTAATAAGAAAGCCTTTTTTTCAGGCCTAGAAATACTTTGGACCACTGACGCATCTATATATTTGCTGTGCATTTCTGTGTCTTCATTGCATACGACATTATTTGTATTTGATCAATGTTGAATTGTTGTGTAGTGTGTAATTAATTATACTGTTAATAAATTTTATTTCTTTGTTTATCAAAACCATCGACCTCCTGCTTAACTGGGTTAAAAGGTCAGGAGTAGGGGTGGTAGTGTAATAATTAATAAGACGGGTATATACCTTTTCTGAGGGTATCCGCTACTGTGTTTGGACATTTGCCAGGTCAGAGTTATTCTGTAGTGTTCATTTAAAACACTGGGTATTACTCTGGGGAGAGTAGAGAGTTACTCTTTCAGTCCATTGCCCGCAAATTTAGTTTTATTATCATATATATATATTCAACAAACCCTTATCATCATCTTTTAATCTGAATTTGTATGAATTCATTTTATTACATCAGCAGTTGCCTGTTTTATTTGCATCACAATATTTTACTTTATATACTGTAGTATTACTTTCAACATTATTCATAACATAAATGTATATGACACATTTTCTTGAATAAATAATCTTTTTATTCTAGCCACTATCAGAATGAAATTTGGTTTATTTTCTGGGGCTGTTTATTTGGTAAATTCACTAGAATGCATATGATACTTATTCTTATGTATCCGCCATGACTACTTGTGAAATAACACCACAGAATCCAAATATATATGTCTGAAGAATGTGAACATATACTGTGAGCAGTATATAACCATTTAGGCTGAACAGTCAACGATTGATCATAATGAAGACGATAGACTTGAACATTCAATTTGCCAAGAATCCATTAATTTTATAATTTCTTGGAGCAGGGATATTCCATTTCCATGGCGACGCTTAAGAGTCTGTATCAGACGTAAACAGGTGGTACATGTGACTGCATTAACTTACCACTAGCTATTTTAAATATTAGCACAATCCCCACCCCTCCCCTCACATCTTCTTAAGTTTAATCAGTTTTATCGCTTGGTGAATAAGCAGAATATGTTGAAAGGCTTTAATCAGTGTAAATCTTGGTCATGAAAACGAATTTATTGATAAGAAATGCCCGGAGTTGCATAAAAGAACAGTGTAAAGATATTTTGCACTCGAAACTTAGAAAAACTTCGAGTACCTGTGGTGAGAAACCTGCCACACCGGGAGTCACGTGATCATGTAACTGTCGCGCGGTCCCAGGAAGCAATCATTCACGTGCTCGTTATCACTACTCTCATCACTCCGATGTGCACGCAGACTTCTGGAACTCTTCAAGAAGTTGTTGGCTTACTTATTTATTTTGCAAACTGCTTCCTTAATAACGAGCAAAGCATATGGTTCTTGCCGCATGACGCTTCACAGCAAATTGAATTGAAAAATGGTTGCCTAAAAAATTTACGTTTTAACTGGGAAAAAGATTTTTTATTAGGATTAAATATTTAGATTCCAAGATTAAAGTTTTCAATAGAGCCCTCTTGATTAGGAAATGGGCAAGGTTATCAAGGTCAATAAACTGGAGAAGTGAGGTCGCTTACATCATCAAATTACTGCTTGCTGCACTAACAAAAAATAATATGTTCTTTGAATACATTCTTCCGTTCCTTGGACATGTGTATTGTTATTCAATAAATTGACCACAACAAAGTGACGTAAAGCAATTACCTTTGAATGTTGTATTGTTATTCAATAAATTGACCACAACAAAGTGACGTAAACTAATTACCTTTGAATGTTGTATAGTTATTCAATAAATTGACCACAACAAAGTGACGTAAACTAATTACCTTATAATGTTGTATTGCTATTCAATAAATTGACCAAAACAAAGTGACGTAAAGTAATTACCTTTGAATGCTGTATTGTTATTCAATAAATTCACCACAACAAAGTGACGTAAAGTATGTATATAATTTTTGTTATCACTCTTTTGTGTGACCGAAAACAATCACATTTGACAAAACACTGACCAAGTTTGCATTTTAAAGAATGTTTTTACTCTCCAGATGATAAGCAGTTTCAAATATTATTAGTAATGAATATCGTAACTCGGTATCACTTTTGAAAATCAAGACAATGCCGCATCTTCATCTTCATTTTCTTCGTCGTTATCATAACCGCCACCGCCGTCACGGCCATCATAATCGTCATTACCATCAATTTATTTATTTCTTGATCTGAAGGGAAAGTGGGTATGGGAAAACAAAATTGCTTTACAAAAAAAAAATAAAAATGAAAAACTATTCTCTAATGGGTTCTCTAAGTACCAAGATAGTTAGTGTTATTTTATTTCACATACTGCCTCAAAATTATTTTATAATAAGTATTTATTTTTATTTTCTTAACAGTCTAGTCCAGACAACTATTGTTTTAAAGAGTCTCACAGGACTCGGATCACTTGTTTCTTTGTATTCTGTGTACACGCCCCCCATCCACTGTCTTCTTTGTATTCTGTGTACACGCCCCCATCCACTTCTTCTTCTTTGTATTCCGTGTACACAACCCCCATCCACTTTTTCTTTGTATTCTGTGTACACAACCCCCATCTACTGTCCTCTTCTTTGTATTCTGTGTACACAATCCCCCTCCACTGTCCTCTTCTTTGTATACAGCCCCCCTCCACTGTTCTCTTCTTTGTATTCTTTATACACAGCCCCCCCCCCCGTCCTCTTCTTTGTATTCTGTGTACACAGCCCTATCCACTGTCCTCTTCTTTGTATTCTGTGTACACAGTCCCCTGTCCACTATCCTCTTCTTTGTATTCTGTGGACACAACCCCTGTCCACTATCCTCTTCTTTGTATTCTGTGTACACATCCCCTGTCCTCTTCTTTGTATTCTGTGTACACAACCTCTGTCCACTGTCCTCTTCTTTGTATTCTGTGGACACAACCCCTGTCCACTATCCTCTTCTTTGTATTCTGTGTACACAACCCCTGTCCACTGTCCTCTTCTTTGTATTCTGTGTACACATCCCCTGTCCTCTTCTTTGTATTCTGTGTACACATCCCCTGTCCTCTTCTTTGTATTCTGTGTATACTACCCCTGTCCTCTTCTTTGTAGGCCTATTCTGTGTTTACACTTCATTCTTTACGCCACAAAGTAGCCTTATAGATTTGGCATATTTTATTTACACTTAGATAAAATTTAATATTTCATAGCATTAAAGTTATAGAATCTTTTAATATTCGCAACAATAGCATTAATAAACATAAATAACAGTTCAAATACAGCGTATTTTAGCACAATAGCAGACGACACTGTACGTAGCGCCATGGACAGTCGTGGTGCAATAGGCCAGGAGTTAGTTCCCTTTGCGATAATTATTTTTAGGAATGATAACACAAGTTTCACAACTTCCGGGAAACGCCATACACAAGCTCTCATTGAAGTGGGCACCCATTCTTGCATGGTGTATAAATTCTAGGTGTTCTTGCAACTTCTTCAGAATCGAAATTGGCGGAAGCCGGACGCGCCTTCGGACAGTATAAGACACAAGGCCACAGACGGTAAGACGCATCTATAAATATCGTTATATTGGTTTTATGATTAAGTTTATTAACACACTAATAATAGTAATATCACTTAAAATATTTAAATACATATTTCATTATTTGAAATGAGATTGTATGTTTTAATTTACTTGAGCATTTAATTTACGAGACATTGAATTTTACCGCTAACCTCAGTGACAAAATATAAATCCTCCCATTTTACTTGAAAATCTGTCTTTTCGTCCGCGAGCTTTCCTTCTTTTTGAAACAGAAGACATTTATAATTATATGGGCACTTATTTTTATAAAAATGTAGCAAAATCATCTTGATCACTTCCACACAAGTAGATATCCACACTGTGCGCGGCAAGTATAATCAATCAAAAGACTGCCAATAAATAAGTAAGAACTTCTTATGGTTAAGACGGCATTAACATCAGCAGCGGCAAGAGAAAAATAAATAAATATCAATATGTCAATTTAAAAAAAAATCCTAAGTGGCACTTAGTTGTTGATGTGTGCCTATAAGGCATAATTAGCAATTAGTTTGTTGAAGTGTGCCTATAGGGCATAACTGGCAAATGGTCTCTTGACAAATATGTATTGAACTCTATTTGTTCATGTGTGAAGATTTTCCTTCTTACTCTTAGTCAGTGTTTAATTTTTTTTCTCCTTCAGATTCTTTAAATAGCAGCATCATCAAAAGTGACATCTTTTGGGAAGTCATCAGCAAATCACAGTATTCTAGCCATGGCTTCAGCATCATTAAAAGAATTCCCACAAGCGGCTGAGTTGGCTGAGGTGAAGGAAGCCTTCCCAAATCGTTGTCGCATTATGAAGAACATTGATATTTACTCAAACGTGGTTACACTCCAGCCCAAGGACATGGATATCACATTTAAATTTCATTTAAAAGGTGAGCAATGTGAAGTTTCCAGGTAAGTTTAAAGGTGAACTTTTTACATTTATTATTCAGCCTGAAGTGAGCATTAGAGTTAAAGATGAGATAATTTATAATACTGTTTGAACATGAGATTTTGAATTTAACAGCAAAAGAAATATACTGGTTAAAAGTGGAGTACTGAGCTTGAAGATGAGCATTATAGTTGTACATTTATTAATTTAGTCTAAAAGTAAAAGTTAACATAATACATGTACTTAATAATAGTTTAAAATAAGGATTATATAGTTTAAATGTGAACATTAGAGTTTAAAACCAAGAATCATGTACTTAAAAGTGAACATTATGTTTTAAAACCAAGAATCATGTACTTAAAAATGAACATTATGGTTTAAAAGCAAGAATCATAATTCGTATACTTAAAACTATATAAAAGTGAACATTAGTGTTTCAAGATAGATGATGATATGCATTTATCAAGCAGTGATAAGAAATAGACTATTAGAGCTTTATTATATTTAAATTACACTTTAAAGGTGGGGTACATTATACAATTTAAAGGTATCCATTAAATTTAAAATTACACTTTAAAGGTGGGGTACATTATACAATTTATAGGTATCCATTAAATTTAAAATTAGAGCTTTATTATATTTATTATACTTTAAAGGTGGGGTACATTATACAATTTAAAGGTATCCATTAAATTTAAAATTAGAGCTTTACTATTAAATGTTAGAATTTAATATGTATAGAAATAAAGTTGAGCAATATAGTGCTTTACAGAGTTTGTTGTTTAAATGTTAAATGTCTGAAAGTTGAACACTTCTCTTAATGGAGATTATGAATCAGCATGGCTTAATCTGAGTACATAAAGTCTCAAAAATATGTATACAAGAAAATGAATAATGGTCTTACCACTTTAAAGTGCATTAAAATTTGAGCAATAAACTTGATGGCATTTGTGATTTAATTTTAATACTCTAAAATGTCTGTTAAATAAATGTCTTACCCAGTTTTATAATAAAAATTCATACAGGGAATTAACTAAGTGTGATTCACTTGCACACATAAACACAATATTATTCTGTCAAAGTAGGTCATTAAGTGTTCACTGTTAGTGTTAATGAGTGATTCTGCAGATAATTCAGCTCAGGGCAGAATGCTATCTGTTTATCACTATAATTTATAAAAAGAATAAAAGAAAACATTCCACACAGGTTTTTGATACATTGTTTAAAGAATTCCTACTAAGAATATAATTGAAATATTATTTTAAAGATTATTGAAACCATTATTGACAACCATATTGAAAATACTATTCCAATATTACCAGTACAGTATGAACAGTGTTGATAACCATATTGAAATTGAAAATACTGTTCCAACATTACCAGTACAGTATGAACAGTATTGAAATCATAATTAAATTATTCTCAACAAAATTTAAAAAAAGCATAATATTTAATACATTGACCACACTATTTAAAAGAAATTGTTTATTTTTATCTTGAACTAACTATAAGGCATGTAGAATAATAAGTCATTGGCTCATTGTTGTCCAATGCTGACCACTGACTGATAATTATTATTTCAACATTTATACTATGAAACAACATAAATTCCCTTTTCAGTAATGAAATAAACTTATAAATTATCTTTTTATTTCAATAAAATAAAAAAAATAAAACCCCACCTCCCAAACATTAAAATTAAATCTAAACATTACGCTTAAAATAGTTATGTTTGGGAAGAAAAAATTGAAAGAAAATAATTAATTATATTTTTATATTTTAGAAATCTTTATCTTTTACAGAATCATACCCTTCCACAGCTCCTGACATTACTGTCCGTTCTGAAAGCATTCAGAAAGAAGGCATTGAAGAGTTAAGGGGTATACTGAATACGACTGCAGGGCAGATGTTGAATCAACCAATGTTGCAGACTCTCATGGACACTGCAATTGAATGGCTCCAAGGTCAGGGTGTGAGACCTGGTAAATCAGTTAAAACTGAAGATATAATCACCAATGGAAGAAAGAAAAACAGAAAACAGCGATCCAAGAAAGCTAACTCTGAGGAAGTTGACGACGACCAGAAAAAACCCTCAATGAAAACAGCAACTGATGTTATCAAACGTATACTCTGGGATGATAAGCTGGATAAAGATGACTTCCTCGTGGGATACCTTGATCGATTCCGAGGCATTGTGGAGAAATATTTTTCTGCTTTTTCCTGGGAGGACATTGCTTCTGTAGACTATGATGTGCTGGCTGTCCCTAAGCACCGCATTCAGTACTTCAAATACCGGACACAGAAAATCTGGGACAAGCCTTCCCGGCTTGATAATGTTTTTGGCTCATGTGGTAGTGGACTGACCATCTATGATGTCATTAGCAAGTACCAGGCAGATGAGGTGCAGAGCCAGGCTGGGGCCATGCCTACACCAGAAGTGACAAAATCCAGTGTAGCATTTGTTGAACCTCATTCCTCTGGTAACTTTTGTACAAATGAGCCAGATATCTCTGGTGACTCCTATACAAATGAACAGGAAGTCTCTGGTGACTCCTGTACAGACAGTTCTGACAGTGACGATGATGGCATAACTGTGACAATAGGTGCCACTGTCAATACAAAATACAAGGGAGACTCTGATGACTGTGATGAGAAAGAGGAAGACCAAGAGCTAGGTACAACCTCAACCTATGATCAGTTCTGGCAGGACAAAATGCGACCAAATTATTTCCTTGCAGTCCGTGTCACTGATGAAGAAATACGTCATGGAGTTGAACAGGTTCAGGACTATTTGCTCGATAATGAGCCTGTGTATGGCCCTTGTTGCATCTTGCCTCAGGCTCTGCACATAACATTATTCACGCTTGGCCTAGACACGCCTGAACAGGTCTCATATGCTGCAGAGGTTTTGCAACGCATCAAGTCAGACATAATCTCCTCTCTTCCGAAAGAACCACTGCAGATAAATGGTGTTTCAAACTTCTACAATCGAGTTATCTATGCCAAGGTTCATTATAAACCAGATTTTATGAACTTTGTTGATCACTTGAAACTGCTTGTGAAAGAAGCTGGTTTGGAGATTCGTGATGGCCATGACTTTGTACCACATATGACAATTATGAAAGTCACTCGTCCAGTATCCCGACAGAAGGGCAGTAAGAATGTTGACCCGTGGCTTTATAATAATTTTGAAGACATGTCATTTGGTCAGCAAGTTATTGATGGAATTTATCTCTGTTGCATGGGCAGTGAACGAAGAGAGGATGGCTTTTATATGTGTCCTAGTGAAATTCACTTTGTTTGATGATCAGTAAATTTTCTGTTGCTTGTTTACTGTGAACTTAATTTTAAAATGTTTTCCTTCAATAGACTGACTGATTTACAATTGCAGCAAGTAGTTCTATTATTATGGACTGTGACTGTTTTACAATTGCAGCAAGTAGTTCTATTATTATGGACTGTGGCTTAACAAGTAATAAGACATGTAAGTTTTAATTTCTGTAAATACAAACAGACTGATCAAGCCTATACTTGGTGAGAATGCTTCTTAGTTCTTTATAATATATATATTATACTAAATCAGTAAATAGTGTATTAGACCAATCTTCACAAATATTTTTCATAGCAATTATCAAATCTCCTAGAATACCCAGATAAAATTTATAATTATGTTATCCATAATTGAATCTCTTAAATTTAATTCAAGTTAGAAATCCTTGAAAGCACAGTCTTGTTTATAAATAATTGGAGAACTTTTAACCTAGTAACTGAATTATTGCTGGTTGGTAATAAAAGTACATTAGAACCACTTTATTAGTGCTGTCTGATAATAAAATAAAAATATGCAATAGAACTAATATTGCTGGCTAGTAAAGGGGAAAAAATTGGAACTGTCATATTTAGTGAGTAGACAACAGTGTAGCAAAATCATTATAATATAAATCACATCATTACACTGATGATACAGTTGAAAAGTATATTTCACAACGCATTTAAAGATTTATTATGCAAAATACACTTTACAAATCAGTCTCTACTTCACATTCATTTTGTAGGTGCAGTTTACAAAATTTTACCCATAATGCACATTTATGGATCAAGTAGAGTTTACAAACTTCACAAATATATGTATAGAATAGCTAGCAGAATTAACAAAACTCTAACTACAATATACATTTAATGAATTGGATGGATTACAAACTTCACAAATATATGTATAGAATAGCTAGCAGAATTAACAAAACTCTACCTACAATATACATTTAATGAATTGGATGGATTAGAAACTTCACAAATATATGTATTGAATAGCAAGTACAAAAAGCAAAACTACCTACAAATACATTTATTGGATCTGTTAGAGTTTACAAACTTCACAAATCTATGTATTGAATAGATAATACAATTAACAAAAGTCTGCCTACAAATACACATTCAGTTATAATGGATTGAATAGAGGTTATACATTTCACAAATATATGTACAGAGTAAGTAATGCAATTAACATAAGTCTACCTCAATGCATATTTATTGGATCAGTTAGAGTTTACAAATTTCACAAATGTATGTATAGAGTAACTAGTGCATATTAACATAAGTCTACCTCAATACATATTTATTGGATCAGTTAGAGTTTATAACGTCACAAATATATGTATAGAGTAACTAGTACAATTAACATAAATCTACCTAGAGTACACATTGATTGGATCAGTTAGAGTTTATAAACTTTACAAATAATGAAATATATGTATAGAATTAGTACAATTATCCTGTCATGTCATTATTAATATTATACTACTAGAACTCTCAATCACTATACATGTATTATATTAATATAGTGGGTGATATTTCTATTAATATAATACATGTATAATACATTACTAGAACTACCAATCACTATATAATAGAACTACCAATTACTATATTAATAGAACTACCACCCACTATATTACTAGAACTACCAATCACTATATTACTAGAACTACCAATCACTGTATTACTAGAACCACCAATCACTATATTAATATAAATAACAGTCACAATAGTTTCTAGTTGCAGCTTCTCACTATTCCAGTAAATCTAGCTGTCTTGTTATTCACCATACAGTGCATCTTTCTCAGTACCTAGCAACAAGTGCAGTTATTTCATTACTCAATAAACAGTGTAGCTATCTGAGTACTCACCAATCAGTTCAGTTATCTGAGTACTCACCAATCATTGAAGTCATCTCAGTACTCACCAGGCAGTGCAGCTATCTCAAAACTCACCAATCAGCACAGTAATCTCATTACTTACTATGCAATGCAGCTGTTTCATTACTTACCATATTATACATCTATTTTATTATTTACTATACAACATAGCTTTCTCATTTCTTTCCCCTTACAATACAACTATTTCATTACTTTCCATTCACTGTAGGTGTCTCTCTACTCATCATACAATGTTGTTAACTTATTTCTCACCAAATCAGTAATCTAACTCATTATTCACCATACAGTACTGTTAACTCATTTCTCACCAAATTACTCACCATACAATACAGACAACTTATTCTTCATAGTCCCAAGTAACTGTATCACTATTCACCATCCTCTTGGTCACCAGTGTATACCACCAGCAAGTACTGAAATTTAAAATATGTTCCCATCCGTGTCATATATTTGTGATAATTAAAGGCAATGATTATATTCTTTGTAATTTCCTAAAATGTTTCATTTCGAAGTTTATTGTACATTGTAATATCTTTTTATAAAAATACATGGAAACATTCCTTAATTTGTTAATTTCATTTTGTTTTTGAAATCTGTGATATTACATTTTTAAGAGGAGTTATGTGATCATTGCATGTAAAATTTGTTACTGATAATTTTATACTTTTACAGTGTTGATAATATTTATACTTCTGCACTTCATCTAGGTTGTACATATTGAAAATACTGATTAATATATTGAAAATATATTTTAATATCTGCATACTGTGATATTAATATTAGCATAATAAGCAAAGATACTTATAAAACAGTTCTGTTGAAATATAAATTAATTTTTAATTATATATGATTATAGTCATGGAAATCAAACTGAATAAATCGAAAATGTAATTTGCTGATATTGTTGAGTAAGAACTAGTTGTGCTGTATAATATATATTCCCAAATTTAGAAGTGTGTGTGTTTGTGCTGTGCTTCATTCAAGCAAGTTGTCTTTAGTTTACCAGAGAAATATTTAGACAGCATATTTTTTAGTTTCGTTCTATTCAAATCAGTCTACATTCAGTCAGATATTTAGACTTCTTACATGTTTTGTTTTTTAAATGGACATTTTTATTAGCATTTCATATTAATTAAATCTCCAAACACACCATTGTGGTGCAGTTTATCATTATGTAATAATGTGAATGCATCTCTGCATGCATGCGCGCGCGCCCACCCACACACACACACACAAAAACAAGTGCATGTATATACAGAGTGGCCCAAAAGTAGGTTTACAGTTATCACGTAGACTATTTATGTGAAAATTCGACACTAGAACAGCAGGAAATTCGTTATATCTGTTAACATAAACAATTTAATCTCTCAAATGCTCAAAATGTCCTCCTTCAACATTAAGCATGTCCATATAAAAGGTAGTTTAATAACTGTAAACCTACTTTTGGGACACCCTGTATATTCTCATTCAAATACATTCAAGCACACAAACACATTTGCACATATAAATGCATGTAAACACATTCTCATACAAATACCTGCACACAAATACACACAAGTATGTGCTTGCATTGATGTGCAAGCATTACTGGATGCAGACACCCAAAAGAAGGGGAAAAAAATCTGACATACATACAACTTTACAGACATGTCCATAAATTTACAGCTAAACAATAGCAGAATGAAAGTAATAATAAAACAATCTTATAATTAATTTAAAAAAACCCCATAAATTATTTACCTGAGTATAATAATATGCAAAGATGATGATAAACGCAAACTATTAAATAAATGAAACTAAGCACGTAAGCAAAACAAAGAAAAGGATACATGCATATACATATTTAATACCGGGAATTATTTAATTTCAGTACACAAACACACATGCGTGCGTGTATATATAAAATTAATTTAGATATTTTTGAAAATTTAGCATTGCAGTATAATAAAAGTATTTGCAAGATTCAATGAAAAGCAGTATTTAATATTAAATGATTTGGAAATACATTTGAGCCTCAGTCATTTTTCTTTAAATATAAACAAAATAATGTGAACAAATTAATGTCAGTAATCCACGTCTAGTCTTCGAGCATGCATATGCACTAGCTTGGCAAATGCATTTAAATACAAGGGAAACAATTGCTTTGCTAAACGAATGCTTGTGAATTGCTTCCCCTAAAGCGTGTTGCTATTACCAACATGTCAACAAATGTGAACTTCAGCCCGTCTTAAGTGGGTGCTTGTTTTAAATTGCACTCAAATACAAGTGAGGAGAAAGGGAAACTATTATATCAAAATGACGACAGCTCAGCTTGCAGTACAGGTATTAGAGATTTATTTTACCCGGCCCTGTCGAAAGTGACAGAGTGCAGTGTCATAAAGTCAAATATACCTTTGTATCTATGTAGGCCATAAGTTAAGAAGTCATATAACACATGCCTGTTTCTTGTGTAAGTTCTAGTATTAGGATATTTTAAAATATTTTAACTAATTGAAATATAATATTATGTAAATAAGAAACAACAGCTAGATGTATTTGACTATAATCTAGTTGGTTGAATACGAACAGTGAGTATGCGCTTCAATTCTGCTCTCCCTTGTGGTGATTTCACCAGGCTTTGTTGCAAGAGTTACGGCACTTGGCAGAAGAGACCAAGTCGACACAGTCAAAATTAGAGCAACTTTCCAATGCGCAGCAGAGATTTGAGATTTCTCAAGGCTGGCAAGATGCACTCAGCTCCGTGAGGTCACTTCGAGAATATCTGCCACAGGTATGAGCCTCCCCATCCAATCCGCAGACTGACCTGAAACACATAACATCCTGTGCTTGTGTTGCTTAGTAAATTCGTGTTAACATACCGTACTTTAAAACAAGAGTGCGTTTTTTTTTTCAAAAGACAAAAAAGAAAACAACTAAAAATACACATTACGTTTTATTAATACTAAAATTTATATTGTGACTGTCAAGAATATTTTTAAAAATTCTCATTGGAATTTATAATATCTAGGAATTAGTATGCGTTAAAGGCAATACACACCCATTATGTTAACCCACTCATATGGATATATACAACTTAAGCCTTTAGATTTCATGTAAAAATAAATTCATTAACTGATTATAATAATAATTTTATTGTTATTATCGACATAATTTTTAGCTGCTGGTAGACATATACATGATCTCACAATCCTTATAGGATTATAGGATATCTAAAGGAAAATTTTCAGTTTAAAATGTGGCCTTAAGTCTTGAGCCAACTTGGATTTTCTGTCAATCTGGATTTAACACGAAGCGTTTTGCTGAAATATAAATAGACTTCAAATGAAAGACTTCTGCATCTTTAACATATTGAGGTCACAAGTTTATCTGTGTTCTGTGCTTCCGAAAGAAGGAGGACAAATTGTATATGTGTGTATAGCTGCAGTTTGTGTGTACTATCTATCTATCTGTCTGTCTGTCGGTCGGTCGGCCTGCCCGTCTGTCTGTCTATCTATCTGTCTGCTTGTCTATCCGTCTGTCCATCCATTGACCCATCCGCTCACATACATACAAAAATATATTATCCTCCATTTAACTTTGTTTTAACAGTTTCAACATTGTATTCAAGAGAATGAAGAAATCATTCAACGATCTGTTGACAACAAAAGTGAGAAAAAAGACAAAGATAAGAAGAAGAAATCTCAACGAACACAAGGGCCATTAAGGTGGCCTATTCAATTGTCTTATTTAATGTTTGATTCATTTGCTTTAGTTAATATTTGACTCACTTGTTTTAGTTAATATTTAGCTCACTTGCTTTACTTAATGATTGACTCACTTGTCTTAATGTTTGACTCATTTGTTTTAGTTAATATTTGACTCATTTGTTTTAGTTAATATTTGACTCACTTGTTTTAGTTAATATTTAGCTCACTTGCTTTACTTAATGATTGACTCACTTGTCTTAATGTTTGACTAATTTGTTTTAGTTAATATTTGACTCACTTGTCTTACTTAATGATTCGACTCACTGTTTATATATTTTAAAAAAAACATGGGTAATTTTATTTTATTGTCTAGCATGACTTATTTATAATTTTAGTTATCAGTTTGACATGTTACAACTAAGATACAAAAGAAAAAAATTAACGCTTGAACGTAGCAAACGTTTCTTTGTGTTTCACTTATAAATGACACTTTTCTGCATAGAGTGGAGGTTAAAGTTTGGCACATCTCCCCTCCCCACTCCCAGTAATTCTTCTGGTATGGCATACAAATGCTTGTTATAAAATTTCTTGTTTGTCCTACCCCAGGTGTTACTATGTTTTCTGGTATATCTTATTCTATATAATGTTCTCTGCCCACTTTCTGCTCGTTTACAATTTTCTTTTTTTCTTTTTTTCTTTTCTTTTTTTTTTTTTTTTTTTTTTTGGGGGGGGATGGTCGGGTAGTAATATCTCATCGGTAGTTGCTTTTCTTTCGGACTTGGTATATTTAATCTTTAGTTATAAATTTTTTTTATCTTGTAAATACTTTGCTTTCTGCGTGACATTTCTCAGATACGTGTACAGATTTTTTCAGCCGTCCACTTTCCATTTTGTTTTGTGTATTTGGCATTTCTTTGCTGAGAGTACACTTTTTCCTGTTATGCATAACAAAGGTAGGTACAGTGTTTTTCGTCTTATAATAGCCAGTTTTTGACAATTGTTTTTCCTGTTATGCGTGACAAAGGTAGGTCTACACTCTACAGTCTTTTGCGTCTTATAATAGCCAGCTTTTGACAGCTGTTGTTTGGTTGTTTGCGCATGGCATACAAAGGAAAATTAGCATTTTCCATTGTTACCTCCCACTAAGTGTAAGTGTTCCATTTTCTGTATGACATGTTTCGTCTAACTTTAGCTTTACAATTTATTTTATTTATTATTATTATTCATGGTATGTATCGGCTAAAGAGTGCGTTTAACAGAGATTTTAGTAAAGCGTCCGTTTATAAATTTCTTTCTTTTGGGATTTGACATGCCTGCGTGATTTATAGCATACTATACAGAAATTGACATGCATGCGTGATTTAGAACATACTATACAGAAATTGACATGCCATGCATGATTTATGGCATACTGTTCAGAAATTGACATACGTTAGTGATTTAGAAATACTATACAGAAATTGACATGACCTTTCTGTTTATAGTTTTGTTCCTTGGATGTGATTCTGCTAGTCTAAAGCGTTTGCTATGGCTTGTCTCAGTTCAGTTTCCAGTCTGTCTGTCTGACGTGGTTTTGTTTAATGTTTATTTCTTTTGGCTTGTCTCAGTTCAGTTTCCAGTCTGTCTGTCTGACTTTTGGTTCTGTTTAATGTTCATTTTATTGGCTTGTCTCAGTTCAGTTTCCAGTCTGTCTGTCTGACTTTTGGTTCTGTTTAATGTTCTTTTTATTGGCTTGTCTCAGCTAAGTTTACAGCACTGGCTAGCATGCTTTCTGTTTGGAATTCTCAGCTCTCGAAACCTGACTATTGAAGAGCAGGAATCGCTGTACCAACTTAAAGCACGCCGTGCATTTGCCATGGGCAACCAGAACAAAGCGCTGCAAAGGGAGGTAATGTTTAACGAGAAACGAAGTGCACTCGTCAAAGAGCGCTACGTCATCAACGAGTCGTACCCTGGCTCTGACACACTGCGCGTAATTCACGCCCTGGAAGCCAAAAATCGAGCAGGTGAGGTGATGACCGTATTTGGTATTTCTCTAGGCGATGACAGTATTTGGTATTTCTCTAGGCGATGACAGTATTTGGTATTTCTTTAGGCAATGACAGTATTTGGTATTTCTCAAGGCAATGACAGTATTTGGTATTTCTCTAGGCAATGACAGTATTTGGTATTTCTCTAGGCAATGACAGTATTTGGTATTTCTCTAGGCAATGACAGTATTTGATATTTCTCTAGGCAATGACAGTATTTGGTATTTCTCTAGGCGATGACAGTATTTGGTATTTCTCTAGGCAATGACAGTATTTGGTATTTCTCTAGGCAATGACAGTATTTGGTATTTCTCTAGAAGATGGCAGCTCTTTGTATTTCATTAGGTGATGACAGCACTTGGCATTTCACTAGGTGATGACAGTACTTGTATTTCACCAGACATGTCAGTACTTGATATTTCACTAGAAGATGACAGTACTTGATATTTCTCTAGGCGGTGACAGTACTTGATATTTCTCTAGGCGGTGACAGTACTTGTATTTCACCAGATGGTGTCAGTTCTTGATATTTCACTAGAAGATGACAGTACTTTATATTTTTCTACGCGGTGACAGTACTTGCTAGTTTGTTATGTTGATAGAAGTAAGGAATATAATTTAGCATTGACCATTCACCACTTAGGTGAAAGAGAAGCAATTTCAGTAAATGGTGTTTCATTACAAAGTGAAGAAATGCTTTTAACTGTTGTTTCACTGCATGTGAACAATGAAACAATAATTCTAGCCAATTGTCACAACTCATGTATGTTATAAACATATGTAGTCCATTGTAATGACTAAATGTAACATATATATATATATATATATATATATATATATATATATATATATATATATATATATATATATATATATATATGTAGTCCATTATAATGACTAAATGTAACATATAAGTATATGAAATTGTAACATTATATAGCGCTACCCTAGTCCTACTTTTCAGACTGCGTCTTTGCTTAACAGACATATCATGATAGTCAAGAGTTTAGAAATTTTTACAAATAAAATACAGAGTTGAGCTCTAGCAAGCATTTTGGGCATATTTTATGGATCTGGCCTGATTTTAAATGTTACTAGTTAAGGCTCAAGCAAACATTTTGGGCATATTTTATGGATCTGGCCTGATTATAATTATAAATGTTACTAGTATTTGTTTTGCACATTTCGCAATTTTTGTTACATTACAAAAAAATAATTACATTTCAAGCCCATCTGAAGATCACTGAACTGCAAGAACAGCTACTGAGATCAGAACAAAAAGCGGAAAAGTTCCAGAATCTCTATGAAGAAAGGCAGCACCAGTCAGAGAACGAAGACAGTACCTATAAAGTAAAGAGCCCCAATACACAAGGGCAGAAATCCAAATCAACCATCATGCCCAAACCGGCAGGGTTCAAAGAGCAAAGCTTTATACGGCCAAGTACAAGTGTCAATGACATAGTTCGTAAGAATGAGGTAATGACGTAGTTCGTAAGAATGAGATAATGACGTAGTTCGTAAGAATGAGGTAATAACGTAGTTCGTAAGAATGAGGTAATGACGTAGTTCGTAAGAATGAGATAATGACGTAGTTCGTAAGAATGAGATAATGACGTAGTTCGTAAGAATAAGGTAATGACATGGTTCTCAAGAATTAGGGGTAATGGGACAGTTGACAAGAATGAAGTGATGACGTTGTAGGTTTAATACTGAGGTAATGCCGCCTTTCGCTAAACATCGAGGTAATGACATGTAGGTTTAATACTGAGGTAATACCGCCTTTCGCTAAACATCGAGGTAATGACATAGATCGCATGACAAAGTTCGCACGAATTCGGGGCGATGATGTAGTTAATGATGTAGTTGGCAAGAATGGGGGTGATGACGTAGTTGGCAAGAATGGGGGTGATGACGTAGTTGGCAAGAAATGGGGTGATGACGTAGTTGGCAAGAATGGGGAGATGACGTACTTGGCAAGAATGGGGTGATGACGTAGTTGGCAAGAATGTGGCGATGACATACTTGGCAAGAATGGGGTGATGATGTAGTTGGCAAGAATGGGCTGATGACGTAGTTGGCAAGAATGGGGTGATGACATACTTGGCAAGAATGAGGCGATGACATACTTGGCAAGAGTGGGGTGATGACGTAGTTAGCAAGAATGAGTGATGGCGAATTTGTCAAGAATTAGGTGGTGCTGTGTTTCGCAAACCATTGAGGTGATGATGAAATTCGCAAGAATCACGTGATGGCTTAGGTCGCAGGAATGGGTCAAGAAAGCCTTTATTATTTTGTTCATATTTTCGTCATGAACATCCTAGATCAGCAAGGTACTTAATGAGAGAATGTAGATTTATCACGTGACACCACTGCTGTTATCTCTTCAGTGGTTTCACATAAATGATGAATAGACTAAAACTACTATTAGCATTACTTTACATTGATGATGAATAGACTAAAACCACTATTAGCATTACTTTACATTAAGCAATAATGTAGAGAATGATTATAATTATTATTTTATAGAAGAAGCCGTTTTTGTTTTAGTTGTTGTTCTGGTAGTAGTTGCTACAGTTGTAGGGAAAAGAGGATTGTATTACAAACCATCAAATGTTGTATGATTTCCATGCACACTCTACTCTGTTGAACATGGTAACAATATTATTTATAATACTTTCTGACATTGTTCCGTTTCCAGTATAAGTGGGGGAATAGAATAACACACCATTTCCTTCCTAGCAAAATAATGACGTCATCTAATCACTATGTCTGGCGTGAAGTGGCTAGATCTAGAACTGCTGCTCTTGTTCGCTCTTTTTTCTTTCTCCTTGTCTTTCTCCTCTTCCTCTTAATTTACTCCTTCTTTCCCCTCCTCTTCTCTCTTCCACTTTAGTAGGCGAGACAACGTCCATTAAATTAATTTAATAATGCGTGCAGTTTGATTTTGTTTTGTCTTCTGATGTCTGTGGGTGACGTCCCTTGAAACAGTGTCTACTGGAGAGAAATGAAGATATGCAGCGAGAAATCCAGAGGTTAAAACGAGACAATGCAGCGTTAGTCCTGAAAGTCAAAACGGCTACATCTGAAAGGGACTCTGTTCTGGTAAGTGCGACAAATCAAAGAACTGTACACAAATCTCTAAATATGTTGGACAAGTCAAAGTACTGTACACAAATCCACATATATGTTGGACAAATTAAAGTACTGTTTAGAAATCCAAATACATAATTCACAAAATATTGTTTAAAAATCCAAATACATATTTGAAAAATTCAGACTACTGTTAAGAAATCCAAATACATATTTGACAAAATCAAACTTCTGTTTAGAAATCCAAGTACATATTTGACAAAATCAAACTACTGTTTAGAAATCCAAGTACATATTTGACAAATTAAACTACTGTTCAGAAATCCAAGTACATATTTGACAAATTAAACTACTGTTTAGAAATCCAAGTACTTATTTGACAAAATCAAACTACTGTTTAGAAATCCAAGTACATATTTGACAAATTAAACTACTGTTTAGAAATCCAAGTACATATTTGACAAATTAAACTACTGTTTAGAAATCCAAGTACTTATTTGACAAAATCAAACTACTGTTTAGAAATCCAAGTACATATTTGACAAAATCAAAGTACTGTTGAGAAATCCAAGAAATCCGAAAACGTTCATGCATACAAGTTAAAACACCGCGTATCAAAATATCAAATTATTTAGCGCAAGTCAATTTACTAAATATTAATACATGTCAAAATATTTAGCACAAGTCAGTCAATATGCTAAATATTAATACATGTCAAAATATTTAGCGCAAGTCAATATGCTAAATATTAATACTTGACAAAATATTTAGCGCAAGTCAATATGCTAAATATTAATACATGTCAAAATATTTAGCGCAAGTCAATATGCTAAATATTAATACATGTCAAGATATTAGCCGAAGTTAAGATAAGATATATAAATACATGACAAAATACTTTGCCCTAGTCAAGATACTATATATAAATACATGTCAAAAGTTTGGCCAAGTCACGTTGCTATATACATGACAAAATACTTTGGCCTAGTCAAGATACTATATATAAATACATTTCAAAACTTTGCTCAAGTCACGTTGCTATATACATGACAAAATACTTTGGCCTAGTCAAGATACTATATATAAATACATGTCAAGTCAGGTTGCTATACATAAATACATGTCAAAATACTTGGCCCAAATGAAAATGCTATAGATAAATACTTAAGATACTTTGCCGAAGATGTTATAAATAAATACGTCAAAATACTTGGCCCAAATCAAGATGCTATAGATAGATACATCAGAAAACCTGCCAAGTCAAGAAGCTAAAAATAAATACATGTCAAAATATTTTGCTCATCAGGAATCTATACATATTACTTGTCAAAATACTTGGCCCAAATCAAGATGCTATAGATAGATACATCAGAAAACCTGCCAAGTCAAGAAGCTAAAAATAAATACATGTCAAAATATTTTGCTCATCAGGAATCTATACATATTACTTGTCAAAATACTTGGCCCAAGTCAATATGCCATATGTAAATACATATCGGAATACTTTGCCCAAGTCAATATGCTATATAT
The DNA here is from genome assembly GCA_028829895.1 of Sinotaia quadrata. Lineage (NCBI taxonomy): Eukaryota > Metazoa > Mollusca > Gastropoda > Architaenioglossa > Viviparidae > Sinotaia > Sinotaia quadrata. Next base: position 3,259,908 of record CM054178.1, read on the forward strand.
AAATACTTAATGAATAAGACAACCTGCTACTACCTTCCTCATAGTTTGGGCTAATTTTTATTTTAAAACACGCAATCCTGACGCTATATACCGAAATTAAAACAGACATGGTAACAGACTGAAACACAGCTTGAAATGACAAGACAGACATTATAACAGACTGAAACACAGCTTGAAGTGACAAGACAGACATGGTAACAGACTGAAACACAGCTTGAAATAACAAGACAGACATTATAACAGACTGAAACACAGCTTGAAATGACAAGACAGACATTAGACTGAAACACAGCTTGAAGTGACAAGAGAGACATTATAACAGACTGAAACACAGCTTGAAACAGCTTGAAAAGACAAGAAAGACATGGTGAAAGACTGACACAGCTTGAAATGACAAGACAGACTGAAACACAGCTTGAAATGAGAAGACAGACATGGTAACAGAAACACAGCTTGAAATGAGAAGACAGACATGGTAACAGAAACACAGCTTGAAATGAGAAGACAGGCAACAGACTGAAACACAGCTTGAAATGACAGACTGGACATATTTAAATACATCAGTCAAAAATGCCTGTACATTTTAATTATTTCTGTTAGTGGACATATTTAGATGCAGCAGTCAAAACTCCGACACATATTATTTATTTCTAAGAGTGACAACATTTAGATACAAGATTTTAAAAAAACAACCCATTACTTCTTATTTGCTTTTGAAAGTGGCGACATGTAGAGACAAAAATCAAACTATTTCGGACTTGGGCTTTGTTTAATAAGCGAGTTTCGAAACAAAGATAACTCTAGGTTCACTCACACACACACTCATCAACACACAAATACGCATTCCCAGTTGGTTTGATACACAAACATATGGATGGATGGATGGATAAATAGGTCAATATATGAATGTGTGTAAGAAATAATTGTTTGCGTGTGTTCGCGCGATCATAGTATGTGTGGACGTATGTGTGGACGTATGTAAGATGTATTGTTTATCTTTGTCTGCATGCTAGTACAAATATTTTAAAATAGAAATATAATATTTAAATAAATGAAATAAAATATATTTGTTTATATTTAAATTTTAGAATGAACTCACCACCAGTACAATATTTAAATAAATGAAATAAAATATATTTGTTTATATTTAAATTTTAGAATGAACTCACCACCAGTACAATATTTAAATAAATGAAATAAAATATATTTGTTTATATTTAAATTTTAGAATGAACTTACCACCAGTACAATATTTAAATAAATGAAATAAAATATATTTGTTTATATTTAAATTTTAGAATGAACTTACCACCAGTACAATGGCGCGAAAAGATCTATCCGCACGACATGAGAAGCTACTTCAACAGGTAACACAGATCAAGAAAGAAACTAATAGACTCATCCGACTTTAGGCGTAGACTGTTCAGACTGAAGGTATAGACTATTCCGACACAAAGCGTAGACTGTTCAGACTGAAGGAATAGACTATTCCTACACAAAGCGTAGACTGTTCAGACTGAAGGCATAGACTATTCCGACACAAAACACCTTCCTTGAGAAAATTCGTAAAGGGGAAGAATTCATTAATGCATAAAATAATAGATTTAACAGGCATTTTGATCTTTATCAGCTCAGAAAAATAAAATAAGAAAGCCATTAAATATTTAATTTCAACGCAAACTCCATCACTAAATTACAAAAATATTAACAAAAAGTATAGGTGTAATGCTGTTAAGCAAGTGCAGAGAGGAAAATATGTATTATGGATGTTTTGTTCTGTTTAAAAAAAAAACTTTGGTCTTAAGCAACGTACCCTCTAATATTTTTCTTGTGAGCGCGGAACTGACAGTAGTTTGAGCTTGCTACCAAAACTTGTGTGTTTGACCTTGCTACCAAAACTTGTGTGTTTGACCTTGCTACCAAAACTTGTGTGTTTGAGCTTGCTACCAAAACTTGTGCGCGGAATTTTCTAATAAATGCGCGGCCGCGCACCTTAGAGGAAACATTGGAAGTACTTACAAATAAGAAATTAGTGTGGGCTTAAGTACCCGCTAATCATTGTGGACTTAAGTTTTCGTTAATAGGAAATTATTGGCAAAAGAAGGTGAAACAGTTATTCAGCCATTAGAATTTAGAATATATAAATTTAATTGAAGATTGAATTGTATAGTTATGTTAAACTGAGAACAATGATAGAAAAATGAAGAATAGATTTAATATAATCTTTCCGTTGTTTAGTTTGAAATCAACGGAACAATTTTAATCACTGTTTATTTTATGTACACATTTATTTTTTTGTGATGATGTGCAAGAAACTGTTATATACTTTTATTTTTAGTGTGTGCATTCTGTGTATACATACATTTATTATTATTGTGCATGTAAAGTAATTGTGTTTTGTCTATACATAATGTATACTGTATATACATACATTTATTATTATTGTGCATGTGTAAAGTAATTGTTTTTTGTCTATACATAATGTATACTGTATATACATGCATTTATTATTATTGTGTATATAATAAATACGTGTTTTATCTATACATCTCTGCAGAAAAAACAATTGCTTCAGGATTTGGAGCGACTGTCTACTGATTTCACAGAGAGAAAATGGCGTGAACAGTTACTGGACCTGAGACAGCGAATGAGTGAGGTACGAACAATGGATAATTAATATCAGTTTAATTCGAGATGTAATCACCTGGGTTTGATATAAGGATGTTATTAATGCCACATTGATACGATATATATTAACACTAGTTTGATATAAGGATGTTATTAATGCGACTCTGATACGAGACATATTCACACTTGTTTGATATAAGGGTGTTCTTGATTTTCGTTTTTTGAGATCTGGTGTTGAGTGCTTGATCTTGTGCAGTTGTTATGAGTGCTTCTGTTTCTGCTTTCAATCCTGCCTCTTTCAACCATGTGTACGTTGATTGCTTTGTTGACATTTTGTTGGCTTGTCGTACATACTGGCCATGGAGAGGTGTTTGGCTCCAGTTATATGCTAGTACATGTTTCGTTGTTTTCTTCCATGTTTCTTTTTCTGTTTCTGGGGGTTGGAGTAGTCCAGTCATCTTTACTGCTTCTATCAGTGGATCATCTTTGTTGTTATTCCATATGTAGTCCATAAGGCCAATGACTTCTCCTTCAATGACATGTTTGATTTTCTTGAGACCTTGGCCTCCCATTTTCGAGATACATAGAGCCTGTCTACGTCTGCCTTTGGGTGTAAGGCTTAATGTATTGTGAGTAGTTTTCTTGCTTTTCCATAATGATGGACAATGGATAACTTTGTCTTGTCTTCCCACGCAGAGTGGTTGAATAATGATAGACAATGGATAACTTTATCTTGTCTTCTCAGGCAGATTTCACAATTGAATATGAACAAATGGTAGCTTTGACTACTAAAACTGTTTTGAAATGTTAATATTCTTGGCTTATTTTTAATTGTTTGTGTGCTTGTATTTCAGAGATATATTTTTATCAGCTGTTGTTTTCATTCTTCTGTTTTGATTTGTTTATTTATTGCATGACAATTTTAATATTTGTTTTTATAGTCATACTGAGAGATATTGATATTTTGTTTACATGAATGATTTATTTAAGATTTCTGTCTATTTGTTTTTATAGTCATACTAGAGATATTGATATTTTGTTTACGTGAATGATTTATTTAAGATTTCTGAAGATTTCTGTCTACTTGTTTTTAGAGTCATACTGAGAGATATTGATATTTTGTTTACGTGAATGACTTATTTAAGATTTCTGAAGATTTCTGTCTACTTGTTTTTAGAGTCATACTGAGAGATATTGATATTTTGTTTACGTGAATGACTTATTTAAGATTTCTGAAGATTTCTGTCTACTTGTTTTTAGAGTCATACTGAGAGATATGGATATTTTGTTTACGTGAATGACTTATTTAAGATTTCTGAAGATTTCTGTCTACTTGTTTTTAGGTGGTTCCATTGTCCCCGTATGGATCTAAAGAGAGGTTCAAAGCTCATGAGTGTAAACTTAATATAGACCGACCCCGCCAGATGTATCCAGTGGAAAGCTATGCTATAGCCAGGACAGGGGCGTGAAGTCTAATAAGGAGTTTTATTGCTGTTTAGATAATAAATAAATCTCATTAATTTAATGTATATAATCTAATATTCTGAAGTTTCTAGTCTACACATTTAATATCTCTTTAGTCTCCATGAAATGTCTCTCCTTAGTTTCTAGTATACAATTTAATATTTCTGGAACAGACATAATCTCTCTCTCTCTTTTCTCTCTTCATTGTAATGTTCAGACATTTAATAGCTTCTAGTTTGTTTGTACGAAATATCAATTGCACTATTTTATCAGTTCCAGGTTGTATACGTGTATATATATTTAAACGTTTATAACATATTTAGGCATATGTCATTAAGATAATTTCAATATATATATGTCATTATGATAATTTCAATATATATATGTCATTATGATAATTTCAATATATATATGAGACATCGTTGTCAACGTAGCAAAGTGTAACACTGGGAACGTGCACCATTAACGTGTATCAAAATGTAATAATCATGCAGCGTGTAAAGAGTTGAAATATAAAATAACAGTACTGATAAGTAGCAATTGTAACAATGCTGATGGAAGCAAACGTGAAGTAGTGATAGTGCTGATAGGTAGCAAATGTAGCAGTTGTGATAGGTAGTGCTAAAAGGTAGAATGGTAACAGTGCTGAAATTTAGAACGGTAACAGTGTTGACACTTGGAATGGTAACAATTCTGATATTTAGAACGCGAACAGTGCTGTTATACAGAATAGTCACAGCACATATTCGATCGTTCCTTTGTTTTGAAACTCCCTTTTAATTCGGGAATCTATCATCTTAATTCCCTTCTGGAAGAAATTTTCTTTCCCCGAAAATCCTCCCTCCATCTATCCATCCTCCCATCCATCCATGTATGTGTGTGTGTGCGTGCGTGCGTGTGCATGTGTGTGTATGTGTGTGTGTGTGTGTGTGTGTGTGTGTGTGTGTGTGTGTGTGTGTGTGTGTGTGCGCGCATGTTTGTTTGTGCACATGAAATCATCTTATTCTAACACAAGTATTATCTTTAAAGTCATATACTCTTATCAAATAAAATTAATAACATTAGTATTATTTTAAGAATAATCATGAGGCATCTTAAAATATAATTCTGTATGCTCTTCACCTTAATTGCAAACACATCCCTCCCTCCCCATTAACCACCCCATACACTGACACAAACTTCCACGAACTCCCCTCCCCAACGCCTTCCATACATTCTAACAACACGCATACAAACAAGTATACACACGTGTGAAGTGTTATGCCAAAATAATCGGAGTGCCAAATCGATTGATACTGTTGTTGATTTTACTATTTTATGTACACGCATTTTCAACACATTCTAACAAAACGCATACATACACGTATTCATGCACACTCAATCGTTTGTAGTGCTATAGCAATGATAATCGAATTGCCAAAATGATCGATACTTTTCATTCCACTATTTTATGCACACATACTCGATTTACTTTTGTACGTATTTTTTTATTGTTATTCGATCAATTATTCGTTACAAATTGATATGATCAAAATGTACTTTGGCTATAATTGCCCGACTGCATTGCATGAGTAACACTTAAGAAATAAAATAATTAAGATCTGAGTTGTTCAGTAGAATAAGTGTTTCTATGTCTGCGTGTGATGGAATGGGAGTAATTTTGAGTGAGTGTCGTCGTCAGTGGTATTTTGAAGAATGCACAATGCATTGGGCATATTTTAAATGGGGAGTGTATGTGTATAGCCTTATAAATGGAGTTTGTACATGTAGATGACTCTAAATGAAGCAACATACGTATATGAGAGAGATATATTATTAGCGAGAGAGAGTGAGAGTGAGTGAGGGTAGAGGATGGATGGACAAAAATATTAAATTTTCAGTACTGCAATGGGACAATATGTCACTCATGACAACTCTAGGCGTCACACGCAGTTTCGTCATTTCAAAAGAGTTGACGTCATTATAAAGTTTGCAATCAGAATAGATTTACTTATTTTGGAATCCTAAACACACTTATGTTAATACAAATCATCTTAAGCTTGACCTTGACAATTTGTCAAGCAACAACAAATTTGGGTATGTACAATGAAATGTCATTATCTTAATTTTTATTTTAAATATGAAAATGAAAGATTTTATAGTAGGAATTTTGTTCAATAATTATTTAGATTCATGAACTGTACATACTTTTGATTTAAAGACGCCAGCGGTGCCAATGAGAATACACCCTTTAAAATTTACATATAAATAAATTGCCAAAATGCACATGTTTACCTCTTACTGGACTTGTACTACTCTCCAGTCTTGTAACGCTCTCAATGGACTTGTAACACTCTCACTAGACGTGCAACACTCTCACTGGACTTGTCTGCTCTCTAGTCTCGTAACACTCTCACTAGACTCGTAACATTCTCACTAGGTTTGTTACACTTTCACTAGGCATGTTGACACTTTCTCTAGGATTGCTATACTCTCACTATCTTTGTAAACCCCCCCTCACTATACTTGTATACTTGTTAACATGATTAATTGTTGTGCACTCAATACTACTACTAATATAATATGTGCTGGGCTTAAATACAATTGCAAATTATTACAAAATATGATAATACTTTATACAACTAATTAAGGCTTTTCACCTTTCTGTCATTCTGCTTTCCTTCAGTCATCATCCCCCGTCAGTGTTTGTCATTTTCAGAATGCTTGTCAGATTGTGTTCCATCAGTCATCATCCCCCGTCAGTGTTTGTCGGTTTCAGAACATCTGTCCTCTGTATTTTGCTGTTTGAATGGAACATTTTGCCGTGTGAAATAAGACGTGGAAATTACACCACCACCATAATAATGACCCTGCAAATGTTTTGTACTGAAGTGAACGTCGCGTTAGAGAAAACATGTAATATAAGCTCCAGGCGGGGTAATGGAATGCTCGGCAGCCAGAGCACTGACCCCTGGCATCCTGCCAATTTTGCCGTGAATGGGAACTCTTCCAATGATTACGAGTCTCACGTCAACTGTGTAGCAACAAGGTACAGAGATCATAAAGCATGGTGGGAAGTGGACCTTGGACAAATCTACTTCTTGAGAAATTTTACCATTTGGCCTATCTCATCTGGTAAGTATTTGAAGTAAATGGTGCCTTTTGGCGTATTTTCTTGGTAAGTATTTAAAATAAATTTGACCTCTTGACCTATTTTTCATGGTAAATATTTAAAGTAAATTATACCACCTAGCCTCTTTTTCTGGTAAATATTTAAAGTAAATTATACCATTTATACTAGTTTCCTGGCAAATATTTAAAGTAAATTATACCATTTATACTATTTTTCCTGGTAAATATTTAAAGTAAATTATACCACCTAGCCTCTTTTTCTGGTAAATATTTAAAGTAAATTATACCATTTATCCTATTTTTCCTGGGAAATATTTAAAGTAAATATTACCATTTATCCTATTTTTCCTGGTAAATATTTAAAGTAAATTATACCATAGATCGACGTGTAGAGAAATATTTACTTCGCCACTGCTTATTGAGTTCTAACGACTGACAGACCCACTGCTTATTGAATTCTACCGAATGACAGACCCACTGCTTATTGAGTTCTAATGACTGACAGACCCACTGCTTATTGAGTTCTAATGACTGACAGACCCACTGCTTATTGAGTTTTAACGACTGACAGACCCACTGCTTATTGAGTTCTAATGACTGACAGACCCACTGCTTATTGAGTTCTAAAGACTGACAGACCCACTGCTTATTGAGTTCTAATGACTGACAGACCCACTGCTTATTGAGTTCTAATGACTGACAGACCCACTGCTTATTGAGTTCTAATGACTGACAGACCCACTGCTTATTGAGTTCTAACGACTGACAGACCCACTGCTTATTGAGTTCTAATGACTGACAGACCCACTGCTTATTGAGTTCTAACGACTGACAGACCCACTGCTTATTGAGTTCTGACAGACCCACTGCTTATTGAGTTCTAATGACTGACAGACCCGCTGCTTATTGAATTCATATGACTGAGTTGGTATCCTGACATGACAGATCTACTGCTTCTGGAATTCATAAGACTCTTTGTAGCCTGACATGTCAGATCTACTGCTTACGAATCCAAACGTATGAGTTGGTAGCCTGACATGTCAACAGTAAGTAACATTTTGTCTCGAGTGAAGAATATTTAAACTATTAGACATCTAGTGTAATTGCACATGTACAATTTTCCTACGTAAAAGACAAACTTCACAAACAACTTTAATACTGAACACCGAGTCACCCCATATTAGACTTGAAAACCAATGTGCTTGTGAAATCTTACAACACATATTATCTTCAAACTTCATTGAAAACAGTCCTAACCTAGGACTTATTGCTAAATGCTTCACTGTCTCATATCAGACTGGACAATTAACCATTTAGTTTTTAACTAGCAGTGTCACTTTTATTTCACCTATATATTTTAGGGGTCACTTCATTTATATTTATTCTAGCAGGATATATACTATCACAGATGGACCAAGATTGGAAAACCATTTTACACATTACGTCTCAATATACATACGGTGGTACTTGACCTTTGACACTTTCATCACTTGACCACGAACCTTTGGCCATCCCAGCTTGAATTTTTGCATGTCTGTGAGCGCTTGCCTCAGATGGAAATGCTTTGTTCTGACTCGTTACTATGTACCTAACAGACGGGATGACGAAATCAAACTCAATTAAATACTCGACAGCTTGAAGTAGATCTGGTTTAAGATGAATACATTATATTTGGTTTAAGATGAATACATTATATTTGGTTTAAGATGAATACATTATATTTGGTTTAAGATGAATACATTCAATCTGGTTTAAGATGAATACATTCAATCTGGTTTAAGATGAATACATTAAATCTGGTTTAAGATGAATACATTCAATCTGGTTTAAGATGAATACATTAGATCTGGTTTAAGATGAATACATTATATTTGGTTTAAGATGAATACATTATATCTGGTTTAAGATGAATACATTATATCTGGTTTAAGATGAATACATTATATCTGGTTTATGATGAATACATTAGATCTGGTTTAAGTTGAATATCGTTTGAATGCGACGTACATTACTATTTGATTGTGATCAGTCGTGAAGTAACAGATATTTTCATCATTCCAGTGAAGTAACAGATATTTTCATCATTCCAGTGAAGTAACAGATATTTTCATCATTCCAGTGAAGTAACAGATATTTTCATCATTCCAGTGAAGTAACAGATATTTTCATCATTCCAGTGGAGTTTTACTTGGGCGGTGTCACAGTGATGATCGATGGCAAGGAATGCCACAACATCACACAGGTCAACGAGTCCACCCAATACGTGTCCTTTGAGTGCACTTCCTTGGCCCCTCCAGTGTTCGGAAGAGTTATCCGACTCAACAAAGTGACCCCTCAAAGAACTTTGTATATTCTTGGGTTTTGCGAATTTCAAGCCTGGAGTAAGTTCAAGTGTAAAGTTGTAATATAGCATCAACATTGCAGATTGTTGTATTAATCAGAGTGGTGAATATTCTTAGCCACAGTTGTTGACTTTTGAAGTTATGTGTAACATTAAATACGCTAACATCAAAAGTATTGATATTCCGCATAAGATGCAAATTAAATAGATCTATCTATTTATCTATCTATCTATCTATCTAATCCCATCCATCCATCAATCTGTCTATCTATCTATCTATCTATCTATCTATCTATCTATCTATCTATCTATCTATCTATCTATCTATCTATCTATCTATCTATCCTCCCATCTTCTTTTCTGTCTTCCTCTCCTTCGCCCTCCTTGCACAGTACCTTGCATTATTGTCTTGGCAAGCCCCGTTGATCGTTTGACATGCCCATACCATTTCATTTTGCGTTTTGTTACAATGGCCAATAGTTCTTCAAAGGGCCCAATGGCTTGTCTAATTTTGTTTCTCACTTCGTCATTCATGACATGATCTCTATGCGAAATGCCAAGCAACCTTTGAAATTTTACCATAGATTAGACACAGTAGAATTCATTCAGTCTGATTAGACACAGTGGAATGCATTCAGTCTGATTAGACACAGTGGAATTCATTCAGTCTGATCAGACACAGTGGAATGCATTCAGTCTGATCAGACACAGTGGAATGCATTCTGTCTGATTAGACACTAGGTAAAATCTTAAAGCTCCATTAGATACAGGTGAATTCATACTGTCTCAGGCACTGAATGAAATCATACTGCTTCAAGAGACACGGGTGAATTCAACTGCTCCATTAGACACGGGTGGATTCACATTGCTGCATTAAACACGGGAAATTCATGCTATTCCACTAAGAAAGCGAGCCAGGAATACTGAGTGCGCTAGTACTGTATATTTACCACGGATTGCCCTGTGCTTGTAATGACCTTGAATCTCCCCCAGTATGTGTCCTGTGCGCTAGTACTGTATATTTACCACGGATTGCCCTGTGCTTGTAATGACCTTGAATCTCCCCCAGTATGTGTCCTGTGCACTAGTACTGTATATTTACCACGGATTGCCCTGTGCTTGTAATGACCTTGAAACTGAATCTCCCCCAGTATGTTCAAGTAGTAAGAATTGAGGAAAACGTTTTGTAAGTTGAGAAATACATCATTGTGGGATAAAGGGCCAACAGTATTATAAGTATGAAAGAAATTCTTCAAAAGACAATCAGTTTTCAAATTACATTTCCAGTCAACAAACAGATGTACTTGCTGACAGTTGTCATTTTTTCTTGTAAGTCAGTTTGGTTTGAATTGAGTTGAAAATATAAACCCTATAACAAGTACCATCATTCATTATTGCAGAATGTCATGAAAATACAAGGTAAAATGAATATCAAGGAGTAAATTGTGTTCACGTCATTTTGTATTTACACATGTTCTCATAAAGTTCGACACTGGCCGATATATACATTTACCAAAAAGTTCATAAGTTTTATTATAAAAATTATATATATATATATATGCGTGCGTGTGTGTGTGTGTGTGTGTGTGTGTGTGTGTGTGTGTGTGTGTGTGTGGTGATGGTTAGAACTCAACGCCGTTGCTATTTCTCATTCTTCAAACAAAAGTACGTTTGACAATGTCATCCAAGAAAATAATTAATAGAATTAATAATTCCTAGTTCACTATCTCATGTTGCCACTCAATGGAACACTAATCTATATATGTATTAAGGATTATTATGCAATTCTTTTTCTAATTCACAAAGAAAACGTTCCAGAGTTATTTGGACTCTATATCGCTCCTAAAATATGATGTAATACACTTTGGGAATAATAATTGGGAAACATATCCTGCTTGATTAAAGTTGACTATATGAACTAAAAATTAATGTATCTGTTTCATTTAATCAAAATAGACTATAAGCATATACACTCAACATTAATGTATTTGTTTCATTTGATTAAAAATAGACCATAAGCATATGTACTAAAAATTAATGTATTTATTTAATTTGATTGAAATAGACTATAAGCATATGCCCTCAAAATTAAAGTATTATTTTGTTTCATTCGATTAGAATAGACTATGAAACACAGGCATAGTATAAGTAGTATCAGTGTTAAGTTTGATTTAAATATTCGAAAAAATACACGAAATATGGGCAATATGTATTCCTGTTTTGTTTAACTAAAATAGATCACAAGAAATATGTCATGAGGTACTGTGGTACTATGTTCTGTTCAACTAAAATAGACCACAAAAAATATGTCATGAGGTATTCTGGTACTATATTCTATTTAACTTAAATAGACAAAAAACATGAGGCAGTGTGGTAGTGACCAACAAGCGTGACCGTAATTGTGTGTTCATTATATCAACAGCATGTAAGACAGGAGTATGGGGCAGTGACTGCGAAATGGACTGTGGTAATTGCTACAATATCAGTGAGGGGTGTCGGCTGTTGGATGGACACTGCTCACTCTGCAAGGAGGGATACAAGCTTCCTATGTGTACAGGTAGGCCAGTTACGTGGTCTGAATGTTTGTACCTTATGTTTAGTCTTCTTTCAATGTGCACTTCTAAGGACTAGCATTTGCTATTTTTAGACTCTGATAGACACGTTATGTTTAGTGTTTTTTTAATGTGCACTTACAAGGACTAGCATTTTGCTATTTTTAGACTCTAATAGACACGTTATGTTTAGTGTTTTTTCAATGTGCACTTCTAACAACTTGCATTGCTATGTTTAGATTGTTTGTCACTTTTTGTTTAGTCTTCATTCAACATGCACTTTTAACGAATTTGCATTTACTATTTTTAGACTGCGATCCATTTTCTTACGGTGAGGACTGTGAACTGAACTGCAGCAAGAACTGCATGAGTGCCTGCGATCGAGAGGTTGGGCGTTGTACGTGCAAGACTGGCTTTTACAGCTTTAATTGCTCCTTCATGTGCAGCCCCAACTGCATGGATGTCTGTGACATGGAGGAGGGGCACTGCACATGTCAATTGGGATTTCAGCCTCCATTTTGCACCGAACGTAATTATAATATTGTGAATTGTCCATTATAAATCAAATACTATGAAGACCATATCTGAATTTATCCCGATCAAGAGATGCGTGTAGACTTTCACTTTTTGCTACTGAAGTATCTCTGGACAGAAATACTACTAATGACACTAATGACACACTAATGACATATTTACAACTTGGCCGTACTTCTACAAATAGGCCACACATTAAACAAATATGTCACTCATCTATAAATTAGGAAGCAGATGACAAACAAGTCACACACCTAGAAAAAGGCCACACATCTATAAATAAAATAAACATTTAGAAAAAAAGCAGCACATCACATCTACAAACAGACCACAGATCTATAAATAGACCACAAAATGACAAATAGTTCACACAGTCATAAATAAGCCATGCATCTATAAATAGGCTACAGCTATTCTTCGCATGTACAGTTAGGACACACCCACAAATATGGCTACGCATTTACAAATAGAAGACATTTTCATATAGGTCGCACATCTGTAAGTAGGCCACACATCAGTAAGTAGGCCGCACATTAACAAATTAGTGACGAAACACTGTTGTGAAGTCCTCATGAATACCAACATCGAAATGCTGTAGTTGTGTTCAGGCCATAGTTTTGTGTCTCCAGGCATGCGCTCGTGTCTCACTGGATTGCTGCTTTACCATGAAGAAATGTTACAGTAGGCATGATGTAGCATTGCGGGATGGATCTGGCATTGCGGGATGGATGTAGCATTGTAAGACGGGTGTGACATTGTAAGACGGGCGTGACACTGTAAGAGGAACAGGAAATGTATTTAAGACCAAGTGTAACGTTTTAAAATGGGTATTTCACTTTTAATCTGGTGTGACATCCCCAAAGCAAAAATCACAAAACACACAGTGAAAATCTCAAAGCGTCCCTGAAACCGGCATTGCAAAGAACATGGATCAAGAAGAGAACACTGTTTGGACGACAAGCTCTTGCAAAGAACATGGATCAAGAAGAGAACACTCTGTTTGGACGACAAGCTCTTGCAAAGAACATGGATCAAGAAGAGAACACTCCGTTTGGACGACAAGCTCTTGCAAAGAACATGGATCAAGAAGAGAACACTCTGTATGGACGACAAGCTCTTGCTGGGAATGAGTTCGTTAAAGAATACAGTGACGTCACAAAAACCTGCGTAGGAATATACATGAGTACTAGAGTACTAAGGAATTATAGCACAGCAAAGGGCACAGATGTGTTCGTGAGCCACAAGCAAATACTCAAGCACATAAAGTCAGAATACTACGAGTCTTTGACATGAAACAAGTACTATAATACAAGCACATAAAGTCAGAATACTACGAGTCTTTGACATGAAACAAGTACTATAATACAAGCACATAAAGTCAGAATACTACGAGTCTTTGACATGAAACAAGTACTATAATACAAGCATATACAGTCAGAATACTACGAGTCTTTGACATGAAACAAACACAATAATATTAATACAGAAACCGAGCAAGACCAAGAGTATTCCAACAGCCATCGACAATGTTCTACAAAATGGCAGAATTATTAGAGAGAGAGAGAGAGAGAGAGAGAGAGAGAGAGAGAGAGAGAGAGAGAGAGAGAGAGAGAGAGAGAGAGAGAGAGAGAGAGATGGAAAGAGGGAGAGTGAGGGAGGGTTAAACACCAAGATTAGAAATTTGTGAGGAAGTAAAAATAGGACGCGCTATCTATAGTAAAGTTATGGGACTCAACATTTGAACGAAAGGGTATCTGAGCAAGCGGCCTGTGTACCATAGACCTGTCATGTGACTATTAAGACAAGCGGCCTGTATACCATAGACCTGTCACGTGACTATTAAGACAAGCGGCCCGTGTACCATAGTCCTGTCACGTGACTATTAAGATAAGCGGCCCGTGTACCATAGACCTGTCACGTGACTATTAAGACAAGCGGCCCGTTTACCATAGACCTGTTACGTGACTATTAAGATAAGCGGCCTGTGTACCAACGACCTGTCTCGCGACTAATAAGACAAGCGGCCCACAGTGGTGCGCTCCTTTAGTATTTTAAAATAAATCATGACACCTTGATCATGTTCTCGGTAAATTACATGTTTTATTTTCATTACAATAAATCATGACACCTTGATCATGATCTCTGTAAATTACATGTTTTATTTTCATTACAATAAATCATGACACCTTGATCATGATCTCTGTAAATTACATGTTTTATTTTCATTACAATAAATAATGACACCTTGATCATGATCTCTGTAAATTACATGTTTTATTTTCATTACAATTTGGCAATGACCTCTATGTTGTTTTAATGATCTCTACAGTTGATCGAAGACCTGAATGTCGTTCGATTGTCTTCATTACAGTTGGTGGATGTCTCAGTGTTGTGTGATTGTCTTCTTTACAGTATGCTGATGACCTCAGTGTTGTGTGATTGTCTTCTTTACAGTATGCTGATGACCTCAGTGTTGTGTGATTGTCTTCTTTACAGTATGCTGATGGCCTCAGTGTTGTGTGATTGTCTTCTTTACAGTATGCTGATGGCCTCAGTGTTGTGTGATTGTCTTCATTACAGTATGCTGATGACCTCAGTGTTGTGTGATTGTCTTCATTACAGTATGCTGATGACCTCAGTGTTGTGTGATTGTCTTCTTTACAGTATGCTGATGGCCTCAGTGTTGTGTGATTGTCTTCATTACAGTATGCTGATGACCTCAGTGTTGTGTGATTGTCTTCATTACAGTATGCTGATGACCTCAGTGTTGTGTGATTGTCTTCTTTACAGTATGCTGATGGCCTCAGTGTTGTGTGATTGTCTTCTTTACAGTATGCTGATGGCCTCACTATTTTGTATTTGTTTATTTACATTGGTTGATTGCTCCTTTGTCGTGAGTTTATTTACTCTTCTCTCGATGCTGATTGAGATTTTAGTTTATTTTTTAAATGCAAACGATTAATCATTATATATGTTTATAATCGATGTGCTGCGCAATTTTATAAGTTCATTATAGATGTGTTGATCTCTTCATTGCCTGCTTTTAAAACTAATTTGTTTTGTTGTAGACATCAGTGTGGTGTGTCATAATTTATTCTAACTTTTCAGTCCCGTTAAATGATGTGTGTGTGTGTGTGTGTGTATGTGTGTGTGTGTGTGTGTGTGTGTGTATGTGTGTGTGTGTGTGTGTGTGTGTGTGTGTGTGTGTTTTCTATTCATAGTATTTTTCTGACCTCTTGTGTAGCGTGTGTTTATAGTCGTAGCAGATCCTACATGAATTCTAATATGTTCTATGTTTACGTTTAGTTCGTATTTTTACGTCGTATTTTATAGGTCTTAAAAACTTGTTATGTCGTATGTTATAGGTCTTAAAAACTTGTTATGTCGCATTTTATAGGTATTCAAAATTGTTATGTCGTATTTTATAGGTATTTAAAACTGTTATGTCGTATTTTATAGGTATTCAAAAACTGTTATGTCGTATTTTATAGGTATTCAAAACATGTTAAGACCTTTGTATCGTGTTTCACAGGATTTTCAAAGCAGAGGCCTCGTTAAGACTTCACTGTTGGTGTTTAACAGATATTATAGAACGTGTTAAGACCTCTTTGGCATGCTGCACAGGCATTTAAAGACAGTTTAAACTTTAAAGCATCGGTGTCGTGTTTTGCATGTGTTTCAAACGTGCCAAGACCTCTGTGTCGTGTTTTACAAGTATTTCAGAACAGGTTAGGGCGTCTGTGTCGTGTTTTACAGGTATTTCAGAACAGGTTATGAATTATGTGTCGTGTTTTACAGGTATTTCAGAACAGGTTAGGGCGTCTGTGTCGTGTTTTACAGGTATTTCAGAACAGGTTAGGGCGTCTGTGTCGTGTTTTACAAGTATTTCAGAACAGGTTATGGCGTCTGTGTCGTGTTTTACAGGTATTTCAGAACTGGTTAATGCTTTTGTGTCGTGTTTTAAAGTTATTTCAGAGCAGGTTATGAATTATGTGTTTACTGTTATTTCAGAACAGGTTAAGACTTGTGTGTCGTGTTTTAAAGTTATTTCAGAACAGGTTAAGACTTGTGTGTCGTGTTTTACAGGTATTTTGGAAGCTGACGAGCAACTCTATGCTGTTGTTGCCCTAACGTGTATCGTTTTTTTAGTCATGCTATTTGGCGTTATCATCCCCAGTTGTGTCAGGTAATTCTCAGTCTGACACAGAGTAGTGAAAACTATTCAACATGTTGCACTGTATTGAACATGATGAGCTGTATTAAACATGTAGCACTGTATTAAACATGATGAGCTGTATTAAAATGTTACACTGTATCAAACATGATGAGCTGTATTAAACATGTTTATACTTAACAGGTTACACTGTACTGAGCGTGATGCACTGTATAAAACAAAATATTTGATAGTATTTGACAGGTCACCTGACAGTCTTACAAAATATGAAATATTTGACAGGACACCTGAGAATCTTACAAAATATATGATAATATTTGACAGGTCACCTGACAGTCTTACAAAACACATGATGTTGAGAAGATATGTCTGATGGATTTACAACATAAATGAAATAATGATAGGGTATATTATTTAGTAACAGAACTCAGTAACGCAGTACGAATTGTAACTTTATAATCTATCCGTTACCATAGAAATGTAGACATTCACTAGCGCACAATGAAAAGGACCGTAAAAATATATATTTTTTATGAGTTAAATTTTCCTTTTCTCTAGTGTATAACGCACTAGGTAGAGTCACCCTAATGTGAGTAAAATGAGTTTTACAGCAAATGATATTTTTACACTCTCAACTTTAATCGCTAATGTACTTTTGAGATACTTTAATGATTAGTTCTTTCTAAGTTACAAGTCTCTTGTATTCCACTTTAGTTCTTTCTAAGTTACAAGTCTCTTGTATTCCACTTTAGTTCTTTCTAAGTTACAAGTCTCTTGTATTCCACTTTAGTTCTTTCTAAGTTACAAGTCTCTTGTATTCCACTTTAGTTCTTTCTAAGTTACAAGTCTCTTGTATTCCACTTTAGTTCTTTCTAAGTTTCAAGTCTCTTGTATTCCACTTTAGTTCTTTCTAAGTTACAAGTCTCTTGTATTCCACTTTAGTTCTTTCTAAGTTACAAGTCTCTTGTATTCCACTTTAGTTCTTTCTAAGTTACAAGTCTCTTGTATTCCACTTTAGTTCTTTCTAAGTTACAAGTCTCTTGTATTCCACTTTAGTTCTTTCTATGTTACAAGTATCTTGTATTCCACTTTAGTTCTTTCTAAGTTACAAGTATCTTGTATTCTACTTTAGTTCTTTATAAGTTACAAGTCTCTTTTATTCCACTACAGTTCTTTGTAAGTTACAAGTCTCTTTTATTCCACTACATTTCTTTGTAAGTTACAAGTCTTTTATTCCACTACAGTTCTTTGTAAGTTACACGTCTCTCTATTCCACTATAGTTCTGCGTCTTCTATGAAGCAGTTAGTTCCAGAAAGTAAGAGTTATATTAAGTTATAGTAAATGTATTGTATAATGTTTCTTGGCAGTGCTATAAATAGTACGTCTTAATTGATTTACTTAGGTTAGTTTGATATATAGTGTATTTCTTAGCAGTGCTATAAATAGTACGTCTTAATTGAATTACTTAGGTTAGTTTGATGTATAGTGTGTTTCTTAGCAGTGTTATAAATAGTACGTCTTAATTGAATTACTTAGGTTAGTTTGATATATAGTGTATTTCTTAGCAGTGCTATAAATAGTACGTCTTAATTGAATTACTTAGGTTAGATGTATAATGTGTTTCTTAGCAGTGCTATAAATAGTACGTCTTAATTGAATTACTTAGGTTAGTTTGATGTCTTAGCAGTGCTATAAATAGTACGTCTTAATTGAATTACTTCCGTTAGTTTGATGTCTTAGCAGTGCTATAAATAGTACGTCTTAATTGAATTACTTCCGTTAGTTTGATGTCTTAGCAGTGCTATAAATAGTACGTCTTAATTGAATTACTTCCGTTAGTTTGATGTCTTAGCAGTGCTATAAATAGTACGTCTTAATTGAATTACTTCCGTTAGTTTGATGTCTTAGCAGTGCTATAAATAGTACGTCTTAATTGAATTACTTCCGTTAGTTTGATGTCTTTATAATCCAGACCTAAGAAGAAGCCGAAAGAAAAGTTGACGCCAAAGGATGGAACAGAAGAGCAAGGTGAGTAATTGTTAATGGATGTTTCTATGGTGACAGCAAAACCAGAAGTGGTTCTATGATTTACTACCGTGATGTTTAGTTCATATCATCGCGACGCATATCTATTAAAGAATCTCAATGCGACACAAATTTATAGTCCATCTGACTGCGACACACACGTATAGCCCATCTCACCACAACACATTCTGTATTAACACGACACACACGTATAGCCCATCTCACCACAACACATTCTGTATTAACACGACACACACGTATAGCCCATCTCACCACAACACATTCTGTATTAACACGACGCACATGCATTGTCCATCTTACTGTGAAACAAACTAGTTCAACTGGGTGAGTAGTTTTATTCTGCAATGGTTACGATTTATGAAAACGAGGCCAGCCAAAGGGCTGAGATCCAAAACTTTACCTGCTGTATAAAATTTTATTGACTGATCACTTGAATTTATGTGACAAAGAAGTTTGGTCTTGAAAGGCATCCATTAGCTTAGTGGTGAGTTAACTGACTCGTTGAGAGAGAATGGACATAGAACTAGTTCCTGCATTTTTGCTATTGATATGTTATACTTGTGTTTCATGTAGAGATGTATTATGTTAACACACGCATACACACACACACACACACACACACACACACACACACACACACACACACACACAGTGTGCACTAAATATAATATGGTTTATACATGTGTAATTTTTGTGTGAGTGCGTGTATATGTGTGTATCTGTGTGGTTATTGGGAATAAATCTTTGCATATCTTTCTTTATAACAGAACAGTTGAACGATGCAAAACCAGCACCAGACACGATCGCGGAAGCGAATGATGGACCTAAGAAAATTAACCAGATTTTACAAGATTCCACTGGTAAGAGAAAGTGAGTTTAACAGTGGCTGTTGATTGCACGTCTTATATGCAAGCCATACTGTGTATGACTGACTCAAATAATTCAGCATATAGAGTGCTGGAGTGCTGGTTGGCTTGCCTATGACAGCATATAGAGTGCTGGAGTGCTGGTTGGCTTGCCTATGACAGCATATAGAGGGCTGACATCATATAGACTTATAGAGGGCTGGAGTGCATATATATATTATACAGAACTATTCTAAGTATTAAACAAAAGTCGGAGATATATTATATAGAAAAATATAAATATTAAACTAAAATTTCTAAGTGTTAAACTAACAACTGCGATATGTTAGTCTGAGTATTCAACTAAATATTGAGAAATATGCAGAACAATTCTAAGTATTAAATCTAAAATTCTGAGATAGATTATGTGGAACAATTCTATGTATTAAACTAAAGATTGAGACATATTACGCAGAACATTTCTGAGTATTAATCCTAGAATTGGGATATATTATATAGAACAATACTAAGTATTAAACTAAAGATTGAGACATATTATGCAGAACATTTCTGAGTATTAATCCTAGAATTGGGATATATTATATAGAACAATACTAAGTGTTAAACTAAAGATTGAGACATATTATGCAGAACATTTCTGAGTATTAATCCTAGAATTGGGATATATTATATAGAACAATACTAAGTGTTAAACTAAAAAATGAGATATACTAACATTTCTAAGTATTCTCATAATTGAGATATACAGATCAATACTAAGTATTAAACTAAAAATTGAGATATGTTATACAGAACAATTCTATGCATTAAAGTAAAAACCGATATATATATATATATATATATATATAAGTGGGTTGTTCCTGTTATAATTTTATTTAAACTCTCATGTGTCACTGTTAAGTGTGTTGTCTTTGGTGTAATTTTATTCATTTTTCGTGAGTCACACATCCATGTCCAGAGAGTCGCGTAGAGTTCTCTTAAAAATAACTAAACAAAAAAACAACTCTTTATCACTGTTTGTGGAATGTCGCACTTTAAACGTTTCCTTTATTAATATTCTACTGTTCTACTGAACGAAAAGAAGGAAGTGCCCCGAATGAATTGGTAAGGAAAGTTGTACAGAAAAGTGAAAGTACCCCGAATAAATTGGTAAGGAAAGTTGTACAGAAAAGTGAAAGTACCCCCAATAAATTGGTAAGGAAAGTTGTACAGAAAAGTGAAAGTACCCCCAATAAATTGGTAAGGAAAGTTGTACAGAAAAGTGAAAGTACCCCGAATAAATTGGTAAGGAAAGTTGTACAGAAAAGTGAAAGTACCCCGAATAAATTGGTAAGGAAAGTTGTACAGAAAAGTGAAAGTACCCCCAATAAATTGGTAAGGAAAGTTGTACAGAAAAGTGAAAGTACCCCCAATAAATTGGTAAGGAAAGTTGTACAGAAAAGTGAAAGTACCCCCAATAAATTGGTAAGGAAAGTTGTACAGAAAAGAAAGAAGTACCCAGAATAAATGGATAAGGAAAGTTGTAGAGAAAAGTGAAAGTACCCCGAATAAATTGGTAAGGAAAGTTGTACAGAAAAGTGAAAGTACCCAGAATAAATTGGTAAGGAAAGTTGTAGAATGTAGAGAAAAGTGAAAGTACCCCGAATAAATTGGTAAGGAAAGTTGTAGAATATAGAGAAAAGTGAAAGTACCCCGAATAAACTGGTAAAGAAAGTTGTAGAGAAAAGTGAAAAGCAATCACTTTAATGGAACAAAGATCGAAGTGCATTATCAAATTCTCACAAAGCAGGTCTTGTATAAACTTCTCAGTGTATTCTGCATAACACTGTTAGATTTTTCTGCCTAACTTTCATCAGTTCTGTCTGCAGAACATTAGTTAGTTCTGTCTGTATATAATTTGCTAATTCTTTCTCTATTATATCTGTTAGTTCTGTCTGCATTACATCTGTTAGTTCTGTCTGCATTGCATCTGCTTGTTCTGTCTGCATTACATCTGCTTGTTCTGTCTGCATTACATCTGTTTGTTCTGTCTGCATTACATCTGCTAGTTCTGTTTGCATTACATTTGTTAGTTCTGTCTGCATTGCATCTGCTTGTTCTGTCTGCATTACATCTGCTAGTTCTGTCTGTATAACATCTGCTTATTCTGTCTGTATAACATCTGTTTGTTCTGTCTGTATAACATCTGTTTGTTCTGTCTGTATAAAATCTGTTTGTATAACATCTGTGAGTACTGTCCGCACAACATGTTAGTACTCTCTGCATAACAACTGTTAGTTCTTTCAGGATAACCACAGTTAGTTCTTTCAGGATAACCACAGTTAGTTCTGTCTGCATAACATCTATCAGTTCTGTCTGCATATCATTTGTTAGTAATTTCTGCCAAGTCGTGCATCTTTTTCTGCCATTACAAACAAATACTGTGTTTTGTGTACCATCATGATCTTCTTACACTGCCCACGACTTATCCAATTGATAACTCCAAGTTCTTCTTCCTTCAATGTCTTGCTTGTCCAATGATGTCACACATTGGCGCACATTTTTTTTTCACGACAGGTAGTGTCCAGCTGACCATGTCAACCCAGGATTCATCCTCAGGTTTCTCCACCAGTAAAGGTGAGAATGCTTCACGCCTGACTGCATATCGAGTAAGAACAGTAAGAACGCTGGTCGTTAGTTTCAGTCCGCGAAATCAAAAAATGTTGGAAATGGACTTTAAGCAGAAATCAACAGCTCCAAAAGCTTTCCACAGGGTTCCACACGAGGGCACTCATCAACAGACATATAAAACACTTCATCCTGTCTAACGTCTCTTTCACTCACTAACACTAAAGCCCAAATACAAATACAAAATAGGAGACATTATGGTGAAAATAAAGTAATAATTTTTATACGCACAAAGAAACGGACAGACAGACTGACAGTCAGACTGACATACATAGCCTGACACCGCTTTCAAATGCTGTGACTAAACTCGACGGACATATGATTTTGTACAAATCGTTCTAGGGTTAAGCCTGTCGCAAACAATGTCACACAAATCACGAAAAGGGTCACGCCGATCAAGTAAGGATCCTTTGAAAAGGACTCCCAGCCAGAGGAGTGACTTTTTTCGGATCGTAAATTTGGATCATATGACCTTAGCAGGTGAGTGGTCTCGACTGAATGGTACTCAGCTGCGTTACCCGGCCACGGGTACCTGTATCAACATCCTACCAGTCCGTAGATATACAAAAGTTGTTCTGTAGATATTGAGTAGTTATATGTTGATAGAAAGTAGTTGATCGTAGATGCATAGTAGGTGTACATAGACATAGTAGGTGTACATAGACATAGTAGGTGTACATAGACATAGTAGGTGTACATAGACATAGTAGGTGTACATAGGCATAGTAGGTGTACATAGACATAGTAGGTGTACATAGGCATAGTAGGTGTACATAGGCATAGTAGGTGTACATAGGCATAGTAGGTGTACATAGACATAGTAGGTGTACATAGACATAGAGTAGATGTTAAACGATTAGTGCATGGTTACAACAACAGAACATGTTATATCCAGATGCTAGACTCTAACCCACAGAATACCAAGTTGGTTATTTGGCTCGAATTTTATTCTGCATGTAGGTTACTTATTGCCTTACTTATTACAGCACAGACGACACAACGTGTAACAACGACCACAGCCACTCTTTCAAAACCATACAGAAAAAGTCTCAATGTCAAAATATAAATTCAAATTTATTGATCTATGGGTTTCCTCTCACACGTTGGTTAGTCAGCCATCCACACTCACACACATGGGGTAGGGGAAAAGTAAACAAAGAAAAGAATGATGAAGTAAAAGAAAAAGAAATATAAAATTCAAGATTCTTCATGCAGTACTATTTCTAAAATACGGTTAAGCATTATTTAACATAATATAACCGTCACTATTTAAAAGTTCTGGAGCCACTGCTCTTATATCAAAATTCAATAATTCAAAAGAAAAACAGTCATTCGACTTGCAAGTCCTTTTGAAGATAGTCACATCAACATCTTCAAGATAGTCATATCAACATCTTCAAGATAGTCATATCAACATCTTCAAGATAGTCATATCAACATCTTCAAGATAGTCACATCAACATTTCCTTACTAATCTTAAAATGATTCTTCACTGATAATCGTAGACTTAAGTTTGAAGTTTATTGTTTATTTAAGGTTTAATTCTAAGCTTTAGTTTTAAGTTTTAGGTTTATATGCTCTGAGATTCCTACACTAGTTAGTACTTTTCTACTCACATAGTTATTGTCACTTTCTCCTCATGCAGAGGGTTTGATGATTCACAAAACACCGTCGACATCATGGTTCGCTCCCTGGAACCCAAATACAGCTGTCCTTGCTGCTATTGTTTCACTCTCTTGATGCACTCCTCGTTAGGCCTATTTCTTAGCTCTTGTTACGTTTTCTCAACTCTTGTTACGTTTTCTCATTACTTCTTGTTCAGTTCCTCATTTCTTTTCTTCTCTTAACGTTTCTCATTTCTTCTCATTGCATTTCACATTTCTTTTCTTCTCTTTCATTTCTCATTTCTTCTCTTCTCTTTACGTTTCTCATTTCTTCTCTTCTCATTACGTTTCTCATTTCTTCTCTATTCATTAATTAACGGTCAACCTTACTGTTTTTCTGCGACATGCCATGCATGAACGTGTACTGCTTATCTGCAATATCTCCCAGCACAGTGACACTAAACTTCCAATCCATTCTTTCATTAGAAAATAGTTGATCACCCGTGGTCTTTGCATGGAGTCTTTGAAGAACCCAAGATGACTGTCCAGACGACTGGTCCATCTTGATCTGTTGACGGCCTGATGGCGCACCTTCAAAATACAGCCGGGTAGATGTCTGGCACTCTATTGCAGTGTCCAAGAGTTCTCTAGTGCTGGTTGCTGGCCAAGCTTGTAGAGTCCTTGGTACAAAAAGCAGGGAGAACCTCAGAAGGTCTTTCTCACTCCTCTACCAACCTCTACATTCTTGGTGTTTCTCATTCGTTTCTGTCTCCATCATCCTGTTTAATGCGCAAAGTCCTTATACATCATTTTCACTGAGCTGATTAGAACACTCCCATCCAGCACACGATACCCCCATCCAGCACTGCACGTAACGAATATCCTGACTGTCCCCTTTCTATTAGTGCCAGATATTGAATTCCAAATTGACACCTAGTGATTGACATATCAATTTGTGGCTAACTACCTAGCTTAGAGCACAACTGACCTTTGGAGAATGGTTCTATTTTTATTTTGTTTTTTAAACTACCACAATGACTCATCGCCACCTGGCAAGTATACACTAGTCATAGCAAGAAAGGGTTGTACACACAAACTAACACATAACTATAGCAATATAAATCTCAACTTTCCAATAACTCAAAATTCTATTGCAACAAGTAATTTCACAATAACAATAACAACTGTAAACTACCAAACTTTTTATAGTGGTGATTCTTAAAAATAAGTTACATTTCAAAACTCAGAGCCTGTTTTCTCACAGACAAAATTAGTGTCTCAGTGGCCTACCATGTATAACCGTACACTAATATGATTTATGGCTCTGGCAATGCTGACCACAGAGGGGTAAATGTGTGTGTCCCTTGAAAGTTAATTATGCCTTTCCATTCCCTGGCATGAACTACCTAACAAACCTATTTCTCCCTCAGCTAGAGTTTCCACCTTAGGTTTCACATTGTTGTCAAAATGTTCATTTTAGCCCCTTTCTATGTTTAAACTAATTTGGCTTTTTCCTTAATCATTTAGAGTATGATGACACACACAGAGAGAAAATATTAATAATATATCCTCCTATACATGACAAGAACTTATTATAGCCGGATGGCAGTCTTAGAACAGAAATTATTATAGCTGGATGTCCGTCTTGTGTTAGAACATTACATCGACAAGCTGAACGAAGTGGCAAAATCCTTATGTAAATGTCTATGAGACCTATATGATGAAAACAGAAACATCTACAAGACCCATATGATGAAAACAGACAAATCTACGAGAGCTATATGATGAAAACAGACAAATCTACAAGACCTATATGATGAAAACAGAAAAATCTACAAGACGTATATGATGAAAACAGAAAAATCTACGAGAACTATATGATGAAAACAGAAAAATCTACAAGACCTATATAATGAAAACAGACAAATCTACAAGACCTATATGATGAAAGAAAAATCTATGAGGAGACTATACGATGAAAACAGAAAAATCTACAAGACCTATATGATGAAAACAGAAATATCTGTGAGAGAACTGTGTAACGAAAACACTGTCTGTTACAATGTCCATCCATAGATACACATGGAATAAAACACAGACCTAAAATAGCACAAATAGACATACCATTCCCATCACAAACTACCATACCCACCAAAACAATGTGATATACAGATAAAAAAGGCACTTACATTTTTCACAGCCATTACAAATTCACTCGACAAAGTATAACAACCCATACAAGCACATGTACACATACAGTCATACAAACACACCCACACAAACACATACAACACACATACAAACACACATAAATGTACACACATTAAGCACATACAAACACTCCCATACAAACACACACGCATGGATACAAAGACGCACACACAGTGTGAATATAACTTCCCGGACTTCTAATCTTACAAGCCCTTTTACTCCCTACAAGAAAAAAGTGGGGAATGAAATGTCTTACATTGTATGTAAACTTCGTAAAATGTACACTTCATAATGATGTGTTACATTGTATGTACACTTCATTATGTGTTACATTGTATATACACTTCCTAAAGCGTTATATTGTATGTACACTTCATAATGCATTATATTGTATGTACACTTGATAATGTGTTATATTTTATGTACACTTCATAATGTGTTATGCTGTATGTACAAGTATTAACAGTTCATAACGCGCTACACCTGAGACATCTTTGAGACGTCTTGCTTTGTTCTGCAGAGTCCATGGACTATGGCCTAGTGCCCAGAGAAGCTAGAATAAGTCGGGTTTCTAGATTATCTACACAGAGAGGTAATTATGTACACACAAACACACACACACACACACACACACACACACACACACACACACACACACACACACACACACACACACACACGCGCGCGCGCGCGCACACACACACACACACACACAAACACGCACATGCACACACACATAAATGCCCAGAGATGTTAGATTAAGTCGGGCTTCTAGATTCTCTAGACGCACAGGTAATTATGTACACACACACACACACACACACACACACACACACACACACACACACACACACACACACACACAAAAGGAATTTTTCACACCTGCAACAACTATATTGGCACATACTAATTAAACCACAAGAAATCCGATTTGAACTGTTGCAAATCTAAAATTAAACTGAAAATAAATGATTTAGTACTATAAAACAAAAACACTTCTCATCAG
The DNA here is from genome assembly GCA_028829895.1 of Sinotaia quadrata. Classification (NCBI taxonomy): domain Eukaryota; kingdom Metazoa; phylum Mollusca; class Gastropoda; order Architaenioglossa; family Viviparidae; genus Sinotaia; species Sinotaia quadrata. The sequence continues at coordinate 3,287,113 of CM054178.1, forward strand.
TTCATGGAAAGTTAGACAGACATGATAATATTGCGTCGCATAATGTAAGTAACCTACCGAAATGATTAATTTTAGCTTAAATTAGTTTCAATGCAACGGCCACAAGTTTATGAACAGGTAATAATGTCAAGTGCTTAGCATACTACATACAAACATCATAGTTCACAATTTGTAGAAATAATATTCTACTCACATATTACCTCTCTACATAAAACACAATTATAAAATCATAGTTCACAATTTGTAGAAATAATATTCTACTCACATATTACCTCTCTACATAAAACACAATTATAAAATCATAGCAAAATGCACAAGTATTTTAAAGTCTTTTCTCTCTCAGTCAGTCAGTTAATTTACCATTAAGTTAATGGCTGCCTTTCATGACCAGACTTCTTTCACTCCAAATATAAAGTATTAGAGAATAAAATTGTTTTTAGTATGTAAACGTTTGATCTCAGTCCATTGGCTGGTCTCATTCTTGTAAATCTTAATCATTGGATAATTAAAAAAAACTACTTATCCACTTAACACCAATTTAGATCACATCAGCAAGTTTCTAGCACATTCTTTACTTGAGCTGTTTACTTCCATCTTTGACACTTAAAATTATCAGTACAAGCAGTGACCAAAGTCGGGTCACTTTGACATTTAACAATTTACATAACGATTAAGTTTAGAAATAGGGATAGACAAATTTACTCCGCCACAAACATGCTATTTCATGAAATATGTATCACGCTTAACCTTATGTTATTATAAGGCATAAATAAAGTATCACGCTTAACCTTATGTTATTATAAGGCATAAGTAAATTATTTTTCTTTATTTTTTCTATAGTCCTTAGTGAAATATCGGCCTCATCTGACAGCAGTGATGAACTCGATTTGTGGTGACATCCGGCCACTTTTGTTGGTGATGAACTCGTTTTGTGGTGACATCCGGCCACTTTTGTTGGTGATGAACTCGTTTTGTGGTGACATCCGGCCATTTTTGTCAGTGACGAACTCGATTTGTGGTGACATCCGGCCACTTTTGTTGGTGATGAACTCGATTTGTGGTGACATCCGGCCACTTTTGTTGGTGATGAACTCGATTTGTGGTGACATCCGGCCACTTTTGTTGGTGACGAACTCGATTTGTGGTGACATCCGGCCACTTTTGTTGGTGACGAACTCGATTTGTGGTGACATCCGGCCACTTTTGTTGGTGATGAACTCGATTTGTGGTGACATCCGGCCATTTTTGTCAGTGACGAACTCGTTTTGTGGTGACATCCGGCCATTTTTGTCAGCACAAGATGGAGATCTAATGAATCCCGATAGATAGAAGTTCTGCTGTTACCTGACACCAGATTTCACTGCACATTAAAGGCTGATTAATTCTGACACTGGACTTGTCATAGTCAGTGTGTCATGTTGATTCTGAAGTACGTTTTGTCTGTGACAGTCCTGGAATTGCCTGACATGTTTGTTTCTGACAGAGTGAAATTCTGCGGAATCGTTTCATTTAGTACACGTTATCGGTTTGCTGAATTCAGTTACACAATTTGTTGTTGATGGTGTCTAGATGATATCCCTGACACATTTAGTCTGTTTTGATGGTGTCTAGATGATATCCCTGACACATTTAGTCTGTTTTGATGGTGTCTAGATGATATCCCTGACACATTTAGTGCACGTTATCGGTTTGCTGAATTCAGTTACACAATTTGTTGTTGATGGTGTCTAGATGATATCCCTGACACATTTAGTCTGTTTTGATGGTGTCTAGATGATATCCCTGACATATTTAGTCTATTTTGATGGTGTCTAGATGATATCCCTGACACATTTAGTCTGTTTTGATGGTGTCTAGATGATATCCCTGACATTTAATCTGTTTTGATGGTGTCTAGATGATATCACTGACACATTTAGTCTGTTTTGATGGTGTCTAGATGATATCCCTGACACATTTAGTGCACGTTATCGGTTTGCTGAATTCATTTACACAATTTGTTGTTGATGGTGTCTAGATGATATCTCTGACACATTTAGTCTGTTTTGATGATGTCTAAATGATATCTCTGACACATTTAGTCTGTTTTGATGGTGTCTAGATGATATCTCTGACACATTTAGTCTGTTTTGATGATGTCTGATATATTTTATCTGTATCAGCTGTACAGTTTGATTATGTCTGGCATATTTTGTCTGTCAACTGGAAGTTCTTATGATGTCTAATACATTTTGTCTTTGTCAGAAGGAGAGTCTGAAGATGTCTGACACACTTTTTCTGTCAACTGGAAGTTCTTATGATGTCTAATACATTTTGTCTTTGTCAGAAGGACATTCTGAAGATGTATGACACATTTTGTCTGTGGCAGCTGGAATTTCTGATGATGTCTCATTTGTTTAATGACGTGTGAAGAAACTCTTTTACAATTTGTTACACAGTTTGGTTCTCAAGCTATCCAGCACACAATAAATTCGTCACACACCTCTGTTATACGTACAAAAAGTGTATAGTCGATCAGAGACCATTATGTGTCTACTAAGTCAAATATCAGTGTTATTTATTGAGACCATTATGTGTCCACTAAGTCAAATATCAGTGTTATTTATTGAGACCATTATGTGTCCACTAAGTCAAATATCAATGTCATTTATTGAGACCATTATGTGTCCACTAAGTCAAATATCAGTGTTATTTATTGAGACCATTATGTGTCCACTAAGTCAAATATCAGTGTTATTTATTGAGACCATTACGTGTCAACTAAGTCAAATATCAGTGTTATTTATTGAGACCATTATGTGTCCACTAAGTCAAATATCAGTGTTATTTATATGTTTAAGAAGATAATATGTAAGTGTCCAATAATCTGTAGCTTATTTGATTCTTTTTACAAAATACTTAATTAAAATGAATCATTATGAGTCGATTATTTGTCTTTGGATACTGTCTTTATCGTATTCAATTACAATTACATATATTTTATGTATTCATTACATTAATCATTATGAGTCGATTATTTATCTATGGATATTGTTATCGTATTCAATTACAGATATTTTATGTATCCATTATATTATTAAAGTTTTCACAACATACAGGCTGATGCATGGGTAATTTCCGCATAGTGTCTGCCACATTGCAAGGAGGGTTTAATTAGGCCAGACTGGTGAGGCAGATGAGCCTTGCAATGAGGGTTAATTAGGCCAGAATGGTAAGGCAGATGAGCCTTGCAATGAGGGTTAAATAGGCCAGATTAGTGTGACAGATGAGCCTTGCGATGACACAATCATCAGCTAATTTGACAGTAGAATAAAAGTACAGTCAGGAAGCAATGCAATTGCTTTATAATTAAACATTAAATATACACACGCACACACATAAATAAGAATCAACAGTTCAATTTTATTTGTAATAAGACATTTTGACTTCAAGAGCATAATAAGAATGTGATTCATAACAATGTTTGACAACATTATATTAAGAATGTGATTCATAACAATGTTTGACAACATTATATTAAGAATGTGAGTCATAACAATATTTGACAACATTATATTAAGAATGTGATTCATAACAATGTTTGACAACATTATATTAAGAATATGATTCATAACAATGTTTGACAACATTATATTAAGAATGTGATTCATAACAATATTTGACAACATTATATTAAGAATGTGATTCATAACAATGTTTGACAACATTATATTAAGAATGTGAGTCATAACAATATTTGACAACATTATATTAAGAATGTGATTCATAACAATATTTGACAACATTATATTAACAATGTGAGACATAACAGTGTTTGACAACATTATATTAACAATGTGATTCACAACGTTTGACAACATTGTATTGTGTATTGCTGCACTTTGGTTACGACTGCAAATTACAACAGTTTGAGAGTTGTTTCTTCCCCTGGTAACTTCTTTACTCAGAATTATGATTTATAGACTTGGGAATATAATTTCCACAGTTTTAATGTGGGCTTGTAGAGAAGGGAAATCGCTTTCGATCACTTGACAGGAATTGTAGATGGAAGACATTGTTTGCAACAAATATCTGCTTCAGTGGATTTGACTCGAGTTTTAGTGGACTTCCATTAAAATAAAATAATCGAGTGGCACATTAAAATATATTTATGTCTTTTTAAATGGAAATAATCATATTTAAATTATTTTCATAAGTGAACACGTTTTATTAATCTTTGATTGTTGTGAATTATATTGCAAAATTTAGCGCAAGGGCATAATGCAATTAGCGTCAACACATACACACACACACACACACACACACACACATACACACACACACACACACACCACCACCACCACCACCACCATTTTCGTCAGCTAGCAATCGTCGCCGAACTTTTAGTAATTATTTTCGAAACTAATTAGACTTTTGTTCATGCACAATAAATGATAATAATAATGCTAGTAATTTGAAACATTTCAAATAGAAGAAATTTCATGATACTGTGATTGTTTGTCTAGTCATATAGACAATGTGTATCCTTCTATGACTGCTGACCATACAAAATTGTTTTCGTTATGCTGCACTACAGACTGACTTGACTCTATAATGATTATATGCCAATTACATTGTACTGAGTGTCTCGTTGTATGTTCACTAATTACCGACTGTTTTATACCGTGTGTCAAGTTGTATGTTCACTAGACACGAAACACATTTTTGCTCGTTCCTTCATATAATCATTATACAACCCATTTGTTGTGTTGTATAAACTTCATATGCTAAAGGATTAAAGGTTTATTTTATTTCTATAGATATTTGTTTCTTTTGTCTTCAGTGCAAACAGCATACTAGATATGAAATGAGTACATTACAACAAAAACGTAATGCTTATGCATTCTGAATACATTTCTCTACAACAAAAAACGTAATGTTTATGCATTCTGAGTACATTTCTCTACAACAAAACGTAATGTTTATGCATTCTGAGTACATTTCTCTACAACAAAACGTAATGTTTATGCATTCTGAAAGAAACATTTAAGTATTTGGTTTAGTACTATCCTTGATAAAGTTAATATTATCTGTTCTTTCAAAATTGGAATATGACAAATTAATGTCAAAGCTTAATTTAGATGAAAGTAGCTAATGCTATAAGTGTTCAGACCTGAAATATGTTAATGAAAGATGTCATTCAGACTTGAAATTTGTTCAAACAAATGATCTCTTACTCTTAGAATTTAAATATATTGAAATAAGATGTCATTCAGACTTGAAATTTGTTCAAACAAATGATCTCTTACTCTTAGAATTTAAATATATTGAAATAAGATGTCATTCAGACTTGAAATATATTAATATAAGATGGCATTCACACTTGAAATATGTTAATGTAAATGTTATAAAACCTGACATATGTTAAAGTAAGATGTCATTCAGACTTCCAATCTCTTTATATAAAAAGACATGTCAAGTCTATAGTATGCGTTTTAAAGATTAATTTTATAAAAATGGAATTTGTTATTTAAGATATATTTCAGACCTGAAGTATGTTATTGTAAGTTGTCATTTAGACCGGAAATATGTTAATCTGAGATCATTCATACCTGAAATATAGAAAAGAAAGTATTATCAAATGTGCATTATGCTAATATACGATGATATTTGGTCTGAAATAGTTAACCATTAACTAGGTGGTGCTAGCGTCAAAGTCTGAATGAAATCTAAGTATTCACACAGAACACAGATGTGTGAAAGAAATCTAAGTATTGAAATACTGTGTGAATGAAATCTAATTATTGATATACTGTGTGAATGAAATCTAATTATTGATATACTGTGTGAATGAAATCTAATTATTGAAATATAACATCTGTGTGAACGAAATCTATGCATTGGCTCACTGTGTGAATGAAATCTAAATATTGACATACTGTGTAAATTAAATCTAAGTATAGATATACTATGTGAATGAAATCTAAGTATTGACATACTGTGTGAATGAAATCTAAGTATTGACACACTGTGTGAATGAATAAGTATTGACATACACACACTGTTCTTTGATCTTCTGTTGAGCGACTTCGTAACAATAGCGGTACTGGGCCTGTTTAAGAGGAGAAAATACGAATGAAACAAGAAATGTAGTAAATTAGTAGACATACAAAGATATACAATAGTATTGCAGTTAGCATTCAGCTGTAATCAGAGTTCAATTTTGGTAGCACAAATCTGATTTTGGTTGCAGATTTAAATGATAGAAGTTTTAGTACACAAAAACAAACAAATTTGATTGCGATTACAGATTTAAATGATAGAAGTTTTAGTACACAAAAACAAACAAATTTGATTTCGATTGCAGATTTAAATGATAGAAAAAACATACACGAGTAGAGACTGTACATTTAATTTCCACCCAGCAAGTTTACCTCTGACGTCACTGCGCCAGGTCTGATGTTCTGGACTTTTCTGACCGTCATGTACACGTCAACCTCGCGATCGTACGTAATGCGGCTGATGACGTCACGAATGGCACAGAATAGAGCACTCTTAGTCCCACCATCTCTGGCAATTTCAAGGAGAAGAAAAATGAATTTCGAGATTTGTGAAAAGAGTTGACATCTTTTATAAAAAGAAATTATACTAATGAGCTCAAATTTGTGACAATGGTTCATTCAATAGACTGAAATAAATAAATATGTTCTATTCTATATTTCTTTTTAAAAGTGAAGTCAAACTAATGTTGCTAATAGTATGCTAGCGTGAGAAATAGAATATGTTGACAGCCGTATGTAATTTTGATCTAGCAAACTAGCTAGCAAGTGAACTTTCAGAATGTTATGGGATGCAAGCAACTCAAATGGAAGCTAATGAAGTATGAAGCGAGTTATTTCTTACATAAAATTGACACATCACGTGTTACATGTCGATTTAGAGAGTTACAAAGCTTAATCGGGCGTGTCTGCTTTTTTAGCAATATTTATTTGACCCCAGGTTAAATTATTTTCAATGAGTTAAGCGTTTCGTGTTTTTCGTTCTGAGTGAACCTTAACAAATGCTGTGAGTCTCATATCTTTATTTGCTGTATATTTTTTTAAAAGTCGCCTGACGTTGGTAAGTACATTCCATTTCAATAACACTAGAAGAAAACAAATACATGTATAATCGCAACTAGTTTGTCGTATAATGTGACTCCTCGAAATGCATTTTAAATTTACAAACATTATTAATTACTAATAATATTTCATACATTAGCTTGTTCTATGTTGTCAGTATAAGGAAAGAAATCCTCTTCCAAAAGTGTCTAATCCTAAGTGTAAGTAGAACAAATCGAATCCTGTTCCGAAATGTGCCACGTGTCATCAGAAAAAAAAATCGAATCCCATACTGTGCAGCATGCCACGTGTCAATAGAAAAAAAATAGATTTCTATTTTGTAGAGTACCCCATGCTATATGTCAGTAAAAGAAATAGAATCCTATTCTGTACTGTGCCTCATGATACGTATCAGTAGAAGAAATTGAATTCTACTCCATACCTGCATTTCTGACATCATAACGTTATCTTAATTTTTTGGAACAAGTGTAAATCTTTCACCTCACACTGTTACAGATGTAGTAAGTCAATAATTATAACGTTATTTTTCTTTTTGGAACAAGTGTATATCTTTCACCTCACACTATTCAAGAACGAACTATATTTTATTCCTGTAAGCTCTTTGGGCCTCTTTCTCATACCCTTGACATTCTTTTGACTCTAACATTAGAGTTTCTTGTCAGACTAAAATTAGAATATTCCAAGAGGCAACGGAATTTATGGTAACCGTTATGTTGACCTTTGATTTCTTTAATGCAAACGTCTCGATCCTTTAAATATTTCCCATGGGGAATTACCGTTAGATCTATTTTAATATTACATATATATAACCCTAAACATAAAAGTCTTGGACGTAACCCTAAATATTACCATATGTCCATAGACCACCTAATTTTACCATGTCCCTTCACATTTAACCCATAAATATTACCGTTGCCCCGTAAATATAACACCTAAGTAGACCTATTACAGAACATACTTCTCATTTAATTAACCTCTTTATACTGTTTACGTCAAGTTAATGTTTGTGAAATATGATAAGGTTAATAAATTATTTTGACTTACTAGCTTAGAAGGGAATACTACTAATACTACTATCAACAACAAAACTACTACTACCATTACTACTAATATTATTATCAACAGCAAAACACTACTTCCATTATTACTAATACTGTTATCAACAGTAAAACTACTACTACCATTACTACTAATATTATTATCAACAGCAAATCACTACTTCCATTATTACTAATACTATTATCAACAGCAAAACTACTATACCATCACTACTAATTATTATTATCAACAGCAAAACTACTACTACCATTATTACCAATACTATTATCAACAAAAACACTACTTCCATTATTACTAATACTATTATCAACAACAAAAAACACTACTTCCATTATTACTAATACTATTATCAACAGCAGAAACACTACTACCGTTAATACTAATACTGTTATCAACAAAACACTACTACCGTTAATACTAATACTATTATCAACAACAAAAACACTACTACCGTTAATACTAATACTATTATCAACAGAAACACTACTACCGTTAATACTAATACTATTATCAACAAAACTCTACTACCGTTAATACTAATACTATTATCAACAAAACACTACTACCGTTATTACTAATACTATTATCAACAACAAAAACACTACTACCGTTAATACTAATGGCGACATAAGAAAAGGCTCTGAGCATTTATACGGAAATTACGATACAAAAATTGTATATTCTGGATATATTACAGCATACACAATAGCGCAGAATAAATGCATACAAAATAATATACAGTTAACGGATATTACAAAAATGCATATCCAAATGTTACAGTAAAGTAATATACAGAAATACACGATTACTATTAACATGTATAACTTAGAACACGCTTACATATTGACCAGACAATATACGAAATAAAAAAATTATAAATATAAAAAAATTATAAATGTAAACTGATTTCTCTAAGAGCTATTTTTTAGAAAGGTATAATGTTGTGTTTTAGTTTTAAAGGCAATACCTTTCGGGTGAAAGATTCAGATAATTATGAGAAAGCATGAGATTAAGATAAACGTGACTGTTGTAAATGTAAGTTAAAATAGGAGATAAACCTCCATACAGGCATTGAATAATGACAGGTTTATTTCTCCTCATCGAGTTGGACATGTCCAGTGTGTCCACCAAGAGGAGTAGCTCTGGTGTACTGAAGGGCACAGATTCTGTCCAGGCAGTGTAATGCAATACGCAAACGTCACGTGGTTTTCTGGTCCCCTGAATGAGAACATACGTGTTACAGTAATTAGAATTATGAATGTCCTTTGTTAATTCTTCTAGTAAGTAGGTATTTAGTTTAGGAAATTTTATTTTTTAAATTTCTATAGCCCTAATTATCTTCTTTTAAAATATGTTCTCAAATTAATATTTACTCTAAAGGGAAAAATATCCCTACTTTTAAGTATAGAGGAAACATGAAAGCTTTTGAAGAGATTTTAAATAACATTTATTCCGTCCTACCGTTTTCTCCAATTTGACGGTGTATGACGTCAGATGTTCCCCCAGTTTCGATGACGTTTTCAGCGTGACAACGTAAGGCTCCACAAGAAGTGATTTTGCTTTGCTCATCGGCCAGTACTGGCAGAAGTCCTAAGACATTATCAAGAGAAAGAAAGTGCATCTGGTAGTGCTGTATACCATGAATTTCACAATTAGAAATTTAAAAAAAACCGCATTCCATCCTATAGCACCACACTTAGAATTCCATAAACCCATAGTCTATGCTATAATATCACAAATTGAAGTCCATAAACCTCTAGTCTATGCTATAATATCACAACTTGAAGTCCATAAACCCCTAGTCTATGCTATAATACACAGCTAGAATGTCGTAATCCTGTAGTACATGCTAAAATAATTAGAATCCAATAAAATTATGCAATTTTAAAAACTAATTTAGGTTTATTCTATTCGAGAAATAGTTTGCATTGCTTTGTGAAACTTCTAGCGCTATTCCTTTAAAACTTCAGAACTATTTCTCTCAAACTTATAGCGGTATTCCTTTAAAACTTCAGAGCTATTTCTTTAAAACTTCTAGCGCTATTCCTTTAAAACTTCTAGCACTATTCCTTTAAAACTTCAGAGCTATTCCTTTAAAACTTCTAGCACTATTCCTTTAAAACTTCTAGCACTATTCCTTTAAAACTTCTAGCACTATTCCTTTAAAACTTCTAGCGCTATTCCTTTAAAACTTCAGAGCTATTCCTTTAAAACTTCTAGCACTATTCCTTTAAAACTTCTAGCACTATTCCTTTAAAACTTCTAGCACTATTCCTTTAAAACTTCTAGCGCTATTCCTTTAAAACTTCAGAGCTTACAGATCCCGTGCAGTCATGATTGTAGGAATAGTAGGAATAAGACTTAAGACGTTTCATAATTTTCCTTTAAATTCAATCATGGTTGAATCGAAGCATTTCTAGAGTAGTATTGCCGACTCTACACATAGCCTGTTGTTTTACAGACACTGGCTTAAATCGAGATCGGACTGTAAGACGTATAGCGTGTTGTTTTACAGACACTGGCTTAAATCGAGATAGGACTGTAAGACGTATAGCGTTTTGTTTACAGACACATGCTAAAGTCGAGATCGGATTGTAAAATGTATAACGTTTTGTTTTACAGAGACACGGCGTGAGTCAAGTTCGGACTGTAAAATATATGACGTTTTGTTTAATGGGTACTGGTTTGCGTCCAGATCAGACTGTCAACTGAAGCAGTGGTTCAGTCCCAAAAGTACGATTATTTTTACAGGATGCAGTTTAGAATACACGAATCGGGATTAAGAGGGACACACACACACACACACACACACACACACACACACACACACACACACACACACACACACACACACACACACATTATACATAAGTATTTTATTAATTAAAAATTTTATTATTAAATTAAAGAATCGTGGTGAAAAGTTGATTGTAGTTTGTCAGTATGAACATTATGATAGTTCTATGTATATTTTTATGTCAGTATGAACATTATGATAGTTCTATGTATATTTTTATGTTCGTATGTATGAAATTTAATAAAGTTAACAGAATATCAGATAGAATCGTGTTCTCAGAAACGTATACCTTTATTATGACAGTATGAAATTTAATAAAGTTAACAGAATACCGGTAGACTTGGTCTCAGAAAAGTATACCTTTATTGTGACAGGATCATCTTTGGAACCGAGGGAAACAACTGTTGTGACGTCATAATCTTCTACCAAACTCCAGAAGTCGATCAAAGTATGAGACAGCGGTAATTGTGTCAGAATACAGCCAAGTTGTTCTCGAAATGTCTGAGTAAAGAACATGGATAATTAAAGAAATATCTGAAGAAAGAACATATGTAACAGAGTAGTATCTAGGTAAAGAACATGGATGTCTGGACAAAGAACAATGATAATTAAAGAAATGTCTGAGTGAAAACATAAAAAATGAATGAAATGTCTGCGTAAAGAACATGGATAATTCAAGATATGTCTACGAAACATTGAAAATGAATGCTCTCTCGAAACAGCGTCTGAATTATATTGCAGTACAATGTGCATATCAGTTGTCTTACATTACCGAAATTCCACTGACTTATAATCATAACAATCCATATCGACATTCATGTCAAGGAATACAAACTTAAAAAAATATGCTCTAGTTTTATAAATGCCATACCGGCATGGTGACAGCATTGATGTACTGGCTGTTGTCTGAGGCCGTTATAGTCAGGTAGAGAAGATGTTCATCGGCTGAAACAAAACAAAACAAAACAACACATCACATTACACTATCGCGATATAAACATAGAGGACTGTACTGAACTGTAAATGACATAAACACAGAAAAACAACACATCACATTACACTATCGCGATATAAACATAGAGGACTGTACTGAACTGTAAATGACATAAACACAGAAAAACAACACATCACATTACACTATCGCGATATAAACATAGAGGACTGTACTGAACTGTAAATGACATAAACACAGAAAAACAACACATCACATTAAACTATCGCGATATAAACATAGAGGACTGTACTGTACTGTAAATGACATAAACACAGAAAAACAATACATCACATTAAGTTATCGCGATATAAAAATAGCAGATGTACTGAACTGTAAATGACATATGTGAAGTGTAAATGACATAAACACAGAAAAACAATACATCACATTAAACTATCGCGATATAAACATAACAGATTGTACTGAAGTGTAAATGACATACAATAGAAAGTCACATAATTAGCCGTGTAGGAAAGTAATTACATCCAACTACCAATCAGCATATACAGAAATGATACTGCATACAATTATTAATGACCACATCACATATGTGATACTTCATCTAATTAATAATGATAACATCGAAGTGCTATTGACCAGAATCAAATTACTAACACAAAATCCAAGTAATCATGAGCACATGAAGTAAGCAATGTACCATACCATATTACTAGTGACCACATCAAAGTGCTATTATCACATCAAATTAGTAAAGAAAACAACAAAATATTCCTATCAAATGAAATTAGCAATAACATCAAACTGCTAATTTTCATATCCGCCTACTACAGCCCGTGTTCATTCGCTGAAGTACGTCAGTAAACACATCCCATGATCACCGGTTACCATTTTCGTATCCCTACTACTGGTGATCAGCCTTGGTTGTTTTCATCATCTCTCATTACTAGTCATGACCACCCATTAATCTCTTTGTACTCCCACTACTCTATATGGCTACCCATTACCACTATCATCTACCCATTACCACTATCATCTACCCATTACCATTATCGTCTACCCATTACTACTATCGTCTACCCATTACTACTATCGTCTACCCATTACCACTATCGTCTACCCATTACCACTCTCGTCTACCCATTACCACTCTCGTCTACCCATTAGGTCCATGTATTGCCACTTCACAATTTCCGTCCACTAACTACGTTCTCTCCCGCACTATTGATGAAATCCTAAAACACAGTCAGTACCTGGTAGAACATCCTGGTTCCTGTTTTTTCTCTTGTTGTCTTGTTGCAAGGCAACGTCATGGCACTGCTTGGTCACCAGTGACTGCATTAACTTGAGAGTCTACGCAGATCAAACAAACAAAAATCGTCACATAGTTACAGATTGAGACAACATAGTTACAGAGTTAGACAACATAGTTACAAAGTCAGACAACATAATTACATAGTTAGACAACATAATTGCATAGTCAGACAACATAATTGCATATAGTTAGAGGATCAGACAATATAGTTACAATCAGATGACATTATGACTCATGTACAGAGCATCAAAATATAATGACTCAGTTATATAGTCAGTAACCTAGTGAAACATGCTCAGACCTAGACAATATAATGCCTCATCTATATAGCCAGTTTACTTAGTGACACCTGTATAGACCTAGACAGTATAATACTTCATGTGCTTTACATTTGTGACTGACTATCATGTATACATTCTATAGTTTGTGATAGAAGGAAGTCTGCTGTGTATCCGTTTTACATTGCTCACTAGTTTTATTTGCAGTTTAACTTCATTACTGATACGAATCTACGTAAGGTGTCACTGGCGTAAAGCCAGCTCAGTAATTTATAACGTCTACGTAAGGTGTCACTGGCGTAAAACCAGCTCAGTAATTTATAACGTCTACGTAAGTGTCACTGGCATAAAACCAGCTCAGTAATTTATAACGTCTACGTAAAGTGTCACTGGCGTAAAATCAGCTCAGTAATTTATAACTGCCATTATCGTTGTATAACCTGAAACTCTTTGTCGATGCGTTGGTTTACATCGAAAGCAGTGATTGGTCGGGGGAAAATGCGGTCGAAATGGTCCAGGCTGATCATTGTGTCGCGGCCGGTATATGCCTCCAAAATGGACTTGTGTAAAAACACATACTGTTCCTGCAACACAAAAGCACGATGAAAGATTGCCTAAATTGTTACAGATAATGTGTATTAATATTTACTGTTTATGAAACAGAAATAAATAACCAATTATTGCCTAAATTGCTACAGATAACGTGTATTAAGATGCACTGTTTATATAACAGAAAATGCAACAAGGATTGTTTAAATTCTTACAGATGATACACACAAACTCGCATTGTTCATGAAATAGTGTAACTGATTATTTCGTAACAATTCTAAAGGAAACGGAAAAATACTCACAGGCGCCTGGACCATCAGCGTTTTATCTGAACGCATTTGAAGGACGATATCCAAGATGTTCAATTTATTGTTTCTTTCTATGCGTTCTATAGCAATGTCAAGGCCGATAAATGTACCCGTCCTGCCAACACCAGCACTGAAACAAAAAGAAAGAAAAGTGAAAATTTGACTTCCGATAAAAGCCATCTACTTTACGCTGCATGGATTTGTCACATCAACCTTTGTCATTGACTACAGATCAAAATTAACATAGCTCTTCACTCAATGCAGATCAAAATCAACATAGCTCTTCATTCACTACAGATCAGAATCAAAATAATATCTTTTTATATTTGCACTGACTTACACATCTCGTCTTTGTCTCTATAGGGTCAGTATTACTATGAATAGAAGGAAACTATTTTCCCCTATTTTGTTTTGTTACCAGTTTGAATGTTGTTATTGTTCGCAAGTAAAATATTGTACTATATCCTTGTTATTTGCTGATAGTTGAACTCGAACATATAATGTTCAGTATGATAAATGATCTGAAACATAAACTCTATTCATTAACATATAAAAACTACGTTGGAAACTGCAGTACATGTGAAGTGATGAGATTAAAAGGACACTTACCTGCAGTGCACAAGAATAGATGAGATTAAAAGGACACCTACTTGTAGTACAGAGAAGAGGTGAGATTAAAAGGTCATCTACTTGGAGTACATGAGAATAAAAGGTCATCTACCTGCAGTGCACAAGAAGTGGTGAGGAAGTGCCGCAGACTGTGCGCCCTCGGATGTAGCGCCAAAAGTCGACTAGTGAGGCAACTGATGGTACCCCATGGTCTGGCCACCCGATAAAGTGGTACTGGCTAACATAGAGATCTCCAGGTTTCTGGAAATTTAAACAAATCCTTTACACAAAAACAAACAAACGAGAGGGTGCTCACTAAAGGTACCCCAGACTCAGGATAATTACACCTACAATATCCTTTCAATTGTGATGCACACTACAGTTTTATACTCGCATTTACAAGTACCAATGCACTTAGTTATGGATGAGCTTGTGTGATTCCAACACTATCTGGTTAGTGGTTATTATGACTATTTTTATTAAGTAACCATCCATAACTAATTACAAGTGATGAGAATCTTAATTTATGTTATTAATAATTCTCCAGAAGACATCACTCATCTCTCTCACTTGGCGAATTTGAGGGCGCCATAAACCGTTCTCTCTTCCACAACATTAAAGACAAACATCATTTGAGAAAAACTTCTTACTAAAGGAGAAATAAATCCAACTTTTAATCTATATTTAGCGAGCCCCCATCCATGAACTTTCTTCTTCAACATAAAGTTATCAATATGAGTAAGAAGGTCAATAAATGTAACAATACATTTATTAAATCAACAATCAAATATAAATAATCAAATACAATGAAAACGATTACTTGACATTAATATTTCCACACAACCATTTTTGAATAATTTTAATATGTATACAATCTTATATTCTAAAACACAACCACTTTTGAATAATTTTAATATGTATACAATCTTATATTCTAAAACACAATCACTTCTGAATAATTTTAATATGTATACAATCTTATATTCTAAAACACAATCCAAAAGATTAGTGCCAATACAAATCACAACATAGTTCACATCAGAGAACAGAAATGGTTACTAGAGATAAGTGATAATAGTTTGTATGTAACCTTGTCTAGGTGAAGCCAGAATAGTCTTTTTGCACGCTTTCATAACAAAGTCACGAGTTTATTGTTCAAGTAATTATGGCCAATTCCATGTGTTTCTCATAACAAAGTCACAAGTTTATTGTTCAGGTCAATATGGACAATTCCATGTGTTTCTCATAACAAAGTCACAAGTTTATTGTTCAGGTCATTATGGACAATTCCATTGTTTCTCTTACTCATGTTGTAGAACACTGACTAGCCGCTATTCTCTCAAGGCCATCTGTTTACATAAATATTATTCTTTATTAACAAGTGTACTTACCTTGGGTAATGTGAGTCTAAACGTCCTGATGATGTAGAAAGCCCTGCTTTGGACGTCCAGTCCAGTGACGGTCAAAGGGCCGTAAGTCTGGGTTGTGTCCTTAGCGGGCCAGTACTCGCAACACTTGCTCTGTTAAAGGACCCCAAAAAAACTTAAATAAAAGATCAAACTGCTAATTTGTTAATGATGTAATAGTTAACACTTGCTCTGTTAAAGGACCCAAAAAAAACTTAAATAAAAGATCAAACTGCTAATTTGTTAATGATGTAATAGTTAACACTTGCTCTGTTAAAGGATCCCATAAAAAAACTTAAATAAAAGATCAAACTGCTAATTTGTTAATGATGTAATAGTTAACACTTGCTCTGTTAAAGGACCCCATAAAAAACTTAAATAAAAGATTAAACTGCTAATTTGTTAATGATGTAATAGTTAACACATTTTAAAGATTCGAATTATAAAAATAGTTAATATGTAATTTTTGTTAGAATATCGAATTGTTAAACTTGTTAATTTAACTCGTCACATCATTGGTAATGACGAAATTGGTAAAATTATAAAATATTCGCCTTTTTAAATGTTTTAAAGGATCGAGTTGTTAAACTTATTAAAAGAACTAATTGAAAAATTTATTAAAACTTTGAATCGTTACATATTTTTACTGGTAAAAATTTAAATGATGAAAGTACTACAATTTAAGTTTGCGTCAATGATTAAAGTACTACAATTTAAGTCTGTGTCAATGATCAAAGTACTACAATTTAAGTCTGCTTCAATGATTAAAGTACTACAATTTAAGTCTGTGTCAATGATTAAAGTACTACAATTTAAGTCTGCTTCAATGATTAAAGTACTACAATTTAAGTCTGTGTCAATGATCTAAGTACTACAATTTAAGTCTGCTTCTATGATCAAAGTACTACAATTTAAGTCTGCTTCAATGATTAAAGTACTACAATTTAAGTCTGCTTCAATGATTAAAGTACTACAATTTAAGTCTACGTCAATGATTAAAATACTACAATTTAAGTCTACGTCAATGATTAAAGTACTACAATTTAAGTCTACGTCAATGATTAAAGTACTAGAAATTAAGCACGCATCAATGATCAAACTGTTCTATCTGGAATGTGCGTATCATTACGTGAAATATTCAAGAATTTGTAAGTGAAAAAAATGTAGTATTGCAAATAAGTATAGCATGCTATTCATTAAATTCAGTGATCAAGATGTCTTTTTGCAATCAGTAGCTCGTAATGTCATTAACTACGTTGAATAACAAAACTGCCTTAACCTAAATGTCATCAGACTTCACACGCTACATAATGTTGTTTATGTGACAACATAACTATTATACACGAAAATAGATTTCATGATCAGAATTCCAGTAACCATACAAGCAATATTTTTTCTATGAAAATTTTTAAAAGTCTAAAATTATCTATCTATCTATCTATCTATCTATCTATCTATCTATCTATCTATCTATCTATCTATCTATCTATCTATCTATCTATCTATCTATCTATCTATCTATCTATCTATCTATCTATGTCTGTCTGTCTCTCTCTCTCTGTCTGTCTGTCTATCTATCCATTTTTCATATTGCAGACGATTCTCAGTCGTCGCTGCATTACTTACTTTCCCGTTTTCTATTAAAGAGGTCAGCATGATTATTTGCGTCACGTGTTCCTGCCACACCATTCGCCAGAAATCGGCCACAGTTTTGTCACGTGGTCCTATGGACATGCATCTTTATTTGTGAATGGAAAGTGATCACATACGTAGGTGAAATATACAAACGCAGAGAAAGGATTAAGAAAAATATAAAACAAGTTATAAATCCAATAGATGAAAGTGCCCATAAATGGATTCACATTAAAAGAAACAAATGTTAACAATACAACAACACTATAGGGAAAAGCGCAAAATATTATTACAAATAATTATCATTAAAATCATTAAAATAACTTTATCTAAAGCACGGCAAATTTTCACGTATATAGGAAATGTCTGACCTTGAGCTGCAATGTACTGTTTTTCCCTGTGACACCCCTGTAAAGAGGTGAATGAAAGCATCTTATTAAATTATTTTCATACAAAAATTTAACAGTCAAGCACTTTTACTATTATTAAACTTAATACTTTGTACTTTATACAGTGTTACAAAATTACAAACGTAACAGTTTGTACTTTATATCAGTGTGATAAAATTATAAGTTTGACGGACCAAGTTTTGATTGAGTGAACAATAATTTATAGAAATTGATGCTAACAAAAAACTACTGCCAGCAGACATCTTGGAACTTTGTTTCTTTCGATATTTCCATCCATGGATTATTGGAGTATTACACCTCTACTTTGAAATAACGTCATAATCATGAACATGTCTATACCCAAACTTAGAAACATCATAATCACGAACATGTCTATACCTAAACTTACACACATCATGATCATGAACATGTCTATACCCAAAACTTACACACATCATAATCATGAACATGTCTATACCCAAACTTACACACAACATAATCATGAACATGTCTATACCCAAACTTACACACATCATAATTATGAACATAACCTTTTTGCCAGTAGGTTCAAACTCCGTCAGACTTGAACTGTTGTTCTCATTGTAACTCAATTCATGTTACTAGTTCGTAAACCGCCCAGTGATTTACAAATCACGCTACAACTTGTCGATCCGTCACGTGATCCAAATTAATCATAAGCTAGGATATTCTACTAATTATTAGAATTAAAATTGACTATGAGAGTCATTTACTACACTAGGCTTGTTAATCGAGCTGATGTTACATTTGAAAAAGTAAACTGGTAGGTGTCAGGGACGGATTGGAAATGTACATCCTAAGAGTCAGGGATAGACTGAAAATGTAAACTGGTAAGGGTCAGGGACATAGAGGTCAAGGTGAAGCATTATGCCTAAGTGGTGTGACGTCAGAGACAAGTGGAGGTCAAGGTGAAGCATTATGCCTAAGTGGTGTGACGTCAGAGACAAGTGGAGATCAGAACGCCCCCATGTCATCACAAGATTTAATCTAAAATAACGTCAAGTCTCTAAGTTGGTACGTTGACATATTTATTTACGTTAAAATTGTTAAACAAAATCTTTGAGTTTTGACGAATACGGATCCAACGAACGATTAAAGTAAAAGTTAAAAGTCATTTTCCTGCCCCTGGTATAATTATGAAAGGTGCGGGAAATTGTTCTCGAAACAAGGAATCGGTTCATTTATCTCTTTCTAAATTTATTTACGTCACCAGATCCGCACAGCTTTGAGAAGAAAAGTCAACTTTGACAAAAGAGATGAAACATATTTCTTTGTTATGTTTACCCGAATGAAGCTTGCGTTGACGTAGTCAGTTGATTCGCCCTTGGTGTAGCCATCGTTTAGTATTACTCGATTATGATCATCTGAAAGTAAAGTATTTATATGAATATTTTTATTCTGACATTATCAAAATTCACAGGCGTTTGTCTACGTGTAATTGACAAGACAAGTTTTAAAAAATAATAAAAACTTATAAACATAACAAAACTTGGTCGAAGCAAATAAATGAATAAACAATGTATACGTCATACATAACAAATTCATTTCCCTCTCTCAAACCATTCTGAATTTACACCGATGACTGCTATTTTGAAAACAGAAGAAAGAACTGGAAAAGTAAGAATTCAGCTAGATGGAGCTGACCAGTACGTATATTTAAATGTAAGATATCTAATTATGCCCTGTTTTACTACATACATGGGACCACAATGTGTACATTTTAATGTAAGATATCTAATTATGCCCTGTTTTACTACATACATGGGACCACAATGTGTACATTTTAATGTAAGATATCTAATTATGCCCTGTTTTACTACATACATGGGACCACAGAAGTAAATCTGTTCTTGTGTTTGTTGATTGGAGTCATTGCTGTCTCATGGGATGACTGCAGTCCCTTGGGAATCTCCTATATAAGAAAAAAATCAATGTGCGAAATAATAAACCAGAGTTCAGCTAGTAAGTTAGAAAATGAAAACATGATATACAATACCAGTGTTTTCTTACAGTAAGTTAGAAAATGAAAACGTGATAGGCAAGACCAGTGTTTTCTTACAGTAAGTTAGAAAGTGAAAACGTGATAGACAAGAGCAGAGAGTGAATGAGGGGACGGGGGAAGAAGGGCATAAAATGTAGAAAGGGGAAAAGTTGTTGTCTCTGAATAAAATGCAATGACTATGGTAGATTTCTACATACCTTAAACTCTACAAGAAGCTCTCCGGATGCCAGCCTATCTACAAGGAAATGCTGAACGCTATCTAAATGTTGGCCGGAAGTCTTCAGATTCCCGTAGATTGCTGCGTCACTTCCGTACAATCTGCTGACTTCTTCTGGAAGTAGTGTGTCATCGTAGTCTTCATGATCTGTTCTAGAATCTTCTGGAGGTACGTTTGGAGAAAGTGCTTTAGTCTGGTCTCTGGACAGCACGACGGGTGTGGTCAAACGAGCATTTTCGTAAAAATGTCCAAGCTTTCTACCTGATGTCTTGTCCAGGACAGGCTTTACTCTCACTTTCATTTTACCGATCTTTGATGTAGACTGTGTATCTGAAATCAACAATCGACTCTGTCATCCTTTTTGGTAGCTTTGATTTGTTTTGACTACTCACATATTTGTAAGGGTCAAACAGGAGCTTGAAAAGTAATGATACTCTGGCACTAACCCACATATATTTGGGACTAAACAACAGGCAGTAACCCACATATATTTAAGGACTAAACAACAGGCAGTAACCCACATATATTTAAGGGCTAAACAACAGGCAGTAACCCACATATATTTAAGGACTAAACAACAGGCAGTAACCCACATATATTTAAGGGCTAAACAACAGGCAGTAACCCACATATATTTAAGGACTAAACAACAGGCAGTAACCCACATATATTTAAGGGCTAAACAACAGGCACTAACCACACATACATTTGAGGGATAAACAACAGGCACTAACCACACATACATTTGAGGGCTAAACAACAGGCACTAACCACACATACATTTGAGGGCTAAACAACAGGCACTAACCACACATACATTTGAGGGCTAAACAACAGGAACTAACCACACATACATTTGATGGCTAAACAACAGGCACTAACCACACATACATTTGAGGACTAAACAACAGGAACTAACCACACATACATTTGAGGGATAAACAACAGGCACTAACCACACATACATTTGAGGGCTAAACAGGCACTAACCACACATACATTTGAGGGCTAAACAAGAGATTAGAAACGAAACCAATCAGACTTAGGGACAGTTTTAATTCGAAAATTTAAAATCACTTAATTCTATTCAGCTGTCATTGAAAATACTATCATTACCCTTACTACTATAATTCTACTAATACCCTACTACAACCAGCACCACTACAATCACTAATATTACAACCAATAGTAACTCTACCATGACTAACACCCTACTACAACCAGCACCACTACAATCACTAATATTACAACCAATAGTAACTCTACCATGACTAACACCCTACTACAACCAGCACCACTACAATCACTAATATTACAACCAATAGTAACTCTACCATGACTAACTCCATTATTAATACCAACTTACTACCCAAACCACTCAATCACTAACATTACAACCAGTATTAACTCAACCATGACTAACACCATTATTAATACCAATATACTACAAAAACCACTATTAGTACTGCCACTACTACTATTAATTATATGACTATTGCCACTATTACTACTACTAATTATACATCAACAACAACAACTACTACTACTATTATTATTACTGTGTTGTTTAATGTTTTTGCATGTAATATTTCGTGAAGCAATGGTAACAACAAGTTTTGTTGTTGGCGTTCTATTTTTTGAAAACGTTTCCTTCTCAATACCTGTGGTTGACGTAAGAGTTGTATTCAGCTTGTTTCTTTTAACACCACCTTCTGATGACGTGTGCATTTCACTCTCTTTGACAGCAAGGCGTCGCCGTCTGTCAGGAGTGAAAAATAACAAGTGTGATGATAAAGAATCTACACAGCGTTAAAAGGATTAAGAAGCATACACAGCATGATAATAGGATTAAGAAGTATACACAGCGTGATAAAACGATTAAGAAGTTTATACAGCGTAATAAAAGAATTAAAAACTATACACAACGTGATAAAGGAATTAAGAACTATACACAACGTGATAAAGGAATTAAGAACTATACACAGCGTGATAAAGAATTAAGAAATATACACAACGTGATAAAGAATTAAGAACTATACACAGTATGATAAAAGAATTAAGAAATATACACAATGTGATAAAGAATTAAGAACTATACACAGTGTGATAAAAGAATTAAGAAATATACACAGCGTGATAAAGAATTAAGAACTATACACAGTGTGATAAAAGAATTAAGAACTATACACAGTGTGATAAAAGAATTAAGAAATATACACAGCGTGATAAAGAATTAAGAACTATACACAGTGTGATAAAAGAATTAAGAAATATACACAGCGTGATAAAGAATTAAGAAGTATACACAGAATGACTCAAACGGCATCGTATCGGAATGCTGTCTAACATATCAGGAAGTGACAAATGTTTATACAAATGACAGTTATATTATACATATCTCAATTATACATATTCATTTTTATTCTAATAGGCATTTATAAAGCAACAGAATCCGGCAATTGTTGGAAACAAGGCCATCCGACAAATAATCGAATGAAAATTTCGCAACAAATATTAGCGAGAAATACCTTATAGTACTAGCAACAAATACCTTCCAGTATATAATTAGCAACAAATATTAGCGAGAAATACCTTATAGTACTAGCAACAAATACCTTCCAGTATGTAATTAGCAACAAATATTAGAAAATAATACCTTCTTGCCTCCAAACAAATTATTGGAAACAGATATTTTCTAAAACTACAAATAAAAACAAATACCTCCCAGTTTATTCTTGGATACCTACAGTTTTTGTGCCAAATCAAGAAGTCTTCATGAACCACCAAAACACGTGCGAGAAAGAAGAGATGCCTACAGATTTTGTGCCAAATCAAGACAGTCGCCTGAGCAAGAGAGAATATATGACGAATATATATATGATGCTTTCACCGGAAGTGATGAGCACGTGACGTACAGGGCAGCCAGTACACTCAAGCCAATACACTCAAGCCAATACACTCCCTCTAGTACTGAAGAATCATCGAGCGATACACAACTTCCACAGTTGTTTATTTCAAGGTTCAAGTTTAAATCGCTTCTTCATTACTTTTGTCTCCACGGGCCGCTAAACCTTGCCCCGTGAGCCGCTAGTTGGACCAGCCTGACTGAATTAATTAATAGTAGACACACTTGCACTATTAATTAATTAATAGTAGACACACTTGCACTATTAATTAATTAATAGTAGACACACTTGCACTATTAATTAATTAATAGTAGACACACTTGCACTATTAATTAATTAATAGTAGACACACTTGCACTATTAATTAATTAATAGTAGACACACTTGCACTATTAATTAATTAATAGTAGACACACTTGCACTATTAATTAACTAATAGTAGACACACTTGCACTATTAATTAATTAATAGTAGACACACTTGCACTATTAATTAATTAATAGTAGACACACTTGCACTATTAATTAATTAATAGTAGACACACTTGCACTATTAATTAATTAATAGTAGACGTACATAAAACATTAATTAATTAACTCTAGATATCTCATATATACACAATTTTCAGCATTTCAGTTCACGATGTACAATCACCCACCCTCCCCTCCCTCCCCTGTAAACGTCTTGATACCTGAAGATGAGGAATCCAACGACAAATGTAACTACTCCAACCAAAAGAAAAGACACGACACCGATAATTGTAGATGTTGAAGAATTGGCACTGACAGCTGAAACGAAAAAGAAAAGAATCATATTAACACGTCTGCTTTCTGAACTAAGTAGAATATTATGGGATGTCGCTGGTTGGTAGGATCATGTTGTTAATTGCTATTGCTGCTGGAAGAAAATTCAGAAACATTACTGTTAATAAATTAAAGACTCTTGTACGAAGAATGAACTGATGGAAGAAATATAAGAATAAAATTGAAGACTCTTGTACGAAGAATGATCTGCTGGAAGGAATATAAGAATAAAATTAAAGACTCTTGTACGAAGAATGAACTGATGGAAGAAATATAAGAATAAAATTAAAGACTCTTGTACGAAGAATGAACTGATGGAAGAAATATAAGAATAAAATTAAAGACTCTTGTACGTAAATGTTCTGCTGGAAGAAATATAAGAATAAAATTAAAAACTCTTGTACGAAGAATGAACTGATGGAAGAAATATAAGAATAAAATTAAAGACTCTTGTACGAAGAATGAACTGATGGAAGAAATATAAGAATAAAATTAAAGACTCTTGTACGAAGAATGAACTGCTGGAAGAAATATAAGAATAAAATTAAAGACTCTTGTACGAAGAATGAACTGCTATTGGTTATGACGCTGTACATCAAGCGTCAGAATAGCAAAGACTATCAGTTGGAAGAAACTATTCTTTTGTTTTTATTTGTTGAGCATCTCTCTATTTTCTATACGTTATTTACCAAGAGCATCTCTCTCTCTCTACCGTTCTGTACGTTATTTACCAAGAGCCTCTCTCTATTTTATCATTCTGTACGTTATTTACCAAGAGCCTCTCTCTATTTTATCATTCTGTACGTTATTTACCAAGAGCCTCTCTCTATCTCTATCGTTCTATACGTTATTTACCAAGGTAATCTCTCTTGATCTTTCTTTACCTTATTTACCAAGAGCCTCTCTCTATCGTTCTGTACGTTATTTACCAAGAGCGAGACTCGCTCGGAGTTGTCCGTCAAAACACGCCAGACTACATCAACAATAACACTAACTCCTTCCATCCTCGCCCAAGCAACGCTACTTACTAACATTGCAAAAGTGTAGCTACTCCAGTTTGGACCAGATTGCCCGACCCCTTGAACATTACTGACATAACCTGGACGGTACCCTGCCTATTGATTAAGATTTCTTTATGCTGCCATTCCAGTGTTTGCTGATATCTCTCTGTGCCATTCCAATGTTTGCTGATATCTCTCTGTGCCATTCCAATGTTTGCTGATATCTCTCTATGCCATTCCAGTAGTTAGCTGACATATTTCCGTGCCTTTCCAGTGTTTGCTGGTAATTTTCGGTGCCGTGTCAGTGTTTGCTGATTTCTTTCTGTGCCATTCTAGTGTCAGCTGATTTCTTTATTGTATCGCCTAAGGTTATATGGCAAGGAGCCAGAACCGCGCCACGCCCATGTTGTTTCCAAAGATTGGATATGATTGTCAGACAACACGTCAATGGTCACAACACACGTCCCACGTCTTCAGCTGCAAACCTGTTGTGAAACTGAAAAGACTGATTAGTCAAAGTTCACCTTTAACACTACGTTTACTAGATGATTGCCCCACCGCACACCAGCTCTCTTCTGCGTCTATCCACCAAGTGATGTTCGTCACTTTGAAATGTAAAACTGAAATAAATTAATCCACAATTTTGAGCTACAGAGAATATTTATCGAGTCGCTGTGATTAAATCTTCTTCGCTCTTGTCTTTGCAATGACATTTTCTCTTTACGTTCTTTCTGGAAAATGCCCAGATGTCAGGCATAATCTCAGATGAAATTGGTACACACTGGAAACGGTATGCAGTATTGAATCAATCCGTCACTGAATCATTCATTCAATGAATCAGTCAATCATACATATAACAAAATTTCTTAAATCCAAATTTCCTTCTCTTTCTTACTATCAGCCAATTAGCTTACCAATGGCCACTCAAGTGACGTCACAAACACAGACTGGATTTAATCTTCATTCGCACTGTCGTTCGTAGGAATCCAAGTGGGTATTTACGCTCAATCGATGGCTAAAGGGGGAAAGCTTTAGAACGCCAATACATTTTAGACGGACATTAGCTTACAGATAATTGAAATCTTAGTACTTCCCGTGGTGTCATAGCTGGACGCTAACCAATTATCTGGACTTCCCGTGGTGTCATAGCTGGACGCTAACCAATTATCTGGACTTCCGGTGGGACGCTAACCAATTACCTGGATTCGAACTCTTGTACTCGGGAAACAGTCTCCTGTCAGTCCGTCCGGTAATTTATGTCTTTATCAGGGCGCTGGTCTGTGGGAACAGGCCTATACAGCGTATAAAGAATGTAAATTAGGACCGGTGGTCGTGGACCAAAATATCACTAAATTAGTCTTTCTACTAACAATGACAATGAATCATAAACTACACAATGCTTGTATATATGCATGGGCGAATTTGTTCCATCACAAAATTCTTGAATGTTTATGGTCATCATGGGTTCAAAATCTTGAATTATCTCAATACACACAATTGTCTTTAAGCAGACACAATTTAGTATTTTCACATCTTATAATATTAGTCGTCTAAGTCTGCACTGCTATTAACAGTATTGTACATGTTGCAATCAAATCATGTTACGAAGTCTTTTCCATCATTGTATGTTATCTAATAAATAAATAAAGAGTTCATTGTAAAGGAAGTTTATGGATATTAATTTTAATTTATATTTATTAACCATACTAACATTGCATTCAGCATATTTCCATTTTAAATTTTACAAATAAACCATACTGTCATTATATACAGTTCCATTTTAAGTGTGTCAACATTAACTACAGTAGCTATCATTACATGCAATACACAGCCTTTTTCAATGTATGTAAATTTACAAAACTGTCATTATATACAGTTCCATTTTAAGTGTGTCAACTCTATCTACACTTGCTATCATTACATACAATACACAGTCTTTTTCAATGTATGTAAATTTACAAAACTGTCATTACAGTTCCCGAAATGTTAGACCATTCCACTGTCCAATTGCACAGGCCGTAGGAATGGTTTCCTTGGCCGGACAGTAACTCGTTTGTCAAGGTTATCGGAAATCTCATACCTTAATTAATATGAGAGAGTCTAGTTCGTTAATTTATCTATCTATCTCAATCTGTCTATCCCTTAGTCTTAGTATTTAAAAGTATATAGAAATCTCATACCTTAATTAATAAGAGAGAGTCTAGTTCATTAATTTATCTATCTATCTCAATCTGTCTATCCCTTAGTCTTAGAATTTAAAAGTACATGGAAACCTTTACCTTAATATGAGAGTCTAGTTTACTAATGCATTGCAGTAATTATTTATATTAAATTAAAATTAATATTTAATTCCTTGCTAACCTAAAACTTTTTCTTAGTATGTAAAAGTACATGAATGGATTTATCAACTGCATTATTTACTTAATTTATATTGTGTATTATTAATATCATTAATTAACACAATATGTGTGTTTTAATAATTGCATTATTTACTTGATTTATATTGTGTACGATTAATGTTATTAGCCAATATAATAAGTGTGTTTTAATAAATGGATTGTGACTGCCATTTGTTGGTAGTTTTACATACTTATTACATTAATTTAGTAGCATTAGCAACGTTGTCGATTTTAATTAATTACCTTAGATTTCTTTTATGATGACAGAGAGGATTGTCTAGTCCATGTGCAATCATTCTATACTTTGCAGACTAGCCTTGTATTAACATAAACAATTACGAGTAGTGATAATCAGCAGCAGTATTATTAAGTATTTCAATCGCTCGATCGAGAGTTGGGGTGGCGAGAGTGGAGGGAGAAAGTGAATCTCTTGTTCATTGTGTAGTTAGCGAGAAGTAGTGTTAAAGAGCATTGTTCATTGTGTAGTTAGCAAGAACTAGTGTTAAAGAGCATTGTTCATTGTGTAGTTAGCGAGAACTAGTGTTAAAGAGCAATAGTTTTCCTCGGACGATAACAGTTAAGACTATTGTTTATTTGTATATTCAACAATTATTTAATAGATCCAATCCTGAAACGTGGACTCTGCCTTTCATTTTAGTTGTTTAATAATCCAATTCTTAAACATGGACTCTGCTTGTCAGTTTAGTTGTTAATGCAGGGGTGGAGGGGGCTTGCATCCGCATTGTAACCACCCACTCCACCATATACCACACATGAATATTGTTGTTGAAAGATGTACTGACACACATAAATCAATATTGTAAGTACTCACTGTTGTAATTTTGTCAATATTGTAACTAAGTTTTAGTGACGTAAATGTGTAGATAGGGGAGTTTGAGCGATTAAATACGTTAATTTAGTGTTATTAATCTTTGTTACATGTCTAATTTTTATTTAAAGACCCTGCTTAGGAATTTTACAGAACTTTAATTTAATTAGATAAATTAATTTCTCCTCTTTCCTTAAACAGACTGGTTGCTCAAATTATATTTCGTCTCATATGAAAATGTGCCTCTGTAGTACAGACAAACAGATTCACGAACAGACAACTTGTGTACAATAGCCGGTTTGGAAACCGTTAACACTCTTAATATTTATGCATTCAAAATGTTACATTTAGCTCAGTCGATCCCCCATCCAAACACGATTAGGTCTATATGCATAAAAATCACTACGAAAGAGGTATTAACAATGAAAGAATTTAATAGTTAATATTTAACAATAACAATCAATTACGAAGACACAGCTTCAGATCTAAACTAAGGCAAGTTTTTGAAAGTTACTGCTCGAGAAAGTTATTTTTGCCAGCACATTCGATGGATTCAGAGTTCGGGTTAGTTACTTATCTCTCTTAGGAGTCTTGATGAACACGTGGTCTAAGGTCAGTTCGATCCTTCCACGTATCAAGCGATGCTTGCGCTGTACGATCCGTAGTTTCCAATAACTTGTCGTCTCTCGACTTGTTACACTAGGGTCTCGTCATGGCAGAACACCATCAACAAAGGCGGTACGGAATTGTAACGTCATCCGTCCAAAGTTGAATAAAGGAACACACATCCAATGTGATGCGAAGGTGGCAATAATACGTAGAACGTATTATAAGGCAGAGAAGGCCCCGTTTTGAAATAAGAGTGTGGTTTCTATGAGCGATTTGCGTTTACATTCGCAAATCATCCAAGTACATGACTGATACAATGCGCTTAGTTTTAAATCTTCGTCTATCGTGTCTTTTACAATATATTTATATTCATAAAAGCAGGCTTGAAAATGGCGACTAATTTAGTCACCATGGCTAGTGCAAAAAAAATTGGCAACTAAAAAAATAACTTTAGTCGCCAACTGCGAGTGCGCTAAAATGAACTTTTTTGTGAACAACTATGGGTTTGTAAATTTTCCTATCCGTATTTTTACTCAGCCCGGAAGTCCCCAAATTTTCACTCTTCATTTCCTGTACAAAAATCAACAATGAAGCGATCGGCAAGTGGTGCCCAGAGATCATTCCTCCCAAAGTGGAAGCATGAATTTTCCTGGTTAATTTTTGATGAGACAAGTAAGAAAATGACCTGTGCGATCTGCAAAAAGTACCCAGCATTGGTGGAAAAATGCGACTTCATCACGGGCACTGACAATTTTAAAAAAGAGACGCTGCAATGCCACTCCATTAGCAAAAAGCACATTGCTGCACGCGATGCTGACCTGTCTAGGCAAGGTTCAATAGTGGCTGGTCAGAGTACAATCCATGCGGCGTTTGTTCAGCAACGAACGAAACAGACTGAAAAGGACAATGTGGACTTGAAGTGCAAACTTAACACTGCATATGTGCTGGCAAAAGAAGAGCTGCCCTTTACAAAGTTCAAACTGCTTCTTGATCTTCAAAAGAAAAATGGACTTGATATTTCGTCCACCTATGCAAACCACGTGATGGCAGAAGAATTGGTATACACCATTTCAGAAACCTTCAAAGATGAGGTTACCTTCTATTTCATTTTTACATCGAATTGTGTTAACAATAGACTTAGAATTCTAGCATGATTTATTTATTTATAATGTAATTTCACTTCACTATTGGCAATAGTAGACACAAATCAAAGCATTTAAAAAAAATTAAATAAACAACAATTGTATTATTAATAGTTCCAACAATAACAATAGCAGCAAGAGATAAAAAAGAATATTAATAATAAAATAATAATAGTAATACCAAAATAAAAAGACACGGAACTCAATGACGTTAAAAAGCAAACATGCATAGGCAAAATACAGATTACGTCACCCCCTGTATGCATGCTGAACCTTTTGCTCTAAACATTAACATAAATAGCAACATGGTTTTTATCGTGATCATGTACCATTTTAATAAGGCAGCCCGGAAAAATAACTCGTAATGCACTATCGGGATTCAGTCGCCAGTTACATTTCTTCTAGATCTAAATTATTTGGTAATACTATATACTATTAATTACAAAATTACTTAAAATAAAATAATACATTATAATAATATGCAAATATATTATGGATTAAAAGTTATGCACATAAACACGGTTTTTATCATTCGTTTTTCTTTTGCATCTATTCTGAATGCTGATAAAAGATACAATATAATTCACATGTGTGTTATTTTTAACATTACAT
This sequence comes from Sinotaia quadrata, assembly GCA_028829895.1. Lineage (NCBI taxonomy): Eukaryota > Metazoa > Mollusca > Gastropoda > Architaenioglossa > Viviparidae > Sinotaia > Sinotaia quadrata. The sequence continues at coordinate 3,318,066 of CM054178.1, forward strand.
GAACGTAAGAATTTCCAAACATTTACTTCATCAAAAATGGAATTCATACAAGGAGAACAAAATATAATTCAAATTAAATATGAGCGCTTTACGAATTAACAATGAAATTACACGCAAGAGAATCATTTGAATTACATGGAAATTCGCAACGTGCACAGACGTTCTGCGGCACAAGAGAATTAAGGTTTATACAAATTAAAGTCAAAAGGTTACAATTAATTTATATACAATGAAATCTTTAGGCTTTAGTCATTCTATCGAATCAACGTATGCTCGGAGGAGAATTGTACAAAATACATACATAAATTCATATACAAAAATACAAATACTAAATGCATTATCATTGTAAGAAGTAGACGTGTTACCTTCTTAAAGTAGAATTACTGCACAAGACGGGTTCCTATGTTCCTTTCCGACTCAGCAAGATATTCGGCGACTAAGGTACTCGAGAGCTGGTGTGTGTCGACCGGTTTGCGTTATGAGTAAAGAATATTACCGCTTCAAGAGTATTTATTGTAGTGCATGAATGCATCACGTGACTAGATCACGAGGTATGTTTTGTTGATCCAAACTTTCTCGATTGTTGTCTAAAGTTACATAACAAGGGATGAACTCACTGTTGTTTTTTCCTCATGCTGGTGCATGACGGGAGGGTTCTAACAAAGGAATTCAATTCAATTCGAATATGATATTCGAGTTTCGGATGTGGGTCAGAATTTCGTGACACAGAATTTGGTCAGAGTCTGTCACAATCTTATAGTACTGTTGAATATGTCATAGCTAACTTATAAGTAAAATATTTTTCATTTCTTATTAACTGATAAGCATTTAATCGTGCTGGTAATTTACATTTATTTAATAAATATTGAAGGCTACATTTAATATAAATATATGTCGTGCATGCTCTTATGATAACACGTAAACTGTTAACTTCATAGTAATGTAAGATAAGATAACTCCTTATTAACTTCATAGCAAGATAAGATAACTCGTAAACTTAATGCGGTAGTAAGAAAGCGTGCTCAGATCGTAATAGGAACGTATCATCTAACAGGAAGTCGGTGTCGCTCTCTAAAATTGTACCGTCGGTAAAATGAAACAGGTGAGATAACCGCCACATTGGATACTTTGTGCTTAGCATATGAATGATTAAAAGACAAAGTAAGAAGAAAGAAATTATTACAAAAATATATTCTTTTGAAAGTTTCATTAACAGCATATTAAATAAAATTTTAGTTTCGTGTGAAAGCACCTTTAAATTGTTATACATACTTAACTATTACCTTGTATATGTGCCTTGAGGCGATTAATTTAAATTTAATATTATACAATGAACGCCAGTCTGCTAATTCCTCTCTCTCATACACACTATTCCGCTAATTCATCTCTCAAATATTTTCTCTATACTTTTACATTCACCTGAACTGAACTTACCTTGGTCACAGTTTAGTCCTTCATACCCTTCCTGACAACCTGTGTCACACACGCCCGTGACCGCATTGCATGTTTTGAGACTTCCACCACGACCGTCACCACAAAAACCGCACTTAAATTTGCAATTAATTCCATAGGTGCCAGGGAAACAGGCTGCAGCAATTAAAACAAAGCAAGGAAATGTTTACAATTTTTTTTTTTTTTAAGAGCTGGATTAAAAATAATCAGCATGAGTGCTGAAAGGTATGTGTTTTTACCAAACAGCTCTTCGCTTTAACCGTTTCTGTGCAAACTCTCAAGTCAGTTTAAATATTAATACTGCCATAGAAGAAACGTGCGGGTGTTCATTGGAAATGACAATATGTAACAAATAACAACATTTACAAAAGAGAAATAAAATGAATTTATCAATGTACACTTTAAACACACACTGAATAGAGAATAGTGTTCTTGCTGAAGAAAATGTTTCTTGGTAAATATCTTGTAAATTAAATTCGAGGTAGACGAAGCCAGATAAGGGAATGGTTATTATGCACTAGCATACTTTGTCTTTGTAATGTTGAAATGGCATATCTTGTAACATGCGGTTACATATACCTACGATTACAAAATATTTACATAATAAATGGAATGTAAAATATACTAAAGATAGTATGCTGTATTCTGATGTGTGGTAACTATTAAAAACTAAGAACAGGCAGCCATTAAAGACTGTGAAGAGGTAGCTATTGAAGAATATGAACAGCTAGTCAATGAAGACTGTGAATAGCTAGTCAGTGAAGACTGAACAGTTAGTCAGTGAAGACTCTGGTAAGGTAATTAGTGAAGATTGTCGAAAGACAATTAGCCAGAGAAGACTGTGAACAGATACACAGCAAAGACTGTGAACAGCTAGTCAGTGAAGGTTGTGGACAGGTAGTGATTACTATTACTACTACTATATTACAGTTATTATTACTACTATTACTACAACCACTACCACTACTACTATTACTACCATTATTACTACTAGAACTATTATTATTACTAATACTACTAATACTATTACTACCATTTTATTACTATTATTATTACTACTACTACTACTGCTACTACTATTACTACTGCTATTATTATTACTACTACTATTACTACTATTATTACTAATACCATTATTATTACTATTACTAATATTTTTCCTACAACTACTAATTATTACTACTATTACTACTACCTCTACCATTACTACTACTACTACTACTAACTACTACTACAGCTGGCATTGCATCTGCATCTACTACTACTACTACTACTACTACTACTACTACTACTACTGGCATTGCATCTGCTGATACTACTACTACTACTACTGCTACTACTACTACTAACTACTACTACAGCTGGCATTGCATCTGCTGATACTACTACTACTACTACTACTACTACTACTACTATTACTGCTACTATTCCTACTACTATTATTCCTACTACTATTATTACTACTAGAAAATGAACAAAGGCTAGTCCTACAATTAATCAAGTAAAACCTAAATGGTGCCAAGAGTTACTGATCATTCAATCATATGCCACACCTGTAGAAATGTTACACAGGGGTTGTTATATATTGGACAATAAACGAATTAATTTATGAAATCCACTCTTTTAAAAAATACATTCAATAATTCTTTACTTGATGTTCAACTGATTTTTATAATGTATTTCGGTTAACTTTGAACGTAACAGTAATGTATTATATTTACAGTATCATAATTATATGATCACATGACAGAGTGCTATATATAGCATTCCATCTAAAAATCAATATGCATATAATAGTCTTACGACGCTGGCAGCCATTTTCTAACCACCCAATCTCACAGCCGTGTAGACATTCACCGGAAGCGACGTCACAACTTTTGCGAAGGCAATGCCCACACGACTTGTCACATTTTGAGCCATAATAGCCATCAGTGCAACCTGCAAATATAATTTTTCATGTACGTCCTTATATCATTGCTTATTAAAAAGAATTTTAAAACATGTATTTACGTAAATCACTGCATACCAAAAAGTATTAGTTTATATAGGATCCTACATGCATTTAGCTAATGGCACACTAGAAAGTATTGTTTTAAAAACGTGTGTTTACGTAGATCACTGCATACCAAAAAGTATTGTTTTTAAAACATGTGTTTACGTAGATCACTGTATACCAAAAGGCATTACATCTAGTTCATGGCATACAAGAAATTATTAGTTATATTCATATGTTCAATTATTTGTATATTAGAAAGCTTGAGTCTACAGACTCTATTGGAAAACACATTTCTTGAAAAAAGCAGGCGAATAGACTGTCATTAAGGAAGAAAAATAGATTTAGCACGATGTTTTTATTTAAACTTGTTTGGTAGGTTCATATGCAAATTAACAGGTAAACTGTACTTTTAGTTTGTGTTTATAACAATGTTGTTACACTGTTCTTGTTTGCAACAATTCTTATATAGAGACCATAGTCAGAAATAAAATAGTATTGCATACTGTTCATCACAGTTAGCTCACAAAACCATTGATTGATTTAATTTTAATTTGTTAAATGCGTCTTGATTTATGTGATCTTATTGCATTTATCAAACCCTACTTCAACTTGAAGTAATAAAGAGGGGGAACTATTCATAGAACATGCTGCTAGTTAGCTCTCTTGCATTTATCTCCCCTGAGTTTGGGGGGTGACTAGGCCTTGGCTGGTATGCAGAACTAACCAGTTCATACTCCTATAGTTTGCTACAATAAACACGACCATCACGTGACCACAAATGGCAAGAGCTGCCACTATGTTTTCCATACTGCATACGGATGATGGAGTTTGACAGTCACGTTATAATGCATGAGTCAGTAAATAAACATTCTACGGACATTTATTTTATTTTATTTCAACTATACCTTTTAATTTTTAAAAGGGAGTTTTCAACTGATAATAATATTTTTGTAAGCTGTTCTTAGTCTATAGAGAACGTGACAGTATGAACAAAATACAAATGTAATAATTATTTGAATTTAGTTCTACAACTCCAGGTACAATGATCCCGTCTGAAGCCTTCATTAAAATAGTTAGACACTAATTAAACTAGTTAGACACTAATTAAACTAGTTAGACACTAATTAAAATAAAATAGTTAGACACTAATAAATAAAAATACACCAAGAACATAACAACACACAAGTTTGCAAAAAATAAGTACGAACAGCAGTCTGTGCAACAACTCTTATTGTAATATTTTGTAGAATTGTGTCTTATTTTGTTTCAACTTGTGTGGTACTGTGTTAGACGCCATTCTCACTGGATTTGGGGAAGACTTTGCGTTTCTGTTTTTTGCTAAGGATTAATAACTATACTTTTTGATTATCATCATCAGGAGTTGCTTACCTTTAAATTGACAAATCAAAACAATTGTAAGATGGATAGTATTTACAATTTTTGAAATCATGTGTGTCAAATATTTTTCCATTTCACCCCATATTTAATTCTTCTAGAACATGAAGTTTCATAATCTTAACTGTAGTAGAATTTTTCTTTTTATTTAGTGCTTATAACTAACTGTTTAAAGTAGTTGTGCTCTACATTTTAATAGCAATGTTAATTTAGGTCTGCATATGATGTTTACAACATTTTACAACATTTGAGTGTGGAGGAATAACTAACTAGGGTAGCTATCACGCTAAAAGAATTAGCCATATGTCACTTAGTTTTCAATAGGCCAGGGTTTTCAAATCATAGGTACACTTTTCACAACAGGGTCTGTTGTCAATGGATTAGTTGGGTTGAAATGAGTGGCAGTTATTGGTTGGCATGCACAGAATCTATCAAAGTATACTTCGTAACTGACCAATGACAGAATACAAGACAACAGAAACTAGCCAATCAAAATTGCTAACGCTGCCATTTTTTGTCACTATGAAGAGATGCTTCAGCTCCCCCACCCTTTTAAAGGTGTAAATATTGGCCAGCTTAGTGTTTAGTATTTTGAAATAGTGGCAGCACCTTTGATATTTTGGTTCAGGAGTAAAACAGAAAACATCTTAAAGAAGGCGAGCAGTTCTAATACAGTAAGACTAATTTGTTATTATGTGACTGACACACACACACACACACACACACACACACACACACACACACACACACACACACACACACACACACACACACACACACAGAGATCTGTGTACACGTACACCCACCCTTGCACATATTGTTATTAATTTGTTTGTCTTACCATGTGGACACGTGCCGTCAAAATCATCACAGATGTCGTCGTCTTTACAATGACTGCTACATTCCTTGTTACAACTTTCGCCATATCTTCCTCTCGCACAAGCTGGGACATAAATGAACATTACAAGCAACCGACTTTAAACATGTTAACCTGAAATTGAGATAAACATGATAACCTGAAAGGGAGATAAATATGATAACCTATAGGGAGATAAACATGATAACCTATAGGGAGATAAACATGATAACATTAAAGGGAGATAAATATGATAACCTAAAGGGAGATAAACATGATAACCTGAAAGGAAGGGATATAAACATGACTACATGGAATGGAAAGAAAGTAATAGAAAGGAATACACTCGATCAAAAATTCAATGAACATATAACAATACTGTTATGACGTAACGAGAAGCACCCTTGTCATGATTAAGGGAAGTAATCGTTTCTTTTTTTCTTTTTTCTTTAATCTTTATTTCCCTTGTTGTTGGTCACAAGTGTGTTTTTCTTTCCGTGAAGGAAAGCAGTGTCTATATATGCATGGTCAGAGCATTTGTGATGCGTGTATTGTAACAATACACTGTTTCATTTAGTCATTTTAATGATCACTGATTATTTTAGGTGTAGATAGGAGTTGTATTTAACGATTTATTTTTAGCATGGTTATTGAGATAGGGACTATATTTAGCTATTTACTTCTTTAGTATAGTTATTGAGATAGTGACTATATTTAGTTATTTATTTCTTTAGTATAGTTATTGAGATAGGGACTATATTTAGCTATTTATTTCTTTAGTATAGTTGTTGAGATAGGGACTATATTTAGCTATTTATTTCTTTAGTATAGTTGTTGAGATAGGGACTATATTTAGCTATTTATTTCTTTAGTATAGTTGTTGATAAATGCGCCTTTAGACAGGAGAAAATGCACACACACAATATGTTTACAACGTTAGGGACTCTCTGAGCAGGCTTTCGTTGTGCCTTGAATCTGGAACCTTTGACCTTTCGAGGGAAATTGTTGATCATTTATAAGCTCTGGAGATGTGTTTTTTTGACATTGTATGTGTGCACAGGTCTCCAGTATGATGTGCAGAAAACTTAAAGGCATTTTTCTTCACTGGCATGGCCTTTTACTAATTTTTTCATAAATTCGTAAAAATTTGCTCTCCGCATGTCTGATTGAGATTTCATATTTGGGCATCTTTCAAGGTACAGACATACTGGCCTCTACGTAGTCATTCGTCGGACCCCTACCCACCAGTCAACAACAAATCATCAGTGTCCACCATATCAGGAACTGAGGGAATTTGGGTCGAGAGAGGAGAGGGCATTGTTCACTCATATTTTTTATTGTTTTTCACCATTTGTAAATTCATCATTTTTCAACAAGGAGTACTTTCTGCATTTATCAATGAGAAAGGTCACCCAAGTTCTTCAACCTGCGTGCGTATATGCCTTCTATATCTCGTCCCAATTAGTGGAGAGCATTCATTAATTTTTTGTTCCGGTCATCACTGATGAACATTGCTGTTTCATTTACAAATTCTTCCAACATTCGTGGACATTATATTCTTCATCACTTTTGGACAGTTTGTGAGTGTATTAGTTAGTGTGTTCATCAATTTGATCAATTTTTCAATAACTGTGAGTAACAATATTTAGTAGTGGTGCATTTTCATAATAACAAACAAAAACTACCAGCTTATTTATGTTTTATGAATTAAGATTTTTGCCAACTGACATTTTGGTCCAGCAAATATTTTGCCAATAATTCGTTTATGATAATTTGTGGGGATTTACCCTGAGACATTTTTATTGTATGCAACTTATATTTTTTTGTATTTTTACTTTTCATTCATTATTCATTTCTCTGGTCCCCCACCCCACGAATGGTGTGTGTGGATGTTTTTCTGGATGAATGACTAACAGCCATCCATGAGTGTCCCCATATTCCCTAGAATAAATTCCCATCAGTTACTTTATTCAAATCACTGTATTTGGTTGTTGAGAGTGGAATTCAGAGCTGTTGTTTGTCATTCTGTCCTGTCAGTCCACATTTCACATTCAACCCTACATGCGTGCACTCACACAGACAACTCTCACATTTTACCCCGCATTCAGAATAAAATCCCCCACCCCACCCCAAGAACATCGTGGTGTCTGTGACCGAGAGTTTATTTTTCATCTTGCAAACTGGGTGCGTCGTCGGCTAGACCACTACCACCTCTCGGGTGTTGGTGACAATCCTCCACAACCTTAAACTAATTCCTTAAAACCAAAGAACCAAACTGGTGGAAATTGAAAACAGATTGCATCTTAAAAAAATAAATCTTCAAATCGACGTTTTTCGTTACTTAGTATATGGTCACAGGTAACTTCAATTAACTAAACCAATGATTTTATGTTAGCTTTTAATTCTTAGACTAATTAATGGACCTATGCAATCATGTGACTAACAGACCAGCCGATTCGTATTTTCATGCATGTGCAACGCACACTCGTGGCTAAACCAGTTCAGAGATTAAGCACAATAGGAACATCATGCCTTTTACTCCCATTATCAAACAGGTTCAAATCCGCTTGTTTTGATGGACAGAACTGCACCTGGATATATCTTCCCAAAAACATACTTAAGGCAACTCGTCTACAAGTTTAGTTAGCACCTGACACATTAAATGTTTCGCTGCTAGTACAAGAGTTTCTGGATTTGTGGTACCAACAAGAAAGGTGTTGATTGTTTTAACTCGTGACGTGTATATGGTGTGCAATTACGTATCTTTTGTAAGTATCAACTCGTGACGTGTATATGGTGTGCAATTACGCATCCTTTGTAAGCATCAACTCGTGACGTGTATACGGTGTGTAATTACGCATCCTTCGTAAGTATTTACTTTGCTTTGAAGACAATATGAGCTGGTATACCGGTGATTACATTACCTGTACTTCACATATAATTTACACCTTATCTGTACTTCACGACCCCACCTCAGTACTTCACACATTACGTACCCCACCACTGTACTTCACAAACCACACTTGTATTTCACACATAACTTACCCCACATCTGTACTTCACAACCCATTTTCACTTCACACATAACCTACCCCACATCTGTACTTCACAACCCCACACTTGTACTTAACACATAACTTACCCCACATATGTACTTCACAACCCCACACTTATACTTCACACATAACGTACCCCACATCTGTATTTCAAGACCCCACCCCTGTACTTCACATATTACTTACCCTACCCCTGTACTTCACACATTACGTACCCAACCCCTGTATTTCACACATTACTTACCCCACACCTGTATCTCACACATTACTTACCCCACACCTGTACTTCACACATTACTTACCCCACACCTGTACTTCACAAAGGACAAGGTAATAGTCGTTGAAATTTTCAGTTTTTTCAAATCTGACTGTTCTGCCTCTTAAATGTGACTGACACTTCATCTCAACTTTCCCGTCATGTTTTGTGCGAAATCTTTTTGGAAATTCAGAGCACACGAGCCCGTCCACTGTGATTCGGACAGACTGAAGATGCTCTCCTGAGTTAATAAAGAAGTAATAGGTAAATGTAACTTTTTATCAATCAGTGGTTGGAGATAATATGAAATACTTATGACGTAATTATATGTCGACAATAAGAGATGATAACATGGCATATTTGTGACATAATGGTATGTTTGTATGAAACGACGTTAATGACTTATTTGCGACAAAATGATATGTTGGTAAATAGAGAAGATAATATGAAATACGTATGACGTAAATACATGCTGGTATGAAAAGATGGTATGTTCGTAAGGAAAGATGATAAAGAGACGATAACATGACATGTGTGACGTAATGAAAGATTGATGTGAAGAGATTGCAATATGACACACTTATAATTTTATGTTGGTTTGAAGAGATGATGCATGACAAACGCGTGATATAATAATATATACTATGAAGATATAATGACACAGGTGACATAATTATATGTAATAAGAAGAGATAATAATATGACATACATGTGACGAAATTAAAGATTGGTATGAAGAGATTATAATATAACATACGTGTAATATAATTATATGTAGTATGAAGATATAATAATATGGCATACGTCTGACTTCACTATATGTAGTATTTAGAAATGGTACTATAATATATGTGTGACATAATTATATACAGTAAAAATAGATAATAATGACATACGTGTTGCATAATTAAAGGTTTGTATGAAGAAATGAAAATATAATATACGTGTTACGTACTGTCCAAACATATAAGATTACACTTGTCAGTTTTGCAATTTTATCAATTTTATTTTTAGTTATTTTAATTAAAATACTAAACTCGATTTTTGCTATTGTTTTCTGTTTGGTGTGTATAGAAATTCATGGCATTTAGAAATGAGTTAAACATACTCGTCCTACGAATATTCAGGGAATAAAAACAATTATCAGGGCTCGAAAGAAAGTCAAGTGAATTATTATTACAATCTCGGACACGAAAGCCAAGTAAATTATTGTTAAATCTTGCACGCGAAAGCCAAGTAAATTATTGTTACAGTCTTGGACGCGAAAGCCAAGTAAATTATTGTTACAGTCTTGGACGCGAAAGCCAAGTAAATTATTGTTACAGTCTTGCACGCGAAAGCCAAGTAATTTATTGTTACAGTCTTGGACGCGAAAGCCAAGTAAATTATTGTTACAGTCTTGGACGCGAAAGCCAAGTAAATTATTGTTACAGTCTTGCACGCGAAAGCCAAGTAAATTATTGTTACAGTCTTGCACGCGAAAGCCAAGTAATTTATTGTTACAATTCTGGACGCGAAAACTAACTAAATTATTGTTAAATCTTGGACGCGAAAGCCAACTAAATTATTGTTACAATTTTGGACGCGAAAGGTGAGTATAGTTTTGTGCTGTAAGCAGGCAAAGAAAAATGTCGAATGAATAAATAAATAGGCTGGATCCTGCAATCAATCGACCATAGCATTTGGAAGAATGTTTATATGATTTACATGTTTATATGATAAAGTTTGCAAAAATAAGAAGGGTGGATCCTGCAATCAATTGCCCATAGTGTTTGGAAGTATTTTACTATAAAGTTTGCAAAAATAAGCATGGTGGATCCTATAATCAATCAACAATTTTTATATTCTTTACTATAAAATTTGAAAAAAAAATTGTTGCCACGAAGAAAATAAACAAATGGCTTAAATATACGACTACCATATTTCAGGGGGAAATTGATTACCTAAGTTTGATTACTGTGACAATTGCATGACACTTACGTAATGAAATTATTATTATTTTAAATTAATATTTTGATAATTAATTCCAAGTGATAAGAATGTTAATTTTATTTTATTAATGATCTTCCAACATATACCACTCGTCTCTCATTTGGCGGACATTTTGGCATTTTAAACGTTTTCTCTATTCCTCAACATAAATCAACATTTACAGTCACATAATGTTTCCGTGAGTGGAAAACTTCTTACTAAAGGAGAAGACAAATCTGACTTTTAATCTATATTTAGCGAGCCCCAATCCACTTTCTTCTCCAACATAAGATTATAAGAAGGTCAATAAATTTAACAATAAATTAATTAAAAGAAAAACTACTATATATATGACAATTACAATGAAATAGATAACTTGACATCAATATTCAATGAACCCACATTCTAGTTTACTCAGTCTCTCACAACATATATAAGATAATAATATTAGAGTTCAATAATAGAGTCAATACAAATTGCAGGTTAGTCCTATCAGAGAATAGAAATGGAGTTATAAGATGTAAGTAATTTAAAGTCTTTATTTTACATGACCTGGATTAAACATTGCTTCAATAGTCGTTACTTGCTTTTGCAACAATGTCAAAATGTCTGCGCTCACCATATATTTCCTGCCTCATGTGTAAGAAAACACTGACACATTGTTTCCTCTCAACCAAACTGGCACTCTCTCCACCTTGTCAGTTTCTTGAGCAGAACACAATCACAATGCTTCAACTACTTCACTGTACTGATGTACTAATCATTCTTTGATTTTGTCCAACAAGACTGCATAGTTAGTTCCCTTAATGCTTATTCACACACCTCAAGTCAAAGGTCAGAAGAAGGCTTTTGTTTGCTGTAACATATAATTATAGAGCAAACCTAAGTTTCCTGTTTAGCACAATATAACTCCATTTTATCTCACATCTATTCTCAAACTTACAATTCCTGCAGCAGTTTTCATTATCCCCATGCACATACATGGTAAAAATAAGCACAGTGTATCAACCAATGTCACATATTAATACACCACATGGGTGCAGCTTAGTTCAAACATTTGTAGTAATAAAAGATAATTCACATTGCACATCTTTGCATAAACACAAGTATATCATATCATAGTAAAATGCATGAAATGTTTCAAAGCCCACTCTCTCTCAATCAGTCAGTTAAACTCCCACTTAAGCTAATGACTGCCTTCAAGTCAAACTTCTCTCTTCATCTCTCAGATTCAAAGGTAATAAAGGTTAGAATTTTCTACAGTAACTGAACTTTTTAATCTCAGTCCATTGGCTGGTCTCGTTGTCATAAATAAAAATCATTGGATAATAAGAATCTGTTCACTCACTTTCCACTAGCATGCGAATCTAGAATATTTTTGCCTTAAGCTGTTTACTTCAAACTCAGACACTTTCAAATAACACCATCAGGAGTGCCCAAGGGCGGGTCACTCTCACAATTTAGCAGTTTATATAGCAATTTAAATTAAAAATAGGGAGGAGCAAATTTATTCTGTCACTAACCAACCACAAAATACAGAGTCATCTTTATCTTATCTAGCAAAGGGTCTCATGTTCCATACACAACCTGTGCTAGGGAGGGACTCGGTCTCAACATTCGCCCAAAGTCGATTTGGAAAGAGTGAGAAATAGAGTTTCTATTGTGGTTTTATTACTCTTGATACCACAACCATCTCTACCCATACTCACTTATGATCCAACCAAATTTAAATCCATGACTTTCTCACATCTTCCAACCTATATTGTGTCAGCACACATGTGACCTATCCAAAAAACAAGTTCGCGATTAAGCATAAGAATTGCATAACACCTAACCAAGGCGAAAACCAAGATTTCCTTATCTAATGTTTAAGCAGACGCCCTATTGCTTAGAGTTCAGGGTTCCAGTTTTCTACCAGACAATAACAACACCCTTACCTTATGGCTACTGCTCAATCAACATATTATTTTTCCCTTCACCCTTGACCATTGTGGATTTTACTTCCCAAATTAAAGTTTATGTAACATTTTGAAATCATACAAATCAAAAATAGCACATCGTTTAAAAATTAAAGATCAAAATATGAAAATTTATATAAAAGATATGTGGGAGAATTCTCCAACATGTAACACAGTGTAGTGTCATTGTCTCACGACGAAGTGTATGTTAATTGTTCAAACAATGCAATGTTACATTTTAGTGTCATTATGTCATGACAAAGTGTTGTTAATTGTTCATTCAACGCAATGTTACAGTGTAGTGTGATTATGTCACGACAAAGTGTTGTCAATTGTTCATACAACGCAATGTTATAGAGTAGTGTCATTTTGTCACGACAAAGTATTGTTAATTGTTCACACAACGCATTGTTACATTGTAGTTTCATTATGTCATGACAAAGTGTTGTTAATTGTTTATAGAACGCAATGTTACAGTGTAGTTTCATTATGTCATGACAAATTGTTGTTTATTGTTCATACAACGGAATGTTACAGTTAGTGTCAGTATCTGAATGATCTCTGTCGACATACCGTAGTCTTGTCCATACACTGTAATGTCAACATACCGTAGCCTTGTCCATACACTGTAATGTCAACATACCGTAGCCTTGTCCATACACTGTAATGTCGACATACCGTAGCCTTGTCCATACACTGTAATGTCGACATACCATAATCTTGTCCATACACTGTAATGTCGACATACCGTATTCTTGTCCATACACTGTAATGTCGACATACCGTATTCTTGTCCATACACTGTAATGTCGACATACCGTAATCTTGTCCATACACTGTAATGTCGACATACCGTAATCTTGTCCATACACTGTAATGTCGACATACCGTAATCTTGTCCATACACTGTAATGTCAACATACCGTATTCTTGTCCATACACTGTAATGCCCATGATGCTGTGTTCACGCTGTAGGTGTACTTGCCACCAACCGTAGTAGTCGTCGGTGTTCGTGTGAGCGCAGTTTGGTTTAGAACTCGTTTGTGTTACAAATTTATTTCCTGTGTTTCCATTCACAGCAACACAAGGTGGCGCTGCATATCCAAATACTTTCGATGCCAAATGAGAACTCATTTCTGTCTTCATCCCTAGCGCCACATTTTCTGTCAAACAGAAAAATTGTAAAACTGACCAACATACTTTCTTAGTTTAATCTTCAGTCGAAAAGCTTGGTTCTTGTCTGATTAAGACAAAACACTTTCGTATACAAGTAATTAATTATTGGTAAAATAGTTGTTCTTTTTTAATTCAGACAGTTACAGTTTGAAGGGCAACAATATTTTGTACATTAACTTTATCATACTAGGAAGAACGTTTTCACGAATGAATACGTTAATGATGGTTTACTATAGGTCAAGGGTAATCGCAGATAGTCTGGACCGGAAGGAAGAAGTGTGGAAGTTTTGTATGACGCCAAACAAAGAATAAATATATGTATAACCTTTAAATGCCCTGACATAACACGTTCTGTGTACATCGCTTGGTAATATTATGTATAAACTTGAAATGCCATGACATAACATGTATTTTATGTGTAAATAGGTTGTAATATTATTAAATGCCGTGACATAAGACGTATTTTCTGTGTAAATCGCTTGATAATATTATGTAATGACGTATTCACAGTTCGAGTAAAATAACAATAAAAGTTGTACTGTACTTAAAATCAAACATGATTAATATTTGAAAGATATTAAATACATTTTAAAAGTTGTCTGCGTGTGTCTTTTGTGTTTGATTTATGGCTGCAAAATGAGAGAACTGGTGAACCGCCATTTATTGCCCCAGCCCATAACCATGAAACAATTTATTGACAATTGGTGTATTGTGTTCCATCCAGAAACAGATATCCACTAATCCATATAATATATCTTCTCATATTTCTTGTCTCTGTAGGGGTTGGTATAATCCATTCATCTCTACTCCTACAGTAGTTAATCTCTGTTATTCCAGATGTAACCTCTCTTTTTTGTTTCTTCAGTCCTCGGCCTCCCAGTTTTTGAGATGCATAGCATGCTTACGTCTACTTTTGGATATAGGGCTTTATGTCTTATGAGCAATTACATCATCATCGTCATCATCATCATCATCATCATCATCATCATCATCATCATCATCATCATCACCACCACCACCACCACCATCATCATCACCATCGTCATCATCATTATCATCACCACCACCACCGTCGTCGTCATCATCATCATCATCATCATCATCATCTTCTTCTTCTTCTTCTTCTTCTTCTTCTTTTTCTCCTTCTTCACCATTTTCTTCTCACTCACTCGTAAATTGCTCTCCGGAAATTGTCTTGCAAGTTGTATTGAATATATGATGACAACAAGTGTTTTGTTTATTATATTCGTCATGCTTTCCCTTTATGTTTGTGTGTGTCATAAACATACTCGTTTTAGAAGCAAGAACTATTGAAGTTTCTTCCCGGGAATTTCACGAATTAATAAGCCCGCCATTTCCCAAAATCTGTTCTTCCCTCTGTCCTGGCATTATCGCGTATGTATAAATCCTTAAAGCTTGAAAGAATAATCAATCTGACTACTACAGGGACTGATAAGTGTCAAATTCGTCATAATCTTTTCTATTTTACATAGCATAAGAATCTTACATCTATAGTTTAATAATAAACTGAATTGTGTACAGATGATGTTATTCTGATCTTTACTACTGTCTCTCATTAGCTGACATCAAGGGACTTAGAAATCTTATATCATTCTGATCCATCTCACCATGACCTATTACCAGCTTACCTTTTCAAACGACATCAGCCAATGTATGATATTCAGTTGTACCTTTCACGACAGCTAAATCAAATTGCTTTCACCATCCGTAGTATTAAGTGGTGTGTCCTTGTTATACCGTTCAAGACACCTAAATCAAATTGCTTTCACCATCCGTAGTATTGACAGCTGTGTCCTTGTTGTTAAGTGTTGTTTGATGAACAACAAGTTAGAAATGAATGGGTGATCTAAAGTCATACTTCTTGTTAAGTGTTGATTGATGAACAACAAGTTAGAAATGAATGGGTGATCTAAAGTCATACTTCTTGTTGTTAAGTGTTGATTGATGAACAACAAGTTAGAAATGAATGGGTGATCTAAAGTCATACTTCTTGTTGTTAAGTGTTGATTGATGAACAACAAGTTAGAAATGAATGGGTGATCTAAAGTCATACTTCTTGTTGTTAAGTGTTGATTGATGAACAACAAGTTAGAAATGAATGGGTGATCTAAAGTCATACTTCTTGTTTTTAAATACTTCCTCGACATTTTCCCTTGCCAGTATCAATGAGTACTGTTGACACTCCCAACATTTCGTCACTCAGTTTGAAATCTAATTGTACTTTTGACAGTTTTATCCCCGTCCCCCCCCCCCATCTCCCCTAACGATACATCTGCAGTACTTACGGAGCAGCGCAGTCCTGAATTTAAGATTGTTTTCAGATATCATAGAACCTCAGGACTCTCCACTACTATACAGGTCTAAATTTAAGATTGTTTTCAGAAATCATAGAACCTCAGGACTCTCCACTACTATAAAATCTTCAGTGTCTATTTGAACACAGTTTTCAGTATCAACTTGTTTACAGCGTTATTTACATGCTGGCAATCATTCTTGTCTGCTTGTTCACAGCTTTCAATATCTACTTGTTCACAGCCTTCAATATCTGCTTGCTCACAGCCTTCAATATCTGCTTGTTCACAGCCGTCACTATCTACTTGTTCACAGCCTTCAATATCTACTTGTTCATAGCCTTCAATATCTGCTTGTTCACAGCCTTCAATATCTACTTGTTCACAGCCTTTAATATCTGCTTGTTCTCAGCCTTCAATATCTGCTTGTTCACAGCCTTTAATATCTACTTGTTCACAGCCTTCAATATCTACTTGTTCACTCCCTCCAGTGTATACTTGTTCACAGCCTCTAGTGTATACATGTTCATAGCCTCCAGTGTATATTTGTTCACTCCCTCCAGTGTATACTTGTTGGCAGCGTTCATTGTCTACTTTTCCACAGCGTTCACTGCCTACTTATACACAACGTTAAGTGTCCGCGTGTTCACATCCTTCAGTGCCTACTTGTTCACAGCCATCAGTGTCTGCTTGTTCACAACCTTCTTTATTTGCATGTTCACTACATTCATTGACTCTGTTCACAGCAAAATTCAAAACTAGCGCTCTTTTCTCTGCTATGCTTCACTTTCTGGTTCAAGTCCTTAATACCCTAGTTATCTCATTATTGTTTGCTAGTCGCCTGCGATCATCATCAGACTTTCATTTTCAACACTTTGGAAAGGGAAGTACAAGTTAAAGATCAATATTTCTCTGTTTATTTAGGATCAATTAGTTAGAATTCGCTTCTTTGAGCTGAGAAGGAAGGATCATGGTTAATTTCAAAAATATTCAAACCACATACTTTTCAACAGAAAGGATTGCATTTTCTCCTTTTGTCTTTGTTTAGCTATATTTTGTAAATTATTTATTGTTTGCTTTTTGCAAATAGAATTATTTATTATATATTGCTTGCACACTAAACTTGTTTGTATTACATTACTTTAAGTTTGTATGTGTGTTAATATTAATTTGTATACATACTCATTCTAATGTGAGACAAAAATATTTATCGTTCTATAAGATTAAGTCCTAAACCAAATGCTCTGTACTAATATTACTATTATTTAAAAGTAAACAATATTCGGAAATTAAAAAGCGCAATACATTTTGTAATGCTGTTGTTACTAGCAATAATAATGTCATTACAGTTACTAGCATTAATAATATCATTACAGTTACTGGCAATAATAATGTCATTACAGTTACTAGCAATAATGATGTTATTACAGTTACTAGCAATAATAATGTCATTACATTTACTAGCATTAATGATGTCATTACCAATGGCACAGTTTGAATGTGCTTTACAGCGATTGGTGAAATTACACCCAGGTCCAATGCCAGCGCATGAGCAGTACTCATCTATGAAGAAAGAAATTTAAATTTACGCATTAAATAATTTTGGATATGTAAGAATTCATTAGGATTACATAGAAAATTATACCAGTACGTTCACTTGTAAACTAAAATTTCTTTCCCAATGAGAATGGTCTGCATTTTAATCTCCATACTTGAAAGACAAGCGTCCTAAGAATTGTGAAGGGTGGGTTGACTCAGCTGACCGATACGACGACATAATTGGTATACGAGCGGATACGACGGTTAGACGCACCACTGAGTCATGTAGACCCGAATAATGACCAATTGACCTCTAACTGATAAGGCGGACAGCAAAACACAGGTAGGCTCCCTTGTCACACCCCCTCAGACTAGCAAAACGAAGGACAAAACAACCACCGCTTACCCGCACAGTAAACAATTCAGTCCAAGTCAGGCGAAGGCCATCAAAAAAGAACCGGTGGTATGTTTCGATTTCGGTAAGTCTGGCCACTTTAAATGACACTGTCCAGGGAATATTAGTGTGATAGAACCGAGCGGGGCATCTTGATTCGAAGCAGTCAAAAACAGTTGTCGCGTGCCTGTCCTGTGTGGCACCGGTAGTGGTGTACGTTTGGTAGTTGGTGGTTTGGTAATTTGGTAGTTTGGTTAGTTAGTGAGGGAGGGTGACTACACCGGCCAATACAAAACCGTTACTCTAGCGAATAGCATGCAAAGCAAAGTACCGATAGTAATGGTAGATATAGAAAGCTAATACACATGCGGACGAGTGCAGGCTGTATGTTTGGCAAACTAAGAAAATGCGATAACACTATGTAACAAATTTTCACTTTTGTTCTGTTCCTGGGTTGAAAGTGTGTTTTCCTAATCCGTTAGGTCTTTACAGAAAGGAAATCGCTGTTATTCCAGAAAAACTTTGCTTCTGTGACCGGGACCATGAAATTTGGAAAATCGCGTGTGTTCGAGAAAATTCTCGATTTGCTTTCAATGCCGAGCTTCCTCCCTGAACTGCTAGAGTTGTCCACATGTTTCTACAATTCTCCTGAACAATCTAGAACGTTCAAGAAACTTCCAGAACTTTCGAGAAACTCTCAGAACTTTCTAGAACGTTCTTGAACGTTCCAAAAGTAGCTGTACAAGTATAAAAGCACAGGTGTCTCGAACCAAGATTCCAATTCGTATTATTGCAGACTGAAAGGATAACGATTCGTAGTTGAAGAGAAGTTATTTATTTGATATGGCATCAATAGATTGTTTGCATCCAGCTGATTCATTCTGCTACGTGTGCGAACAATTCATAAAGACAAGAGCGAAAAAGTATTCCGTGGAAGCAAGTTGTATAATGTGCGAGGCCTACAAGGCATACTTCGGCGTGCCGGTCGGGGACCAAGACAAATCTTGGGCACCGCATTTCACATGCGAATACTGCAAGAAAACACTTGAAGGTAAACTGAACAGTTGCTTCTCGCTTAGATGTGTTTTAATTACTTGGTTGATGATAGCGTACAAGTCACGGATCAGAGGAAGCGGCATCAAAGATTCTCCAACTTCTTCAGTCAGCGTGATGGGCTGTGCTTCTGCAACGATGTTGCCGGTCTATTCCAGGCTATAGGTATTGCTTGTAATCCTATTGAATGGCGCCTATTCATAGACAGTTCATCCCGGAGCCTCAAAACCGTGTTGCTTCACAATGGAAACAACTACCCGTCTCTCCCGATGGCCCACTCTGTGCATCTCAAAGAGGACTACACCAGTGTCAAAATGTTGCTGAGTGCATTAAAGTATGACGACTACGGATGGGAGGTCATCGGTGACTTCAAAATGGTATCATTCCTCATGGGTCTTCAAGGAGGTTTCACAAAATTTCCTTGTTTCCTCTGTCTCTGGGACAGCCGTGACACTAAGGCGCATTATCGCACAAAGGACTGGCCACAACGGACCGAGTTTTCTGTTGGGAAGAGCTATGTGAAGTGGGCGCCGCTGATAGAATCTCATAAAGTGCTTATGCCACCGCTGGACATCAAGTTAGGCCTCATTAAGCAATTTGTCACTGCTCTTGACAAGGAGTCAGCAGCATTTCAATACCTCCAAGATCTTTTTCCAAAGCTGTCCGAGGCTAAGGTCAGGGCTGGTATATTCGTTGGACATCAGATCAAGAAGATCATAGAATGTGAGGATTTCACAAAGCTGTTGAACAGGATGGAGAGAGCAGCTTGGAGCAGTTTCGTTGCAGTTGTTCAGGGCTTCCATAGGTAATCACAAAGCTGAAAACTATGTTGAGTTGGTGCAGACTCTCATAAAGAATTACGCCAAAATGGGATGCAGAATGTCTCTGAAAGTCCATATCCTTGATTCACATCTCGACAAATTCAAGGAGAACATGGGCGGTTACTCGGGGGAGCAAGGCGAGCGCTTTCATCAAGATATATTGAACTTTGAACGTCGTTACCAAGGACAGTATAACGAAAACATGATGGGGGACTACATTTGGGGGCTACTTCGAGAGAGTGATTCACAGTACAATCGTAAATCTAGAAAATCTACACATTTCTGAACCTTGTTGAGTGGTTTCCGACTGTGTTTGTCTATTCCTTGTGCAATTTTTGTTTTTACCTGATCATAATGACGAAAATGAAAAAAAAATCGTTCTATTATCACAAAAAAAACGAGTTTTCTTCGTGCTGTTGTCGTGTAAGCAAAGTTTGTGCTTAATGAAGTCATTTTTTCATGTACTTTAGACATAAGCAATTGAAATATAACACTTAGAAGCCAGGAACAAAAATTGTGTTACATAGTGTAATGGTTACATGTATGTTCTGGACGGTAGAAATACTCCCTACCCTCTAGCCGATGTCAGTGTACTAACACAGAATCAAGCAGTTGAACAAGAAGTTATGGGAGAAAAAGGTGCCAGTAACAGCTGCTGAAAATGCAGTGATGATGTGACGACAATTTACTCCGATCAAACCGTCAGTGGGAGGGACGATTAGGGATCTACAATGGCAGACTTAATGGTTGGTACTGACTGTCGGATGATGCCTGATTCCGAGGGGGGAAGGGAATCCTCTTAGAATGGCACAGTTATCGGATGATACACCTGAGAAATGCCAAGATAAGGCACAACTCTTGAAGCCATATGCATTGAAGTGTTCTGAGAAAAATGTCGAGTTTCTCTTGAAGGATGGATTCCTCTTTCAAAAGCAAGCAGGGTGTAGCTCGAAGGCTAAGACCACCTCCTACCTGATAGTGTGAGTACGTGCTTTGGAGTATGCACAGAGTGCTGTCAGGGGTAGGACAGAAACATGCGGGGTTGGAACAATGGAGGCTGCTAACCGTGTATTGTCTGCGTGTAACAGTAGTAAAGGAGGTGGCGACTGAAGGTGATAAGCTGTCAGTGAGATGCATAGCAGATTACATTTGTGCGACAGGTAGTGAGAAAAAAAGTGACGGTTTGACTTTGTCTAACATGACCGAGTATAAGATTGGACTAATTGTTTGCCCTATGTACTCTAATATAGTAGAACTGTTAGAACCGTCTATATTACCGAGTATAAGATTGGACTAATTGTTTGCCCTATGTACTCTAATATAGTAGAACTGTTAGAACCGTCTATATTATCGAGTATAAGATTGGACTGATTGTTTGCCCTATGTACTCTAATATAGTAGAACTGTTAGAACCGTCTATATTATCGAGTATAAGATTGGACTAATGTTTTGCCCTATGTACTCTAATATAGTAGAACTGTTAGACCCCTCTATATTATGAGAGTATTGGACAGAGAACAGGCTAGTGGAATCTGTAAAACATATCAACATTTAATCGAACTTGTGAACAATATTAACACTTCATGTCAGCCGCCGAGAATGTATATGGAAGTAAGACTAGACAAGCATGCCTGTACAACCATAAAACAAAAACGTCTAAAATTGAAGTAGGTACACGGGTGTTGCTGTTATCTCTGCACCAAAACAGATGTACCATGGCAAGGACACTGTGAAGTTGTACAGAAAGTGAGTAGGTGAAATTTCCGAATTCAGATCACAGTGAAAGCAAAACGTGTTCATGTTAATCTGTTGAGCGTATAAAGAACACCTGGACAACATGGTCATTACTATTGTAATAGAGGATGTTGAAAGTGTATAAAGAATGCCTGGACAACGTGGTCGTTACTATTGTAATAGAGGGTGATACTACCTATTAACCTGATGTCAAATCCAGACAACACCCAGGTTTAACAGATGGTGAAACTGTTGATGACATTATTTTAAATCTGTGACTCTGAAACTCAACAGTTATGGAGCATGATAAAAGAAAATCGCAACGTTTTTACTGATAAATCCAGAACAAAATTTGTGGAAATGTACAGTCACACTAAGGGATCATAATGTGATCCACATGAAACTGCATGTTTTACCTTATGCTAAACGGGATGCTGTATAGCGGAAAATCGACTCTATGTTAGCCTTATGTATGATTGAGTAGGCTGAGTCCCCATATAGCCTCCCCCCCACCATTGTCCAAGTTTGAAAGAAAGATAACACTGACTGATTTTGTGTAGGCTACATTCAGCTGAAGAAGTTGGTTATATTTTTCAGTTTTGTTCAGACGCCTGAACCAAGACACTTTTCACTTAGCTCAGTGGAGCAAGATATTTTTCTAAACTAGTTTTGACAAAAAGGTTTCTGGCAAATTCCAGTCTGTGAGGTAGACAGGCTAGGCTGAAATTAGCATTCAGTACACCTGATGGCCAATATCAAAGGCGAATAATGTCATTTGTCATTCTCACAGCGCCACCTGTTTTCGCTAGGATGATGTAATTGCTCATCGAACCCATGAAAGGGGGATCTATATCTAACTTCATGGACACCATTTTGGTGGCTAACCAGACTCTGGAAGAACACAACCGATTGTTATGGAAGTTATTCCAGCTTTTGAAGGAAGGTAACCTTGACCAACCAAATTAATGTTTATTTGGACATTTCAAACTATCCATTGTTATAACGCTGTTGTCTAAGTTACAGACTTAATTAAGGGATGTCACTAATTTAAGTGAGCACAAGTTGATGAGTATGAGAGGTCGTGCTCATTCATGAAACATTAAGACATAAAACACACACTGACATAAAACTCTCACTGACATAAAACTCTCACTGACATAAAACACACACTGACATAAACACTCATTGACGTAAAACAAATTCTTGAACAGACTACCTTCAGCGATCTTTATTTTAGCCAAGACCACAGTACAAGTGTATGTAATCTCGGAGTAAATGGCTACAATAATTTTAGCCAAGACCACAGTACAAGTGTATATAATCTCGGAGTAAATGGCTACTGTATAGAAATGAGTTTACTATATAATTTTCTTTTAACCAGGGAAATGTCACTTATATGTATAGCTGTTCTGTTGACACAGATAAAATTAAACAAATCTCTGCTAAAAGATGATAACTTTAATACAAGGAAAATATTAGCATTTATAATCCGAAGTAATACCCAACCAGGAAGAAGATATGGAGATAAAAGCAACACATACTTCATTGAAAAATAAAAAAAATAAAATTATACTTGGAAATGGAGAAAAGGTTTACAAAACAATTTACACTTATGTGAATAGGAAACATAAGCTCTTTCAACTCAATTTATTTAATATTTAACAATATACAAATAGAAAAATATAAAGTATTTCGTCAAGGGAACAGTATTGCGTGTCAATATGTGGGAAAATCTATACAGAGAGAGAGAGAGAGAGAGAGAGAGAGAGAGAGAGAGAGAGAGAGAGAGAGAGAGACAGAGAGAGTGAGAGAGAGACAGAGAGAGTGAGAGAGAGAGAGACAGAGAGAGTGAGAGAGAGTGAGAGAGAGAGAGACAGAGAGAGAGAGAGACAGAGAGAGTGAGAGAGAGTGAAAGAGAGAGAGAGAGAGAGAGAGAGAGAGAGCAAGGCATACATTCTGGAAATCTCTCCTGTGTCATAGCACTTTCGTATCTTATGATTCCAGTCAAAATAAGGGAAATAACTATTATGTATCTACCAAACTTGCCAAAAAGTGATCATCGGCTCTTTACCTCGTATGTACATTTATGCTTCCAGATCTTTCAATGAGATGGTGATGGAATGAAGGGGAGAGAATAATGTGTCATGAATAAATTTGTCATCAGAACTTTATACCGAGGAGGCGTTGACCACGACGTCAATCACATGACAGAAAGAAACCGCTGTGTACAGATAGAGAAGAGTGTGGGCGTGGGAGGTTTCTCGACACCACATTCCTTAAATAACTCTCGCCACTAAAAATTGCTTTATCATATGAACTTTTAGGTATTAAGTTTTGATTACGTCACACTCACTTAACCTTAACTTATATCAAGGAAACTGAAGTGGTTGAGACATTTCTCTTAATCCACCCTTGAGTCTATTGTTAATCGTTTATCTATTTTGGGACCATTGTTAATCGTTTATCCATTATGAGTCTATTGTGTATCGTTTAACCATTACGAGTCTATTGTTAAGTGTAATATGTTGTAGTGAAAGTCTACCAGAGTCTAATGTCTTTATTGTTAAAGATGTGTATTGTCTTAAGCGCTGTGGTATTTCGTGCATTGGTAGATAGTGGACAACGAGCCATTATTATTGCAGACAACGCCTAAGATCGTGTCTATAACTAATTATATTAATTATTATCGATGAATGCTCTTGCATTGTTAGGTGGGTTATATTAATTATTATCGATGCATGTCTTGCATTGTTAGGTGGGTTAAAGCGCCATATTCATTATTGAGATTTAGCAGCATGATTTTAAATTACCTCCAAGTATCACGCCACAATTACATGGATACAGTTAAGTACAGTATTGAAGAAGGTTGTATTATATGCCTCGCTGATCACTTAGGCATAGACATCTATCTTTTAAGATCCAACCTCTCACCCCAACCATCGTGTAGTCTTTTCTTTGTTGTACTTATGAGAACATTGGAAACAATAGGTTCTCGTTTTGCCCTTATGGGAGCTGAAAACATTAGGTTCTCCTTTTGCCCTTATGGGAGCTAAAAACATTAGGTTCTCGTCTTGCTGTTACGGGGAAAGTGGAAAAATCAGGTTCACTGTTTTCTCTTGTCCTCTGGGATTTGTGGGATACTTTTGATTTGTCATTGCTAAATGATCCTTCAAAGGGTGGTGCTGTGCAAAGGTTCTATATAGATACATATAGATAGATAGATAGATAGATAGATAGATAGATAGACAGATAGAATGGAGGAATTTTAAGTATTTCACTAGTACTACTGAATTAGTCTGTTATATGCCATCAAGCAAAATCTTGAATATTGATCTCAGCACATTAAAGAAAATGAAAGGTATCCTTGTATATATCTCACGCACATTTCAGAAACAATTTTATAATTATAATCTCCACTTACCACTTATTGCAAGGCCAAAATCTTCCAATGTGTAGACCCAGTACAGAAATATAAAATATATATACGCCATTATTGTGCCTGGTTTGTGATTCATTTAAACTGTACATATACACGTAAGCAGGAACAAAATTAGGGTAGGAAAGATTATTTCATATAATAAAAATAGACATGTTAGACGAGGCAGCCTATTTTAGTCATCACATCACATCACACACCGATTATGTCTCACGTCACGTGACAAGTACTTATGGTACTGCAGCAGCTAGGTTTCTAACAGAAAGTCATGACTGCTTGAATTGTCTGAAAAGTATCATTTAAAGTTTATTGATGAATACAGATTTCGTGGCAAAGAAATCCTACTAAGATGCTTTCAATATTATGTACAGACTTCTAGAATTCAGTAGTGTAGTTTATCAATACTTACATTAGGCATTTCGTTTCATTAATATGTATATATCAATGGAAGACTAGGCTACAATACGTCTACAATATTTTAAAGCTGTTGTGTTGTATATTAGTAAATTATATCATACATATAGTTGTCTTATTTAGAAATACTAAATTTGCACTCTCCAGTTATATCTTGCAGAATGACATTTTCAATGGAAGTTGATTCTGGAACAGACCAAGAATGGTTTGTGATGAGATACAATGAGATCCAATAATATTAGAACATATATGATAGTATGTGGTCTTGAAACAGAACTGTGTTAAGCAGGAGTAAAACTCTTGTATAAATTTATGTAACAGAAGACATCTGCTGTAAAACATCTACAATATAATTGAGAAGACTGTTTGAGTTGTTAACACAAATCAATAATTCTCTCTCTCTCTCTCTCTCACACACACACACACACACACACACACATACATATATAATGATAATTATCACTGCTGTATTAACTACACTGTATTTTACCAATTAATTATCACTGTTGTATTAACTACACTATATTTTACCAATTAATTATCACTGCTGTATTAACTACAGTGCATTTTACCAATTAATTATCTCTGTTGTTTTACTGTTCATTATATACCCCCTTACCTATCTCTGTTGTCATAACTAAACTGTATATACCCCATTATATATCTCCATTGCTTTTTAACAAGAGCTTTTGCAAAACGTTTTAATTTTGAATTTAACTCCTTCAAACTTTTATATAAACCTCTAACCTCCATGTTTAATATCACGTGAGAGTGCGCATGTCAGGCTGAGAATTTTGAAAAAATGTTATATATACGTATTGATTATTTTTGTGGCACACACCCACACACACCCACACACACTGCACACAATGCTCACATACTCTACAAGTTTTAGTCCATTCGTACTGTTAATGTAACAATTTTTAGTCCATTCGTACTGTTAATGTAACAATTTTTAGTCCATTCGTACTGTTAATGTAACAAGTTTTAGTCCATTCGTACTGTTAATGTAACAATTTTTAGTCCATTCGTACTGTTAATGTAACAAGTTTTAGTCCATTCGTACTGTTAATTGCAGGCAGTCTTATTTTTAAAGTATTAACTTGTAGACTAGCGTTACCATTTACAGTTACCTTTCTTTATCTACATGTAACAACAGAATTTACCGTGATGGACTAGCCCAGATGTGAGTAAGTACTTAACTACAAATGCGTGTTTATGGAAATCCGGATTAAAGAAATTGTATTGATTTAAGACTTTAAGTGCATTAAAATAATAATTATGTTCCTGGTCACATGCGTCATATTATATCTTTAAACATTTTTAAAATTTAGTTTTTAAATGCACGGGATATTTAAAATATAGTATTTATCAGTTCATATTACCTAATCCCCAAGTGGTTTAGAATTTTTAACTGACCGACAACCCTGAGTTAGGGGAGATGTGTCATTTAAAATCCCATCGAACGGGCTGGGCCTCGAACCCATGGCCTCCAAAGAAGAGCACAAATCCTCTCAGTCAATATGCTTCCCAGTACTTGTATTGGAAGTGTGTGGTGTGTGTGTGTGTGTGTGTGTGTGTGTGTGTGTGTGTGTGTGTGTGTGTGTGTGTGTGTGTGCGTGCGTGCGAGCGTGATCTGAAACAAGCTCATTTGAGATATGCGATGGAAGGATAAACATTGACGTTTTCATTGACCATACAAGTTTGACATCCCAAACTGAAAATAGCGATTAGCGTCACTTACATGGCAATATTCGATCATAGAAAACTGGGGGTGGGGATGTTTCCAGGGTTAGCACTGTAACTATGGCAATATTCGATCAAGGAAAACTGGGGGAATTTGGGGTTTTTAAGTACTATAATCATTTGATATGGTGTAGAAGATAAGAATACACGCAAATGCATATTTGAGGATAACACTTATTAATGCTTGAATTATTTAAATTAAAATACTAATTTTTCTGTTTTTCATTACTTTTGATACAAAATTAAATCTCTGATCTTGACTTTGGAGTATTAGGTGTATTACATAAATTGTGAGAATACTGATTAACGAAATAAATTAAAAAACTTCTTTTGTGCAAATAATGACAGGATACCTTCACGTGCCAGTGCCTGATTACTGTAAAGCCATCCCTTTCTCATATATATATATATGTGTGTGTGTGTGTGTGTGTGTGTGTGTGTGTGTGTGTGTGTGTGTGTGTGTGTGTGTGTGTGTGTGTGTGTGTGTGTGTGTGTGTTGTCCCTTGAGACTGATAGAAACAGAACATGAGTACATTTTAACAGGGCTCTATAACACAAGCGACCTAAAATATTATATATAGCACTCTCAACACGTAACATTACAACTGTGACCCACTAATGTTATATATAGCACTCTCAACACATAACATTACAACACTTTATCATATCATAGTAACAGTACACATAGAACAGGAGTTTGATAAGTAATATTTCGATATTGGCCAAGGAATATTATGTATTGACTCCCATTGGTTTTGTAATATTTCGATATTGGCGCAGAAATATTATACATTGACTCGCACTAGTTTAGTATTTCGATTCAGGCCAAGGAATATTATAAATGGACTCCCATTGGTTAACTAATATTTCGATACTGGCCCAAGAATATTGTAAATGGACTCCCATTGGTTAACTAATATTTCAATACTGGCCCAAGAATATTATACACTGATGCCATTAGTTAAGTAATATATCTACAATCTTTGAAATAGTTGTGAGAAATACATACAGAGGTAAAACTATCTTTATTTAAGTAACATTATCTACAATCTTTGAAATTGTTGTGAGAAATACATACATACGTAGAATATCTTTATTTAAGTAATATATCTACAATATTTGACATAGATGTGAGAAATGCATATACAGGTAGAATTATGTTGACATAAGCACAATTATCTACAATCTTTGAAATAGTTGTGAGAAATGCGTACACATGTTAAAGTATCTTGACATAATTTATAATTATGTACAATCGTGGCCAAAGAAAACTCGTTCTCATGACGTGTGAAGTATACCTCATGTTGACTAAGAGAGGTTTATGTTCTCATCACGTGTGAAATATACCTCATGTTGACGAAGAGAGGTTTATGTTCTCATGACGTGTGAAATATACCTCATGTTGACGAAGAGAAGTTTATGTTCGATTGACGTCGCAATGATTTTGACTGAATATGATAATTGAACTCGTCCAAAATCTAGAGAAAAACACAAATAGCTATCCAATTTAATGACAGTTCGTGACATTCATACCAAACAGCTTTACAAAAAATAACCTCAAATTATCTGATTAAGAATGGCGACATTTGTACAAAGTTCTATCGAAAAGGTCCAATTTAATGCATCTCTGTAATACAATACAATGCAATTACAGTGCAATACAAACCAAAACAACAATCATTAATAATTTTACAGATGTCCGCATCGACACAAAGGTTTTCCAAATGGAAATCATGTTTCCTGTAAACACAGTCCATTTCGTATCAAATGTTGTTCACACCCAGAAATAAAGGTAAAGCAAGTACATTATTTTAAATAAAAAAGATTTATATAACAGTTAACTGATCACAACATGCACATCATTTTAAATAGAATAGAAAATAGATTTACATAATAATTCAACAATCACAACAGGCACCTTATTTTAAATAAAATAGATTTACATAACAGTTCACTGATCACAACAAGCACATTATTTTAAATAAAATAGATTTATATAACAGTTCACTGATCACAACAAGAACATTATTTTAAAAAAAATAGATTTATATAACAGTTCACTGATCACAACAAGCACTTTATTTTAAATAAAATAGATTTATATAACAGTTCAACGATCATAACAGTCAGGATAGCAGGGATTGTACCACAGCAATATTTCCGCCGCTGTTTTTTTTTTTCTTCTCGCTATTTCCTCCCAGGAACCGCAGTAGTCTTTTCATCCATAGATGTTCTAAGCCTTGTATGGTTCCTGCGGGGTCTCTCCACACTATTTTCTGGAGAGCGAAGATGGGTTGATATTGGTGGTAGTTTTTCGTTGTTTCCAGTTGGTTGTAGTGTTGAAGATCTGCGGGAATTCCCCCTCCCCTTCGCCGGTTGCATATTTTACTGTTTTATTTTCTGCGGTATTGTTCTCTTGGCTTGTTCTGGTATCGTTGTGTTGTGGTCTGTGTTGGATATTTCTTCTTTTTGGTGAATGTAGAGGGGATATTGTTGTTGAGCTTTGTAGTGTTTCGGTGGAGTATGATGGATGGTTGGGAGAATCGGACTCTCCAGCGGATTCCGTCGATTAATGTCCGGTTTTTATTTTAAAAAACAACAACAAAAAACCAACTTATTTTTGTTTTAAGGTGTGAGGTTTGTATCTACCTCCATTAGAGAAGGTGTGAAAGTGGGTGGATACCTTCTTTTATATAAGGTGTACTGTGTTTGTCTCTCGTACAAAGTGGGTGGATACCTAATAGAAGGTGTACTGTGTTTCTCGTACAAAGTGGGTGGGTACGTTCTTTTATAGAAGGTGTAGTGTGTTTCTACAAAGTGGGTGGGTACCTTCTTTTATAGAAGGTGTAGTGTGTTTGTCTCTGCCCTTTGGTGGGAAGAGGAGAGTTTTGGGTGGTGAAGAGTGGTTGCCTAAGGGTGACTGTTGTTTTTATTTGCTCTCTATGGTCCTGATGGACGGGTAATTTTAAAAGGAAGTGCTCTATGGTGCTGTCTGGTGTGCAATGATTGCATATTTTCGATTGGTTGTTTGGTTTGTGTGTGTACAAAGTTGAATGTTGTCTTAGTCTGTTAAGTGCTCGAACTTGAGTATTGGTTTTGATTATAATGAGTGTGTGAGTGTGAGTGCGTGAGTGTGAGAGTGCGTGAGTGTGTGTGTGAGTGTGTGAGTGCGTGTGTGTGCGTGAGTGTGTGAGTGCGTGTGCATTCCGTTTCTGAATACTGAGGTTATTAGTGCGTGCATTTCAGTTTTGTAAATCGGCGTTTTAGTTGTTTGTCCTGTTTGATTCCGAATCTCTCTCCCCCACCCTTCCATCTGTATGTTCATTTCCAGCTATTTACAGTGACGTGGAATCCACACGAATGCTGTTTCTCTGTTTTTAGTTAACAGCTATTTACAGTGACGTGGGATCCACACGAATGCTGTTTCCATGTGTTTAGTTAACAGCTATTTACAGTGACGTGGGATCCACACGAATGTTGTTTCCATGCTTTTAGTTAACAGCTATTTACAGTGACGTGGGATTTTTTTAGGCATTGGAGCGATGTTAGTGAGTTTGTGAGTATGAGGACGTTTTTACGCTGCTAGGGGTGGTAGATAGGGCGTGTTTGAGGGCTTGTTTATGGTTATACATTCTGCTGTTAGGATCATATGTGCTTTGTTTAGTGTGTAAGTAAATGTTCCTGTTTGAGTGTAGATAGTTGCACATGTCTTTATATTCTGTTCCGATCCATCAATGTATATTTTGCAGTGATAGGAGTGGCGACTTGCTATATGTTCAATTGATTTAACAGGGGGGGGGGGTTGCTTTTTTTTTTGGGGGGGACCTTGTAGTAATTTTGAATCTATGTGGATTATTGTTATTTTCCAGGGTGGGGTGGTGCTGGTCATTAGGGCTTCTGTCTTCAGATTGTCTAGGCTACATGTTTTCTTTAATCGTTTTGTCAGCCTGTAGGGTGGTTGTCTGTTGTCGTTCAATGTTTTTCGTTGTCTAGGGTGTAGTAGGTCCGTTATCAGGGAAAGTTAAATATTGGCATAGACATTCAGCTCTTTCATCTTCTGTTGGGCGACTTGATAACAGTAGCGGTACTGGACCTGGATGAAGAAAAAAATGAAATAAGTACATAAATACCAAAAGAAATCAACAGATTAGTTGTACAAACATGAAATGAATACAGAAATACCTAATGAAATCAACAGATTAGTTGTACACATATGAAATAAATACAGAAATACCTAATGAAATCAAAAGATTATGTGTACAAACATGAAATAAATACAGAAATACCAAATTAAGTCAACAGATTAGTTGTACAAACATGCATTCAGGCGCCCTTACATTACTATTTATTGTAAGTTTATCATTGTTAATATCTTCATTTCATTCAGGCTGGTGTTTTAAAATAGTCCAAGGGACACCCATACAGCTCGCATACAACTAACAAACACACAAACACAAGCACATGAACATAATTATTCATCGAGATCTTAATAATAAAAATGGACAGGCATACAAAACAATATAACCGTCTCAGATAAATTTCAGTAACTTAGTCCCCCGATTAGGTCGGACTGCTAGGTTAATCCGTTAGGTCAAAGGTCGGTATAATAGTCAAAGGTTCTCTACACATTGTAGGTCAATTCACTGGCATGTCAAAGCAAGGAAGCAATTAAATAAGTTAAAACTTTTTGAGAGTTTTTCATCTAATTACCATCTGTACCTTTAGCTTCTGCCCCCACCCACTAATTTCCCGGCTCAAATTTACCTCTGAGGTCACTGCGCCAGGTCTGATGTTCTGTACTTTTCTGACCGTCA
Source organism: Sinotaia quadrata (assembly GCA_028829895.1). Taxonomy (NCBI): domain Eukaryota; kingdom Metazoa; phylum Mollusca; class Gastropoda; order Architaenioglossa; family Viviparidae; genus Sinotaia; species Sinotaia quadrata. Next base: position 3,350,445 of record CM054178.1, read on the forward strand.
TGTACACGTCGACCTCGCGATCGTACGTAATGCGGCTGATGACGTCACGGAGTACACAGAATAATGCACTCTTCGATCCTCCATCTCTGGTAATTCCAACAAATGTTGAGAAAGTTGACGTATTAGAAATTACGTGATGTATTAATTAATTCCAACAAATGTTGAGAAAGTTGACGTATTTTCATTATAATCTATACTTTTAAGATGGGCTGTTATTTGTAATTTGTATATTCTGGAAATAATTTGATAAAGCTTATTTCTGAAATGAAGGGCAAGGATGAAGAGTAGTGGAATAGAACATGAGCTGTTTTGGTTGAGTGGATGGGTAGCTGGTGGGTAGCAGCGAGTAGGGTTATTATTATACTGTGTGAGCACGCTAGCTCAATGGCATCTGTATTTTATAATAATTTTTTTAAAATCTTGTGTTAAACCCTTCTTTCACATGTTGATTGATACATGTCTGGAGTAGTCATGGTGAATGGGGGCTTGATGAGTCAATTGTTTGGATGAAAGTTAGTAAGTTGTGAAATTACATTACTCCTTAAGAAGAAAGTTCCACTTGTAAATAGATAAATTATGTGTCGGTAGAACGTTACTTATAGTGGTGTGTGTCAGTGTGAAAATCACGTTTGTAAACGATCCTAAATTTAACCACTGAGAAATGATTATGTTTATTGATTGATAAAAGAATGCATAATAATAATCACAATAGAGGCCAACGTACTCTAGTGGCCACACTACCCAACAGGTTTGAAACGAGTAAGACAAAATGAGTGTGCTATGTAAAGATATGAGATAATAGTCCATACAGGCATTGGATAATGACAGGGTTTTTTCCCTTGATGCAGTTGGATGTATCCAGTTTGTCCACCAAGAGAAGTAACTCTGGTGTGTTGGAGGGCACAGTATCAGTCCAGGCCGTGTAACGTAACACGCATACGTCACGAGGTTTTCCGGTCCCCTAAATTGGAAAATACATTTATCAAAATTAGAAATAAGAAAATCACTATCTAATTGTTGTATATATAAATAGCTAATAAATGAAAATAGCATTTAAAGAACCTAATTTGTTTATTAAAACAGTATAATTTCAAATAAATAAGTTACAGTGAATGGGAAAAAATCACTGCTTTGTAAGAATAGAAAAATTAGAATCACTAAAAGTAATTTTAAATAATACTTGTGAATGGGAAAAAATCACTGCTTTGTAAGAGAAAATTAGAATCACTAAAAGTAATTTTAAGTAATAATTATTTCCGCACTACCTTTTTCTCCAAGTTGACGGTGTATGACGTCAGATGTTCTCCCAGGTTCGATGACGTTCTCAGAGTGACAGTATAAGGTTCCACGTGAACTGGTTTTGTCTCACTCACAGGCCAGTACTGGCAGAAATCCTAGGATGTTATTGAGTGAAATGAATGAAACAGAAGTATGTGTTCACAATGACGATACGAGAGGTAGAAAAGTGATTGTATTGTAAAGTGGACTGACAGAAGTACGTGTTTATAATGACTATACGAGACGTCAAAAAGGGATTGTATTGTAAAGTGGACTGACAGAAGTACGTGTTTATAATGACTATACGAGACGTCAAAAAGGGATTGTATTGTAAAGTGGACTGACAGAAGTACGTGTTTATAATGACTATACGAGAGGTCGAAAAGGGATTGTATTGTAAAGTGGACTGACAGAAGAATATATTTAATTCATAATGGCGAATCGAAAAGGAAATGTTTGATCTCTTTTCCTAACAAAGCAACTACTCTGATTCTGCGAGCTTTGCTTGCTCTACATGGATCACTACAAATTAAATGACAATTTCAAACCAACACACAATATGCGATACTTGGATCACTACAAATTAAATGACAATTTCAAACCAACATACAAAATGCTCTACCTAGATCACTACAAATTAAATGACAATTTCAAACCAACACACAATATGCGATACTTGGATCACTACACATTAAATGACAATTTCAAACCAACATACAAAATGCGCTACCTGGATCACTACACATTAAATGACAATTTCAAACCAACATACAAAATGCTCTACCTGGATCACTACACATTAAATGACAATTTCAAACCAACACACAAAATGCGCTACCTGGATCACTACACATTAAATGACAATTTCAAACCAACACACAAAATGCTCTACCTGGATCACTACACATTAAATGACAATTTCAAACCAACATACAAAATGCTCTACCTGGATCACTACACATTAAATGACAATTTCAAACCAACATACAAAATGCTCTACCTGGATCACTACACATTAAATGACAATTTCAAACCAACATACAAAATGCTCTACCTGGATCACTACACATTAAATGACAATTTCAAACCAACACACACAATGCGCTATGATCGAAGGTCAAGCACCTTTATGCAAGCGTCATCTGCAAACATCCTAATAATATAAAAATATCACATAAGCTCAAATAAGTATCAATTTGTGGTAAACGTAAACAAACTTTTTTTGTAAAAGTAAGTAGCATAACGAAATAAACGCATAAACCATCTTCATACTTATTATTTTTTCAAAAGGTTTATCAATCAGTTAAATTATTAATTTATTTCTTGCAGTTAAGTGTAATCGTATGATATATTTCTAAATTGTATACCTTTATTCTGGACGGGTCGTCTGATGAGCCTAGAGAAACAATAGTTGTGACGTCACAACCATCCACCAATCGCCAGAAGTCGATCAAAGTGTGAGAAAGCGGAAGTTGAGTCAGAATGCAACCACGCCGTTCTCGAAATGTCTTATTAATGAAAATGGATAATTAATGAACACATAAGTTTCACAATTACGTAAATTATGAACATAATACTTTAAAGGTAGGCCTAATTAAAATTTGACTCGGTGAAAACACATAATTACAGAAGGATAAGATCTAATTAGAAAATGGATAATCAAAGAGCATGGTTAAGAAAATGCATGGATAGCTAAAGAACATGGATTAAAATTATATAAGGCCTACATTGTAAAAGTTACTTAGCATCTTGGACGCAAACGATGTTTTAACAGCAAATTTTTATTGTTTACCTCCAACAACAATCCCACATTTATAGCACATCCATCATGACAAATTCACATCAGTTTTTTTTTTCATGACAATCATATGTCTAAAGACCTACTGCAATACTGTCATGACAATTATATGTATACAGACACACTGCAATACTTTCATGACAATTATATGTCTATAGACATATTGCAATACTGTCACGGCAATCACATATATACAAACCGACTACACTACTGTCACGACAATCATATGTCTACAGACCGACTACACTACTGTCACGACAATCATGCTTCACTAATATGACGAGCTCTAACATTATGACAATGTTTCGTCTGCCGTCTTGAAAATGAAACAAAATGAAAAAAATCAAAAGATTAGTATTGATATCTGCCTTACCGGCATGTACACAGCATTGATATATTGATTATTATTTGAGGTCAGCTCTGTCAGGTAGACAAGGTGGTCATTGTCTGCAATAAAGCAATGCATAAAGTAAGCAAATTATTTTAAAATGCCAATTAAGAAAACCATTAATAAACCTTTTCCATATATACTTCTTTACCTGTCAAAACTGATCATAATGATATCAAACTAGCACACTTTATTAAATTGCAACTATATTAAATATCACGTTACATTAAGCTGTAATGACAAGAAATTGTAATACTATTACTGCAACGTCACGAAAAGTACAAACCACGTTTAAATTAATTTAATGACTGTATCAGAAAACATATTCAAGTTAACGTTGTCACAATTATTTTCGATTGGACTTTCTCAGAACTATTGTCAACATTCCTCAAACTATTGTTCTTACTCTCACGGCTCTCTTTGTCAACATTCCTCTAACTATTGTTCTTACTCTCACGGCTCTCTTTGTCAACATTCCTCTAACTATTGTTCTTACTCTCACGGCTCTCTTTGTCAACATTCCTCTAACTATTGTTCTTACTCTCACGGCTCTCTTTGTCAACATTCCTCCATCTATTGTTCTTACTCTCACGGCTCTCTTTGTCAACATTCCTCCATCTATTGTTCTTACTCTCACAGCTCTCTTTGTCCACATGGCTCCGACTACTGTTATCAATATCACGGCTCTCTTTGTCAACATTCCTCCATCAATTGTTCTTACTCTCACAGCTCTCTTTGTCCACATGGCTCCGACTACTGTTCTCAATATCACGGCTCTCTTTGTCAACATTCCTCCATCAATTGTTCTTACTCTCACAGCTCTCTTTGTCAACATGGTTCCAACTACTGTTCTCAATCTCACGGCTCTCTTTGTCCATATGGCTCCAACTACTGTTCAAAGTCCTCTATTACTGCAAATGTCCGATCAATATTGACCATTTACACGCGTTCATCAGTTTGCATCCACGCCAACTACACCCCCACACACACACACGCACACACACGCACACGCACGCACGCACGCACGCACGCACCCCCCCACACACACACATTACACACATTAACGTTTTCATTCTGAAAATAACTGATATAGTACCAGGTAGAACATCCGGGTTCCTGTTTTTTCGCTTGTTCTTTTCCTGTAAGGCAACGTCATAGCACTGCTTGGTCACAAGTGACTGCATTTGTTTTAGAGTCTGGACAGAAAATTCATCAAGGTAAATGTATGGGGCATGGACATAGTTGGAAATCGTCGAAGTAAATGTATGGGGTATGGACAGAGTTAGAAATCGTCGAAGTAAATGTATGGGGTATGGACAGAGTCAGAAAATCATCGTGATAAGTGTATAGGTTGCACAGCGTTAGAAGTCATTGAGATAAGTATTAAGTCTGAACACGTTCATAAATCTCTGTTATAAGTATATGGAGTCTGAACACGGTCATATATCATTGTTATCAGGCCTGAAAATGGCGACTAATTTAGTCGCCATGGCTAGTGAAAAAAAAAAATTGGCGACTAAAAAAAAAACTTTAGTCGCCAACTGCGACTGCGCTAAAATGAACTTTTTTGTGAACAACTATGGGTTTGTAAATTTTCCTATCCGTATTTTTAGTCAGCCCGGAAGTCCCCAAATTTTCACTCTTCATTTCCTGTACAAAGATCAACAATGAAGCGATCGGCAAGTGGTGCCCAGAGATCATTCCTCCCAAAGTGGAAGCATGAATTTTCCTGGTTAATTTTTGACGAGACAAGAAAGAAAATGACCTGTGCGATCAGCAAAAAGTACCCAGCATTGGTGGGAAAATGCGACTTCATCACGGGCACTGACAATTTTAAAAAAGAGACGCTGCAATGCCACTCCATTAGCAAAAAGCACATTGCTGCACGCGATGCTGACCTGTCTAGGCAAGGTTCAATAGTGGCTGGTCAGAGTACAATCCATGCGGCGTTTGTTCAGCAACGAACGAAACAGACTGAAAAGGACAATGTGGACTTGAAGTGCAAACTTAACACTGCATATGTGCTGGCAAAAGAAGAGCTGCCCTTTACAAAGTTCAAACCGCTTCTTGATCTTCAAAAGAAAAATGGACTTGATATTTCGTCCACCTATGCAAACCACGTGATGGCAGCAGAATTGGTACACACCATTTCAGAAACCTTCAAAGATGAGGTTACCTTCTATTTCATTTTTACATCGAATTGTGTTAACAATAGACTTAGAATTCTAGCATGATTTATTTATTTATAATGTAATTTCACTTCACTATTGGCAATAGTAGACACAAATCAAAGCATTTTTTAAAAATTAAATAAACAACAATTGTATTATTAATAGTTTCAACAATAACAATAGCAGCAAGAGATAAAAAAGAATATTAATAATAAAATAATAATAGTAATACCAAAATAAAAAGACACGGAACTCAATGACGTTAAAAAGCAAATATGCATAGGCAAAATACAGATTACGTCACCCCCTGTGTGCATGCTGAACCTTTTGCTCTAAACATTAACATAAATAGCAACATGGTTTTTATCGTGATCATGTGCCATTTTAATAAGGCAGCCCGGAAAAATAACTCGTAATGCACTATCGGGATTCAGTCGCCAGTTACATTTCTTCTAGATCTAAATTATTTGGTAATACTATATACTATTAATTACAAAATTACTTAAAATAAAATAATACATTATAATAATATGCAAATATATTATGGATTAAAAGTTATGCACATAAACACGGTTTTTATCATTCGTTTTTCTTTTGCATCTATTCTGAATGCTGATAAAAGATACAATATAATTCACATGTGTGTTATTTTTAACATTACATGAACGTAAGAATTTCCAAACATTTAATTCATCAAAAATGGAATTCATACAAGGAGAACAAAATATAATTCAAATTAAATATGAGCGCTTTACGAATTAACAATGAAATTACACGCAAGAGAATCATTTGAATTACATGGAAATTCGCAACGTGCACAGACGTTCTGCGGCAGAAGAGAATTAAGGTTTATACAAATTAAAGTCAAAAGGTTACAATTAATTTATATACAATGAAATCTTTAGGCTTTAGTCATTCTATCGAATCACGTATGCTCGGAGGAGAATTGTACAAAATACATACATAAATTCATAATCAAAAATACAAATAGTAAAATGCATTATCATTGTAAGAAGTAGACGTGTTACCTTCTTAAAGTAGAATTACTGCACAAGACACGGGTTCCTATGTTCCTTTCCGACTCAGCAAGATATTCGGCGACTAAGGTGCTCGAGAGCTGGTGTGTGTCGACCGGTTTGCGTTATGAGTAAAGAATATTACCGCGTCAAGAGTATTTATTGTAGTGCATGAATGCATCACGTGACTAGATCACGAGGTATGTTTTGTTGATCCAAACTTTCTCGATTGTTGTCTAAAGTTACATAACAAGGGATGAACTCAAACTGTTGTTTTTTCCTCATGCTGGTGCACGACGGGAGGGTTCTAACAAAGGAATTTAATTCGAATATGATATTCGAGTTTCGGATGTGGGTCAGAATTTCGTGACACAGAATTTGGTCAGAGTCTGTCACAATCTTATAGTACTGTTGAATATGTCATAGCTAACTTATAAGTAAAATATTTTTCATTTCTTATTAACTGATAAGCATTTAATCGTGCTGGTAATTTACATTTATTTAATAAATATTGAAGGCTACATTTAATAAATATTGAAGGCTACATTTAATAAATATTAACGGCTACATTTAATAAATATTAACGGCTACATTTAATAAATATTAACGGCTACATTTAATAAATATTAACGGCTACATTTAATAAACATTAACGGCTACATTTAATAAATATTAACGGCTACATTTAATAAATATTAACGGCTACATTTAATAAATATTAACGGCTACATTTAATAAATATTAAAGGCTACATTTAATAAATATTAACGGCTACATTTAATAAATATTAACGGCTACATTTAATAAATATTAAAGGCTACATTTAATAAATATTAACGGCTACATTTAATAAATATTAAAGGCTACATTTAATAAATATTAACGGCTACATTTAATAAATATTAACGGCTACATTTAATAAATATTAACGGCTACATTTAGTATACATATATGTCGTGCATGCTCTTATGATAACACGTAAACTATTAACTTCATAGTAATGTAAGATAACATAACTCCTTATTAACTTCATAGCAAGATAAGATAACTCGTAAACTTAATGCGGTAGTAAGAAAGCGTGCTCAGATCGCAATAGGAACGTATCATCTAACAGGAAGTCGGTGTCGCTCTCTAAAATTGTATCGTCGGTAAAATGAAACAGGTGAGATAACCGCCACATTGGATACTTTGTGCTTAGCATATGAATGATTAAAAGACAAAGTAAGAAGAAAGAAATTATTACAAAAATATATTCTTTTGAAAGTTTCATTAACATCTTAAATAAAATTTTAGTTTCGTGTGAAAGCACCTTTAAATTGTTATACAGACTTAACTATTACCTTGTATATGTGCCTTGAGGCGATTAATTTAAATTTAATATTATACAATGAACACAAGTCTGCTAATTCCTCCCTCTCATACACACTATTCCGCTAATTCATCTCTCAAATATTTTCTCTATACTTTTACATTCACCTGAACTGAACTTACCTTGGTCACAGTTTAGTCCTTCAAACCCTTCCTGACAACTTGTGTCACACACGCCCGTGACCGCATTGCATGTTTTGAGACTTCCACCACGACCGTCACCACAAAAACCGCACTTAAATTTGCAATTAATTCCATAGGTGCCAGGGAAACAGGCTGCGGCAATTAAAACAAAGCAAGGAAATGTTTACAATTTTTTTTTTATTAAGAGCTGGATTAAAAATAATCAGCATGAGTGCTGAAAGGTATGTGTTTTTACCAAACAGCTCTTCGCTTTAACCGTTTCTGTGCAAACTCTCAAGTCAGTTTAAATATTAATACTGCCATAGAAAAAACGTGCGGGTGTTCATTGGAAATGACAATATGTAACAAATAACAACATTTACAAAAGAGAAATAAAATGAATTTATCAATGTACACTTTAAACACACACTGAATAGAGAATAGTGTTCTTGCTGAAGAAAATGTTTCTTGGTAAATATCTTGTAAATTAAATTCGAGGTAGACGAAGCCAGATAAGGGAATGGTTATTATGCACTAGCATACTTTGTCTTTGTAATGTTGAAATGGCATATCTTGTAACATGCGGTTACATATACCTACGATTACAAAATATTTACAAAATAAATGGAATGTAAAATATACTAAAGATAGTATGCTGTATTCTGATGTGTGGTAACTATTAAAAACTAAGAACAGGCAGCCATTAAAGACTGTGAAGAGGTAGCTATTGAAGAATATGAACAGCTAGTCAATGAAGACTGTGAATAGCTAGTCAGTGAAGACTGAACAGTTAGTCAGTGAAGACTGTGGTAAGGTAATTAGTGAAGATTGTCGAAAGACAATTAGCCAGAGAAGACTGTGAACAGATACACAGCAAAGACTGTGAACAGCTAGTCAGTGAAGGTTGTGGACAGGTAGTGATTACTATTACTACTACTATATTACAGTTATTATTACTACTATTACTACAACCACTACCACTACTACTATTACTACCATTATTACTACTAGAACTATTATTATTACTAATACTACTAATACTATTACTACCATTTTATTACTATTATTATTACTACTACTACTACTGCTACTACTATTACTACTGCTATTATTATTACTACTACTATTACTACTATTATTACTAATACCATTATTATTACTATTACTAATATTTTTCCTACAACTACTAATTATTACTACTATTACTACTACCTCTACCATTACTACTACTACTACTACTAACTACTACTACAGCTGGCATTGCATCTGCTGATACTACTACTACTACTACTACTACTACTACTACTACTACTAACTACTACTACAGCTGGCATTGCATCTGCTGATACTACTACTACTACTACTGCTACTACTACTACTAACTACTACTACAACTGGCATTGCATCTGCTGATACTACTACTACTACTACTACTACTACTACAGCTGGCATTGCATCTGCTGATACTACTACTACTACTACTACTATTACTGCTACTATTCCTACTACTATTATTCCTACTACTATTATTACTACTAGAAAATGAACAAAGGCTAGTCCTACAATTCATCAATTTACTAAAAATTCATCAATTTACGTTTTACTTAAAACCTAAATGGTGCCAAGAGTTACTGATCATTCAAGCATATGCCACACCTGTAGAAATGTTACACAGGGGTTGTTATATATTGGACAATAAACGAATTAATTTATGAAATCCACTCTTTTAAAAAATACATTCAATAATTCTTTACTTGATGTTCAACTGATTTTTATAATGAATTTCGGTTAACTTTGAACGTAACATTATTTACAGTAATGTATTATATTTCCAGTATGATAATTATATGATCACATGACAGAGTGCTATTTATAGCATTCCATCTAAAAATCAATATGCACATAATAGTCTTACGACGCTGGCAGCCATTTTCTAACCACCCACTCTCACAGCCGTGTAGACATTCACCGGAAGCGACGTCACAACTTGTGCGAAGGCAATGCCCACACGACTTGTCACATTTTGAGCCATAATAGCCATCAGTGCAACCTGCAAATATCATTTTTCATGTACGTCCTTATATCATATATTGCTTATTAGAAAGAATTTTAAAACATGTATTTACATAAATCGCTGAATACCAAAAAGTATTAGTTTATATACATGCATTTAGCTAATGGCACACTAGAAAGTATTGTTTTAAAAACGTGTGTTTACGTAGATCACTGCATACCAAAAAGTATTAGTTTATATACACGCATTTAGCTAATGGAACACTAGAAAGTATTGTTTTAAAAACGTGTGTTTACGTAGATCACTGCATACCAAAAAGTATTGTTTTAAAAACGTGTGTTTACGTAGATCACTGTATACCAAAAGGCATTACATCTAGTTCATGGCATACAAGAAATTATTAGTTATATTCATATGTTCAATTATTTGTATATTAGAAAGCTTGAGTCTACAGACTCTATTGGAAAACACATTTCTTGAAAAAGCACTCGAATAGACTGTCATTAAGGAAGAAAAATAGATTTAGCACGATGTTTTTATTTAAACTTGTTTGGTAGGTTCATATGCAAATTTATAGGAAAACTGTACTTTTAGTGTGTGTTTATAACAATGTTGTTGGCCGTTGTGGATAGAAATTTTGTAATTCACTGTTCTTGTTTGCAACAATTCTTATATAGAGACCATAGTCAGAAATAAAATAGTATTGCATACTGTTCATCACAGTTAGCTCACAAAACCATTGATTGATTTAATTTTAATTTGTTAAATGCGTCTTGATTTATGTGATCTTATTGCATTTATCAAACCCTATTTTAAACAACTTGAAGTAATAAAGAGGGGGAACTATTCATAGAACATGCTGCTAGTTAGCTCTCTTGCATTTATCTCCCCTGAGTTTGGGGGGTGACTAGGCCTTGGCTGGTATGCAGAACTAACCAGTTCATACTCCTATAGTTTGCTACAATAAACACGACCATCACGTGACCACAAATGGCAAGAGCTGCCACTACGTTTTCCATACTGCAAACGGATGATGGAGTTTGACAGTCACGTTATAATGCATGAGTCAGTAAATAAACATTCTACGGACAATTATTTTATTTTATTTCAACTATACCTTTTAATTTTTAAAAGGGAGTTTTCAATTGATAATAATATTTTTGTAAGCTGTTCTTAGTCTATAGAGAACGTGACAGTATGAACAAAATACAAATGTAATAATTATTTGAATTTAGTTCTACAACTCCAGGTACAATGATCCCCGTCTGAAGCCTTCATTAAAATAGTTAGACACTAATTAAAATAGTTAGACACTAATTAAACTAGTTAGACACTAATTAAAATAAAATAGTTAGACACTAATAAATAAAAATACACCAAGAACATAACAACACACAAGTTTGCAAAAAATAAGTACGAAAAGCAGTCTGTGCAACAACTCTTATTGTAATATTTTGTAGAATTGTGTCTTATTTTGTTTCAACTTGTGTGGTACTGTGTTAGACGCCATTCTCACTGGATTTGGGGAAGACTTTGCGTTTCTGTTTTTTGCTAATAACTATACTTTTTGATTGTCATCATCAGGAGTTGCTTACCTTTAAATTGACAAATCAAAACAATTGTAAGATGGATAGTATTTACAATTTTTGAAATCATGTGTGTCAAATATTTTTCCATTTCACCCCATATTTAATTCTTCTAGAACATGAAGTTTCATAATCTTAACTGTAGTAGAATTTTTCTTTTTATTTAGTGCTTATAACTAACTGTTTAAAGTAGTTGTGCTCTACATTTTAATAGCAATGTTAATTTAGGTCTGCATATGATGTTTACAACATTTTACAACATTTGAGTGTGGAGGAATAACTAACTAGGGTAGCTATCACGCTAAAAGAATTAGCCATATGTCACTGTTTTCAATAGGCCAGGGTTTTCAAATCACAGGTACACTTTTCACAACAGGGTCTGTTGTCAATGGATTAGTTGGGTTGAAATGAGTGGCAGTTATTGGTTGGCATGCACAGAATCTATCAAAGTATACTTCGTAACTGACCAATGACAGAATACAAGACAACAGAAACTAGCCAATCAAAATTGCTAACGCTGCCATTTTCTGTCACTATGAAGAGATGCTTCAGCTCCCCCACCCTTTTAAAGGTGTAAATATTGGCCAGCTTAGTGTTTAGTATTTTGAAATAGTGGCAGCACCTTTGATATTTTGGTTCAGGAGTAAAACAGAAAACATCTTAAAGAAGGCGAGCAGTTCTAATACAGTAAGACTAATTTGTTATTATGTGACTGACACACACACACACACACACACACACACACACATACACACACACACACACACACACACACACACACACACACACACAGATCTGTGTACACGTACACCCACCCTTGCACATATTGTTATTAATTTGTTTGTCTTACCATGTGGACACGTGCCGTCAAAATCATCACAGATGTCGTCGTCTTTACAATGACTGCTACACTCATTGTTACAACTTTCGCCATATCTTCCTCTCGCACAAGCTGGGACATAAATGAACATTACAAGCAACCGACTTTAAACATGTTAACCTGAAATTGAGATAAACATGATAACCTGAAAGGGAGATAAATATGATAACCTATAGAGAGATAAACATGATAACCTAAAGGGAGATAAACATGATAACAGTAAAGGGAGATAAACATGATAACCTAATGGGAGATAAAAATGATAACATGAAAGGAAGGGATATAAACATGATAACCTAAAGGGAGATAAACATGATAACCTGAAAGGAAGGGATATAAACATGACTACATGGAATGGAAAGAAAGTAATAGAAAGGAATACACTCGATCAAAAATTCAATGAACATATAACAATACTGTTATGACGTAACGAGAAGCACCCTTGTCATGATTAAGGGAAGTAATCGTTTCTTTTTTTCTTTTTTCTTTAATCTTTATTTCCCTTGTTGTTGGTCACAAGTGTGTTTTTCTTTCCGTGAAGGAAAGCAGTGTCTATATATGCATGGTCAGAGCATTTGTGATGCGTGTATTGTAACAATACACTGTTTCATTTAGTCATTTTAATGATCACTGATTATTTTAGGTGTAGATAGGAGTTGTATTTAACAATTTATTTTTAGCATGGTTATTGAGATAGGGACTATATTTAGCTATTTACTTCTTTAGTATAGTTGTTGAGATAGGGACTATATTTAGCTATTTATTTCTTTAGTATAGTTGTTGAGATAGGGACTATATTTAGCTATTTATTTCTTTAGTATAGTTGTTGATAAATGCGCCTTTAGACAGGAGAAAATGCACACACACAATATGTTTACAACGTTAGGGACTCTCTGAGCAGGCTTTCGTTGTGCCTTGAATCTGGAACCTTTGACCTTTCGAGGGAAATTGTTGATCATTTATAAGCTCTGGAGATGTGTTTTTTTGACATTGTATGGGTGCACACGTCTCCAGTATGATGTGCAGAAAACTTAAAGGCATTTTTCTTCACTGGCACGGCCTTTTACTAATTTTTTCATAAATTCGTAAAAATTTGCTCTCCGCATGTCTGACTGAGATTTCATATTTGGGCATCTTTCAAGGTACAGACATATTGGCCTCTACGTAGTCATTCGTCGGACCCCTACCCACCAGTCAACAACAAATCACCAGTGTCCACCATATCAGGAACTGAGGGAATTTGGGTCGAGAGAGGAGAGGGCATTGTTCACTTCACTCATATTTTTATTGGTTCTTCACCATTTGTAAATTCATCATTTTTCAACTAGGAGTACTTTCTGCATTCATCAATGAGAAAGGTCACCCAAGTTCTTCAACCTGCGTGCGTATATGCCTTCTATATCTCGTCCCAATTAGTGGAGAGCATTCATTAATTTTTTGTTCCGGTCATCACTGATGAACATTGCTGTTTCATTTACAAATTCTTCCATCATTCGTGGACATTATATTCTTCATCACTTTTGGACAGTTTGTGAGTGTATTAGTTAGTGTGTTCGTCAATTTGATCAACTCTTCAATAACTGTGAATAAAAATATTTAATAGTGGTGCATAATAGCAAACAAAAACTACCAGCTTATTTATGTTTCATAAATTAAGACTTTTGCCAACTGACATTTTGGTCCAGCAAATATTTTGCCAATAATTTGTTTATGATAATTTGTGGGGATTTACGCTGAGACATTTTTATTGTATGCAATTTATCTTTTTTGTATTTTTACTTTTCATTCATTATTCATTTCTCTGGTCCCCCACCCCACGAAAACTATGTGTGGATGTTTTTCTGACTAACAGCCATCCATGAGTGTCCCCATATTCCCTAGAATAAATTCCCGTCAGTTACTTTATTCAAATCACTGTATTTGGTTGTTGAGAGTGGAATTCAGAGCTGTTGTTTGTCATTCTGTCCTGTCAGTCCACATTTCACATTCAACCCTACATGCGTGCACTCACACAGACAACTCTCACATTTTACCCCGCATTCAGAATAAAATCCCCCACCCCACCCCAAGAGCATCGTGGTGTCTGTGAGCGAGAGTTTATTTTTCATCTTGCAAACTGGGTGCGCGTCGGCTAGACCACTACCACCTTCCGGGTGTTGGTGACAATCCTCGACAAACTTAAACTAATTCCTTAAAAACCAAAGAACCAAACTGGTGGAAATTGAAAACAGATTGCATCTTAAAAAATAAATCTTCAAATCGACGTTTTTCGTTACTTAGTATATGGTCACAGGTAACTTCAATTAACTAAACCAGTGATTTTAGGTTAGCTTTTAATTCTTAGGCTAATTAATGGACCTATGCAATCAAGTGACTAACTGACCAGACGATTCTTATTTTCATGCGTGGGCAACGCACAATCATGGCTAAAACATTTCAGAGATTAAGCACAATAGGAACATCATGCCTTTTACTTCCATTATCAAACAGGTTCAAATCCGCTTGTTTTGATGGACAGAACTGCACCTGGATATATCTTCCCCAAAACATACTTAAGGCAACTCGTCTACAAGTTTAGTTAGCTAGCGCCTGCCACATTAAATGTTTCGCTGCTAGTATAAGAGTTTCTGGATTTGTGGTACCAACTAGAAAGGTGTTGATTGTTTTAACTCGTGACGTGTATATGGTGTGCAATTACGCATCCTTTGTAAGTATCAACTCGTGACGTGTATATGGTGTACAAATATGCATCCTTCATAAATATCAAATCGTGACGTGTATATAGTGTACAAATATGCATCCTTCATAAATATCAAATCGTGACGTGTATATGGTGTACAAATATGCATCCTTCGTAAGTATCATATCGTGACGTGTATACGGTGTGTAATTACGCATCCTTCGTAAGTATTTACTTTGCTTTGAAGACAATATGAGCTGGTATATCGGTGATTACATTACCTGTACTTCACATATAATTTACACCTTATCTGTACTTCACGACCCCACCTCAGTACTTCACACATTACGTACCCCACCACTATACTTCACAACACCACACTTGTACTTCACACATAACTTACCCCACATCTGTACTTCACAACCCATTTTTACTTCACACATAACCTACCCCACATCTGTACTTCACAACCCCACACTTATACTTCACACATAACGTACCCCACATCTGTATTTCAAGACCCCACCCCTGTACTTCACACATATTACTTACCCTACCCCTGTACTTCACACATTACGTACCCCACCCCTGTCTTTCACACATTACGTACCCCACCCCTGTCTTTCACACATTACTTACCCCACCCCTGTCTTTCACACATTACTTACCCCACACCTGTACTTCACATAGGACAAGGTAATAGTCGTTGAAATTTTCAGTTTTTTCAAATCTGACTGTTCTGCCTCTTAAATGTGACAGACACTTCACCTCAACTTTCCCGTCATTTTTTGTGCGAACTCCTTTTGGAAATTCAGAGCACACGAGCCCGTCCACTGTGATTCGGACAGACTGAAGACGCTCTCCTGAGTTAATAAAGAAGTAAACGGTAAATATAACTTTTTATCAGTCAGCTGCTGGAGACAATATGAAATACTTATGACGTAATTATATGTCGACAATAAGAGATGATAACATGGCATATTTGTGACATAATGGTAGGTTTGTATGAAACGTCGTTAATGACATATTTGAGACAAAATGATATGTTGGTAAATAGAGAAGATAATATGAAATACGTATGACGTAAATACATGCTGGTATGAAAAGATGGTATGAAATAATGGTATGTTTGTAAGGAAAGATGATAAAGAGACGATAACATGACATGTGTGACGTAATGAAAGATTGGTGTGAAGAGATTGCAATATGACACACTTATAATTTTATGTTGGTTTGAAGAGATGATGCATGACAAACGCGTGATATAATAATATATACTATGAAGATATAATGACATACGTGTGACATAATTATATGTAATATGAAGAGATAATAATATGACATACATGTGACGAAATTAAAGATTGGTATGAAGAGATTATAATATAACATACGTGTAATATAATTATATGTAGTATGAAGATATAATAATATGGCATACGTCTGACTTCACTATATGTAGTATTTAGAAATGGTACTATAATATATGTGTGACATAATTATATACAGTAAAAATAGATAATAATGACATACGTGTTGCATAATTAAAGGTTTGTATGAAGAAATGAGAATATAATATACGTGTTACGTACTGTCCAAACATATAAGATTACACTTGTCAGTTTTGCAATTTTATCAATTTTATTTTTAGTTATTTTAATTAAAATACTAAACTCGATTTTTGCTATTGTTTTCTGTTTGGTGTGTATAGAAATTCATGGCATTTAGAAATGAGTTAAACATACTCGTCCTACGAATATTCAGGGAATAAAAACAATTATCAGGGCTCGAAAGAAAGCCAAGTGAATTATTATTACAATCTCGGACACGAAAGCCAAGTAAATTATTGTTAAATCTTGCACGCGAAAGCCAAGTAAATTATTGTTACAATCTTGGACGCGAAAGCCAAGTAATTTATTGTTACAATTTTGGACGCGAAAGCCAACTAAATTATTGTTACAATTTTGGACGCGAAAGGTGACTATAGTTTTGGGCTGTAAGCAGGCAAAGAAAAATGTCGAATGAATGAATAAATAGGCTGGATCCTGCAATCAATCGACCATAGTGTTTGGAAGTATTTTATATTCTTTACTATAAAGTTTGCAAAAATAAGCATGGTGGATCCTGTAATCAATCGACAATTTTTATATTCTTTACTATAAAATTTGAAAAAAAATTGTTGCCACGAAGATAATAAACAAATGGCTTAAATATACGACTACCATATTTCAAGGGAAATTGATTACATAAGTTTGATTACTGTGACAATTGCATGACACTTACGCAATGAAATTATTATTATTATTAATTAATATTTTCATAATTAATTCCAAGTGATGAGAATATTAATTTTATTTTATTAATGATCTTCCAACATATACCACTCGTCTCTCATTTGGCGGACATTTTGGCATTTTAAACGTTTTCTCTATTCCACAACATAAATCAACATTTACAGTCACATAATGTTTCCGTGAGTGGAAAACTTCTTGCTAAAGGAGAAGACAAATCTTACTTTTAATCTATATTTAGCAAGCCCCAATCCACTTTCTTCTCCAACATAAGATTATCAATATCAATATGCATAAGAAGGTCTATAAATTTAACAATAAATTAATTAAAAGAAAAACTACACTACATATGACAATTGCAATGAAACAGATAACTTGATATCAATATTCCATGAACCCACATTCTAGTTTACTCAGTCTCTCACAACATATATAAGATAATATTAGAGTTCAACAGTAGAGTCAATACAAATTGCAGGTTAGTCCTATCAGAGAATAGAAATGGAGTTATAAGAGGTAAGTAATTTAAAGTCTTTATTTTATATGAACTGGATTAAACATTGCTTCAATAGTCGTTAGTTGCTTGTGCAACAATGTCAAAATGTCTGCGCTCACCATATATTTCCTGCCTCATGTGTAAGAAAACACTGACACATTGTTTCCTCTCAACCAAACTGACACTCTCTCCACCATGACAGTTTCTTGAGCAGAACACAATCACAATGCTTCAACTACTTCACTGTACTGATGTACTAATCATTCTTTGATTTTGTCCAACAAGACTGCATAGTTAATTCCCTTAATGCTTATTCACACACCTCAAGTCAAAGGTCAGAAGAAGGCTTTTGTTCGCTGTAACATATAATTATAGAGCAAGCCTAAGTTTCCTGTTTAGCACAATATAACTCCATTTTATCTCACATCTATTCTCAAACTTACAATTCCTGCAGCAGTTTACATTATCCCCATGCACATACATGGTAAAAATAAGCATAGTGTATCAACCAATGTCACATATTAATACATCACATGGGTGCAGCTTAGTTCAAACATTTGTAGTAATAAAAGATAATTCACATTGCACATCTTTGCATAAACACAAGTATATCATATCATAGTAAAATGCATGAAATGTTTCAAAGCCCACTCTCTCTCAATCAGTCAGTTAAACTCACCACTTAAGCTAATGACTGTCTTCAAGTCAAACTTCTTTCTTCATCTCTCAGATTCAAAGGGAATACAGATTAGAATTTTCTACAGTAACTGAACTTTTTAATCTCAGTCCATTGGCTGGTCTCGTGTCATAAATAAAAATCATTGGATAATAAGAATCTGTTCACTCACTTTCCACTAGCATGCGAATCTAGAATATTTTTGCCTTAAGCTGTTTACTTCAAACTCAGACACATTCAAATAACACCATAAGGAGAGCCCAAGGGCGGGTCACTCTCACAGTTTAGCAGTTTATATAACAATTTAAATTAAATATGGGGAGGAGCAAATTTATTCTGTCACACTAACCAACCACAAAATACAGAGACATCTTTATCTTATCTAGCCAAGGGTCTCATGTTCCATATACAACCTGTGCTAGGGAGGGACTCGGTCTCAGCATTCGCCCAAAGTCGATTTGGAAAGAGTGAGAAATAGAATGTCTATTGTGGTTTTATTACTCTTGATACCACAACCATCTCTACCCAGACTCACTTATGACCCGACCAAATTTAAATCCATGACTTTCTCACATCTTCCAACCTATATTGTGTCAGCACACATGTGACCTATCCAAGAAACAAGTTCACGATTAAGCATAAGGATTGCATAACACCTAACCTAGGCGAAAACCAAGATTTCCTGATCTAATGTTTAAGCAGACGCCCTATTGCTTAGAGTTCAGGGTTCCAGTTTTCTACCAGACAATAACAACACCCCTACCTTATGGCTACTACTCAATCAACATATTATTTTTCCCTTCACCCTTGACCATTGTGGATTTTACTTCCCAAATTAAAGTTTATGTAACATTTTGAAATCATACAAATCAAAAATAGCACATCGTTTAAAAATTAAAGATCAAAATATGAAAATTTATATAAAAGATATGTGGGAGAATTCTCCAACATGTGACACAGTGTAGTGTCATTGTCTCACGACGAAGTGTATGTTAATTGTTCAAACAATGCAATGTTACATTTTAGTGTCATTATGTCATGACAAAGTGTTGTTAATTGTTCATACAACGTGATGTTACATTGTAGTTTCATTATGTCATGACAAAGTGTTGTTAATTGTTCATTCAACGTAATGTTACAGTATAGTGTGATTATGTCACGACAAAGTGTTGTCAATTGTTCATACAACGCAATGTTATAGAGTAGTGTCATTATGTCATGACAAAGTATTGTTAATTGTTCACACAACGCATTGTTACATTCTGGTTTCATTATGTCATGACAAAGTGTTGTTAATTGTTTATAGAACGCAATGTTACAGTGTAGTGTCATTATGTCATGACAAATTGTTGTTTATTGTTCATACATTGTCCATACACTGTAATGTCAACGTACCGTAGCCTTGTCCATACACTGTAATGCCCATGATGCTGTGTTCACGCTGTAGGTGTACTTGCCACCAACCGTGGTAGTCGTTGGTGTTCGTGTGAGCGCAGTTTGGTTTAGAACTCGTTTGTGTTTCAAATTTATTTCCTGTGTTTCCATTCACAGCAACACAAGGTGGCGCTGCATATCCAAATGTATGTAATGCCAATTGAGAACTCATTTCTGTCACCATCCCAAGCGCCACATTTTCTGTCAAACAAAAAAATTGTAAAACTGACCAACAGACGTTCTTAGCTTAATCTTCAGTCGAAAAGCCTGGTTCTTATCTGATTAAGACAAAACACTTTCGTATTCAAATAATTAATTATTAATTATTAGTAAAATAGTTGTTCTTTTTTAATTCAGACAGTTACAGTTTGAAGGGCAACAATATTTTGTACATTAACATTATCATACCAGGAAGAACTCTTTCACGAATGAATAAGTTAATGATGGTTTACTATTAAAGGTCGAGGGTCATCGCAGATAGTCTGGACCGGAAGGAAGAAGTGTGGAATTTTTGTATGACGCCAAACAAAGAATATGAATCGCGCGGATCGGTCTGCTATAGTAATGTGTATTGCTGTGCCACTGTGTGCGTGTGTAACCGCCTTTATTATATTATCTATTTACTAAGCAAAGTTAATGTTTATGTATCTAATAGGTAGTGGGATGTAGTTTGTATTTATGTAATTTTATCAGTTAGTTTATATTGTTTTCTTAGTGTATTCTATGATTTATGTATGTGTACATGGTTTTCTCCTATCAGAGGGATATAGTTATTTATTTTATTTGATAGTTTATTTTGTAAATTATATTGTAAGAAAGAATTGTATTTAGAGAGTATTTAGTGTACTAATTTTTGATAGTTAAAGTGTTATATAACTCTAGGTAGTTTAAAAGGAATTTATGTTAGAACGAAAGTACGTTAGCACAGATGTACCCGTTTAGCATTAGTTTAGTCTCAGTTCCAGAATTGTCTAGTGGAGTCCCCTTTGCCGCCCGGACTTACATTGTGTGTGAGAGGGTCGTCTTTTGAGAGTCGTCTTTTTTTTGGAGTCGTCTTGGAGGGGTGGTCTTGTTAGAGTGGTCAAGAGAGGAGCGTGGTTGGCGCTATGAGGAAGGGGAGAGAGAGAAGCTTGTTTTGGCGGTGTGTCGCTGGAATAAAGAGTACCTAAAAATGTAAACACGTGTTGCGCGTTCTGCCTCTTCTGCTGTGGTTGCCGTGGCCGTATTGTCTGATTGTTTCATCATCATCATCGTTTCATCATCTCCTCGCGTCCTGGGGTGACCCATAATAATAACAACAACAACAACACCACACCCCATCACACTAGTATTAATAATGCTGTCGCTACTAGCATTAAAAATGTCATTACAGTTACTAGCATTAATAATGTCATTACAGTTACTATCAATAATAATGTCATTACAGTTACTATCAATAATAATGTCATTACAGTTACTATCAATAATAATGTCATTACAGTTACTATCAATAATAATGTCATTACAGTTACTATCAATAATAATGTCATTACAGTTACTAGCAATACTAATGTCATTACAGTTACTAGCATTAATGATGTCATTACCAATGGCACAGTTTGAATGTGCTTTACAGCGATTGGTGAAATTACACCCAGGTCCAATGCCAGCGCATGAGCAGTACTCATCTATGAAGAAAAGAAATTTAAATTTACGAACTAAATAATTTTGGATATGTAAGAATTTATTAGATTACATAGAAAATATTACCAGTACGTTCATTTGTAAACTAAAATTTCTTTCCCAATGAGAATGGTCTGCATTTTAATCTCCATACTTGAAAGACAAGCGTCCTAAGAATTGTGAAGGGTGGGTTGACTCAGCTGACCGATACGACGACATATTTGGTACACGAGCGGACACGACGGTTAGACGCACCACTGAGTCATGTAGACCGAGTAATGACCAATTGACCTCTAACCGACAGACTGATAGTGCGGACAGCAAAACACAGGTATGCTCCCTTGTCACAACCACTCAGACTAGCAAAACGAAGGACAAAACAACCACCGCTTACCCGCGGTAAACAATTCAGTCCAAGTCAGGTGAAGGCCGCCAAAAAAGAACTGGTGGTATGTTTCAATTTCGGTAAGTCTGGCCACGTTAAATGACACTGTCCAGGGAATATTAATGTGATAGAACCGAGTGGGGCATCTTGATTTGAAGCGGTCAAAAACAGTTGTCGCGTGCCTGTCCTGTGTGGCACCGGTAGTGGTGTAGGTTTGGTAGTTGGTGGTTTGGTAATTTGGTAATTTGGTAGTTTGGTAGTTTGGTTAGTTAGTGAGGGAGGGTGACTACACCGGCCAATACAAAACCGTTACCCTAGCGAATAGCATGCAAAGCAAAGTACCGATAGTAATGGTAGAGATAGAAAGCAAATACATATGCGGACGAGTACAGGCTGTATGTCTGGCAAACTGTGTAGAAAATGCGATAATGGGTTACATGTAAGTCTGGCAAACTGTATCGAAAATGCGATAATGGGTTACATGTATGTCTGGCAAACTGTATCGAAAATGCGATAATGGGTTACATGTATGTCTGGCAAACTGTAGCGAAAATGCGATAATGGGTTACATGTATGTTCTGGACGGTAGAAATACTCCCGACCCTCTAGCCGATGTCAGTGTACTGACACAGAATCAAGCAGTTGAACAAGAAGTTATGGCAGAAAAGGTGCCAGTAACAGCTGGAGAAAATGCAGTGATGATATGACGATAATTTCCTCCGATCAAACCGTCAGTGGGATGAAGGATTAGGGAGTTGTATCGGAATCTGCAATGGCAGACTTAATGGTTGGTACTGACTGTCGGATGATGCCTGATTCCGAGGGGGGAGGGGATCCTCTTAGAATGGCACAGTTATCGGATGATACACCTGAGAAATGCCAAGATAAGGCACAACTCTTGAAGCCATATACATTGAAGTGTTCTGAGAAAATGTCGAGTTTCTCTTGAAGGATGGATTCCTCTTTCAAAAGCAAGAAGTGTCTAGCTCGAAGGCTAAGACCACCTCCTACCTGACAGTGTGAGTACGTGCTTTGGAGTATGCACTGACTGCTGTCAGGGGTAGGACAGAAACATGCGAGGTTGGAACAATGGAGGCTGTAACCGTGTATTGTCTGTGTGTAACGCACCTAAAGGGTTTGGTGGCGAAACTAACGGTACAGTGGATACTCTTATTGACACAGTAGTTAGTACAAGAGTAGGTCACGAGAGCGTACCAGAAACAGAAGTAAAGGAGAGTAGGTCACGAGAGCGTACCAGAAACAGAAGTAAAGGTGAGTTGGTCACGAGAGCGTACCAGAAACAGAAGTAAAGGAGAGTAGGTCACGAGAGCGTACCAGAAACAGAAGTAAAGGAGAGTAGGTCACGAGAGCGTACCAGAAACAGAAGTAAAGGAGAGTAGGTCACGAGAGCGTACCAGAAACAGAAGTAAAAGAGGTGATGACTGAAGGTGATAAGCTCAGTGAGATGCGTAGCAGATTACATTTGTGCGACAGGTAGTGAGAATAAAAGTGACGGTTTGACTTTGTCTAACATGACCGAGTGTAAGATTGGACTAATTGTTTGCCCTATGTACTCTAATATAGTAGAACTGTTAGAACCGTCTATATTACAGAGTATTGGACAGAGAGCAGGCAAGTGGAATCTGTAAAACCTATCAACATGTAATCGAACTTGTGAACAATATTAACACTTCATGTCAGCCGCCGAGAATGTACATGAAAGTAAGACTAGACAAGCATGCCTGTACAACCATAAAACAAAAACGTCTAAAATTGAAGAAGGTACACGGGTGTTGCTGTTATCTCTGCACCAAAACAGATGTACCATGGCAAGGACACTGTGAAGTTGTACAGAAAGTGAGTGGGTGAAATTTCCGAATTCAGATCACATTGAAAGCAAAACGTGTTCATGTTAATCTGTTGAGCGTATAAAGAACACCTGGACAAAATGGTCATTACTATTGTAATAGAGGATGTTGAAAGTGTATAAAGAATGCCTGGACAACGTGGTCATTACTATTGTAATAGCGGACGATTAAAGTGTATAAAGAATGCCTGGACAACGTGGTCATTACTATTGTAATAGAGGATGTTGAAAGTGTATAAAGAATGCCTGGACAACGTGGTCATTACTATTGTAATAGAGGGTGATACTATCTATCTACCTGATGTCAAATCCAGACAACACCCAGGTTTAACAGATGGTGAAACTGTTGATGACATTATTTTAAATCTGTGACTCTGAAACTCAACAGTTATGGAGCATGATAAAACTGTTGATGACATTATTTTAAATCTGTGACTCTGAAACTCAACAGTTATGGAGCATGATAAAACTGTTGATGACATTATTTTAAATCTGTGACTCTGAAACTCAACAGTTATGGAGCATGATAACACTGTTGATGACATTATTTTAAATCTGTGACTCTGAAACTCAACAGTTATGGAGCATGATAAAACTGTTGATGACATTATTTTAAATCTGTGACTCTGAAACTCAACAGTTATGGAGCATGATAAAACTGTTGATGACATTATTTTAAATCTGTGACTCTGAAACTCAACAGTTATGGAGCATGATAAAACTGTTGATGACATTATTTTAAATCTGTGACTCTGAAACTCAACAGTTATGGAGCATGATAAAACTGTTGATGACATTATTTTAAATCTGTGACTCTGAAACTCAACAGTTATGGAGCATGATAAAAGAAAATCGCAACGTTTTTACTGATAAATCCAGAACAAAATCTGTGGAAATGTACAGTCACACTAAGGGATCAAACTGCATGTTTTACCTTATGCTAAACGGGATATTGTAAAGCGGAAAATCGACTCTATGTTAGCCTTATGTATGATTGAGTAGGCCGAGTCCCCATATAGCCTCCCATCATTGTCTAAGTTTGAAAGAAAGATATCACTCACTGATTTTGTGTAGGCTACATTCAGCTGAAGAAGTTGGTTATTTTTTTCAGTTGAACCGACGCCTGAACCAAGACACTTTTCGCTCAGCTCAGTGGAGAAAGATATTTTTCTAAACTAGTTTTGACAAAAAGGTTTCTGGCAAATTCCAGTCTGTGAGGTAGACAGGCTGAAATTAGCATTCAGTACACCTGATGGCCAATATCAAAGGCGAATAATGCTATTTGTCAATCTCACAGCGCCACCTGTTTTCGCTAGGATGATGTAATTGCTCATCGAACCCATGAAAGGGGGATCTATCTCTGACTTCATGGACACCATTCTGGTGGCTAACCAGACTCTGGAAGAACACAACCGAGTGTTATAGAAGTTATTCCAGCTTTTGAAGGAATGTAACCTCGACCAACCAAATGTTTATCTGGACATTTCAAACTGTCCATTGGTATAACGCTGTTATCTAAGTTACAGACTTAAGGGATGTCACTAATTTAAGTGAGCACAAGTTGATGAGTATGAGAGGTCGTGCTCATTCATGAAACATTCAGACATAAAACTCTCACTGACATAAAACACACACTGACATAAAACTCTCACTGACATAAACCACACACTGCCATAAACACTCACTGACGTAAAACAAATTCTTGAACAGACTACCTTCAGCGATCATAATTTTAGCCAAGACCACAGAACAAGTGTATGTAATCTCGGAGTAAATGGCTACAATAATGTTAGCCAAGACCACAGAACAAGTGTATGGAATCTCGGAGTAAATGGCTACAATAATGTTAGCCAAGACCACAGAACAAGTGTATGGAATCTCGGAGTAAATGGCTACTGTATAGAAATGAGCTAGCTATATAATTTTCTTTTAACCAGGAAAATAGTCACTTATATGTATAGCTGTTCTGTTTTCACAGTTACAATTAAACAAATCTCTGCTAAAAGATGATAAAATTAATACAAGGAATATATTAGCATTTATAATCCGAAGTAATACCCAACCAGGAAGAAGATATGGAGATAAAAGCAACACATACTTCATTGAAAAATCAAAAAAAATAATAGTATGCATGGAAAAGGAGAAAAGATTTACAAAATAATGTACACTTATGTGAATAGGAAAAATAAGCTCTTTCAATTCAGTATATTTAATATTTATAAATAGAAAAATGTAAAGTATTTCGTCAAGGGAACAGTACTGCGTGTCAATATTTGGGAAAAATCTATACAGAGAGAGAGAGAGAGAGAGAGAGAGAGAGAGAGAGAGAGAGAGAGAGACAGAGAGAGACAGAGACAGAGACAGACAGACACAGACAGACAGACAGACAGAGAGACAGAGAGAGAGACAGGCAGACAAACAGACAGATAGATAGATAGAGAGAGAGAGAGAGAGAGAGAGAGAGAGAGAGAGATAAAGGCACACTTTCTGGAAATCTCTCCTGTGCCATAGCACTTTCGTATCTTATGATTCCAGTCAAAATAAGGGAAATAACTATTATGTATCACCCAAACTTTCCTAATAGTGATCATCGGCTGTGTTTACCTCGTATGTACATTTATGCTTCCAGATCTTTCAATGAGATGGTGATGGAATGAAGGGAAGAGAATAATGTGTCATAAATAAATTTGTCATCAGAACTTTATACCGAGGAGGCGTTGACCACGACGTCAATCACATTACAGGTGGGTGGGAGGTTTCTCGATACCAAATTCCTTAAATAACTCTCGGCACTAAAAATTGCTTTATCATATGACCTTTTAGGTATTAAGTTTTGATTACTCACTTAACCTTAACTTATATCAAGGGAAACTGAAGTGGGTGAGACATTTCTCTTACTCCACCCTTGGGTCTATTGTTAATCGTTTAACCATTGTGAGTCTATTGTTAAGTGTAGTATGTTGTAGTGTAAAGTCTATCAGAGTTTAATATCGTTATTGTTAAAGATTTGATTGTATTAAGCGCTGTGGTATTTAGTGCATTGGTAGGTAGTGGACAACGCCATTATTATTGCAGACAACGCCTAAGATCGTGTCTATAACTAATTATATTAATTATTATCGATGAATGCTCTTGCATTGTTAGGTGGGTTATATTAATTATTATCGATGCATGTCTTGCATTGTTAGGTGGGTTAAAGCGCCTTATTCATTATTGAGATTTAGCAGCATGATTTTATATTACCTCCAAGTACCACGCCACAATTACATGGATACAGTTAAGTACAATATTGAAGAAGGTTGTATTATATGCCTCGCTGGTCACTTAGGCATAGACATCTGTCTTTTAAGGTCCAACCTCTCACCCCAACCATCGTGTAGTCTTTTCTTTGTTGTACTTATGAGAACATTGGAAACAATAGGTTTTCCTTTTGCCCTTATGGGAGCTGGAAACAATAGGTTTTCCTTTTGCCCTTATGGGAGCTGAAAACATTTGGTTCTCGTCTTGCTCTTACGGGGAAAGTGTAAAAATCAGGTTTACTGTTTTCTCTTGTCCTCTGGGATTTGTGGGATACTTTTGATTTGTTATTGCTAAATGATCCTTCAAAGGGTGATGCTGTGTAAAGGTTCTATATAGACAGATAGATACATATAGATAGATAGATAGATAGATAGATAGATAGATAGATAGATAGATAGATAGATAGATAGATAGATAGATAGATAGATAGACAGATAGAATGGAGGAATTTTAAGTATTTCACTACTACTACTGAATTAGTCTGTTATATGCCATCAAGCAAAATCTTGAATATTGATCTCAGCACATTAAAGAAAATGAAAGGTATCGTAAATATCTCACGCACATTTCAGAAACAATTTTATAATTATAATCTCCACTTACCACTTATTGCAAGGCCAAAATCTTCCAATGTGTAGACCCAGTACAGAAATATAAAATATATATACGCCATTATTGTGCCTGGTTTGTGATTCATTTAAACTGTACACATACACGTAAGCAGGAACAAAATTAGTGTAGGAAAGATTATTTCATATAATAAAAATAGATATGTTAGACGAGGCAGCCTATACTAGTCATCACATCACATCACACACCGATTATGTCTCACGTCACGTGACAAGTACTTATGGTACTGCAGCAGCTAGGTTTCTAACAGAAAGTCATGACTTCTTGAATTGTCTGAAAAGTATCATTTAAAGTTTATTGATGAATACAGATTTCGTGGCAAAGAAATCCTACTAAGATGCTTTCAATATTATGTACAGACTTCTAGAATTCAGTAGTGTAGTTTATCAATACACACATTAGGCTTTTCGTTTCATTAATATGTATATATCAATGAAAGACTAGGATACAATACTTCTACAATATTTTAAAGCTGTTGTATTATATATTAGTAAATTATATCATACATATAGTTGTCTTATTTAGAGATAATAAATTTGCACTCTCCAGTTATATCTTGCAGAATGACATTTTGTGTGGAAGTTGATTCTGGAACAGACCAAGAATGGTTTGTGATGAGATACAATGAGACCCAATAATATTAAAACATGTATGATAGTATGTGGTATTGAAACAGAACTGTGTTAAGCAGGAGTAAAACTCTTGTATAAATGTGTGTAACAGAAGACATCTGCTGTAAAACATCTACAATATAATTGAGAAAACTGTTTGAGTTGTTAACACAAATCAATAATGATCTCTCTCTCTCTCTCTCTCTCTCACACACACACACACACACACACACACACACACACATATAGTGATAATTATCACTGCTGTATTAACTACATTGTATTTTACCAATTAATTATCACTGCTGTATTAACTACATTGTATTTTACCAATTAATTATTTCTGTGGCACACACCCACACATACTGCACACAATGTTCACATACTCTACAAGTTTTAGTCCATTCGTTCTGTTAATGTAACAAGTTTTAGTCCATTCGTACTGTTAATTATAGGCAGTCTTATTTTTAAAGTATTAACTTGTAGACTAGCGTTACCATTTACAGTTACCTTTCTTTATCTACATGTAACAACATAATTTATTGTGATGGACTCGCCCGGATGTGAGTAAGTACTTTACTACAAATGCGTGTTTATGGAAATCCGGATTAAAGAAATTGTATTGATTTAAGACTTTAAGTGCATTAAAATAATACTTATGTTCCTGGTCACATGCGTCATATTATATCTTTAAACATTTTTAAAATTTAGATTTTAAATGCACGGGCATGCACACACACACACACACACACACACACACACACACACACACACACACACACACACAGAGTTAAAACAACAGAGACAATTAATTGGTAAAATGCACTGTAGTTAATATAATTAATTGGTAAAATATAGTGTAGTTAATACAACAGTGATAATTATGCCGACAACCCTGAGTTATGGAGATGTGTCATTTAAAATTCCATCGAACGAGCTGGGCCTCGAACCCATGACCTCCAAAGAAGAGCACAAATCCTCTCAGTCAATATACTTCCCAGTACTTGTACTGGAAGTGTGTGTGTGTGTGTGTGTGTGTGTGTGCGTGCGTGCGTGCGTGCGTGCGTGCGTGCATGCGTGATCTGAAACAAGCTCATTTGAGATATGCGACGGAAGGATAAACATTGACATTTTCATTGTCGATACAAGTTCGACATCCAAAACTGAAAATATTGATTAGCGTCACTTCCATGGCAATATTCGATCATAGAAAACTGAGGGAAGTTTCTAGTGTTAGCACTGTAACCATGGCAATATTCGTTCATAGAAAACAAGGGGGGATGTTTCCATTGTTATGAACTGTAATCTTGGCAATATTCGATCATAGACAACAGGGGAAATATTCCAGTGTTAAGATCTGTAACCATGGCAATATTCGATCAAGGAAAACTGGGGGAATTTGGGGTTTTTAAGTATTATAATCATTTGATATGGTGTAGAAAATAAGAATACACGTAAATGTATATTTGAGGATAACACTTATTAATGTTTGAATTATTTAAATTAAAATACTCATTTTTCTGTTTTTCATTACTTTAAAAAGTTAAATCTCTGATCTTGACTTTGGAGTATTAGGTGTATTACATAAATTGTGAGAATACTGACTAACGGAATAAATTTAAAAACTTCTTTTGTGCAAATAATGACAGGATACCTTCCCGTGCCAGTGCCTGATTACTGCAAAGCCATCCCTTTCTCATATATATATATATATATATATGTGTGTGTGTGTGTGTGTGTGTGTGTGTGTGTGTGTGTGTGTGTGTGTGTGTGTGTGTGTGTGTTGTCCCTTGAGACCGATAGAAACAGAACATGAGTACATTTTAACAGGGCTCTATAACACACGCGACCTAAAATATTATATATAGCACTCTCAACACGTAACATTACAACATTGACCCACTAATGTTATATATAGCACTTTCAACACATAACAACTGTGACCCACTAATGTTATATATAGCACTCTCAACACATAACATTACAACTGTGACCCACTAATGTTTTATATATAGCACTTTCAACACGTAACATTACAACATTGACCCACTAATGTTATATATAGCACTCTCAACACGTAACATTACAACATTGACCCACTAATGTTATATATAGCACTCTCAACACAACATTACAACTGTGACCCACTAATGTTATATATAGCACTCTCAACACATAACATTACAACTTTGACCCACAAATGTTATATATAGCATTCTCAACACATAACATTACAACTTTGACCCACTAACATTGCAACATATACCTACTAATATTATATAGAGCACTCTCCATAAACACATTGCAACACTAACCCTGTAACATTATAAATAGCAGCCCCATTAGATTGTTAGTATTTAAACAAGACCCAGTAATATTATATATAGTACCACCATAAGACTAATAACACGTTATCATATCATAGTAACAGTACACATAGAACACGAGTTTGATAAGTAATATTTCGATATTGGCCAAGGAATATTATGTATTGACTCCCATTGGTTTTGTAATATTTCGATATTGGCGCAGAAATATTATACATTGACTCGCACTGGTTAAGTAGTATTTCGATTCAGGCCAAGGAATATTATAAATGGACTCCCATTGGTTAACTAATATTTCGACACTGGCCCAAGAATATTGTAAATGGACTCCCATTGGTTAACTAATATTTCGACACTGGCCCAAGAATATTGTAAATGGACTCCCATTGGTTAACTAATATTTCGATACTGGCCCAAGAATATTATACATTGATCCCATTAGTTAAGTAATATATCTACAATCTTTGAAATAGTTGTGAGAAATACATACAGAGGTAAAACTATCTTTATTTAAGTAATATATCTACAATCTTTGACATAGTTGTGAGAAATACATACAGAGGTAAAACTATCTTTATTTAAGTAATATATCTACATTCTTTGACATAGTTGTGAGAAATGCATTTACAGGTAGAATTATGTTGACATAAGCACAATTATCTACAATCTTTGGAATAGTTGTGAGAAATGCGTACACATGTTAAATTATCTTGACATAAGTTATAATTATGTACAATCATGGCCAAAGAAAACTCGTTCTCATGACGTGTGAAATATATTTCATATTGACGAAGAGAGGTTTATGTTCTCATGACGTGTGAAATATACCTCATGTTGACTAAGAGAGGTTTATGTTCGAATGACGTCGCAATGATTTTGACTGAATATGATAATTGAACTCGTCCAAAATCTAGAGAAAAACACAAATAGCTATCCAATATAATGACAGTTCGTGACATTCATACCAAATAGCTTAACAAAAAATAACAACAAATTATCTGATTAACAATGGCGACATTCGTACACAGTTCTATCGAAAAGGTCCAATTTAAACTCAAAATAACAAATTACCTGATTAACAATGGCGACATTCGTACAAAGTTCTCTCGAAAAGGTCCAATTTAATGCATCTCTGTAATACAATACAATGCAATTACAGTGCAATACAAACCAAAACAACAATCATTAATAATTTTACAGATGTCAGCATCGACACAAAGGTTTTCCAAATGGAAATCATGTTTCCTGTAAACACAGTCCATTTCGTATCACATACCTTTATCAGAAATAAAAGTAAAGCAGGCACATTATTTTAAATAAAATAGATTTATATAACAGTTCACTGATCACAACAAGCACATTATTTTAAATAAAATAGATTTATATAACAGTTCACTGATCACAACAAGAACATTATTTTAAATAAAATAGATTTATATAACAGTTCAACGATCATAACAGTCAGGATAACAGGGATTGTACCACAGCAATATTTCCGCCACTGTTTTTTCTTCTTCTCGCTATTTCCTCCCAGAAGCCGCAGTAGTCTTTTCATCCATAGATGTTCTAAGCCTTGAATGGTTCCTGTGGGGTCTCTCCACACTATTTTCTGGAGAGCGAAGATGGGTTGATGTTGGTGGTAGTTTTTCCAGTTGGTTGTAGTGTTGAAGATCTGCAGGAATTCCCCCTCCCCCTCGCCGTTGCATATTTTACTGTTTTATTTTCTGCGGTATTGTTCTCTTGGCTTGTTCTGGTATCGTTGTGTTGTGGTCTGTGTTGGATATTTCTTGTTTTTGGTGAATGTAGAGGGGGTATTGTTGTTGAGCTCTGTAGTGTTTCGGTGGAGTATGATGGATGGGTTGGGAGAATCGGACTCTCCAGCGGATTCCGTCGATTAATGTCTGGGTTTTGTTTTAAAAAACAACAACAAAAAACAACTTATTTTTGCTTTAAGGTGTGAGGTTTGAATCTACCTCAATTAGAGACGGTGTGAAAGTGGGTGGATACCTTCTTTTATAGAAGGTGTAGTGTGTTTGTCTCTCGCAGAAAGAGTGTGAGGGCGGGTTGGATTATGTCTTCTTTTGCCCTTTGGTGGGAAGAGGAGAGTTTGGGTGGTGAAGAGTGGTTACCTAAGGGTGACTGTTGTTTTCATTTGCTCTCTATGGTCCTGATGGACGGGTCATTTTAAAAGGAAGTGCTCTATGGTGCTGTTTGGTGTGCAATGATTGCATATTTTCGATTGGTTGTTTGGTTTGTGTGTGTACAAAGTTGAATGTTGTCTTAGTCTGTTAAGTGCTCGAACTTGAGTATTGGTTTTGATTTTGAATGTGAGTGCGTGAGTGCGTGAGTGTGTGAGTGCGTGAGTGTGTGAGTGCGTGAGTGTGTGAGTGCGTGTGCATTCCGTTTCTGAGTACTGAGGTTATTAGTGCGTCCATTTCAGTTTTGTAAATCGGCGTTTTAGTTGTTTGTCCTGTTTGATTCCGAATCTCTCTCCCCCACCCTTCCATCTGTATGTTCATTTCCAGCTATTTACAGTGACGTGGGATCCATACGAATGTTGTTTCCATGTTTTTAGTTAACAGCTATTTACAGTGACGTGGGATCCACACGAATGGTGTTTCTCTGGTTTTAGTTAACAGCTATTTACAGTGACGTGGAATCCACACGAATGCTGTTTCCATGTGTTTAGTTAACAGCTATTTACAGTGACGTGGGATCCATACGAATGTTGTTTCCATGTTTTTAGTTAACAGCTATTTACAGTGACGTGGGATTTTTTTAGGCATTGGAGCGATGTTAGTGAGTTTGTGAGTATGAGAACATTTTTGCGCTGCTAGGGGTGGTGGAGAGGGCGTGTTTGAGGGCTTGTTTGATGATTATACATTCTGCTGTTAGGATCATATGTGCTTTGTTTAGTGTAAGTAAATGTTCCTGTTTGAGTGTAGTTCGTTGCACATGTCTTTATATTATGTTCGGATCCATCAATGTATATCTTGCAGTGATAGGAGTAGCAACTTGCTATATGTTCAATTGATTTAACTTGGGGGTGGTTGCTTTTTTGGGGGGTGGGACCGTGTAGTAATTTTGAATCTATGTGGATTATTGTTATTTTCCAGGGTGGGGTGGTGCTGGTCATTAGGGCTTCTGTCTTCAGATTGTCTAGGCTACATGTTTTCTTTAATCGTTTTGTCAGCCTGTAGGGTGGTTGTCTGTTGTCGTTCAATGTTTTTCGTTGTCTAGGGTGTAGTAGGTCCGTTATCAGGGAAAGTTAAATATTGGCATAGACATTCAGCTCTTTCATCTTCTGTTGGGCGACTTGATAACAGTAGCGGTACTGGACCTGGATGAAGAAAAAAAATGAAATAAGTACATAAATACCAAAAGAAATCAACAGATTAGTTGTACAAACATGAAATGAATACAGAAATACCAAATGAAATCAACAGATTAGTTGTACACACATGAAATAAATACAGAAATACCTAATGAAATCAAAAGATTATGTGTACAAACATGAAATGAATACAGAAATACCAAATGAAATCAACAGATTAGTTGTACACATATGAAATAAATACAGAAATACCTAATGAAATCAAAAGATTATGTGTACAAACATGAAATAAATACAGAAATACCAAATGAAATCAACAGATTAGTTGTACAAACATGCATTCAGGCGCCCTTACATTACTATTTATTGTAATTTATCATTGTTAATATCTTCATTTCATTCAGGCTGGTGTTTTAAAATAGTCCAGGGGACACCCATACAGCTCGCATACACTAACAAACACACAGACACAAGCACATGAACATAATTATACATCGAGATCTTAATAATAAAAACGGACAGGCATACAAAACAATATAACCGTCTCAGATAAATTTCAGTAACTTAGTCCCCCGATTAGGTCAGACTGCTAGGTTAATCCGTTAGGTCAAAGGTCGGTATAATAGTCAAAGGTTCTCTACACATTGTAGGTCAATTCACTAGCATGTCAAAGCAAGGAAGCAATTAAATAAGTTAAAACTTTTTGAGAGTTTTTCATCTAATTACCATCTGTACCTTTAGCTTCTGCCCCCATTCACTAATTTCCCGGCTCAAATTTACCTCTGAGGTCACTGCGTCAGGTCTGATGTTCTGTACTTTTCTGACCGTCATGTACACGTCGACCTCGCGATCATACGTAATGCGGCTGATGACGTCACGGAGTACACAGAATAATGCACTCTTCGATCCTCCATCTCTGGTAATTCCAACAAATGTTGAGAAAGTTGACGTATTAGAAATTACGTGATGTATTAATTAATTCCAACAAATGTTGAGAAAGTTGACGTATTAGAAATTACGTGATGTATTAATTAATTCCAACAAATGTTGACGTATTTTCATTATAATCTATACTTTTAAGATGGGCTGTTATTTGTAATTTGTATATTCTGGAAATAATTTGATAAAGCTTATTTCTGAAATGAAGGGCAAGGATGAAGAGTAGTGGAATAGAACATTAGCTGTTTTGGTTGAGTGGATGGGTAGCAGCGAGTAGGGTTATTGCTTATACTGTGTGAGCACGCTAGCTCAATGGCATCTGTATTTTATAATATTTTTTTAAAATCTTGTGTTAAACCCTTCTTTCACATGTTGATTGATACATGTCTGGAGTAGTCATGGTGAATGGGGGCTTGATGAGTCAATTGTTTGGATGAAAGTTAGTAAGTTGTGAAATTACATTACTCCTTAAGAAGAAAGTTCCACTTGTAAATAGATAAATTATGTGTCGGTAGAACGTTACTTATAGTGGTGTGTGTCAGTGTGAAAATCACGTTTGTAAACGATCCTAAATTTAACCACTGAGAAATGATTATGTTTATTGATTGATAAAAGAATGCATAATAATAATCACAATAGAGGCCAACGTACTCTAGTGGCCACACTACCCAACAGGTTTGACACGAGTAAGACAAAATGAGTGTGCTATGTAAAGATATGAGATAATAGTCCATACAGGCATTGGATAATGACAGGGTTTTTTCCCTTGATGCAGTTGGATGTATCCAGTTTGTCCACCAAGAGAAGTAACTCTGGTGTGTTGGAGGGCACAGTATCAGTCCAGGCCGTGTAACGTAACACGCATACGTCACGAGGTTTTCCGGTCCCCTAAATTGGAAAATACATTTATCAAAATTAGAAATAAGAAAATCACTATCTAATTGTTGTATATATAAATAGCTAATAAATGAAAATAGCATTTAAAGAACCTAATTTGTTTATTAAAACAGTATAATTTCAAATAAATAAGTTACAGTGAATGGGAAAAAATCACTGCTTTGTAAGAATAGAAAAATTAGAATCACTAAAAGTAATTTTAAGTAATACTTGTTCCCGCACTACCTTTTTCTCCAAGTTGACGGTGTATGACGTCAGATGTTCTCCCAGGTTCGATGACGTTTTCAGAGTGACAGTATAAGGTTCCACGTGAACTGATTTTGTCTCACTCACAGGCCAGTACTGGCAGAAATCCTAGGATGTGATTGAGTGAAATGAATGAAACAGAAGTATGTGTTCACAATGACGATACGAGAGGTTGAAAAGTGATTGTATTGTAAAGTGGACTGACAGAAGTACGTGTTTATAATGACTATACGAGACGTCAAAAAGGGATTGTATTGTAAAGTGGACTGACAGAAGTACGTGTTTATAATGACTATACGAGACTATACGAGAGGTCGAAAAGGGATTGTATTGTAAAGTGGACTGACAGAAGTACGTGTTTATAATGACTATACGAGACTATACGAGAGGTTGAAAAGTGATGGTATTGTAAAGTGGACTGACAGAAGTACGTGTTTATAATGACTATACGAGACTATACGAGAGGTCGAAAAGGGATTGTATTGTAAAGTGGACTGACAGAAGAATATATTTAATTCATAATGGCGAATCGAAAAGGAAATGTTTGATCTCTTTTCCTAACAAAGCAACAACTCTGATTCTGCGAGCTTTGCTTGCTCTACCTGGATCACTACAAATTAAATGACAATTTCAAACCAACACACACAATGCGCTACCTGGATCGCTACAAATTAAATGACAATTTCAAACCAACACACACAATGCGCTACCTGGATCACTACAAATTAAATGACAATTTCAAACAAACACACACAATGCGCTACCTGGATCACTACACATTAAATGACAATTTCAAACCAACACACACAATGCGCTACCTGGATCACTACAAATTAAATGACAATTTCAAACAAACACACACAATGCGCTACCTGGATCACTACAAATTAAATGACAATTTCAAACAAACACACACAATGCGCTACCTGGATCACTACAAATTAAATGACAATTTCAAACCAACATACAAAATGCGCTATGATCGAAGTTCAAGCACCTTTATGCAAGCGTCATCTGCAAACATCTAAAATAATAAAAAAAATTCACATAAGCTCAAGTAAGTATCAGTTTGTGGTAAACGTAAACAACCTTTCTTGTAAAAGTAAGTAGCATAACGAAATAAACACATAAACCATCTTCATACTTATTATTTTTTCAAAAGGTTTATCAATCAGTTAAATTATTAATTTATTTCTTGCAGTTAAGTGTAATCGTATGATATATTTCTAAATTGTATACCTTTATTCTGGACGGGTCGTCTGATGAGCCTAGAGAAACAATAGTTGTGACGTCACAACCATCCACCAATCGCCAGAAGTCGATCAAAGTGTGAGAAAGCGGAAGTTGAGTCAGAATGCAACCACGCCGTTCTCGAAATGTCTTATTAATGAAAATGGATAATTAATGAGATATCTGAAATATCTTATTAATGAACACATATAAGTTTCACAATTACGTAAATTATGAATATACTACTTTAAAGGTAATTAAAATTTGCCTCGGTGAAAACACATAATTACAGAAAGATAAGATCTAATTAGAAAATGGATAATCAAAGAGCATGGTTAAGTAAAATGCATGGATAGCTAAAGAACATGGATTAAAATTATATAAGGCCTACATTGTAAAAGTTACTAGGCATCTTGGACGCAAACGAATTTTTATTGTTTACCTCCAACAACAATCCCACATTTAGAGTTCTGATAGCACATCCATCATGACAAGTTCACATCAACTGTTTTTTTGATGAAAAAGTAGCGAGACAGGTTCGTACATCTAAAGTCAAACTACACTACTTTCATGACAATCATATGTCTAAAGACCTACTGCAATACTGTCACGATAATAACGTGTCTACAGACCTACTGCAATACTGTCACGACAATTGTATGTATACAGACCAACTGCAATACTTTCATGACAATTATATGTCTATAGACATAGTGCAATACTGTCACGGCAATCACATATGCAAACCGACTACACTACTGTCACGACAGCCATATGTTTACAGACCGACTACACTACTGTCACGACAATCATGTCCCACTAATATGACGATCACTAACAACATGTCAATGTTTCATCTGCCGTCTTGAAAATGAAACAAATTGAAAAAAATCAAAAGATTAGTATTGATGTCCGCCTTACCGGCATGTACACAGCATTGATATATTGATTATTATTTGAGGTCAGCTCTGTCAGGTAGACAAGGTGGTCATTGTCTGCAATAAAGCAATGTATAACGTAAGCAAATTATTTTAAAATGCCAATTAAGAAAATCATTAATAAATCTTTTCCATATATACTTCTTTACCTGTCAAAACTGATCATAATGACATCCAACTAGCACACTTTATTAAACTGCAACTATATTAAATATCACATTACATTAAGCTGTAATGACAAGAACTTGTGACTATTACTGCAACGTCACGAAAAGTACAAACCACGTTAAAATGTCCATTGTTCAAATGTTGGTTTTACCTATATTAACTGCGTTGATATCAATCTCATATGCTCATATCCACTCGTTACTGTCCACTGGCTAATATCAACTGTCATCACTCATAGTTCATAACCAAAATATTGTTATCTGTGAGAGTAAGAACAATTGATGGAGGAATGTTGACAAAGAGAGCCGTGAGAGTAAGAACAATTGATGGAGGAATGTTGTCAAAGAGAGTGTGAGAGTAAGAAC
Source organism: Sinotaia quadrata (assembly GCA_028829895.1). Lineage (NCBI taxonomy): Eukaryota > Metazoa > Mollusca > Gastropoda > Architaenioglossa > Viviparidae > Sinotaia > Sinotaia quadrata. Next base: position 3,389,543 of record CM054178.1, read on the forward strand.
AATTGATGGAGGAATGTTGACAAAGAGAGCCGTGAGAGTAAGAACAATTGATGGAGGAATGTTGACAAAGAGAGCCGTGAGAGTAAGAACAATTGATGGAGGAATGTTAACAAAGAGAGCTGTGAGAGTAAGAACAATTGATGGAGGAATGTTGACAAAGAGAGCCGTGAGAGTAAGAACAATTGATGGAGGAATGTTGACAAGAGAGCTGTGAGAGTAAGAACAATAGATGGAGGAATATCGACAAAGAGAGCCGTGAGAGTAAGAACAATAGATGGAGGAATGTTGACAAAGAGAGCCGTGAGAGTAAGAACAATAGTTAGAGGAATGTTGACAAAGAGAGCTGTGAGAGTAAGAACAATAGTTAGAGGAATGTTGACAAAGAGAGCTGTGAGAGTAAGAGCAATAGTTAGAGGAATGTTGACAAAGAGAGCTGTGAGAGTAAGAACAATAATTAGAGGAATGTTGACAATAGTTCTGGGAAAGTCCAATCGAAAATAATTGTGACAACGTGACCTTGAATATGTTTTCTGATACAGTCATTAAATTACAGTACTTGTTGGAACGTCAGCACTAAAGCATGAACATGCTCTCTTTGTTCATGGCTCCGACTACTGTTCTCAATCTCACGGCTCTTTTTGTCCATATGGCTCTAACCATGTTCAAAGTCCTCTATTACTGCCTATGCCCGATCATTATTGACCATTTACACGCGTTCATCAGTTTGCATCCACGCCAGCTACATCCCCCCCACACACACACACACCGTATACACGCACACACACACACACACACACACACACACACACACACACACACACACACTCACACACACACTAACACTAACACACATTACACACATTAACGTTTTCATTCTGAAAATAACTGATATAGTACCAGGTAGAACATCCGGGTTCCTGTTTTTTCGCTTGTTCTTTTCCTGTAAGGCAACGTCATAGCACTGCTTGGTCACAAGTGACTGCATTTGTTTTAGAGTCTGGACAGAGAATTCATCGAGGTAAATGTATGGGGTATGGACAGAGTTAGAAATCGTCGAAGTAACTGTATGGGGTATGGACAGAATTAGAAATCGTCGAAGTAACTGTATGGGGTATGGACAGAGTTAGAAATCGTCGAAGTAAATGTATGGGGTATGGACAGAGTCAGAAAATCATCGTGATAAGCGTATAGGTTGCACAGCGTTAGAAGTCATTGTGATAAGTGTATTAAGTCTGAACACGTTCATAAATCACTGTTATAAGTATATGGGGTCTGAACACGGTCATAAATCATTGTCGTAAGAATATGGAGTCTGAACACGTTCATAAATCACTGTTATAAGTATATGGAGTCTGAACACTTTAATAAATCATTGTCATAAGTGTATGGAGTCTGAACACGGTCATAAATCATTGTTATATGTATATGGAGTCTGAACACGGTCATAAATCATTGTTATAAGTGTATGGAGTCTGGCAGAATAAGAAAAAAGTCGAGATAGGACTGATTATTAATCATGGTGCGTATATAGAGTTTGTGTGCAGACGAATATACACACATACACAGAGTAAGAATCTTAAGAGAATAAGAGTTTGTGTACAGACAAACAAACACACAAAAAGTAAGAATCTTAAGAGAATAAGAGTTTGTGTACAGACAAACAAACACACAAAAAGTAAGAATCTTAAGAGAATAAGAGTTTGTGTACAGACAAACAAACACACAAAAAGTAAGAATCTTAAGAGAATAAGAGTTTGTGTACAGACAAACAAACACACAAAAAGTAAGAATCTTAAGAGAATAAGAGTTTCTCGTGTATGCTAAGACTAAATAATGATTATAATAATTCGCTCAAATTTTTATTAACACCTATACAGATTGCCGTTTGTGTCGTGTGTCTCTGTGTGCATTTTTGTGTATGTATGTGTTTAGTGTCATTGTTGTATATTTTGATGTATATGTATATTATTTGTTGCATTGGTTGCGTTGTAACGGTTTGCAATTTTACTTTATTACATATATCCAGGTCACGTGTAACCGGGGTAAAACAACCAACAATGCACTTGCATTACGATTGAGTTAAATTTTCTCTAACCTGGAACTCTTTGTCGATTCGCTGATTGTCACTGAAAGCAGTGATTGGTTTGGGAAAGATGACGTCCATACGCTCCACGCTGACCGCTCTGTTACGGCCAGTATGGGCCTCCAGAATGGACTTGTGTAAAAACACGTATTGTTCCTTTAACATAAAAACATCGCAGAGAAATGTCAAAGATTATTAAGACTTCAAAGTACATATTACAGAGAAATGCCAAAGATTATTAAGACTTCAAAGTACATATTACAGAGAAATGCCAAAGATTATTAAGACTTCAATGTACATATTACAGAGAAATGCCAAAGATTATTAAGACTTCAATGTACATATTACAGAGAAATGCCAAAGATTATTAAGACTTCAATGTACATATTACAGAGAAATGCCAAAGATTGTTATAGACATTAATACCCATATTACAGACACATGTCAAAGATAGATAGATAGATAGATAGATAGATAGATAGATAGATCACACAATATATTTGTACAATACAATCATTTACATTGCACTATAGTGAACATTTCACAACAGAACCAATTACATTGCACTACAGTGAATATTTCACAACAGAACTAATTACATTGCACTACAGTGAACATTTCACAACAAAACCAATTACATTGCACTACAGTGAACATTTCACAACAAAACCAATTACATTGCACTACAGTGAACATTTCACAACAGAACCATTTACATTGCACTACAGTGAACATTTCACAACAAAACCAATTACATTGCACTACAGTGAACATTTCACAACAGAACCATTTACATTGCACTACAGTGAACATTCCACAACACCAATCTGAATTAAAACTCACGGGCGCCTGCACCATCAACGTTTTATCTGAACGCATTTGAAGAACGATATCCAAGATGTTCAGTTCATGTTTTCTTTCAATTCGTTCCATGGCAATGTCAAGGCCGATGAATGTACCCGTTCTGCCCACACCAGCACTGAAACAAAGGGAGACAACAAGGGATGTTTGGATTCAAAGTTAAAAAAAAAATAACTGCATAATATCATAAGGTAACGCAGGAATTTTTAAAGTAATTTATCTCCAAAGTGAAAAATAATAATTACGACAGTATTAAACGTCATTCCGGAATGCGTAACATAGAGCATAACATACTATTTCAGTAACTAACTCAGAAAACATGTAATTATTCCGGAAATGAATTATAGGAACAATGAGTAAATAAGAATGTTCCTTAGTGTCAGTGTGGTGAGCTTATAAACCGTTTCATCATTGAAATTGATTAGTTGAAAATTATATTGCTAAGTTTGCTTTACCTATATGAATTATGTTTTTTTTATATCCCATTAAGAAACGTCAATGTTTTTAGACATACCATTTAATGTGAGACCTCATTGTGTCAGCTATTATACATGGTTTATGGCATATATAGCTAGAAAACTCAGAAGTGGTACTTATAAATATTTATCATACAAGACTAAATTAAATTTACACATTTTGAAATGTAAGGGTAAAATTAAATACCTTTAGTCTCATTATTTTACTTTTAAAAAAAATTATGACACAATAAATAATTGGAAGTGCTACTTGGTTTTCTACCTCTGTATGCCAGGAATCTTATAATTGAAGTGCTATTCCAGTCTTCTAGCTGTGTATTCCAGAAACCTTATAATTGAAGTGCTATTCCAGTCTTCTAGCTGTGTATTCCAGAAACCTTATAATTGAAGTGCTATTCCAGTCTTCTAGCTGTGTATTCCAGAAACCTTATAATTGAAGTGCTATTCCAGTCTTCTAGCTGTGTATTCCAGAAACCTTATAATTGAAGTGCCTTTCCAGTCTTCTAGCTGTGTATGTTAGAAACAGTATATGATAAATAACTAGAAGTTCCACATCTGAATTTTCCGGAAACGATGTGAATTAAAGAATAATACATGTCATTTCAGAATTTCACATGATATGCACGGATTGCCAAACCTATTGCAATGTGTGTTGCAGAGTGATGTACCAAAGCAAGGATGTTAAGTACATCAGTCCAGTGAAGATAACTCAATCATTGTGATTGTTTTCTGCTCAAGAAGCTGACAGCAAGAGAGTGCCAGGTCGGTTGAGAGTAACAACACGTCAGTGTTTTCGTGCACACGAGGCGGGAGCACGTGCTGAGTGTGGACATTTTGACACTGTGACGTTTTGACACTGTGACATTTTGACACTGTGATATTTTGACACTGTGACATTTTGACACTGTGACGTGGTTGAAAAAGCCAGGGAAAAGACTGTAGAAACTGTACTTAATCCAGGTTATGTGAAGTTTATAATAACCTATTCTAATAACTTCATTTCTATTCTTTAATAGGACTAACCTGCAATTTGTATTGACTCTATTGCTGAACTATAATTAGATGTAATTTTCTTTTAGAGAGAGAGAGAGAGCGAGAGAAGAGAGAGAGAAGAAGAGAGAGAGAGACTATAAACTATAATTACTTGAACGTGGTGAGATTAGAAAGACACCAACTGCAATGCACGAGAAGTGGCGAGATTAGAAAGACACCTACCTGCAATGCACGAGAAATGGCGAGATTAGAAAGACACCTACCTGCAATGCACGAGAAGTGGCGAGATTAGAAAGACACCTACCTGCAATGCACGAGAAGTGGCGAGATTAGAAAGACACCTACCTGCAATGCACGAGAAGTGGCGAGATTAGAAAGACACCTACCTGCAATGCACGAGAAGTGGCGAGATTAGAAAGACACCTACCTGCAATGCACGAGAAGTGGCGAGATTAGAAAGACACCTACCTGCAATGCACGAGAAGTGGCGAGGAAGTGTCTCGGACTGTGCGCGTTCTGACGTAGCGCCAAAAGTCGACCAGGGAGTCGATGGTCGGTACACCATGGTCAGGCCACCCGAGAAAGTGGTACTGGTTGACCTCAAGATCGCCAGGGCTCTAAAATAAAGAAGTGCGTTTACTGAACCATGTCACCGGGCATAGTTTACAAACACGTAGTTAGATTGTTCACGTATTTGTCGTGTTACACCCATATAAACATTTAAATGTGTGTTAAATAATATTATTTATAAAAATACATCTCTAATTATTATTCTTTATACATTTTTAAGTGCACATGTAAAATACCTTTATTAATAAGTGTACTTACCCCGGGTAATGTGAGTTTAAACGACCTGATGAAGTAGAAAGCCCTTGACTGGACATCTAATCCAGTGACGGTCAAAGGGCCGTAACTCTGGGTCGTGTCCTTAGCGGGCCAGTACTCGTAGCACTTGCTCTGTTAAAGGTCGAGTGATCAAAAAATCTGGAATAATTACTTCATCAAATTTTTAATTCAATGACAGAAGGTAAACGACAAAAAATGCGGGACGTTATATCAACAGTGAAATGTTCGTATTGGTGCAACAAGTAAAACATTTACATGCAGACTAAATTGTAAACGTTTACTTAGTTATGTGTTATACAGGATGTCAAATGGCTGAATAATGATAACAATTGTGTGTTATACAGGATGTCAAATGACTGAATAATGATAACAATTGTGTGTTATATAGGATGTCAAATGTCTGAATAATGATAACAATTGTGTGTTATACATGATGTCAAATGATTGAATAATGATAACATTTGTGTGTTATACATGATGTCAAATGACTGAATAATGATAACATTTGTGTGTTATACAGGATGTCAAATGACTGAATAATGATAACAATTGTGTGTTATACAGGATGTCAAATGACTGAATAATGATAACAATTGTGTTATACATGATGTCAAATGTCTGAATAATGATAACATTTATGTGAAAAATCATCCTGGTCAGAGTTTCTAATCGTACAGGTGAAAGTGTACTAATAAGTAATGATAAATAATGATAAACTGTGTTCTATTCTTATCGCTCATTCACACAAGCACGTACACACGCAATTTCTCTCTCTCTCTCTCTCACACACACACACACACATACATTTACACACAAACAAAATGCAATCTGCATGTTATAATCAGAAAATGAATATTTGCCGCTGTTTGATTAATGGGAACTTTCTGTGTAGGAATCACCTACATGTCGAATTCAAGTCATTTGAGTGAGTTCATGTTAGGGCATTGTACTCTGACTTTGCCTGTTAACTCTCACTTATTCACTTCACAGGAACGACAACTGTGTTAACAAGAAGCTAAAATGCTTTGCACTGCTATTCTAAACGGACCAATTCTAAACGTATTAAGCCAACATTTTTAGAAAGGCCGAAATACTGGTCATTTCCTGAAAAGTACTGTTATAGCAGAGAACATTAGGAAAACCTAAAGAAATTATAGGAAGTACCTTAATCCTATGATATGTGACTTCATACAGATAATTAATACTTACCAAGAACAGTGAACTGTACATTATTTGATTACAGACTTCATACAGACAATTAATACTTACCAAGAGCATTGAACTGTACTTTATTTGATTACAGACTTCATACAGACAATTAATATTACCAAGCATTGAACTGTACATTATTTGATTACAGACATCATACAGACAATTAATACTTATCAAGAGCAGTGAACTGTACATTATTTGATTACAGACTTCATACAGACAATTAATTTTTCTTTTATCAAGAGTAGTGAAGTGTTTTATTTGATGACAGATAATAATCCTTACTTTCACAAATGAGGACAGTGTTAAACATCTCATTGAGAAGATGTAACAAAACTAACAACATTGTATTATTTTCTTTTACTAAAATAGATGTTAAACATTTTAATAAATATTTTACCTTTCCATTTTCCACCAAAGATGTCAGCATGACAATCTGCGTCACGTTTTCCTGCCAAACCATTCGCCAGAAATCGGTCACGGTGTTGTCACGTGGCCCTATGAAAATACAATATATATCATATAAGCAAAGTGGGCGGGTGTAGAAGAATAAAACATAGGAAAGCAAATTATTTATTAAATCTAAATGACATACTTTACAGAAGGGAAACAAAGCCCATTGAAAATCAGGACTGGCGGAATTAAATCTAAATTAAATATGCAGAAATGAAAAGTCATAAGAGAGAAAGAATGAATAAATCCAGGACTAAGCGAAACAAAGGAAGAAAAGAAGCAGTAACTGGACAGTAAACGAATACAAAATACAGTAGTAAACACATCACAATGATGAAGTGGCCAATGTCAAGTCTTCAAAACGTCTGACCTTGAGCAGCTATGTACTGTTTGTCACTCCGACACCCCTGTAAAGACAAAAACAAAAGAACACTTTAAAAATAATAATAAAAAGCAAAATAAATTATGCATAAATTTTCGAATCAACAAACTGCCTAAATTAAATGAATGTTAACACTTTTGCTTTAAGACAAAGCGGCTTTGATTATTTAGAAAATGTCTCTACGTATATGGGGTAATATCAATCTCTTGTTGCAAGGATCCCAAGAACTTCATTTCTAGACCAATAAACAATAGAAATGATACAAAACTCAATAACTTCATTTCTAGACCAATAAACAATAGAAATGATACAAAACTCAAGAACTTCATTTCTAGACCAATAAACAATAGAAATGATACAAATCTGTTATTGTTTAATTTAATGTTAAGCGGAGGAGACCACAAATAATGTAAACATTATTTTGAACGCAACGCCGAGTCAAAATATAAATGTGTTCTAATATTGCCAAATGTTTAGTGAACACTGTGAATGTGTAACATTTGTTAATTTTTAAGGAGTGGGGGTATTCTACCTGTACTGAACTTGAACTGTGCGTTTATATATTTTGATCTCTTTAACATTATTGTGAACAAATCAAATGAAACAAATATACCATATGAACATTATTATATAAATCTTTCACAAAAGTCAAACAGATAGAAAGGGTTAACAGATGATATTTTAAAAAGCTTTCAGCTGTGAAAGAGCTAAAAGGTATGTAGTTACTGACGCCAGCTTCACCAAGAAAACGACACAGTTGTCACAAAGGGATAAGGGAGACTACTGCTGTACAAGCCGACTGGTAGGTCGGCTAACTAAAACAATCATATTTATATACTGACTTTTCCAGAGTAAAACAGGAGAAACTGGTCGCAACATTAATTTTCAAGAGTAAAGTCTGAAAACGGGAGACAGTGACACAGAATAACTTTTCAAAACAGATTTATCAATGCAGGAAAAAGTAACTATAAGATGATATTTTCAATAGTAACATTACAACCTTGCTACTTTTAAAAAGTTATTAGAAATAATTTACATTGTAATACATTTCTGAACGAATCCACATTTTGTGATGAAAACTAGAATACTTCATAAAATATAATACAAAAATTTGTCCTCGTTACCCGGATGTAACTGGCATTCACATAATCAGTTGAGTCGTTGTAGGTGTAACCATCTGACAACACCACTCGATTGTGTTCATCTGAAATACAAAAAAACCGAACAGTTATTATAAATGACTGGAAAAGAGATTAAGGGCGTTTTTCAGTCGTCGAATGTCTCCTCTATCAATCCTGTCAGACAAGTCAGACGGCATAGACATCTTTACTCAGCTTAACAAAACAATACCACACACACACACACACACACACTCACACACAAACACACACACATTATGCTTGCAAAATTATAGATGGTTTTACTTTTTACAGATGGTTTTACCACCACTACCCCTCCAACACTAGACATCTCTTGTAAAACTATAGATGTTTTTACTCTTCTTAACAACTACCACCACCCCTCCAACATTAGACATCTCTCTTGTAAAACTATAGATGTTTTTACTCTTCTTAACAACTACCACCACACCTCCAACACTAGATATCTCTGCTCTTTTCCACAAAGTAACATGTAGAATATAGAGTACTGCATAAATATTTTTGAAAATTGCAAAAAAAAAGAATACTAAACGAAAAATAAACATATTATAAGATACAACATAGACAATTCAAAAGTGAAAAATAATTAAAATTAACGAATTATTTAATGACGATTTTTGCTCGAAGCGTATAGGATACATTCACTGAGACTCGTCAGCGAAATGCAAGGCAGCAACCTAAACGCCATAGCAATAGGTAGGTAGACAGAGATTGATAGATAGATATATAAATACACATGAATGAACAAAAGGACAAATAAACAGATAAAAGTACAGGAGAAGACAAATATGCAGAAAGAGAGAGAGAGAGAGAGAGAGAGAGAGAGTAAGGAAGATATGATTATTTTGAAAGAAATTACTTAAATACCATTAAGATTGGGGTGGGGGTGGGAGAGAGAGAGAAGAAATTACTATTTTGAAGGAAATAACTCAAATACCATCGATGGTGTGTGTGTGTGTGTGTGTGTGTGTGTGTGTGAAGAAATTACTATTCTGAAAGAAACGACTCAAATACCAGAGAGAGAGAGAGAGAGAGAGAGAGAGAGCGACAAAAGCAAATCGTATTGAAGTAGCATCAGTCGAGGAAGACAATTAATTACTGTTACAAATATTGTATACATCTCGTATACAGAAATAGTATTCACGTTTTAAGTAGTGTTATTAATCACATTACAGACTAAAAATATTCACAGATCTAGGAAATGTTTAATGTAGTGTTATTAATCACATACACTATAGACTAAAAATATTCACAGATCTAGGAAATGTTTAATGTAGTGTTATTAATCACATACACTATAGACTAAAAATATTCACAGATCTAGGAAATGTTTAATGTAGTGTTATTAATCACATACACTATAGACTAAAAATATTCACAGATCTAGGAAATGTTTAATGTAGTGTTATTAATCACATACACTATAGACTAAAAATATTCACAGATCTAGGAAATGTTTAATGTAGTGTTATTAATCACATACACTATAGACTAAAAATATTCACAGATCTAGGAAATGTTTAATGTAGTGTTATTAATCACATACACTACAGACTAAAAATATTCACAGATCTAAGAAATGCAAATCATACATGGAACTACAGACGTAAATCGGTTTTTTCTTTTATTGATGGGAGTCAAAGCTGTGTGATGGGGAAGTGGCAGTCCTTTGGGGAGTTCCTGTGAAAACAAAAAATTAAAACACGTCTGAAAATAAAGGGTGCGTAACATTTATTAGTAAATTTCTTATTTCCAAAATAGTTTATATGAATTGTTTCATTAATAATCTTTAACACACACCTGATATAGACGTGAGTGAGGACATTGTGGGAGAAAGGAGACAATCACAGAGACAGAAAGTAATATATTGTTTTCCTACAGAGACAGAAAGTAATATATTGTTTTCCTACAGAGACAGAAAGTAATATATTGTTTTCCTACAGAGACAGAAAGTAATATATTGTTTTCATACAGAGACAGAAAGTAATATATTGTTTTCATACAGAGACAGAAAGTAATATATTGTTTTCAGATAGATACACAGAAGAGACGGAGAGGACGTCAGTGAGAGAAATAAACATGCAGACAGACAGGCAGACAGAAAAAAGAAATATAAGCAAGAGAGTGAGACAGGAAGATAGACGGACAGAAAGACATGTAGATAGGCGACGGATGACATTTCGTCTATGTGTGTGTGTATGTGTGTATGTGTGTGTATGTATGTGTGTGTATGTATTGTGTGTATGTGTGTGTGTGTATGTGTGTGTATGTGTGTGTATGTGTGTGTATGTATGTGTGTGTGTATGTATGTGTGTATGTGTGTGTATGTGTGTGTATGTATGTGTGTGTGTGTGTGTATGTGTGTGTATGTGTGTGTATGTATGTGTGTGTGTGTGTGTGTATGTGCGCGTGTGAAAGAGGTAAATAAAGCGTCAATAAAGAAAAGTGGAAGATGAAAGTAAAAACGTTGGGTAGCTTAGATGACCAATGTTATAAAAACTTGAAATGTAACATAGTGTGTTTGACCTTGAACTCAATGAGTATCTCTCCAGATGCCAATCTGTCGACCAAGAACTGTTGAGTAGAATCCATATCCGAGGTAATTTTCTTTAGACTTCCGTACACCACAGTGTCGTTCCGATAAAGGTTGTCGGCGTCGTCTAACTGTAAACTGTCATCGTATATTTCCAGGTCTGCTTCCAGGTCACCTGCCTGCCCTTTTTCCGTTTGGTCACTGGACAATGAGGTGGATGCGGCCAGGCCAATGTTCTCATAGAAACTGGCAGATTTGTCAATGTCTGGACGAGTGGTTTTCTTGACAACCAAGGGCTTCACTGCGACTTTAGGTTTCGACTTGTCAGTTTTGGATTTGGTGTCTGAAAATAATTCAACGGTTTCTCTTTAGATACGTTTCTTCTGAAAGCTTTCAGAGCAATGAAACTGTTTGCAGATTTGTCTTGACATTCAATAAAAAACAATCAACTAGGTAAGTTTGTCTTGACAATCATGAGAAAAGAATCAACTAGGTAAGTTTGTTCCTACGACCGAAGGACAAAGAAACAAAGCTGACGACATGTTGTCATGACAGTCTGAAGAGAAACAATGTTAGAAAATGCGATCTGACGAATAAGTGATAGTAGTCCACATTCGTCACAGGAGTCAAGGAAATAACAACTTCGTCACAGGAGTCAAGGAAATAACAACTTCGTCACAGGAGGCAAGGAAATAACAACTTCGTCACACGAGTCAAGGAAACAACAACTTCGTCACAGGAGTCAAGGAAATAACAACTTCGTCACACGAGTCAAGGAAACAACAACTTCGTCACAGGAGTCAAGGAAATAACAACTTCGTCACATGAGTCAAGGAAACAACAACTTCGTCACAGGAGCTTTCGCCTGGCACTGAATCCTTCGTTTGACTCCTGCATTGTCGGATTACTAGTTGTGGCGGAGAAAATTTGCCTATCCCAATTTCTAGATTTAGTTGTTATATAAATTTTTAAATTGTCAAAATGACCGGACGTTGGGCACCCCTTTGTATTTTTGTACGTGTCAAAGTTGAAAGTAAACAACTAAATGATCCTGTTGGTCCCTGTTTTGAGAGTAAGTGAAACTCAGACCTCAACTGGACTGGGAAGCATCTTTGGGGAAGATAATGCCTAGCGACTTTATGACGTGGGAAGGGAATTAAACTTGTATTTTTTAAAAATTGAATTCCGCCGGATTTCCGCTAAACCCCAAATACTGACACATTTCACAGAACAAAGGGAAATATTTATATGTGTTGTATGCGGAAGGATACAGATTTCTGTTCCCTGAAGGAACAATATGCTGTTCACTTTTGATAGCATGGATCTGTAATCAAACTGTTGTCATTTGATAACATGGATCTGTAATCAAACTGTTGTCATTTGATAGCATGGATCTGTAATCAAACTGTTGTCATTTGATAACGTGGATCTGTAATCAAACTGTTGTCATTTGATAACATGGTTCTTTAGTAACACCCTCCGTTCATAATTACACAGATGTTTAATAACACTCTCTCATTTGATTACCCACATTTTTATTTTACAGAACTTAACTAACCCCCTGTTGTCTGCAATCATTATTTTTTATTTTCGTTAATATCAGTAATCAGATAACCATACTTCATTTTAAAATATGAAAGAATATATGTACCAAGTGTTTCTTTCTGTGTGAATCTTGATCCCTCGTTGCCAATACTTTTATTGTCTCCCTTGCCAGAAGTACGTAACTCGCTTGAGGTGACTCGATGTGGAGTTTTGTTAGTTGGTTGTCTTCGCCGTCTGCAAGAACCGGGCCGAATGGACCAAAGAGTAGTTTATACAAAAATATTTAAGAATCAAAGTACACCGGAATAACACAAATAATATAAATAAGAATCCGGTTATATACAGAAAATATATAACTAGCAAATCCATGGAAGCACCCATTTTAAGATACTACAACCTACAGGCTCCATTAATAATTATTAATGTATTAAATAACAGCTGTGAAATTTAAGCAGGCAAAGTTGTAATTAAGCTACTACACAAAATTAAATGAAATGAACTAAAACTTGTGAACTAATTAGATTCTATTAAAATTAAATTGTACTTGATCTATAAAAACAAATCAGTTGAACAGTATCTATAGAAATTATACTACACACGACCGATAAAATGTAACCCACATTGGATCTTTGAAAATTAAACGCTACTGTGTCTGTAAAATAGTAAATTACATATAATCTAATAATACTAAATTCTATTGTACTGATGAAAAGGAAAAGGCACGGCATAATTAAATAATGTATAACGGAGTAAAGGTCAAGGACAGAAATGTGGTAGTTTAGTAATATAATGACTGAAAATTAAAGTCAAGGGAAAATATAATAAGATTGACGAAGTCGAGCACACACGTTAATTAAATAATTGAATAATATTGAAAAATTAAATAAAATAATCGTAAGATTAAATAAAATAATTAAAGAATAAAATAAAATAATTAAAGAATAAAATAAAATAATTGAATAGGGCTGAAAAAATATAAATAAAGCAATCGATAGGACTGAAAACATACATGAAATAACTGAACAGAGCTGACAAGTTAAATGAAATAATTTCATAAAATTGAAAAATTAGATGACACGGATACATTTAAGATGGTTTCAGAATGTCAATGCACACACAAGTGGTTGATGTGTCACACGGAAATGTGCTTAAATGACACATTAGAAATACACATTTGTACTTTCAAAGTGGGAATTAGTCAAATTATCAAAATTAATAATAATAATCACAAAAATGAACATCGCCCTATAGATTATTTCAAAAATACATTTTACTAGACTACTATTACTACTACTACTAACTACTACTACTACTACTACTACTACCACTACTACTACTACTAATTGCCCTAAATCCTCTCAGTCAAGTGATCCCGAAAACAGGGTTAGGATACAAAATGAAAGTAGGGCAGGTCATCAGCCATATACTGTACATGGACGACCTCAAGCTGTACGGTAAAAATGAACGTGACATCACATCCCTGATCAATACTGTCAAGATCTGCAGTAAGGACATTAACATGAAATTCGGCCTTGAAAAATGTGCAAGAATTGTCATCCAGAAAGGCAAGGTCAAAGCAACAGAGGGCCTGCAATTCGACATCGGAAAAATCAATGATGTTTCAATGGAAAAGTGATATAAGTATCTTGGGATACTACAGCATCAAGAAAATATGCAGAGAGAAGTGAAGTCCAAAGTTAAGAGAGAATATGAAAAACGTGTTAGACAAGTCCTGAAGTCCAAGCTAAATGGGGCGAACAAAATATAAGCCCTTAATGCATACGCAATACCTGTAGTAAGCTACACTGGAGGTATCATAGATTGGACAGCAAATGAAATAAATGAACTGGACAGAAAAACAAAAAATTACTCACAATATATAAAGCCTTACACCCCAAAGCAGACGTAGACAGGCTCTATGTATCTCGAAAAATGGGAGGCCGAGGTCTCAAGAAAATCAAACATGTCATTGAAGGAGAAGTCATTGGCCTTGTGGACTACATCTGGAATAACAACAAAGATGATCCACTGATAGAAGCAGTAAAGATGAGTGGACTATACCAACCCCCAGAAACAGACAAAGAAACATGGAAGAAAACAACGAAGCAAGCACTAGCACATACCTGGAGCCAGAAACCTCTCCATGGCCAGTATGTACGACAAGCTGACGAAATATCAACAAAGCAATCAACGTATGAATGGTTGAAAGAGGCAGGATTGAAAGCAGAAACAGAAGCACTCATAACAGCTGCACAAGATCAAACACTCAACTCCAAATCACACAAAACCAAAATCATGAAAATCTCAAATGATTCCAAATGTAGACTCTGCAAATTCATGGATGAGACAACATAGCACATACTATCTCGATGTCAGGTTCTGGCAGGAACAGAATACATCAAACGACACAATGAAGTGGCAAAACACATACATAGAAATCTGTGTGAGAACTATGGCATAAAAACACCAGAAAGAACAAGAATGCACCAACCAGAAGCAGTCACCGAAACAGAAGAAGTCAAAATACTGTGGGACTTTGAGATAAGAACAGATCGGGTGATTTCTGCACGAAGACCAGACATCTGTAGTTCTAAATAAGTCCAACAGAACAATAACAATCATTGATGTCGCTGTTCCAAGTGATAGAAACATAAAAACAAAAGAAAGAGAAAAAATAGAAAAATATCAAGACATCAGATTAGAAAATCAGAGACTGTGGAATGTAAAAGCAGAAGTGATACCTATAGTGATAGGAGCCTTGGGGACCATAACATATGAATTAGAAGGCCACCTGAATAAACTCCCTGGAAACCAAAGACTCGCTCCACTACTCAAAGCAGCGCTCCTCGGAAGTGCCCACATCCTCCATAAAACCTTGGATCTCCCAGAATCTTGATAAGATTCCGAGACCTTGGATCAAAACGGACAGTGAAACAGAAGTCGTGGAAAGAGGCATACTACTACTACTACTACTAGTAATAAACAACTATTACTAGTAGCAGTGGCGATGATGATGATAAAGATGATGAATACAATGGCGAAGAATGACGACGACGTTGATGATCTAAGAATAAACTGAATAAAATGTTTTCGAACCCTGAGCTAATTACAAGGCATATTTAGTTATGCAAATAATTTTATTACAAAACATGCAATTACCGTAAAATAAAGATGACTACTGCGACAACAATCAAGACCACGATGAAGGGGACAACAACACCGACAATGATGGCCGTAGATGTATCTTCTTTGGAATCTTCTTTGGAAACTGATGGCAATTGAAGAATGAATGAAGTTGTGACAATGAGTGAGCATTTTAATGTATCCATTTAAGTGATAACTCTAGGCATTCTAAGCCGTTGACGTGTTGTGAAAGACGAAGTTCAAATTCGCTGAATAGCAAACCGAGTGTTCAACGTCTTATGTAAGTGAACTTAATGTAACTATAGAATTAAACTCAATGTAACTATAGAAGTGAACTCAATGTAACTATAGAAGTGAAATGATCATTCTCTTAAGTAATCATTTACTGTAAAATATTGTGAATGAGTCTGAGTAGCAAATATTCGTATTTATTGACGATATGAATATAGAATTATTACTTATTGCTACAAAAATTATGCATTGTTAATCAGGAAGAATAAACCATTTGATTTATTGCACATTTTTCTTTGTGAAACGTTTGTTGGTATCCATATTTAGATGTATTAATATTTTTCGTCAATTGCCAAATTTCTTCAAGCCATACTGCAACAGACTCAATATCCCTCTCTAGTAATTTACAAGCAACCATTGTGTAAAGCAGAAAATGCAGATTACTACATTAACCTAATTTAAATATAAATTCTAAATATTTTAATTTTATTTCTCTAATAAATCCTTGTAAGCCATTTTGGACAGCTGACTTTGGTCCAGTCTGGGGTATAAAAGAACAGAATTGCGTAACTGTGAATGGCTGCGGTCTGCAAAGCAGTGTTCAATCGATGCTCACGGTAAGAGTGCTCTGATGACGTAACCACTCACACGTCACAGGATAGACAGCAATACCTAACACTCTCGTGGTCACCTTCCAAACAGACAAGACTATGTTAGGAATGCCGACCCTTAGAACAGTCAGCCAACCGTGACTATTCAACTATCCCCAAGACAAGGGGATAAGTTATGCCCGAGGGTAAGAAGGTACTTGAACCCCGACGAAAAACCCAAACTGTTTAAATACTGCACCGAGCGAAAAATAATTTCACTATATGAAATGTTCACAGTCCTGTATGACTTCCAGCGGAGAAAGAGGCAAATTAGGAATGTCTGAAATGGTAAATATATTTTGTAAATAATGATTCGCAAAATCTACCTCTTGCAAACATTGAGTTGCAAATTTCTTGCAAATGTTTGTATTTTTAAAATGACCTAGAAACTTGTAATATTATTCTTGGTAGTAAAGAAAGAATCGAATAAGTGCATGTAAAGAAATTCAAATGAGAACCAAGAATAAAATTACAGACTTAACGCTTAGTAAACATGAGATGATGTATGCAAACACTTGTATATTTCACAGCTTTGGAAGTCAAAGGTTCCACCAGTCATAGTTACATCTTCAAATTCCATCGCCAGTCGTACAGTCTATCTAAACTGAGAGCTTCGGCTTTATGTTTGACTTAGAGACCTTGGCCCTGATTAACCTTGGTCTAAAGCAGGGGTCTCAAACTCACGGTCCGCGGGCCAATTGCGACCCGCCAGACGATAATTTGTGGCCCCCACTTGATATTAAAATTATTTTGCCTTGACTACAGTGACGTGTAATATTTGTTCAGACCAAGTTCAACAAGTGTGTGACGTTAGCAATATTTAATATATGATTAAACATTATATAAATAGAATCAGCAATATTTATATTGTGATCAAAACATTATATAAATAGAATCAGCAACATTTATACTGTGATCAAAACATTATATAAATAGAATCAGCAATATTTATACTGTGATCAAAACATTATATAAATAGTCTCAGCAATATTTATACTATGATCAAAACATTATATAAGTAGACTCAGCAATATTTATACTGTGATTAGCACATTATATAAATAGTCACATATATATTTATACTGTGATCAGATTTTCAAGAATTAAATGTAAATGGTGACTAGCCAATACTGTTGAAATCGAAAAAAATATACCGAGGAGAACAAATATCTTATGTACATTATCAGCAAGAACTGCAGAATATAGTGTTCTGTGTTCAGGAACTTTGCCTAAGCAAAGCATTTAGGATTGTTCACTACAATTACATAACATAACATGTTTGGTCTGTGAAATGAAATGAAGTGAATTTAAATACTGAGTTAATGATCAAAAGGCTCGTCACAGTTACAATAAATGAAATATGCACAAAAGAATAATGTTAAGTATTTAATATATAAGTCCCATATATATTTGTTTAAATAGGTAGACATTTCGACATTTCATATAAGGTGGACAGGTTTATTGTACAGTCTAATGCAAAGAAGTTTTAGTAATATATAGATTTGAAAAGATAATGAAAGAATAATTTGCGTTTCTAAATGTTGAAGGCAGATTTAAAGAATTGTGAAATAACTGTAAAAGAATTACCACCACATCACTACTTTATGCTTTCCTCAGTGTAAAACATTTTCAGTTTAAAATTAGCAAATTTCCGAATTTAAAATTATCCTAACCACATTCGTTTTAGGAAATACAAGGCATGTTAGAATTTACATTTTATCGTGTTGTAGATTTATATTGTTTGATTGTTGATTTTGAATGAATTTTCTTTTCTGAAATCATATAGCGAATGAGTGAGGTCAAACGTAAATGCTTAACCGTTCATTTTCGATAACATTGTGAGATCATTCGATTTTCTTAGTATTTAAAGTGTGCATTTTCAATTGTTCATGTTTTGTTTGTTATAGGACTAAACACTATAACTGTCACAAAATGTACGTACCGTCACACAAGGGTGGAATTAAATTCCCTCGACAATGATCACAGTGACCGGTGATTGTGTCACAAGGAAAAGAAGCACAATGTCCACATGTGAAGCTGCAATTCTTTCCATAGGTGTTGTTAGAACAAGCTTGAAATAAGACACATTACAATTTGTTAGCAGGTAAAAGTGAAGGATTTCAGAACATACGTGTTACAAAAAAAATCATTTAACGTGATGTGAAATTTACATTTCAAATACACGTTCTCCTACTCACACGCAATCACACATAAGCGCTCAAAACCCCTCATACATTCGCATGCACACAGTTGCACACACTCATACACATGCTCTCAAATTTGTATTTTTATCGCACATAGGTGGCTGGTATCCGGCTTCACAGCCGTTTAAACGGGTGGTATTGCAATTGCCAATCGGGCACTCTGTAACGGACGTTTATTTTTAATATACTGTTTAAACCATTTATTGAATTATAATTTTCAAAAGTGCGAGAGTTATGTTATAAAAGTTCGTGAATATTACGTTTATAGGTGGGTATAAAACTAACTTTATTCTCGTAATGATATTTGCAAGTCAAACAGAGCTAATCGCATTTCTGATAGTAAGATCTAAAAATTCTGATTTTGTTTGCCTTCTAAGAAAGAACCAAGAGCACTGCTCACTTAAAGATTTACAAGGTGATTTAAAATTAGGTGCGATTCGTAATGCTTTACTTGTTTGCATCAAAACATTCTTTGTAAAAGTGATACATAACGTTACTCTGTGTTTAGGCCTGACACGTTCAGTTACAAAATAAAGTAATTTATTCCTGGTAAAGAAAACTCAAGGTCATGAGTATGAATACACGTTTTATTTTTACAATTTTCTTAATAACAGTATCCATCCTAAGCTGTTAACATAGTGTTAAAATGGAAGTTCAATCAATTTCCAGACTTAGTGTTCAACGTCTAATCTAAGTGAACTCTATGTATCTATAGAAGGGAAATTCTTATGTAAGTGAACTCTATGTATCTATAGAAGGGAAATTCTTTTGTAAGTGAACTCTATGTATCTATAGAAGGGAAATTCTTATGTAAGTGAACTCTATGTATCTATAGAAGGGAAATTCTTATGTAAGTGAACTCTATGTATCTATAGAAGGGAAATTCACAAATGTATTGTATATTCATGTGTAAATATCTTACGAGTGCTACAGTTTGGCGACTCCCACCCGTCCAGACATCCAGCGTCACAGAGCCCTGTAACATGGTGACACGATTGATTGTCAGCACAATTTACACACATCTGGGAACACGATTCACCATACCATCCGGTCTGACATTCTGCAACACAATTATGCACAGAGTGTATAAAAGACATGTAATTGTTACAACACGATTATGATTGGTGTAATATGTATGTAAACCCGAAAATGCAGATTTCTAGTATCTAAAAAGCATTCTATAATGAAAAGTTACTTGCCAGAAATTTACTGTCTATATTATTTATTTAACCTACGTTGATGTATGGTAACTGTGTAAATAGAGCTCAAATGATGAGCTGTTCATAACAAGCATTTAAAAATATTATTAATAATAAGAGAAATAGGAGAAACACAAACCACCAAAGATGACGTAAAAAATAAAACAAACAATAGAAAGGTGACTTTAAAGCTAATATTACACAGTATTGTGTATACAATTTTTTTTAAAAAGCATAATGATATAAGCATGAAATTCTGTTTACATATTTGCAGGCAAGAAAGACAGCAGAAAAATAATTATACAAAAATATTAAATGCAAGCTCTCGTGTTCTAATAGCGATGGTCAACATCAACACATTATCTCTTTATTCATCTTTTATTTTAGCATAAGACCACCAGAGTTGGACACACATCCATACCAAAGGGATATAACTGTGGTCATCATCAGTCTATAGATCCTTGTTTTCTTAGACATTTTGTACTTGTGCCAGGACGGGTAAAATAGGCGTGCACAGCAAAGTGCTCAAACCGTTTTCTGAACTGAAACTGTCTGTGAAAAAATTTTCAACTCTAGTGGAGAAACGTCAAGAAACTAGTTGTTCATGGATTCACACTTACTTTGGCTGCAGAAGACTGGTGTCCACCCCGGGTCACAGCCTTGATGACATTCCCCGGTTGTCGTGTTGCAGGTGCCATTCCTCAGACAGTGGCCACACTTCTTGTCGCAGTTAGAACCATAGTAATAGTCAGGGCATGCTGAGACAAAACATTAGTGAACTTAATATCAATTCAAATTTTAAAATGTCATAAGATTTTCTTGAGTTCTTGAATTACTGCGAATAAAATGGAAGACAACTATAGAAGTTGCAATCAAGATAACGAAAAAAACGCAATTACTTTAAACAGAACTAATCTTCTGAACAACGTAACTAGTGAAATCAATTGCCAAACGCAAGGTTTACGTGTATAGTGAAATCAGTTAATATATACAAGATTTCAATTGCCAAATGCAAGATTTACGTGTACAGTGAAATCAGTTAATGTGTAAAATATTTTAATTGCCAAACGCAAGCTTTACTTGTATAGTCAAATCAGTTATGTATACAAGATTTCAAATGCCAAACACAAAACTTACAGTCAAAGATCTCGGGAAAGCACAAGTTTGAATACTCACATTCCATACAGTATGGACCAGTCCACCCGTTTTGACACCCGGACATACATTGACCAGAGTCATTGTGACAAGTGACATCAAGACAGTGACCACATTTTAGGCTGCAGTTTGTAGAGTAGTAACCGTTAACACAACCTTAAAAAAAAAAAAAAAACTTATTTTAATCTAAACCAAGAAAGTCAATAAATATTGCTGCATTCACAAGAGCACCAACAGGAGAGTAACATCAAGACGTCTCACACTGGTAACAACAACAAAAAACAAGCAAAGCACGAAGGAATACTAGAAATAGCACGCCTAAGAACTATTTTGTTAAAGGTGTATTGATTATAATGTTGTTTCAGTTTTAATTTCATGATACCTTTGTGTACAATGAAATATAGAAAAGTTAATGTCTTATCATTGAATGATGTAATTTTTTAATTTTAAAACATCAATTCTTTGTGGGTTATTAAGTGTTTATAACTTTCTTTATTAAAAGGAATCTTAACTTTAAATTCGTTTTGATGATTATTATATTTTACCAGTAATTTTTTCTCGGTAATTTAATTTTGAACAAATGAGATGCTAATTTCAAATAGCAAAGAAATATTTCGAGACTTTTGTTTTAAAAGTGATAAAATTTATGTGCATATACATTGCATACACACAGAATATATTATGAATATATTATGTGTCTATAAATCGCAAGTTTATATTTATATATGAATATCTTCAGAATCTATACATTGAGTTAACTTGTAGTTTATAGACACACTATTATATTCATACATAAATATACCTGCAGGGTATTGTCGCAGGAAAACAATATATTCTGTGTGTATGCAATGTATAGACACAGAAACTATTCTTTAAATCTGATTACCTATTACTTATAAGTACATAACTTTAAAAGAAAATTCTTTACTGGAACATTTCCGAAAAGGTGATAGGAATCTTCATTACAAGTTATTTAACTCGTCTGTATTTACTTCTCGTCATTTCATTTCACAAATTTTCCTTAAAAATAAACCTCATTTCTCTTGTATTATACTTTATTTCCACTCATTTCAGTTCGGTTATCTAAATATATCTTCTGTATCTCACTTTCGATGAGTTGTGTAGATGTATAGTGAAAGTAAATGTAATTAATATGAATGTAAGTAAAGGTGAAGTATGTAATGGTAGGGAATAGAAGTAAATTTATGGATATGAAGTGACTGTAACTTAAGGTAAATGATGTGGGGGTAAGTAAAATAACTGAAGTAGAAGTAAAGATAAAGCGAAATGAAAGTAAGTGATGTGATGATGAAAGGAAATGTGAATTTCTTATAGGCGAAGTGAAAATAAGCGAAGAGAAGATACATTGACTGACGGTAGTTGAAGTGGAAGCTAGAAAATAATGTGAAATGAAACTAAGGGAATGTGAATGTAACTTAATTAAATCTCATATTATGGTGTTTAAACAGGATGCAGATAGTACAACAATGTTATATAAAATGAAGTTTGTCATCATTTACTTTTTATTTAATTGAATATTTAAAGCAAATTTGAATAATACAGTAATAGGCAGTGTATATACTAGCTTTAAAGAACTCTAATGTACTATTTCCATGTGAGAATTCCTAATAGAATATCGTTATAGTAAGGATATATAGATAGTCAGGTTCTAAAACAGAACATTAAAGACAACATAACTATATATATATATATTTATGTGGGCTGCTTCAGACATTTTAACATCAGAAATATTTGTCAGTGAAAATCTTCTCTAAGTAAGGATGACATCACGTGATAAACCAGAAATCTAATTCAGTATCAAATTAAGCGCAGTATGGAAGACATCGTGTGAATACACCAGTAGTTGTGTCATAAACCATATACACTAAGTATGGAAGATGACCCGTGAACATACCATGAATGTATGGCACTAGTATATGAAATATGGATGTCGTCACGGAATTTACTTGTACCTGGAAACTGTACGGAGAGTCTAGGTGTACAGAGTTTCAATCGTCAAAGTCTTAATTTGTTTAAATTGGTTGAGAACTGCTCAGGCATGGAACATGTAACACTACCGATTAAATTACGGGAAATAAATTTATTGGAATTTGATTCCCTTCAAACGTCCATTGAATAGAGAGACTGTTTACATATAATTAAATGTCTGTAATTAGTGATACTGATTACAGTTAAAGAACAATGTTATCTTTAGATATTCATTACTTTATACGTTTATATTTGATGTTAAATTTAGTACGTAGACTGAATATTAATGAAATACTTAATGCTAACAATGTAAAAAAGAGTAAATTAATTACACACCATTGGGACACGTGCCGTAGTAAATGTCACAGGTGTCATTACTCTTGCAGTTACACCTGTCGCTACATGAAGGTCCATAAAATCCCGGTTTGCAAACTGAGAATATAGAGATGAAATAAGCAATTGGTGACTCAAAGAATGTATTAGTCTTACAGACACCGACCTATCGCATACTTTCTCAAAGACAAACATTAGTAATATTTTACACACACACACACACACACACACACACACACACACACACACACACACACACACACACACACACACACACACACACACACACACACACAGCCTATTTATAGGAATTTAGATGCTAATAGGTAATCTGGCATCAGTACAAATTTAGAACATTTCTCAAACTAAAACATAAAGCTCACAATATTTTGTTTCTTCTTTCTGAAAACAGACAATGCCGATATATCACGTGATACAAAGTTTACGGTTCAAATTATAATACTATGTGGGTACGTGTGGAGAAGTATATCTAATAAAGTAATTTTTAAAATAAAAAAATATTCAACAAAAGAGCCATGTACAGATATTGAAAGTAAATATTAATTTGATAAATTGCATATTTTGACAATTATCTTAAGTTCAAAATTTAACACATAAAATATGTTATCTTGTTTCCCCTGAGCACTTACTGTTCATATTGTATCCTCAGTTTCTATTTCATACTTTAAATAACTACAAGCAAAAGACAAACCTCTGAAACAAAAATAGCATTATTTTTTAAAATTGCTTTAAGAGTTTGTTGGTACCCCCCTAAATACGGATATCTAGGACGGACAACAAGTTGAGGACGTCACTTCCGGTAACTCGTATTGAGCCCCCAGAGGAAACGATTCCTCACAGATAAGACAGACAGACAGATAAGACAAAAGACAGACGTTAGACGGACGTGACGATAACAATTATAAAATCATACTAGACAAGAATGACAATAAATTTGACAACACTAGTGAAAATTTAACAATAACTTTATATAACAGTAAAAGAAAATAGAATAAAGAAAATAACAACAAAAGAAGAACAGTTAACAATGTTGGCCAAAATAATTACAAAATATAAGTCCTATAACTAATTCAGGGAAAATACTAGCCCCTCTCAATGAAATGATTTTAGTGTCCGTTTTCCTTTCCCCAAATCGTTCCTTTTTCCGTATTTCAGTTCCAATACACTATTATGCACTTCTGCTCAATGTTTATGTTTCTATACTTAGCTCAACAGCTGGGGCAAAGGTCAACACAGCGTTGAATCCCCGTCGCGCAAGCGTTCCCCGACGGCAGGCCCTTGAATAGTGGCTCCGTCCCTTTTCACTCTGCGTGAACAACAACCAGCAGAATACGTCATCTGCTCTCTGACTCGGATTTGGTCCTAGCTTCTGTTTGTAGATACTCTTTGTAGCTACTCTCTCTCTAGTTACTGTTTCTAGATTCTCTTCCTCTGATTACTGTTTATAGACTCTCTTCTTCTGATTACTGTTTCTCTGATTACTGTTTATAGATTCTCTTCTTCTGATTACTGTTTGGTTCTGAAATGTAATTAAGGCAGTGTAAGTAACTGCTAATTACAGTATAAAAGTATTTAGGTACCAGGGCTATTACTTCCCTGAGTACATTGGCACTAATCTGAAAGAAAGGTGTAGTTAGAATACATAAATCATCCTCACACATCCTATTATTATTTTGCTAAGTTTTACAAGATTAAAATTAGCCACACATACCTTTCACGTTCCGAAACCGAATGAACCCAACGTCATCTGGTTGGAGTGCAGTACACTCAAGGATTAGTCTTTCTGACTTAGAAATTTTCTCACTTCTAAAATGTTACCAGATGAAATCTCTGGGACTGCCCCTGCGTGTTTTAAAACTCGGGTTGTTTTGGGCAAGTGAAGAGAATTGGTTCGGCCCGACTTATATAAAGGCTTTCCAGTATTCCTGGTATTTCTTTGAAACTAACCCTTCCCTCTACTATTAGCTAAGAGTGGTCCTTTGATCCTCCGACCGCTTCCTGTACTCTGGCCTATAGCCCAGTGTGAGACTATCCATCCCTCCTATCAGTTAGCTACAAGTGACCTTTGATCCCTAACCGTTTCCTGTGCCCTAGCCCTGGGTGGTCAGTCTTGTATAACTCTAACGTCCTGCTAATGTCTTGGAGTGGCTGGTCAGTCTTGTAATTAGTGTCTTGGTTGAATGCTTTAAACGTATATTTTATGCTATGGTTCCTATACCTCTCATATATCTATATTTTATTATTTTAATTTTTAAATGTTTATGGAGTGATGCCGGGCTAAGTTTTGCTTTCGCCTGACAGAGTTGATTCACTGATTTATTTGACAGAAGTTGAAAGTTTGCTTGTCATGAAACGCAGATGGATTGTGTTTGTAATACTAAACGTATAATGTTAATGATTGAAAGTTTGTTTACAATAGATAAATACACAGTAACCGAACTTAGAAGTGCAGACTTTAGGAGGAGGGGAGAAGAGATGAGGGATAGAGGCTGTCTCTTTGCGTGGGTGTACAGACGTAAAATATATGTATGGGTAGGGACGAAATTATTGAGAGTGAAATTAGCACCCCTGTGCCAGGCTGACATGAAATGGAAGCGTGGTGCAAATACCTAAATTTGTTGTGGCGGGGGGGGGGGGCGGATGAAATGAATAATAACTACTAACAGTACACATTAAGCACTCGCTATTGAAGAAAACTCTATAGTATTGTTTCTGAATAACTAACAGTACAGCATTGAGCACTCGCTACTGAAGAAAACTCTATAGTATTGTTTCTGAATAACTAACAGTACAGCATTGAGCACTCGCTACTGAAGAAAACTCTACAGTGATATCCCTGAAGAGTCAGGTGAAAGTCGCAATTTAGGAACCCTTTCTGGAAGAATCCCACAGTACAGCAATGATGTGTACGCGAGTATGAGTTGTGTCTGCATATAATTTGGACATGCGACAAAAAGCGATGTTTTGCAGCATGCAAGGTATGTAGGACATGCGACAAAAAGCGATGTTTTGCAGCATGCAAGGTATGTAGGCCATGCGACAAAAAGCGATATTTTGCAGCATGCAAGGTATGTGGGCCAGAACTTCAGAACGATGCAGTAAACACGAAGCTGAATCATTTAGATGAGAGAGTTTCTTCCCCTGTGTTACAAAGAACACGTTGGACAAAAGATTGGAAAGAGTAGAATAATCCAAAGATAGGACTGTGTAATGACAAAAGTGTAAACATGATTATTGAAGAAAGACTAAATTATTATCACGTAATCCTATATTATTAATTCTTCTTTCTTGATTCGTATAATTAAATTAACTGTTAATTTTTTCCACAATAAGCGTCTTTGTTAATGTCTCATTCAGCGTCATAGGTGATGTGTCTCGTTGTAATGTTGTATGTTGTTTATATTCATATAACAGTTTATCACTGAGATGGACGAGCCGAAACATAATCTAATATCAGAACGCCGCCCTATAAAACCCTTAGTCACTATTTTCATCGGTAGATTAGCGCGTTAGATTGAATACGGATTTGAAATCACAAGAATACGTCACCTCAGGTAGTAAACAACTCTGATTTCAATGTATTCAAGGACATTATATTTCAGAATACGACTGATTTCATTAGTAGTTTCATTTAAAAAATAAAAATTACAAACCCCAGATTTCCACTTCACACAGCACGAGGTAATAGGCATCATTAGCTGCCCGTTGTCTCTTTTCGAACCTCACCGTGCTGCCCGTCAGTGGGGTCTTACACTGGATGTTAATTATTGAATTCCCAGTATATGTACTTGGAAAGTCATAGCACACGTCACCGTCTATGGTAATGCGGACTTCTGACAAACGATATCGTGCTACAAATAAATATTCAAAGAATATGACAAATAAATACAATTCTATTTACACACTAAAAATTCTAAATATGTTTCTCTTCAAAGGAATAAATATTCCTTTTATGTCAATATACTGGCAAGTGTAATTACAACCAAAAACTTCGAAATTGTTTAACTTTTTTATTATCTTTTATAATTAATGTATAGGATGTATATTTTCCAAATCTTTACAGCTTTAGCGTCAAACTGTACATTAATAATTTGTGTAACGAAACGCTTGTAATCATTTAATGTCTTGCCAGTAAATACGAAGTATAACTTACCACACGAAACACCATATTTATTCTCGATTTTGATCATATGTTCGTGAGTGCGTTCAAGAAAGAGGAATCATTGTAAGAATTATATCGTCACAAATTTGACAATGTACGGTAACAACCTGTGGAGTGAATTCTCTTCACCACTGTCAGTGTTTAAATACACAGGTTAACTCACACACGCACTCACGCAGTGCTGTTTAGATATTATGTGATCATAATTCTGAAAGGCCATGAACTACTGAAATACTTTATGTTACATAGGTAAAAAAAGGTAAAAGTTAAAAATTAATTTGCTACGCAGATAATTTCTAATATTGGGCGCAACAAAGCCTCACTGGCTTATTGTTCACAGACTAAGAACTTACGAGAACATTAATAAGAATACAACACAACAGTTTTGTATCGGAGAATCGTTTCACTGAAATGAACCAAAACGAACTATTGACCAAACAAATTTAGTACATTGCATAGTATAATTGAACTAGTAGGAATAAATGTATTGTTGTTTTACCAGTATTATTGTTTTAGTCAAAAACCATAAGCATTTATCAATTTTAGCGGGTTTTTTCACTGGTTAGCTGTAATGTTTCTTTTAGAAACTGAGTTTATTCATTCGTTTGCATAGTAGCTTGGTTGTTCGTTTGACATTCTGTTTCTTTGAATTCAATTATTATGATATTAAATGAATATAACTTATTATATGGCGAGATCAATACCATAAAACCAATATTCACAAATAGCAACCAAACATAATTAATAGATGCCCCCGTATAGTATGTCTTCCTGAACTTTTAAGCACGTCTAGGAAAATATCCAATCAGTAAGCAGGAATATGAATCAATCAAATGTATGGTTACGACTGTATCTCTTATTAATTAAAAGTAGTGCACTGATATGTACATGCGTTTGTTTCGTTTGCCTTCAATTGTTCGTCTAGCTTCTACGAATCGTTTATTTATTAGTGTTTCATTTGGAAATTAAATCGTTTGGCATCATTTATTTTTTTTTTCATTTAGGAGATAATTTTAGTTCGTTTGGAGTTGCTTGTTTCGTGTGGACGTACTTCGTTTGGTTTGATTTTGTATGGCTCGTTTGGATCGTTTTTGCTTGTTTGCGTTGAAAAGACTTGACCTTTTATAATGTTTTCTCTGTTCAGCAGGTAATTATTAAATTTTTAATTCTCATTGAATATTTACAATTTGCAGTGTTTATACATCGTGCTTTTGCATCCCTGAAAATTGCGTAAAGTATAAACAGATGCCTGTGCGCCTTTGTGTGTTCGTGTATGTGCGCGTCACGTGATACATCTCTAAATTTCTATGTGCTATATTTAATATATGTTATATGCAAATATTCTATGTGTGTGTAAATTTCTAGCATTTATGATATATGTATTGGCACCTTTTGCACCGTGCTGTAGCCAATACAACTTGCGGTTCTTAAGATAACAATTGAGCTTGGCTTGTTTATACGTGTCCTACTATAAATCCTATGAGACTGAAAAATAGATAGCACATTAGTAATACCAAACTGCAACACTATTTATACGTGTGTCTAAATATAGAGTGGGTATTGAAGAATATAGTTTATGATTTTCATGCCCTGTTCTAAAATAAAATAAAATTTACAAGGACATCATACATTCAGGATTTGATATTTATATTATATATCGATTTCCTTTTGAATGCATCATGTTACTAACGTCATCAATCTGAAACCTTGCTGTTAATGCCAGGGACGGTATACTATCAATACTTTAGTATAGAATTAAAAGTTATTTATAAAGTTACTACAGACAATAACATTATGAATGGGCAACATATCTTTAGGAAAGTATAATTTAATGTAGATTAAATGAGATTAAAATTACATAATGTTGATATTTTTTCATTATACCTTATTTCTGAGATTGTGTGTGTCGAACACTGCAAAAAAAGCAACCGTTATTGTTATTGCTGAGGTCAATAATCTCAGTGACTGAAAAAAGTTTAATGCAATACCTTATATTTTAATTACACCACCATCCTCAGTAAACGTTCAAATGGACAGGGGGATTTCTGTGAACCAGTGTACTGATTTGTTTTAAGAAAGTAGAGATCGTATTATCACATAGCATTATGAAAATATCATTTTCTTTAAAATTGGTGACATTCAATAGATTAGTGTTTCCACTTTGTGACAATGGAGACCATGTTTGACTGAATGTAAACGTTAATAATTATGTTTATTTTACAAATACAGTCTCGTATATTATTTCAAATTGTTATACGAAACCTTCCACTGACTAGAATAGTTGAACAATCAGTTTATCTGAAAGTATTATTACTGTGACTTTCCTAGTGTATCTGATGTTGATTTAGATTACAATAATAAAAGAGTAATACCTACACTTCAACAATTGTAGAATTAGATTAATACATTGTTGCAAAAATAGCTTCAAGTGATCTGATCTTGATAGCTACGCAAGGCCTGATTTTAATTCAATTTAATTAGGATAGTGTTATAGCAATGACTTGAATTTGATTCAGATTAGTATATTGTTTCAGCATTGACCTGATTTTGATTCAGATTAGTACAGTGTTACAACATTCACTGTACATGACGTGATGTTGATTGTAATTAATTCGTTACAAGCAATAGTTCGTGTGACTGTTTTCACTAAAGTGGAAATCTCTACAAGTGACTTTTCTAGAGCCCTACAATATTGTACTAAACTAATCTACTTTAAATCGACAATAGAATACGTGAGATCTTTTGCGTTTTTATAAGCGAGCTGTAATTTGTTATCAAGTTTAGATTGAAACATTCTTTTTCTTTTACAGAATTATTGTTTCTTAAATGTCAGAAAGCACAATTTATTATGAATGTTTAGATTATTTGTAAAGCTGCTTAATTAATTTAATCTACATGAGTTGCTAGCAAATATAATTGTATGTGATTAGAAATTTATAGTGTAAAGTTACTTCTAAATAACATTTTTGGGAGGAATTGTAAACTTTAGAAATATTTTTATATTATATAAGTCTGTGACAAAGTAAATTTGCCCCTCTCTATTTTTAATTTTAATTTAAGTTGCTAAATTGTAAGAGTGACCCGACCTTGGGCACTCCTTATGGTGTTATATTGAAAGTGTCTGAGTTTGAAGTAAACAGCTTAAGAGAAGAATATTCTAAATTTGCTGACCTAGTGGAAACTGAGTGAGCATTTCTTTTAAATTATTCAATGATTATGATTTATGAGAACAAGACTAGACTAAGGCTGAGTTTCAGGAGTTTACTTGCAGTAAAGAAGTTTGCTGTCTATTCACTTTTTGAATTTGAAGACAAAGACCGGCTTGAAGGCAGTTGCTAGATTTAGTGATGATTTAAAATGACTGATTGAGGGAGAATGGAGTTAGAAACATTTCATATATTTTACTATATGTTATACTTGTGTTTATGTAATGAAGTAGTATGTAACTTGATTTATTTACTACAAAAGTTTAAACTAAGCTGCGCCCATGTGGTGTATTAATATGTGATATTGTTTGATACATTGTATTTATTGTACCACGTGTGCATCGGGATAATGAATACCATTGCAGGAATTGTAGAAAGTTTGAGAAGGAGTGTCAGATAGAATGGAGTTATAATGCGATGAATAAGGAACGTAGGATTGCTCCTTGATTGTATGTTGCAGTCAGCAAGCAGCCTTCTGATTTCTTCTTCTTTTGGTTGTGGTTGAATCTCAGTCTGAGTGTGAGTTCGATCCTGACCTGTGAGTCTCAAGTGGAGCCTCACGTTCAACTTTCAAGTTCCTATCTACCATTTGTTTGTTCACTAGTCGTGACTTGAGTGACCGGGAAAGTGAGGGAAACTTGTAAAGTGTGTTGCAGTGTGTAAGTATATGTATATTACACCCCTACTTTTGATGTACCAAAGCAAGGATGCTAAGTACATCAGTCCAGTGAAGATAACACAATCATTGTGATTGTGTTCTTCTCAAGAATCTGACGGCAAAAGAGTGCCAGGTTGGTTGAGAGTAACAACACTTCAGTGTTTTCTTGGCACAAGGAGGGAACAGGTGCTGAGTATGGACATTTTGACATTGTAACATTTTCACACTGTGACGTGATTGGAAAAGGCCAATGAAAAGACTGTGAAAGCTGTACTTAATTCAGGCTATATGAAGTTTGTTTAATAATTTTTATAATAATACAAATTATGTGAAATTTGTATAATAATTTTTAATATTCTAATAACTCCATTTCTATTCTCTGATAGGACTAACCTGCAATTTGTATTGACTCTATTGTTGAACAATATAGCTGTAATTCGTGGGTTCGTGGAATATTGATGTCAGATTATTTGTTTCATTGTGATTGTCATTAGAATAATCGATTTTTCTTTTAATAAATTTATTGTTAAATATATTGACCTTCTTACGCATATTGATATTGATAATCTTAAGTTGGAGAAGAAAGTGGGTAGATGGGGCTTGCTAAATATAGATTAAAGTTGGATTTGTCTTCTATAGTAAGAAGTTTTCCACCTGCAGAAACTTTATGTGACTGTAAACGTTTACAACACCAAAATATCCGCCAAGTGAGAGACGAGTGGTGTCTTTTGGAGGATCATTAATAAAATAAAATTAATATTCTTGTTACTTGAAATTAGTTATGAAAGATTAATTAAAAATAGTTATGAAAGATTAATTAAAAAAAATTATCTTAATTAACTAAGTGGCGCATGTGTCAAATACTTCCTTATATCGCCTCTCTCTCTCTCTCTATTACAGAGAGAGAGAGAGAGAGAGAGAGAGAGAGTTAATGCCTGTACTTCACAATATAAGAGACTATTCTTTAAACAGTGTGAGAAAAGATACATTTCTTTATACAGTGCTGAAGAAATCTTCGTGTAACATATGGATTAACAAACGCACGGTTTCTAACGTGTTTTCCTTAATACATAAATCTCATCAAGTTTAGTTAAAATTTCGATATCCTGACAATTATTAAATCAATTTACCTGCGTCTTGTGAATAAATAGAGATGTTTTGAATGGTATAGTTACGACCTAAGTGCACCTGCCACCAGCCGGTGTAGTCCGATTCATTTGTGTGCGCACAGTTAGCACCATCTCCAACGCCACTGACCCAATTATCTCTTTTTCCATTGACAACAACACAGGCCGGGCCAGAAGTTCCGTATATCAAAGACTTTAACAATGTACTTATTTCAGCTGTCTTCCCTAGGGCAACGTTTTCTGCAATTTTGATTGGAAATATCAATACAATACAGTGTTGCTAACTATATATTCATCGAAATTTACATTAAACAAAGAATCTAGCTTCTAAACACCCTAAATGACACAACCTATAGTCAATTATTACTTTATTCATAAAAGCTAATGTTTTTTTTCTTTTGTATAATAGCTATGATAATTATGATTAAAATAGTACTATATGAAACAAATGATTAGCTTACAAATATCCGCTTTTGCTATGACACGTACCCAACTGCTGCATATATAAAATAAACAACAACAAATAAATTGCAAACAGACGTTAAAGTGGATAGAAATTGTTGAAAGATTCGGTTGAAGATAATTATTATTGTAATTATGTATGGTTAAGTGTCTGACGTTTCTGATGTTATATATGTTAATCTAAAGTGTGTTGTATTAAGAAAGGTTGTGGTGTGGTGCTAGAAAGTGTAACTGAAGTATGTGGTGTTAAAAAGTGTGACTCTGAAATAAATGACGTAGCAAGTGTGAGTGAAGTACGTACGGTTATAGGTGTTGTCTGTAGATTGCAGTATTACAAATGTGTAGTTTTTTGTGGCGGACTAAATTTGCCTCTCCCCATTCTAAAATTTAATTGTTACATAAAGTGTTACATCGTCAGAGTAACCAGACCTTGGGCACTTCTTATGACGGTATTTTTTGAAGTGGCAGAATTTGAATAAACATCCCTAGTTGAATATGTTAGAAGTTGCTGATATAATACACACCATCCCCGATGGGTGAGTAGTTTTATTATCCAATAGTTATGAGTTACGAGAATGAGACCAGCCAACTGGGCTGAGATCTAAAACGTTTATATGCTAAAGAGAAATCTACTGTTTAGTCACTTTGAATTTGAAGTGGCAGGACGTTCGGTCTTGAAATGCGGTCGATAGCTTGATGGTGAGTTACCTGACTGGTTGAGAGAAACATTGGAAATTTAACTGAACTATAATTTTTGACACTGTGGCAAAGCAAGCAAAGGACTATTAAGACTGCACTTAACTATGGTTATGTAAAAAAACTATAATCGCTTATCTCTTATAATTCTATTTCTAGTCTCTGATAAGACTATCTTGTGATATGTATTGACATAATGTTGAATTGTATTCTAGTTTAATGTAGGAATTATTTTAATATGGTCTCTTGAAATATTTATGTCAAGTAATATTTTTAAATTGCGTTTGTCGTGTGTATATTTGATTGTTGATTTAATAAATTTATTCTTTTATTGATGTTACCTTCTTACGCATATTGATAAACTTATGTTGGAGAAGAAAGTAGGTGGGTGGGGACTCGCTAAATATAGAGGGATTTGTCTTCTCCTTTAGTAAGAAGTTTTCCACCTACGGAAAGATTTGTGACGTTACATTTTTATCTTTAATGTTTTAGAAGAGAGAAAACATTTACAGCGCCCGCATATCCGCCAAGTGACATGGACGAGTGATATCTGTTGGCAGATCATTAATAAAATAAATTAAGTTTGTCATTACTTGTAATAGTTATGAATAATTAATTAATTATTAATAATCTTATCCATAAACTAAGTGGCGTTGGCGTCACACTTTTATAAAGCAGTGTGAAGTGAATGGTATGAACGTGTCACTCTATTTTGTGTGACTCTGAATAAGTACGACTAAAGAATGTGTTGTTAGAAAGTGTGACTGTATGTTGGTGTTAGAATGTGCAACTGACGTGTATGGAATGTGATTGAATTGTGAAGTGCAGCCAAAGGCGCCTTAGGGAGTAATATATGTTCGTAATCAATAACCTCCAGTTCCCTTCTGTAGGCAAAGGCCAATAGCTATAATATAAAAGTACTCTTTACCTATGCTGCTAATACATTCTTTTCATAGTGAATAGCAATGATCAAGAAAATCATTTAATTTATATATTTACTCAAATGTCCTGTAATGTGTTCGGTCATCGCCATTGTTAGACGGTTAACATTTCAAACATTGATGCAAGCAAAGAGAGATATCTCCGTAATTGTAATCACTTTTATTTTACCTTAATTATAATCATTTCTATTTTACTTTAATTATAATAATTTCCATTTTACCTTAATTATAATCATTTCTATTTTACTTTAATTATAATCATTTCCATTTTACCTTAATTATAATCATTTCTATTTTACTTTAATTATAATCATTTCCATTTTACCTTAATTATAATCATTTCTATTTTACGTTAATTATAATCATTTTATAATTTACCTTAATTATAAACATTTATATTTTACCTTAATTATAATCAATCATTTATATTTTACCTTAATTATAATTATTTCTATTTTACTGATGCCTTAAATCTTTTATTCTGAACGTGCAGGTGTGTTACATACCCGTGGTGAGACAATCGTGTTTGGAAGAATCACAAATATTGTTTATGGAGCACCCTTTTCCATTGACATCATGCCACACGGTTGTTAAATAAATAATGAACATTTCAATTAGTACAGGTATACGTACATGAAAATATATTAAACAACTAAATTTTACAGGTATAAATGAAAATATATTAAACAACTAAATTGTACAGGTATAGTTAATGAAAATAAATTAAACAACTAGATTTTACAGGTATAAGTACATGAAAATAAATTAAACAACTAAATTGTACAGGTATAGTTAATGAAAATAAATTAAACAACTAGATTTTACAGGTATAAGTACATGAAAATAAATTAAACAACTAAATTTTACAGGTATAACTGAAAATAAATTAAACAACTAAATTGTACAGGTATAGTTAATGAAAATAAATTAAACAACTAATTTTTACAGGTATATGTTAATGAAAATAAATTAAACAACTAAATTTTACAGGTATCACCATAATAATAGATTATATAAACTAAATTAGAACATACATCATCAATGATATTGTTAATATTTCCTTTCTATTGTTCGCTTAATATACTTTTTGTAAATATTTCTATATTTTAGTGTTATTTGCACTATTGTATACACTATGTGAGTGAGAACATAATCTCAGTCTGGCAATGTGGTCTTTATCCAATCAACATTTACTATGAATATATTATGAATTTCATTTTGGCTTGAACTGTTTATTAAGCGATTAGAGTGTGAACGTAATATCAGTCTGGCAATGTGGTCTTTATTCAATCAACATTTACTATGAATATATTCTTGAACTGTTTATTAAGCGATTAAAGTGTGAACATGAATCTTGGCTTACGAATCATCGCTAACCAATCTGTCAAACATATTTGTAACAATGGAGATTCGAACTCAGCAACAACCAAAATGTGCCTGCATATTTTGTACGCTAATCCTTAAAATAGGGACCGAACTATATATGAAGGAATAAAATAAATTAGAACCTAAAGAACTTTTGCATCAGTTTGTATCAAGATGACAATCTTTTGAAAGATTAACCGTTGATCAACGTGTCAGTTCATTGTCAAATTCTCATGTCCCAATTGCCGCATCATGTGTCTTATATTGCGATTTTTGTGTTGGTTAACACACATACAATTTTACACTCATATCTTGATAAGTATCCTGTAACATTTACTAATACTGTGTTTAAAAGTAGTATAATTCATAAATGCATGTTAGTACATTTGTTTTTCAAATTTAAATAGTTTGGCCTAATCAAAGTATTCTTCCAGTATGTAAATGTACACGTATTGATCCTATGATACACTGTCAAGTTGCTGACTTCTAAAGAATGATATAACTGTAAAACGTACATTTGAGGGGAACAAATGAATAGCTTCAATACATTTCCACAACTATTCAAGAGTGCAGTTACATGGAACAATTAAATAACTGTTAAGGTTTTGTATTACTTTAAAGAAAAACAGCAGATGTCTGAACACTTAAAAGATCGAAGACGTTTTGTTGCCTCAGGTTCACAATGTTTTGAAAACTCGTATTTTCATTCGTTCACAGGTTAGTGTCGTACTTACTGCCCATCTGTCCTTTCTTAATCTTTGATATCCTCATTCCTTTTTTTATATTTGCCACCTAAAAAATTACCTGGACACACATTGTCACGAAGATCAAGAAATATTAATAATTTTTTTTTCTCTCCCTCTAAGTAACTTCTAACTTTAAACTATGAACGAAACCGCTAAGTTAATTAAAAGAGGGACAGGGTGAAAATGACCATTTGTCAACAACGGGAAAAACTAAGTCGGAAACATTAGCTTTAAGTTCGTGTTGGGGAATGGAAAAGATATAATTAGCTTGCAAGAGAATGCTGGCTTGACCCTCTGTGGCCAGGAACCCACGCCCATAAATCTGTGTCAGAGTAGAGTACACAGGCGGCCAGTGTACCAAGTTCGTGAGAAGGTGCTAGGACGCCAATTATGTCCGTGACCGGAGGCAGACTAAGTTTTTGAAATGTAAACATCTTTTTTTAAAGAATCACCACTATAAATGTTTGGTAGTAGGTTAATATTGATTGTTATTGTGTAATTACTATTGTTATGTGAAAGTACTAGTGAAATAGAAGTTGAGTTATTGGAAAGTTAATCATTGTATGCTAAGTTAAAAAGGTTGGTCTGTGTGTACAACCATGTGAGTGATGTATAGCTTGCCAGGTGGCCATGAGCTGCCAGTAACTATAGTTTTTAAAATAAAATAGGAGTAGGGCAGCTTGCTCTGAGATTTTAGTGTGTGCTCTGAGAAGTTAGTTAAGATAGTTCAAATGGATACGTAAATCACAGTGTCAACTGGGAACTTGATACTTTGGCACTGATAGAACTGGACGCCAGAGGTGGCCAGGATGGGCAGAGAATATTCCTAAGCACGTACAGTGCTGGTTGTAAATGGACAGTGCTGGAAGGGGGATAGCGTGCTGGACGGAGGGGTGTACCAGTCAGCTCAGAGGAAGGGATGTGCAAGAACTTTGTGTATAAAAGAGGAGACAGAGCCAGGGGCGGATGAGAAACGTGGAAGAGCGACGTGGAAAATGTAGCGTGTTGTACAGGGGTGAAGGTCACCTCTGAGTTTCTCCCTGCTTTTATGGATCAAGAAGACTCTACGATTCTGTGATGGCAAAGCAGAAGGAGGATTCTTGACCACTGTAACAGTGTGCCAGAAAGTCTACCTGGCTGCGTATGAGGCGCGTCGTAAAGACCGCTGCAGTTTTTAGATGGGCCGAATCAAATCAGATAGCCATCTCAGGTTTTCAAAGACTCTGTCAAAGACCGCGGGTGATCGATTATTTTCCAGGCAGAAGGCAAATTCCTGGTGGAAGTTTAATGTCACGGCGCTGGGAGATGTTACAGAACGAGATGTTACATAGTGGTAGTAGCTATCGTTGGAAGCAGTAGCGGTCATGCATGAGGCATACCGCCGAGAACGGCAAAGGTTGGCCGTTGTGAAGAAGAGAAGAGAAGATGAGAAACGAAGTTAAGAGAAGAGAAGATGAGAAACGAAGTTATGATGAAGAGAAGAGATGAGAAACGAAGTTAAGAGAAGATGAGAAACGAAGTTAAGAGAAGAGAAGAAGGGAGACGAGAGAACGCTGCGAGTTGGGAAATTAGGCCTAAGGAGAGAAGCGCCTGAAGTGTAGCAGCCGTCGTAACAGTGAAGGCGGCCGGGTCGAGACGTCGACGATGTTTTTGTTGTATCATCAAACCCCCCCCCCCAGCACAAGAAGAAAGTGTAACGATGTGAGCCCAGCACATGGAGAAAGAGCCGATAACGATGTGAGCCCAGCACAAGAGAAAGTAACGAACCATACGAGTAGAGAACAAGAGAGAGTAACGAATTATATGAGCAGAGAACAAGGAGAACGTGACAATACCTATGTGAGTAAAAGAAAATTCTAACTAATTAGGGAAATCTCAGAGCACATAAACATAAGTATAAACTAGAACCTAAAACTAAAACTAGAATCTTAATTAAGCATTAAACTAAAATTAGAAGTAAACCTTGAAGTAAAAAGATATTGATGGAACCATTGAAAAGACTTGCAAGTTAAATGACATTTGTTTTGAACTTTGTGTATTATTATTGAACATTGATGGGTGGCGCCAGAACTCTGAAATAATGACTGTTCTATTATGTTGTAAAATGCCTAAGCAATGTTAGAAGTAGTACTGCACGAAGAAAGTGAGTTTTGTATTTCTTTGATTTTATTCATCATTTATCATTTTTCTTTCTTCTTTCTTCCCCCTTTCCCATGGGTGCGAGTGTGGATGGCTGACTGACTAACCAACGTGCGAGAGGAAACCCATAGACCAATAAACTTGAACTTGTACTCTGATATTGCGGCTTTCTCCTGTCTATGGTTTTGAAAGAGTGGTTGCTGTCGTTGTTATACGTTGTGTCGTCTGTGCCGTCTACACTTCACCCCTACCCGTATGCAAGCACGCATGCAAACATGTCGGCAATACGTAACCTACACGCAGAATTAAATTCGAGCCAAACAAACATCTTGGTATTCTGTGTGTGGATTTGTCATTCTCTTTATGCAAGTCCTACGTGGAGCCGGCAAGCCACCATCCCTCTCCCCTCCGTCCGGAGAAGGGAGGGTGGGTGGTGACACACATACCTAACGGGATACTTTAGAAAGAAACATAAACGTTTTAACAGATTACCTGGACATTCTAAACCACCTATAATAGCTTTGAAGGTTGAATTAAATATTTAAAATAATTTGCTGCATTAGTCTGTTAATTATCAATTTTGCACAGAATCTTTACTGTCCGATTGAAATTTCACTTACATTTTGTCGGACACGAAAAAAATGCTTCACACTGTATCTTACACAGAAATTTTCGTTAGGACACACACACACACACACGTGCGCGCGCGCTTCATCCCTTGATAGCAAGTAGACAAGTAGACTATACATTATTATATGTGCTGTGAAATGCTGTCGACCGTAACGCGTTGTGCGCCCTTGTATTGCTTTCTCTATTAACACACTACTCACTACCCACTGCTGAACCACTTCTCACTACTCGCTACTGACACACTAGTCACTGCTGAACCACATCTCACTACTCACTACAGACTCAATACTCACTGCTGAATCACTACTCACTACTCGCTACTGACACACTAATCACTACTGACTCGCGAGATCTGAGAGTTAACTTTCAGATTGTTTGTGCAAACAACAAATGGCGTTTTATTAATTAATTTTAAGTAATGGCTTCTATTATCTTGTACTTCATCGTGGATCTACGGTTGGTGTCAAATCGCCACAGAAGTAATACACATATGCAACTGTATTAGTTCATCGAGTACGGGAAAATTATCAAAACTGGCTAACACAAAAATCTATTGCTTCTTACAATGAAGTCTTACATTCCATGATCTATTGCATGTAATTAGCAGAAATCCTGTTTGTCTTACCGTTTTGAGTGAAACTGACGTCTAAAAACCAGTAGATCAGTGCCGCAAATACAATTTTTTTTCTCGCCATATATCCAAGTGCAGGTAGTTGTACACCTATGACTGTTCGCACACAACCAACCAGGAAAGAAATTAAAACAATTAATCAACACACAGAGATTTAACAAATGTAGGTCACCCTATAGATATGTAAAGGCATTCGATAATCACGAGGCATTAATATTGTTCTTAGCGTGTTTTATATCGAATACTGACATTTCAAAGTATGTGTACTTCCAGGGCGCACTCAACAGTGCGTGAAATGTGTTTCGCTCGTTGCATTCACTTTCTACATGTTACGCATACTGACAGAGCCACTCATACAAAAACTCAATACACAACACGTACTGACAGAGCCACTCATACAAAAACTCAATACACAACACGTACTGACAGAGCCACTCATACAAAACTCAATACACAACACATACTGACAGAGCCACTCATACACAAACTCAATACACAACACGTACTGACAGAGCCACTCATACACAAACTCAATACACAACACATACTGACAGAGCCACTCATACACAAACTCAATACACAACACGTACTGACAGAGCCACTCATACAAAAACTCAATACACAACACGTACTGACAGAGCCACTCATACAAAAACTCAATACACAACACGTACTGACAGAGCCACTCATACACAAACTCAATACACAACACGTACTGACAGAGCCACTCATACAAAAACTCAATACACAACACGTACTGACAGAGCCACTCATACACAAACTCAATACACAACACATACTTACATAGCCACTCATACACAAACTCAATACACAACACATACTTACATAGCCACTCATACACAAACTCAATACACAACACATACTTACATAGCCACTCATACAAAAACTCAATACACAACACATACTGACAGAGCCACTCATACAAAAACTCAATCACGCAACCACACACTTAAACTACCTCTTACGTATGCACAATTGCAATTAAATGTATGGCTATGTACAGGCACTATCTGTTAAATACAGTATCAGAAGCAATTATGTACACATTCAACCTCAGAATTGTGTTATGTACATGTAAACACACACGCACACATTAAACATGCAGTCGAGTATTCCTCTACATAAACACACACATACATCCTCCTCACGCTCATCCACACAAGTTAAACTATGGATATAGACTTGTAGACATACAAATAAATACGTGTTTACAGTTATGAGTTCAAATATAGTCACATTCACATTTAACACTAGCACATGAGTAAAACACTTACTTAAGAACTCATAACAATACAGTAAATCGCGTATGCATACTCACTGATAGCCAGGGATATATGCTCAAATACACAGACGGAAGAATGATAAACTTGTACAACAGTGTTTGTGCGTGTGAACTAGAATGTCTCCATTAAAATGCAGAGTGGCATTTACGACTACTTTCCACTGACACACCAAACGACACGTGACAGGACATTAAAAAAGTTATGAATAATTTTTTTTTTTTAAATCGCTCACCAATTGCACCACTGTAGTTTCTCTACCTATTAATAAAAGTCCCAAACCGGAGTGCAAGACCTTTCTCAAACACACAGATATACCAATCCGCACTAGCGGGGATATGTCTATGTTCTATTCTCTCTGAATACTGTACCCTTTGTAAGTCCTTGACATTCTTCTGGGAAAGTGATAAAACGTCTTTTAGTTTAAGAGTAACCTGTTTATATTTCTTTGAAAGTAACTCTTTACACTTGCCAAAAGATTGTCGATCTTAAACCCTCTCACATAACCACGATAAAATAGATCCGGTAATTATCTTTGCCCTTGATTGGGTTTGCGATCAAATTGACATTACAGTTTTAAATGAATGCCGATAACAGAGATATGGACAGTTTGAATTTCATCAGATGTCAAACAGTGATGACGTTTTTCAACGAAGGGCGACAACAAGTCTGAGTTGAACGAGGAAATTAAAGAAAAAAGTATTTCCTTCTCTTCACAGAATTCGCTAATTGTGTGTGTGTGTTAGAAAATGTAACTGTCTTACGCGTGAAGGTGAAGGTTATGCGTGTGCGCGTCTTCTTTTTGTTTTTGACTTCCTGGTTCAGAAAATGAAAGTACAAAAGGGTATCTGGTATTTATAAATGTTCAACATTCGTGTCTAGTACACACGCAATGCTTACACAAGTTCAGGTGGGCGTTCTAGTACACGAACAAGATCTCTGTGCGAAATAAAAATGTAGGTAAACAGTAATGAGTAATGCAGTCTGACCGCTTCTTGAATCGAGGGGTCACTCGTGTACTGCAAAGATTATCTCCCCTCTCAAACCTGTTTCATGTATTCAATGCTCTCGCTCTACTGACAGAATTCAGGAAACAAAAATAGATCGCGTTCTCTCCCCACAGTTGCACGCATTTAGAAAGTAATACACAAATAAAATTCAACGAATTTATTGACAGACTGGTCACTGTGTATTGTTCCCCTTTGTAGAAATTGCTATGTTGCTTTGCGTCATGTTACATGTTCATTCCTGTACGAAACCGCGGATATATTTATCACGTCTCTCTCCAGGCACTGTGATCGTCCTGTGCACTGATAAGAAATGTTTTGAGCTTAGCCAAACATCTGTACATACCGGTGAATAAAAATCGACTGTTGACTGTGAACAACTTAATAACTTCACTTGAAGTTATGAGGCCATGGCATCATACACAGGTCATTATTTTAGTCAGAGTAATCACGTGTAATCATTTGATAATTCTAAAGCAAACACTTTTACATAAAGTTACTGTCTAACAGTAATCCAGCCAACCTTATCACTGAGACAGGCGAGCGCGCAGGCTTGTTGTAGAAAAAGTTACTCCGTCTAGTTAATAATTCTAAATTTATAAAAGATTTTGAAATATTATTTAAATTATATGTACATTGTAATTGTGATACT
The DNA here is from genome assembly GCA_028829895.1 of Sinotaia quadrata. Lineage (NCBI taxonomy): Eukaryota > Metazoa > Mollusca > Gastropoda > Architaenioglossa > Viviparidae > Sinotaia > Sinotaia quadrata. The sequence goes on from CM054178.1 coordinate 3,432,736, forward strand.
TGTCTGAATTTGAAAACCCGAATCGATCTAGTCAATTTCTTGACTCTGGAATGATCGTTAAACTGTGGAATGATGGTTATAGAGTTAGCTCTACATTGTAGTTCTCGTTAAACTGTGCAAAAGTGTGCATTGAAGGCCATAGTGTTAGCTCTACATTGTAGTTCTCGTTAAACTGTGCATTGAAGGCCATAGTGTTAGCTCTACATTGTAGTTCTCGTTAAACTGTACATTGAAGGCCATAGTGTTAGCTCTATATTGTAGTTCTTGTTAAACTACACCGCCAATTATACTGTTCTAATAGTGACTATATTGCAGACTCTTCTACTGAGTCATTACATTTCATATTATCTTATTAATGTTTACATTTGTATCAACGCTGGTCTGCTAGTGATTATACTGTGGAATTTTTTTTGCCGACAGTTAAATTAATTTATAAGTAAATTACGTGCTAGTAAATATATTGCTAGTAACACCGACACACACGTTTTGAGATCGACGTTAGAGTCTGACCTATCGCACAATACTTATACATATCATGCGAGACTCGTACTTTCAAACAGTGTTTTGCGAAAAGTGCATAACTCTTGTTTGATTTAAGTCAAGTCATCTGTTTTAAGATACATTTGATACATCAATGAAGATTTAATGGTATCATATCACCAGCTGAATCAGCCATTATATTCAATAAAGGATTTTCTTATCACTGATATTCTTTCTAAACAAAATACGCGAATATAATTATACTATCGAATGAGAGACAAACAAATTTATCCCACCTTAACACGTGCACATGAAAATTATTCCTTCACAAAAGGAAACCTTACACTTTATGATCTTTTGTACATTTTTGTCAGAAATCCTGTTAGTCTTACCGTTTTGAGAGACTGAAGTCTGGAAGTCAATAATAGATCAGTGCGACAAACTGCCACGTCGTGTCCGAGTACAGGTCTACCAACATGAACACCTGCTGAAACACAGCCATCCAGGATGTGAATTAAAAGTTAGGAGAAAAAAAATCAACACAACCCGTTAAAACAGCTTGAAACCGTTCTCTTGAGCCCTACTTTCAAAATTAGGTCACTATATACAAATACACAATTAGGTCACTATATATACAAACAAAATTAGGTCACTATTTATAAATACAAAAGCATGCGGTGATCAAACAACATCAGAGACTGACGTCAGCATCCAGATAAAATCTTGTTTATATGAATTGAAAGCTTAGATAAAATATAATGTAACTGACACATTAACTGTCCGTGTTGTTCTTAACGTGTTTTATATCGTCCCCCCTCTATGTGTCTTTCCAGGGCGTGTACATTCATCAGTGTGTTGATAAAAATTTCTGCTGAATTTATTGTTTGCACACATTGATGGACAACGTATATTCACACACACTCACACACAAAAATACATAAACAAGCACATATGATAGTTATACACACACTTAAACACACAAATATAGTCACACATACTTGATTATGCAATTATATGCACATTAACACGCACACACTATTATGTACATTAAAATTACCCCACTAAATCACACATATTTACACACATACGTAAATTAATTTCTAAATATTTACTGATGCAGTACTTACTATAACATATAATTACGTGCATTCATACAATCACACACACATTTACATACACACTGCAATCCAAATCCACACTCACAAACACGTACAGAGAGCTATATTTGCACGCACAGACATGTATTGAAACCTATACACTCTTTCAACGAAAATAAGAATAGCAGTCTTCGTACAGTGAGCTGAGTGTGAAATGCAATATCTTCAATAAACCGCTCATTGAAACTTTCCTCTGTTTAGCACTGTAGTAGTGCTGGACCCAGTACAAAGAAAATAAGACATGAGTAAATTTAAATAAATTAAGATATGAGTAAATTTAAAACAAAATAAGACATGAGTAAATTTAAAACAAATTAAGACATGAGTAAATTTAAAACAAAATAAGACGTGAGTAAATTTAAAACAAAATAAGACGTGAGTAAATTTAAAACAAAATAAGACGTGAGTAAATTTAAAACAAAATAAGACATGAGTAAATTTAAAACAAAATAAGACGTGAGTAAATTTAAAACAAAATAAGACATGAGTAAATTTAAAACAAAATAAGACATGAGTAAATTTAAAACAAAATAAGACATGAGTAAATTTAAAACAAAATAAGACATGAGTAAATTTAAAACAAAATAAGACATGAGTAAATTTAAAACAAACACACATATCGCTCTTTTGTGTTCCATCGAGTATTAAATATATATTTTTTCTGTAGTAAATATAAACTGATTAACTCTTACTATTTTCTGTAGTAAATATAAACTGATTAACTCTTACTATTTTCTGTAGTAAATATAAACTGATTAACTCTTACTATTTTCTGTAGTAAATATAAACTGATTAACTCTTACTATTTTCTGTAGTAAATATAAACTGATTAACTCTTACTATTTTCTGTAGTAAATATAAACTGATTAACTCTTACTATTTTCTGTAGTAAATATAAACTGATTAACTCTTACTATTTTCTGTAGTAAATATAAACTGATTAACTCTTACTATTTTCTGTAGTAAATATAAACTGATTAACTCTTACTATTTTCTGTAGTAAATATAAACTGATTAACTCTTACTATTTTCTGTAGTAAATATAAACTGATTAACTCTTACTATTTTCTGTAGTAAATATAAACTGATTAACTCTTACTATTTTCTGTAGTAAATATAAACTGATTAACTCTTACTATTTTCTGTAGTAAATATAAACTGATTAACTCTTACTATTTTCTGTAGTAAATATAAACTGATTAACTCTTACTATTTTCTGTAGTAAATATAAACTGATCAACTCTTACTATTTTCTGTAGTAAATATAAACTGATCAACTCTTACTATTTTCTGTAGTAAATATAAACTGATCAACTCTTACTATTTTCTGTAGTAAATATAAACTGATCAACTCTTACTATTTTCTGTAGTAAATATAAACTGATTAACTCTTACTATTTTCTGTAGTAAATATAAACTGATTAACTCTTACTATTTTCTGTAGTAAATATAAACTGATTAACTCTTACTATTTTCTGTAGTAAATATAAACTGATTAACTCTTACTATTTTCTGTAGTAAATATAAACTGATTAACTCTTACTATTTTCTGTAGTAAATATAAACTGATTAACTCTTACTATTTTCTGTAGTAAATATAAACTGATTAACTCTTACTATTTTCTGTAGTAAATATAAACTGATTAACTCTTACTATTTTCTGTAGTAAATATAAACTGATTAACTCTTACTATTTTCTGTAGTAAATATAAACTGATTAACTCTTACTATTTTCTGTAGTAAATATAAACTGATTAACTCTTACTATTTTCTGTAGTAAATATAAACTGATTAACTCTTACTATTTTCTGTAGTAAATATAAACTGATTAACTCTTACTATGTTCTGTAGTAAATATAAACTGATCAACTCTTACTATTTTCTGTAGTAAATATAAACTGATCAACTCTTACTATTTTCTGTAGTAAATATAAACTGATCAACTCTTACTATTTTCTGTAGTAAATATAAACTGATTAACTCTTACTATTTTCTGTAGTAAATATAAACTGATTAACTCTTACTATTTTCTGTAGTAAATATAAACTGATTAACTCTTACTATTTTCTGTAGTAAATATAAACTGATTAACTCTTACTATTTTCTGTAGTAAATATAAACTGATTAACTCTTACTATTTTCTGTAGTAAATATAAACTGATTAACTCTTACTATTTTCTGTAGTAAATATAAACTGATTAACTCTTACTATTTTCTGTAGTAAATATAAACTGATTAACTCTTACTATTTTCTGTAGTAAATATAAACTGATTAACTCTTACTATTTTCTGTAGTAAATATAAACTGATTAACTCTTACTATTTTCTGTAGTAAATATAAACTGATTAACTCTTACTATTTTCTGTAGTAAATATAAACTGATTAACTCTTACTATTTTCTGTAGTAAATATAAACTGATTAACTCTTACTATTTTCTGTAGTAAATATAAACTGATTAACTCTTACTATTTTCTGTAGTAAATATAAACTGATTAACTCTTACTATTTTCTGTAGTAAATATAAACTGATTACTGTTATCGAACCATTTACCGGAGTACTTGCACATTTCCAGGAAATAGCAACTCAGCCAATGTACGCACTGTCCGCTGAGTTCGTTCTATAAATAGTTGAACACACATTGTATCCTGCGTACACCTTGAGCATCTCAAAATTAGTAAACTTTTCTAAGCTGAAAATAACTCACTCATCTTCCATCAAACATAACTTTTCAACCTTAAAGCGATTACTTGCTGTAACAATGCACCTTTTGTGTGCCACAGGACAACGATAAACTAGATCCGCTATTTCAGTTTATATTCATTACGCTTAAAATCGGGCATTAGTATATTTACTAAATTCCATCAAATTCCCAAACCGCGACAACACATTGGAAATTGTTCTGATTGCAGCAACAGCTTAGTGATGTCATAGAAACCGCAAAATGTTGAGGAGGAAGGAGGAAAATTGAAACATCTTCAGCGACTTTCCTGTTTGATATTTATTTTTCTTCTACAGAGAGTGCTAGAGTAAGTGTGCTAGAGTAGAGTGCTAGAGTAAGTGTGCTGGAAGTAGTGTAGAGAGTGATAGAGTAAGTGTGATGGAAGTAGTGTAGAGAGTGATAGAGTAAGTGTGCTGGAGTAGAGTGCTAGAGTAAGTTTGCTGGAAGTAGTGTAGAGAGTGCTAGAGTAAGTGTGCTGGAAGTAGTGTAGAGAGTGCTAGAGTAGGTGTGCTGGCATTAGTGTAGAGAGTGCTAGAGTAAGTGTGCAGGCATTAGTGTAGAGAGTGCTAGAGTAAGTGTGCAGGCATTAGTGTAGAGAGTGCTAGAGTAAGTGTGCTGGAGTACAGTGCTAGAGTAAGTGTGCTGGAAGTAGTGTAGAGAGTGCTAGAGTAAGTGTGCTGGCATTAGTGTAGAGAGTGCTAGAGTAAGCGTGCAGGCATTAGTGTAGAGAGTGCTAGAGTAAGTGTGCTGGAGTAGAGTGCTAGAGTAAGTGTACTGGAGTAGAGTGCTAGAGTAAGTGTGCTGGAGTAGAGTGCTAGAGTAAGTGTGCTGGAGTAGAGTGCTAGAGTAAGTGTGCTGGAAGTAGTGTAGAGAGTGCTAGAGTAGGTGTGCTGGCATTAGTGTAGAGAGTGCTAGAGTAAGTGTGCTGGAGTAGAGTGCTAGAGTAAGTGTGCTGGAAGTAGTGTAGAGAGTGCTAGAGTAGAGTGCTAGAGTAAGTGTGCTGGAAGTAGTGTAGAGAGTGCTAGAGTAGGTGTGCTGGCATTAGTGTAGAGAGTGCTAGAGTAAGTGTGCAGGCATTAGTGTAGAGAGTGCTAGAGTAAGTGTGCAGGCATTAGTGTAGAGAGTGCTAGAGTAAGTGTGCTGGAGTAGAGTGTTAGAGTAAGTGTGCTGGAAGTAGTGTAGAGAGTGCTAGAGTAAGTGTGCTGGCATTAGTGTAGAGAGTGCTAGAGTAAGTGTGCAGGCATTAGTGTAGAGAGTGCTAGAGTAAGTGTGCTGGAGTAGAGTGCTAGAGTAAGTGTACTGGAGTAGAGTGCTAGAGTAAGTGTGCTGGAGTAGAGTGCTAGAGTAAGTGTGCTGGAGTAGAGTGCTAGAGTAAGTGTGCTGGAAGTAGTGTAGAGAGTGCTAGAGTAGGTGTGCTGGCATTAGTGTAGAGAGTGCTAGAGTAAGTGTGCAGGCATTAGTGTAGAGAGTGCTAGAGTAAGTGTGCAGGCATTAGTGTAGAGAGTGCTAGAGTAAGTGTGCTGGCATTAGTGTAGAGAGTGCTAGAGTAAGTGTGCTGGCATTAGTGTAGAGAGTGCTAGAGTAAGTGTGCAGGCAGTAGTGTAGAGAGTGCTAGAGTAAGTGTGCTGGCATTAGTGTAGAGAGTGCTAGAGTAAGTGTGCAGGCATTAGTGTAGAGAGTGCTAGAGTAAGTGTGCTGGCATTAGTGTAGAGAGTGCTAGAGTAAGTGTGCAGGCATTAGTGTAGAGAGTGCTAGAGTAAGTGTGCAGGCATTAGTGTAGAGAGTGCTAGAGTAAGTGTGCTGGCATTAGTGTAGAGAGTGCTAGAGTAAGTGTGCAGGCAGTAGTGTAGTGCTAGAGTAAGTGTGCTGGAAGTAAGTGTGCTGGAGGTAGAGTGCTAGAAAAAGGTGCAGGCAGTAGTGTAGATTCGGTAGAGAAAGTGTGCAGGCAGTAGAGTGCGCTAAGTAAGAGTGTTAGCAGTAGTGTGTGCGCTAGAGTAAGTGTGCAGACAGTAGAGTCGTTAGAGTAGGTGTACTGGCAGTAGTGTGTGCGCTAGAGTAAGTGTGCTGGCAGTAATGTAGAGTGTGAGCTCGAGTATGTAGCAGTATGTCTTGAGTGAGTCACGTGCTTCCGTGTCATAAAGTGTGGTGAAATGCGTGTGTATGTCTTCCTTGTGTTCCTTGGGTGTGTAAGTGTAAGTGATCTTTAGCGGTTACACCTGGAGGTTCTTTTTTTAATTTAAGCAGTTTCCTTTCTTCCACCAGACATCTTATCACGTGACCTCCTGCATAATATGACACGAACTCGTCAAGGGCTGAGGGGAAGGGGGCGCAGCGACCGGTACTTTACTTCAGAAAAGAGTAGATTCCAACTTTGCTACACAGGCCATCAAAAAACAAAACGGAAAAGCAATGCATTTACATCAGTAGTCCCCATCTCGATGTCCGAAGACAACATTTCGCCCACTACGGGGTGTGAAAAGTAGTGCTGTTGTTAAGTTGTTCCATCCAATTTTTCGTCACTCATTTTACATTTTGTAAAATCGTTTAATACAGAACTGATCTTGTTGACGTCACAAATGAAGAAATCTCTTGTGCAGTTCCCACATATAAGAAAATGGCATGTGACAGGGATTTGAACCCTTTATCACTGGTTATCTAAATTTAGAAACTTCTGGAGCAATTGGAAAATATATTTCATCGATTCATCATCATTGAGCCTGTGGTCACGTGTTTGTGAATCTTTTTATTGCCATTTAGTAACAAACTGGCTTCACTGATTGCAAATTAGAAGAGAATAAGTGGAATTAGAGCCTGTGGTCACGTGTTTGTGAATCTTTTTATTGCCATTTAGTAACAACACTGGCTTCACTGATTGAAAATCTCATTTAAGTTAGAAGAGAAGAAGTTGAATTAGAGACTGTAGACTTTTAAAATGATATTGCTTTAATTTCTCATGCAACAGTTGATAGTTTTGGGAATCTGGTTAAATGATAATGGTTTTCTGTTTAAGTGTAAATTTACAAATGACATCTTATGTCATTCCCATTTATCTATGTGAAACTCTTTCTCAATGATGAAGGTCGATTCCACTGATTTAAATATCTAAACAAAGAAAGGAATGATTGGCATTTCATTAATCATTGGTCATTGTTTTGCATTTATGCATGCACTTGCTTTGTGACGACTCAGTAATTAATTGAACACAGGTTACAACTAGCATATTTGAATGTTAACGTTCATCGACAAAATACTTACCGATTTATAAATGTTGAATATTGTGTCTAGTATACTACATATTAATAAATGTTCAAACAATTGTGTCTACTTGTGACGCTAAAGCCATTTAGTTAATGATGTTATATGGTGGAGAATTTTCCCATATATTTTATATAAATTTTCATGTTACAATTTACATTGAATGCTACTTGTAGTTTGAACGACGTTGCATCATGTTTGTTTCGGCAGTGAGGTCCTGAACGAATGAGTCGTGCAAGGTGGCAGATTTACTGACCGGTTATTAGTACTTGATCAGATAGGTGAACAAGTGTTTGTTTTTTAAATTTGTGTGATCAATGACCGATAAACGAGCAAGGGATTAATTTGCGGCGTGTGTGGTCGGGAGTTGTTGTGAAAGACATAATAGTATTAGCTCTAAGTAATTGGCCAGGTCGGGAGTTGTTGTGAAAGACATAATAGTATTAGCTCTAAGTAATTGGCCAGGTCGGGAGTTGTTGTGAAAGACATAATAGTATTAGCTCTAAGTAATTGGCCAGGTCGGGAGTTGTTGTGAAAGACATAATAGTATTAGCTCTAAGTAATTGGCCAGGTCGGGAGTTATTATGAAAGACATAATAGTATTAGCTCTAAGTAATTGGCCAGATCGAAGGCGTGTCTAACAGACACAGGTGTGATTTCAAGGGGAATAAAAGTGATAGAAAGTTTTACTCTTTACTCATTTCTTCAATCATCTCTTGGGGTAAGCTTTTCGAAACTGGGTCCCTCCCTAAATTGGGTTGTACATACAGCTGGTAATCTGAACTTGTCACCACCAACTTGTTAACACAAAACTGGAAATGGAACTGGACAAGGAACTGGTTTGAAGCATTGCAGAATAGACATGTGCATGTGTCGGCGGTCTCCTAACAAATGTGCTGTAAGTCTATTATGTTACTATCTTTATCATAACGTTATAACACTGTTATAACTCCAGACTATAATAGTCCGGAAGAATAGAGATATACAGTTGCCTCACTAAATTAATAAATATTATAGAAGTTTTATTTACAATTCAATTTGTCATCTAGACTCATATGAAAATGCAAAAATAAAAATTTACAATACTTAATAATTAAGTTACAGGAAAATCACTACCAGCATCTTTCAAAAAGAGTTTAGTTTTACATGATTAATTTACAACTTTTCCAGACATAACTTCTCACCGTTTGTTAGGTTGATGTTGCTGTTTTCTTGCCACTCCTGTTGGTCGGGGGTTTTTTTGTTTTTTTTCCCTTTTTACTTAAAATAAATTTATTTTATTTGTTATTTTTTTAAAACCCAAACACCCTTTCTTTCTTTCCATTTTTCCTCTTTTTGTCTTTTATTGTCCTTTTTCTTTTATATTATTTAACACTTCTACTTATCTTATGTTTTTATGAGCCCTATTTTTCTTTCATTTATGTTTTCTTTTCACTTGTTGTTTATTCTGTTTTTTCTATTTTATTTCTTTGTTTTGGTTTTTTTAAATGTTACTTTTATATTTGTCTAATTATATAATTTGTTTTGTTTTGTTTATTTCTATTACTTTGTACATTGTTATTTCCTTATTTATTTGTCAAGTTGTGCTGCTTATTTTGTATATTTTGACATTATATTTAGGTGGCCCTCCCAATCATAACTTTAGTCGACTAGTCCTAAGGTTTCCCTTGGACGTGGTGGGGCGGTAGGGGCATCACTGGGGGTGCAGACGGAATATAAAAAAAGGACAGACCTCCTGGGTGCAATGGGGTTGGGATGAAATAATAAATACATATTTACGTTACAATACAACACATCTCTTATTACTACAACTTATACATGCCCAACGTACAACAATAACAACGGCGGCATCCACAATCAACAATGACAACCACAGCAACAACAAAGGAAACAAAATTCCTTCAAAATATAGGTCCCAACCGGGGGAAAAAAACATTGGTTTATAATCCGACACTAGCTCCCAACTCATACCCAGTGAGTGACTAAGTGGAGGCAGATTACCGGCACCGGTTTTTTTTTGGGCGGGAGTTATAGGTCTGGGAATAAATTATAAATCAAGGTTTGGGGGGGTGGGTTAAATTTCACACTGGAACCAGAGCACCCGTGACTACAGTGTGGCTTGAACTTGCTCTATGCGGCATTATGATGACAACTAGGACATAATACATATTACTTATTTTTTCTAAAATATTGTTAAAATATTTATTAAAATTCTTGTTATGAACTCTTCAATCTTGCGTATTTATTAGAGAAAAGTAATTTCTATCGTTTGTTATCGTAGTCTGAAGTGATAATCATAATGATTACGTCTTGTTCTCTGTTTGTCTAATCATAATTGTTGTACATCCATTTCATAAAATTGATTGTCAGCTTATAACTGAGTGGAGGACGTGAGTCAATTTGGCGGCGTACTTGTATACCGGCGTAACAGTTACAGATATACATATATAACCAGTGACCCACACTCTGTATCGGCACTTGTAGATTTCTTATATCATAAATAATTACACATATTTGATATAATTCATTATTACAAAGTCACCAAGAGTACAGCGTCGACACACATAAATAGTCAAGAAGCTGAATCTTCGGTTGACTCAAAATTTATTCGCTCAAAATAGATTTTTATGTGTGCAAGTCAATGTCCATACCCACCCGCTGATCAGGTAATAAGGGTTAGAACTAAAATTATCATTGTACACATTGTCTCTAATCAACTCACCATTCATTTTTTGTAATTTAATCTTCCACTCTTCTCTCCCACCCTGGTCACACTTACCCTATTTTCTTCATCCTTCTGTCTACTCCCCTGCTCACTTACAAAAATAAATATACCATAAAAAAAACACTTTGAACTGGTGAAACTGTAAATCAAAACATGGACACCTTTCCAATCACACAACATAGTGAAACCTCCGTTTTTATTTTAGGTCACGTATTATAATAAGACGATTCCTCTTTAGTCACGTGTTCATATTCTCTGAACACTGGAGCGCTGTATAGAGATGTCTCTGCAGTGCCAGTCTGCAGTGTGTCATAATTGTGCACTGTCTCGCTTACGTCCTTGGAGACCATTTGACTCTCAGGCGGTGAAACTGTCAGAACATAAATAGGAATTTTTAAAATTGTCGTTTTGTGCCAGTGTGTGTTCGTATGTGTGGAAATATCCAGTGTTTTATATAATTCAATAAATATAAATTGTCTCACAATAACTTACTTTCAATATAGCAAAGAAAACGAATTAACTAAAACAACAATTAATAATCAGCATCCCTCTAAAAATAAGAAGTATTACTTGTGGATTATATATTATAATGCGACATAAGACAAAGTGATCCTGCATACATAAATACGAAGAAAAACGTCAGTGACACAACATTCATTTATTGTTATTGTAGATAACACAATATATCATGGGCAAATGGTGTGTTCAGAATGGAGAAAGTATTGTGTACACTTGTTTATAATCAGTTTTTCTTACATTATCTTTAATGCATATTAATATTACTCACTGCATTCCTGTGGTTTGACCGGTAGCTCCACCGAACCGGAAGTAGTATTCTGCTTCCTTTTACGCCTTATCCGCCTAGCAACATTCAGATGCAGAGTAAACATCAGGGTCGTGGTACTAAACAACATTCAGATACAGATAAGCTGTAAACATATTTTTGTAAAGAAAGGAAGACAGAATCCTATGTGTGGATGGAAGCTTGAATTCAGTCCTGCCCTTAGGTCAACTGAATAACCTTTAAATAGGGAAGTAAACCCAAGCCGTATGTTTTTCCCAAACGACACATGCCAGGTGTGTAGCGGAAGCCCAGATTTCGAAGTAGTGTAAATCTTAAAGTCTGTTTGAATGACAAGCCAAAAGGCTTTGGGAAAAGAGTGTATGAGATTTTTAAAGGAAATCGGTAGGCTATTGTTAAGATTACTTGGATCCTTGGTTTCGCAGAATGAAAGTAGAGCTGCATTTACAATATTTTGTTATTAATAATTTTGTGTAGAATGTAATCATGATACATTGACATGTATAATTAATTCATGTTTATTTCAGGGTAGTGAGATTGTGCTCAGAGAAAGTGATTAGCCTTTATTTAGAGAGCACTAAGTAGTTAATGCTAGCAATCTCTGATTACTGTATTTATAAATTGCAGGAATTTTGACAAATATTTGGAGGTTTTCATTTTGGTAGCATTGCTTCTATTGTTGGCAAGTTTGCTGGTTCATTGGTTCATGAAAATGCCATATTGCGTAGCTTAGGAGGGAAGTCTGCATAGACTCAGCCAGTGACAACATAGACTCCACCAGTGTAACTAAGTGAAAATAGTACATTGGCCAGGAGTGTGAGAACGATGTATAACCCTGTAGGAACTATTTGGAACGTTGTGCAAATCTTTGTTATTGGAGAATAAACTATATGAACTTGGAGGGGAAAACATAACTAGGCTAACTTTTCTCTGATATATATTATGAGCATTGAGCTATGTGTATTTTGTAATTGATTGTTGTTTTATTTTCTTTATTTGTTTAATTTTTCTTTTATATAAATATTTTATTAATTTTCGTCTGTCTTGTGTCATTTCTTACCATCTTCATTTCATGTAAAATTCACTTAATCAGAGACATCATGTCTGTTATCATGTCGATCTTCGTGTCGGTATATCCATCTGTTTATCCATCCGTCCGAGTCTCTTTGTCCTATATGTAAGGAATCTTTCCTCGGGGGGGGGGGGGGGCGCTGTAACAAGCTAACGGAGTGACTCACCTCAAATTGTTGTGTATTTCGTGATGTCCATCATATGGGGGAGGGTACCAACAATCCATAAGTCCACATCATGATCATTATAAGATCTCATCAGTTTTGTTTGGAAGCTTTGCTTCTAATTTTATCTTTACTATATTTTTTTTATGAAGTGCTGGTGACGTTATCCTTAAAATCCTTAAAATCGTCAAATCAAGTGGATTGTGAAAGGGTTTCATCTTTCACACTTTACATGTCTTTCCCTTAAATTTCAGGCACTTCAACTGGTTTAATGAAATAACTGTGGATAGTAATGCATTCCAGCAGAAAGCAACAATTCGTCACAATTTATATTTGCGTTAAAAATATCATGTTTGACATGACATTTATAATTTATGACTTTGAAGAAGAAATGATATCAGAATGCTTTACCAATGACTATAACGATGATTGATATACATATTATCAGACAAAAAGAAAGTGAATAATAAAACTCAACATAGAAAGGAGAACGCAAAACAGAAGGAATGAATGTATTTGAAAACAAAAGAAGAATTAAGATAAGAAGAAGAAGAAACCGATGACGATAGCGACAATGGTGATGATGAAGTTAGTGATCTCGATGGTGGCAATGGAAGAACTTGTTATTAATATCGTTACAGTAAAGCTAAATGTATTCAAACGGACGGATTGAAAGTGTGATAGTTAGTAAACAAACAGATACAACAGTAATAAATATACCATAAAATGAAGACAATTCCAACAGCAGTCAACAACACCGCACATGGAACTACGGCTGCGACAATAGTGGGAACTGAAACTTTGGCAGCTGTTAATAAAACAAATAAATATCCCACACTTCATAAGCAAGTGTCCGTATTAATTTGTACTTTCATCATCAAAAGCCAATACTTCATAAGTAGTTGCAGTAGAAGTAGTACCAGTAGGAAAGAAAGACAGAAATGAAAAAGCATAGAACAAATTGAAATAAATCGATTAAACGTTCTCTATTCATGCATGTTAAAGTAACGGTCTTCAGTCTTTATTGAGGAGAGATTATAAGAAAAAAAGAAGACAGAAATTGGTACCCGGCGAAATTCGAACCCGAGGCGCTTCGAGTTGAGAAAAATGAGATCTTGCGAACCACTGCACCTTGCAAGTGTGACTTACTGTTATATGTAGAGAGTAAAGTAGCTAGGCAGATACATAGATAAACAGACAGGCAGAGAGATAGGTAGATAGATAGGCAGATACATAGATAAACAGACAGGCAGAGAGATAGGTAGATGATAAATTGCCATGTATAATTAATTCATGTTTATTTTACGTTAGTGAGATGGATGGATGAATGGAGACAGATAGACTGACAGAAAGACAGAGGACAGAGCAGTCCGAAAGTGACTCCACTTTTTAATTGTATTGCATCGAATTCCGCAAAAGTGAAAACAAAAGTCACGTTTACTTTATTGGTCATTTGCATAAATGGTAATGCAAAGTCGGAAAGAATAATAAATTTACCACTGACTGTATTATACGTATCTGGCAGGATGAGAAATCTTAGGGAAAAAAACTTATTGTTTGTTTTCTCTGCCGTCTTTACATGCGACGTAATGATTGTGTGTGTGGTGCGGCAATAGAAAAAAAAGGTAACCTACAGTCTGAAAGTCTGGAGTGCATTGAATATGGAGTACTCTGTAAATTTGGAGTGCAGTGTATGTGGAGTACTCTGTAAGTTCGGAGTGCAGTGAATATGGAGTACTCTGTAAGTTTGGAGTGCAGTGTATGTGGAGTACTCTGTAAATTTGGAGTGCAGTGTATGTGGACTACTCTGTAAATTTGGAGTGCAGTGAATGTGGAGTACTCTGTAAATTTGGAGTGCAGTGTATGTGGAGTACTCTGTGTAAGTTTGTTTGGCATGTAAAACATCTCTCAGAGAAAGAAGAGATAGGAAGCGACAGGTGAATTAAAACGTGATATTTATAGATAAAGTGATAAATGTAAAAAGATCTAGCTCAGAGAATGCCTACGCGTTTTTAAACTGAGCAAGTGAAATTTTATGTAATTTTCTCGGAACCATATATTGAATAATTATAGATGATAAAGGACATTTTAACATAACTTTGCATGCAATATCCAAATTTGTGTTTTTTCCAACAGTGGTTAAATTGAACTCGAAAATATGAACTCTCCATTCTTATAACTTTAAAAAGCAATTTAATATTTTTTCTTTATTTTATGTCCTCACTTTATATTTAGCCTCTAATTTTCTATTTTACATTTAACTTTTTATGATATATGTATAATACTGTGATATAAATAAAACATATAAAATATATTTCTCAGTCGAAAATATTACCATTAAGTTATGTTGCAGATGTAGATTTCTACATATTATCTATACTTCTAGCAGAATGTTTAAGTTACACTTAAGACTTATTTTTCCTTTCCAAAAATATTCTCCTTAGGGATGAATACAGCCATTTGTTATAAATTTATAATAGTTTGTCTATAGCTGTAAATACATTTTAAACTTGCATATATATATATATATACAGAGAGAGAGAGAGAGAGAGAGAGAGAGAGAGAGAGAGAGAGAGAGAGAGAGAGAGAGAGAGAGAGGTTAATATACGTTAAATTCTTACTGTTTAAGTTGTATTAAAATACACAGTTACCTTTACATTATTTTTATTATAATATGATTACACTAATGTTTAAATACCGTTTAATATATACTTTAATTTCCATACAGGGATTTAAACAGGGAAATGTTTCGACTTCTACAAATATTTATAGAGTTATACATTAATGTTGAATTTCCATTTATTTATATTTTACCTTTACATAAATTTCCTTCATAGTGATCAACACACCCAAGCTCACAGAATCCGTTGTCGTAGCGACAGGCACTATTTTGACAGTTGCCACAATTTTCTTGACAGCTTTTGCCAAAGGTTCCTGGCTTGCACTCTACGTTGAAATTAACAAATAATATTTAATTGACATTCACTCTTGAAAGTGACTTCACAATAAATGCATCACATTTTAATATCTACTTTAACTTATATATTTCTTTGAAAATAATTATAACGATTATGATGACAAAAATAGTGATGATTTTTTAAGTAATAGAAGTGGTAGTAGTACTGTTCATCCCTTTTCATGACTGTTATCTTACCTCGATTTAAGAGATCCAAGCTTTTTTTCGGAGGATGTTGGCACTTCCGATAAGTGCTGGTTTTAGTAGTGGAGCGAGTCTGTGGTTTCCAGGTAGTTTATTCAGATATCATTCCAAATGAGGTGTTGAGTGTTAAGGCTTCAATCACTATAGGTAACACGTCTGTTTTAACATTTCGCAATCTCTGGATTTCTAATCTGAGATCGATGTATATTGCTAGTTTTGTCTTTCTTTAGTTATTATGTTTCTATCACTTGAACAACGACATAGATAATTGCAGCTGTTCTGTTAGTCTTATTGAGAACTACAATGCCTGGTCTTCGCGCAGGAATCACTCGATCTGATCTTATCTCTCAGTCATTTGGCTATTGTCTCGGTGACTGCTTCTGGTTGGTGCGTCCATTCTCCTCCTGGGATCTTCACACCTTAGTTCTCAAATCCAGATAATATAATATTATATTTGTTGTTTCATACATGTGTTTGCAGAGTTGTATTTGGAACAATATGAGATTTCATGAGTTTTGTTTTGTGTGATTTCGTGTTTAGTGCTCGATCTTGTACAGCTTTATGAGTGTTTCTGTTGATTTCAACCTGACACTTCCAACCATCTGTATGTTGCTTTCATCCTGACACTTCCAACCATCTATATGTTGATTTGTTTTATCGATGTTTCATTAGCCTGTTGCACTTACTGGCCAAGGAGAGGTTTTTTGGCTCCAAGTATCAGTTAATGTCTGTTTTGTTGTTTTGTTCCATGTTTCTTTTTCTATTGGTGGGGCTCGGTATAATCCACTCTTTTCTACTGTTTCTGCCAGTGATCCACATTTGTAGTTATTCCAGATGTGTTCACAAAGCCTATAACTTCTCCTTCAATGATATATTTTGTGACAAAGTAAATTTGCCCCTCCCTATTAATTGTTATTTAAGTTGCTAAATTGTCAGAGTGACCCGACCTTGGTGTTGTTTTGAAAGTGTCTGAGTTTGAAGTAAACAGCCTAAGGGAAGAATATTCTAGATTTGGTGGACTAGTGGAAACTGAGTGAGCAGTATTTTTACTATCCAATGATTATAATTTATGAGAACGATACTAGCCAATGGGCTGAGGTTAAGGAGTTTACTTGCAGTAAAGAATGTTACTGTCTATTCACTTTTGATTTTGAAGACAAAGAGAGAAGTCTGGCTTTAAGGCAGTCGTTAGCTTGATTGGTGAATTTAAACTGACTGATTGAGAAAGGGTGGACTTGACAACATTTCATACATTTTTCTATTGATATGTTATACTTGTGTTATGTAAAGATGTACTGTATAAGTTGATTTATTTACTACAAATGTTTGAACTAAGCTGCGCCCATGTGGTGTATTAATATGTGATATTGTTTGATACATTGTATTTATTGTACCACGTGTGTATGTGCAATAAAAATATTCCACTGTCTATAGCCATTAAATACCACTTTATATAGGAAAACATATGATAATGATTTACACATGCATAGTTTATTTACAGCGTGTAACGGTCAACTAATTGCTACAAACAGTGCATCATAACACAGAATGATATGTCGAGAAATAAATGTCGTATCGTGTACACGATATTTACAATTATGTTAACTAAATATGTGTAAACTTACGGGTGCTACAGTTTATCGGCTCCCAGCCAACCTGACATCCATGGGCACATAACCCTGTTTTGCGGTGACAAGAATGATCGCCATCACAGTTTACACAGATCTGAGAACACGATTCACCAAACCAACCGATCTGACATTCTGCAAACAGTACATTATATCCGTGGTTTAAATAGAACTCGCAGAAGAAAGCTTATTCAAAAATATTTAGTTTTAATCAAGTATTTTCTAAACATTTATTGAAACTTTATTCCCTCTTGAGTCACAGAACCAGGCCACAGCTTTTATATCATGGTCTTTAGCTACATTATTTGGTCACTTTCATTTCATTGTCGAGTCGCAAATGTGAGTCACTGCGTCGTTTCATTTTAATTTCAGTTATACAGATATTGGAGCGACTGCTTCATTTCATTGTCAATAGTAACAGTACTGATATTATTTAATTACCATGAATAACAGAATCACTTTTAGATAACGTCACACAAAGGATGGAGCAAAATTTCCACAAAACTGCGCACATTGACCAGTGCGTAAGCCACCTAGTAAAAGACGCATAATGGTTACGTCCGAGAAGACTAATTACAAGATATAACAAAATTTTAAAATAAATTAATGATTCTAATTGCAATAAATAAGATAACTGATGATGAGACATATAATATAAGTTTTAAACATGAAAAATAATTGGTATAAAAATAGAATTTGATGTTTTCTTTTTTAATGTATTAATCAAAAGTGTGACAGGAATGCAACTTAGTAAATAAAAATTATTATTGTTATTAAATGATCTTTCATAACTAATTACAAGTGATGATAAATTTAATTATTTTATTAATGATCCTCCAAAAGACACCACTTGCCCCTCACTCTGAGGATATACGGACGCTGAAATGTTTTCTCTATTCCACAACATAAAACGACACTTAATAATATTTCTGTGAGTGGAAATCGTCTTACTAAAGGAGAAGACAAGTCCGGTCTTTAATCTATATTTAGTGAGACCCCATCCACCCACTTTCTTCTCCAACATAAAGTTATCAGAATGCGTAAGAAGGTCAGTAAATGTATTAAATCATCAATCAAATATGCATATGACAAATACAATGAAATAGATTAATTGAAATCGATATTTAATAATCACTCATTTGGATGATTTTATGTATACACAGTCCATATATAAAATACAATTAATAATATGTAAATATAAATCACAGGCTAGTTCTACCAGAGAATAGAAATGGAGTTGTTAGAGGTAGGTGATTTTAGCAGTTTTACCTGTCCTGGATTAATTGCTTCCAAGTCTTCATTTGCTTTTGCAACAATGTCAAGAAGTCCTTGTCAACACGTCTCCATCCTCCACAGTGAAAAACTCTGACACATTACTTCCTTTCTAACCAGCTTGAGCACTCTCTTCGCTCAGTCAGTTCCTTCGAGTGGTATATGATTACTGCAATTCTGGTAACTTCAATGTAATGGAATTTTCAAAAGGTACTCGGCACATTTTGCCACGCAACATCAAAAGTGTATAGTGTACTCCCTTACACTTACACACACTGCAATAAATGTTTCCACATCTTTCTGGGTCATTCAGGTTTATAACCAGTGAACAGTTGAAAGGTAACTGGAAACTCGAAAGGCTACTTGCTTACTGTAAATCATAATTAAGGAGAAAATATAAGTTTCCCGTTTATTACTAAAGAACTCCAGTCTTTCGTACATTCCAGTCTCATCATACAATTTCCTGCAACAGTATTTATTAGCCTGATACATGCACATGGCATAATAAATACAGCACATCAAAACAGTGTCAAATTTCAACACACCAAATGCAAACAGCTTAGTTCAAACATTTGTGAAAATAAAAGTCACCTCACATAGTACATCTCTACACAAATATAACATACCAATAGCAAAATGCCTGAAATATTTCTAAGTCCATTCTTACTCAACCAATCATTTTAACTCACCATCTAGCTAATGGCCGCCTTTCAAAAAACAAACTTTTTTTTCTTGCCATTTCAAATTCAAAGTGATCAGAGAATAGAATTTTCTACAGCACGTAAACTTTTTAATCTCAGCCCATTGGCTGGTCCCACTCTTGTAAATCATGACTGTTAGATAAAAAAATGTACAAGTATCCTCCTTTCTGCTTTCATTTCAACGTTTGATTTCAGCATCCTGATTTACTGATTGTAAATTGCTACGACCGACCATGGTAACGGCGGGAAGTGGTGTGTAAGTTTAAGAATACACTACACTCCATTGATGTATGGCGACCAGATATTCTGATTACCTGAGCAATTTCTAGTGTAGAGAAGTTGTTGGAAATTGCTACATTTATTATTCTAATTGAAAGAGTTGACACGCAAAAAGAAACGTCAGGTTAACTGGAGAGAATAAGTATCGGAACAGTGTTTTAGAAGTAGCGGAACAGTGTTTTCCAATGTGCAAGTGGAGCACGTGGAGCTGACATAATAATGGCTGACAATAAACCTGTGTCTTTATTGTAAAGGCGTGCATTGAGACAGGAGTTAAACTAGATTTTGTAAAAAAAAACACCTATTATCGCTATATCTACTAATTCCATTTCTGTTCTCTGATAAGACTATCCTGTGATTTGTGTGGACATAATTCTTGTTGTATTGTATTTTACTATAAAAATGTGAAACAAAGAAAATTATTCAAACATAGCTTCATGATAATGTTTATGTCAAATAATCTAGTTCACTGTATTTATCATAATAATGTACATTTGATTTAATAAATTTATTCCCATCACTTGTAATTAGGGTTGGATGATTAATTAATTAATAATAATCATATCCATTAACTAAGTGGCGTTGACGTCACATGTCCCAATATTTAAAGTAGTCATTTTCAATCATTGTGTTCTGTAGCAGTATAAACACTACTGCCGGGTCACCTTCACGTTTAAAATAAACAAAATCATCTCCTAATCAGAATAATGTCTGGAACTGAATATGGGAAGACACACATCACTCGTACCGTCACATAAGGGTGGGGCAAAATTCCTTTGGCATTGAACACACTGACCGGTGACTGTATTACAAGGAAAAGACTCGCAGTGTCCACATGTCCGGTTGCAGTTCTGTCCATAGGTGTTGTGACTGCAAGCTTAAGATAAGGCACTTTGTTACTTGTTAGCATAACAAAATACGAAGCCGTTCAAAAACACAAATGACACACTCAACCAGAAGTGCTTTTAATCAGGCGTGTGAATTAACAATACATTATGCAAAGTGTCATTGTCTCGTTATTCATTTTACATAGGCTTTAGGCTACATGTGAATTAACCATATATATATATACATATATTCAAAATGTCCTTGTTTTGTTATTTTCTTACAGAAACAGAATGTTTCCGAAATGCTACCACTGCTCGAAACTTATCCCAAAGTCAACATTTTATTTTTATAATTCGGTTATTTAGTCAATGGAACAAATATACAAAGTTTTGCCTTGTACTGCAGTATAACACTAACATACATACATGAACGTATACGCACACACACGCATACACACAAAGAGCAAATGAGTACATTTGTCACAGAGTGGTGGCTGATACCCAGTTTGACAGCCATTTGGGCAGTGGCCGATGACTGGGTCGCAGGAAACAATTGGCGATGCGCAAAACCCACATGTAGCGTTGCAATTTTGACCGTAATTACCAATGGGACACACTGCAACAGATTTATAATTTAAATGTATTTTAATCTAGGTCGTCTATTATATTTTCAGCTATGAGAGTATAGAATAAAAGCGCATGTTTACAGTTGAAACAAATGTTAAATTTATTCTCACTGTGATTTTTAGAATGTCAAATTACTCCAGTTTTATAAAACAAGATGGCTGGCAATCTAAAATAATATATACTACTTAATTTGTGCACAGCAATAATATTTTCAGGCGCGGTAGTGAAACTTATATTGGAACAGTTTTATATGGTTTCTCGCTAACTCTGATTGCACAAGACTGATGTCCACCCCGGGTCACAGCCCTGATGACATTCTCCGGTTGTCGTGTTGCACGTGCCATTCCTCAGACAGTGGCCACATTTGTTGGCGCAGTTAGGTCCGTAATAATAGTCAGGACAGGCTGAAATGAAACATTCGTGAAGTTTGTTTGGAGATAAATAAAGAAGAAGTTTGAAAGTTTATTGAGAAAACAGTTATTAACTATTGGGAATACAATTATTAATTATTGTGAATACAATTATTAATTATTGTGAATACAATTATTATCTGTTAGGAATACAATGATTAATAACTATTAGATGTAAACGAAAATTGCAAACAAGTCGAAGTGCAGAGTGGAAGTATGTTCAACAAAATTAATCTGCTTAGGTCTTCAGCTAGATATTTAATCGAAGGCGTAATTAAGTAAAACTAAATGTAACATCTAAAATACCTTAAATTGACAAAGAACAATGAAGAGATAGATATAAATGCTTACACTGGGTGCAGTATTGACCTGTCCACCCGCTTTGGCACCCGGACATACACTGTCCAGTAGCATTGTGGCATGTGACGTCAAGACAGTGACCACACTTTCGGCTGCAGTTAGCGGAATAGTAACCATCAGCACAATCTAGAAAAAAAGAACAATTGTCTGAATCTAAACTTAAACAAAACGCAGAATTATGGCTTCAGTCCGAGAGCAACGAAAGAAAAAACAACATAACGTTTTTCATGACAGTAACAAAATGAATGTAAATTGAAAACTGTTCACTATATCAACAAAAGAATATAACATGCTATTCCTTTTCTTCACTGAAACGCAGGAATTGTAACATAAAACCTTCCCCAAAATGCACCTTCTCGTCTTCTTATTTCACTTTAATAATTAAAATAAACTCACTTCAGTTCACTTATCTTAATGTCCCTTCACCTCATTTTAGTTCTTCATTAAGTCTAGGTCTATAAATAACAATTCCTTTCTAAAGTATTTATTTATTAAACACTTATTTTTCTTATATATCCTTTTAAAAAGGATCTATACTTGAAAATTAATTTTAAAAACATACACAAGCGTATTTCAAGAAAACTTTAATTAAATGTACTAATAGTACGGCTTTTATTTACCTGGCTAATAATGCTTGTCAAATAATGTATGTGTATTCATACTAATAATTACAAAGATGTAAATGATTGATAGTCAGCAGAGCATGTGTGTCATTGTACACAACAAAGAAACAAAATCATATATTGTACATAACACAGAGAACATTATCAAACATAATTAAATATTGCCACATTATATTGTATTTATACGAGTGTATGTGTATGCAGAGAAACTTTAAAGGTGCTCATATGATATCAAATATAAAATAGAGAGAGAGAGAGAGAGAGAGAGAGAGAGAGAGAGAGAGAGAGAGAGAGAGAGAGAGAGAGAGAGAGAGAGAGAGAGTAAATTAAATTAAGCCACTGACGATATGAAGGTGCTTGCAATTGACTGCAATAAGGAAATAGCCCGTAACAAAATGAAGGTGCATCTATCCAGTCTATCTAGCATAACAAAATGTAATACAAAAAAATCTTTCACGTGCAAAATAACAAGAGAAGAAATAAACCAACAATAAAAAACATTGAATACAAGGACTAGAACTCAACTGCTGCCCAAATACTAAATATAAATTATTCCACACAAACCTGGGAAAGCAACTGAAACATCATTTTAAAAAATATTGCCTGTACTCAATAAAGACTATATACTTTACCCAGGGAAATATATTACAAACACACTCACATGGTGGAGTTAATAACAAAAATATTAATTAATAATGATTAATAATAATTATAATTAACGAGTGCGTATATCCTGACCTACAGAGATAGTGATATCATGAAGTAATGCCACGAGAGCTCCAATAATGGTAAGTGACATGAAATAATGCTAAGTGATATGAAATAATCGTAAATGACATGAAATAATGCTAAGTGACATGAAATAATGGTAAATGACATGAAATAATGGTAAGTGACATGAAATAATGGTAAGTGACATGAAATAATGATAAACTTACATGAAATAATGCTAAGTGACATGAAATAATGCTAAGTGACATGAAATAATGCTAAGTGACATGAAATAATGCTAAGCGAAAAAGTTAAGGTAATTGAAGTAAACAAAGCTAAAGTCATGTAAAGTAAACAAAGTGAAGTGAAGTGAAATCAAAGTTAGTCAAGGTAAGAAAAAATTCACTGTGATATAGGAACCTGATGCAAATTGTGAACAATGAGTTGGAATAGTGTTTGGTAGATTTTTCATATTTTATCTGTTTTAAATTGCAACTGAAGAATATTTCAGAATTAGACTCACGTATATGTAGTCATTTCTTTTTAACGAGGAATTGCAAATAGACATCTTTATAAAATTAATAAAATATATTTTAAATTTTACAAATGAACATGATAGGAAACGAAACAACATATTACACTACTGTTCTATGTTTATCAGAAGTAAATACTTTGCCTACTGACTGTAAACGTGTTTACAACATATTACACTACTGGTCTATGTTTATCAGAAGTAAATACTTTGCCTACTGACTGTAAACGTGTTTACAACATATTCCACAACTACTCTATGTTTATCAGAAGTAAATACTTTGCCTACTGACTGTAAACGTGTTTACAACATATTCCACTACTACTCTATGTTTATCAGAAGTAAATACTTTGCCTACTGACTGTAAACGTGTTTACAACATATTCCACTACTACTCTATGTTTATCAGAAGTAAATACTTTGCCTACTGATTGTAAACGTCTTCATACTTTTTCATGCGGTTCCAAACAGCATTCTTGGAAAGAAAAACTGACGACATTTCTTACGTAAACAGGAACGAGAAGATTGTCACATCGCAAAAACCACTTTACTGCCAATTATTGCAACCATAGGGCTAGTCAAAAGGTGACGTCATGTGAACACACTAGTAATCTATGGCAGTAATAAGCTAGACATAAGGATGTCTTTCTACAACAGGAATCCATGGCAGTAATAAAGAATGCGCAACCAAACTGTGATGTATTCATCGAGCATGCTATAAATAATGTGGACTTCGCAGTCAGGTCTTTGACATAAAGTTTCGCCTCTAATTCTTTATACATTTGCTTAAGTACTTGTCTAGTTGTGGATATTTCAACTGCTGATTAAATGAAGATAATTTAAAAATTAGTGCTGCTAATTTTGCCTATAAGAAGTGTAATTAGAAATGAGAAAATATTACCATTGTATATGAATACGAGTAATTTTGTGAATGAATATTGATGTAATGCATTTTGCTTGATATTTAATTCTTCATATTTTACGTGAGTGTATCATCTCTTTCCAGTAAAGAAGAAAATTAATCGAACACTTTCTGCAAAATTACTTTCAAAATGAAAAGAATTGCACACCATTGGGACACGTGCCATAGTAATTGTTACAGGTGTCGTTGTGCTTACAGTTACACCTTTCGCCACACGATGGTCCGTACAGTCCCGGTCTGCAGACTGAAATGAAAATGAGGAAACCAACTAGTGACAGCCCAAAGCAATAACTAGTTGTACAGATACAAAACTATTGCATTCATTCTGACACACAAACTTTACACAATACACACACACACACACTCACACACACACACACACACACACACACACACACACACACACACACACACACACACACATTTGAATGTGGTTACGTGACCGATGAAAATTTGATATTTGAATGTTAATCTGAAACTTTTAACAAGTACATAGTAAATCGAAGCCACATAAACTGTCAGTATTAATTGATATTTAATAGTTTTTAAAATAGACATTCAACTTTCATGACCATATATATATATATTTATATATACTCTCTAACACCATATCATTTTTATAGTGATTTGGGGAATACTATACAAAGTAACATGAAAAGAACATGAATCTACGCGAACTTGCATGAAGAGGGAGATTTAAATGCATTTCTATCAAAAGTGGTAATCGTAAGAAGAACTTTGGGGGGTGAGGGGTGGCCCTAGCTTCTGACCCTCTCTGTAGGAACCACCTAAAGAAGGTTTATTATTTTTAAATAGTTCACAGCATAAAGGTAATGTACCCGGTCATTACATTATTAAGAAATCGTTTCTGATCTCGCTGTGAGAGAAAATATTAATTATTATAAGAATTGCAGACGTATGTTTAAAATGATTTGTTGTTAAATGTTCGTGGCTACAAATCAGGCGATGCCTCGTTAATCTTGGATTCTTGTCAATAATTAATGCCATTGTAAGTAAACATGTATCTTTCGCCATTATTTGAATGCTTTTCGGCAGTAATTTTAATGATAAACTTATTGCCCTTGGCTAACGAGTCCAGGAAAGCCAAATATTTCTAAATCAGAACAGTGATGTTTTGCTAGTGGTGTTGAGTAACTAACTAGTTTAAAGCTACGACTAACAATGAAACTAGTTATGAAGTGAATCTGAAACTCCCTACATATCATGGAGGGGATATATTGCCGCGGTGTTAATGAAGTGTGAAAATATTCTTCTGACGCATTCATTAATTTGTTAAATAGAGAAAAATACCAAATTCTAGAACAAGCTTAATATGTTTAGATAATGTATGGTCTGATCGGTAGTGTTAGTTAAGGGGAGGAGGCTCAAACACTTTACCACACAACTTGAAAGATGAAGGACAAATGAAATATATGTTAATGTGTCAATCACCCATAGACTAATGAATAATTTAAGATCACTGACAAACTGCGGTCAACACTTCTGGTGGCTAATAAGAGCCCCGAGGCCGATGTATCGCTTAAAAACACATAACAACAACATGGATTTCACAGACACTACAATTGTGAATTTACAAAGTGAAGATGATAAGGAATAACACAAAGATGGGTGAAAATTAACAATATATATGAAATAATTACTGTAAAAAAGAATAATAACAATATATTCCCAATTCCAATCGCCAATTATTAATCTATCTCATTGAGATTTTAACCCACACTACAGTTTGTCCTCCTGTCTTCTTCTAGGGCAAGTTTATCTCATGTTTATAGTTTTCTTCCCTTACAGTTCTTTCCCTTTTCTAGTCAAACGTTTCTTATAAGAGTGTGTGTAGTGACTCGCCATTGACTCAGATAAGTTCACTTTTTGATATTAATGCAAAGAGTGTACATGTTGTAAGTAATATTTCACCAGAATGCGTGTACTCTTGAGAAAGGTGGGGTGATGCATACGAATGCTCACTCAAAATGTTTAAAAACTATAGACTTGCACCTGACATTAAAGTTAAGCTGTCAGATCAGATCCCAATTTCTGTATTTAGGGTTGACATGAGAAATGGTGCAATAGACATGTATCTCTATGTAAGATTTGAGAGGTGGAATTTGTTCCTACAAACGTTAACTCACACACACACACACACACACACACACACACACACACACACACACACACACACACACACACACACCACACACACACATACTCTTTCTCTCTCCCCTCTCCCTCATACACACACTCTCCCCCCCCCTCTCTTCCCCACACGCCCTCCCTCTGTCTCTCTTACACACACGCAATATGTTTTTATATTATTTCTTCACAGAGTTCTCAGTGCTGACAATCATCCATGACCAAGACAGGAACTGAATCCTTTCCTCACAACCATTATCTCCCTTTATAAAAATATATGGAATGAAAGGGCCACTACTGCGATGAGTTCACAAATTCACAACAAACTCACATTTCCGCATTGCTGGATGCTGCTATTTCACATAAGACAAGATTTATTTAAACTTCTATCACAATATGCAATGAAGTACATTTACTACAACAGTTAGAAAATATTTTTAAAAGGAATTCTTTTCAAGAAATATTCAGAGAATTGTTTTGTTTATCTAACATTTATTTTAATAAATTGAGTTTTTCAAGAATGAAACTCATATTTAATTTAAGTTCAGAATTAAATATGCATTTTATCTGCTTTCTTTTCTTGTCTCAATCCTATACTAGTTGTCGCCACCCACCCTCCCTTCTCCGACAGGAGGGGAGAGGGATGGCTTGCCGGCTCCACGTAGGACTTGCATAAAGAGAATGACAAATCCACACACAGAATACCAAGATGTTTGTTTGGCTCGAATTTAATTCTGCGTGTAGGTTACGTATTGCCGACATGTTTGCATGTGTGCTTGCATACGGGTAGGGGTGAAGTGTAGACGGCACAGACGACACAACGTATAACAACGACAGCAACCACTCTTTCGAAACCATAGACAGGAGAAAGCCGCAATATCAGAGTACGAGTTCAAATTTATTGGTCTATAGGTTTCCTCTCACACGTTGGTTAGTCAGTCAGCCATCCACACTCACACCCATGGGAAAGGGGGAAGAAAGAAGAAAGAAACATGATAAATGATGAATAAAATCAAAGAAATACAATATTCAATTTCTTCATGCAGTACTACTTCTAACATTGCTTAGGCATTTTACAACATAATAGAACAGTCATTATTTCAGAGTTCTGGCGCCACAACTTATATCAATGTTCAATAATAATACACAAAGTTCAAAACAAATGTCATTTAACTTGCAAGTCTTTTCAATGGTTCCATCAATATCTTTTTACTTCAAGGTTTACTTCTAATTTTAGTTTAATGCTTAATTAAGATTCTAGTTTTAGTTTTAGGTTCTAGTTTATACTTATGTTTATGTGCTCTGAGATTTCCCTAATTAGAATTTACTTTTACTCACAAAGGTGTTGTCATGTTCTCCAAGTTCTCTGCTCACATCGTTACACTTCTGGTGCTGGGCTCACACTTTCTTCTTGTGCTGGGGGGGGGGGTTCTGATGATACAACAAAACATCGTCGACGTCTCGACCTGGCCGCCTTCACTGTTACGACGGCTGCTACACTTCACGCTCCCGTGCGCTTCTCTCCTTAGGCCTAATTTCTCAACTCTCATTGCGTTCTCTCTTCCCTCTTCTTCTCTTCAATTTCTGCTCATTTAATCTCATCTCTTAACTTCGTTTCTCGTCTCTTCTCTTCCTCACAACTTCGTTTCTCATCTTCTCTTCTCTTAACTTCGTTTCTCATCTCTTCTCTTCTTCACAAACGGCCAACCTTTGCCGTTCTCGGCGGTATGCCTCATGCATGACCGCTACTGCTTCCAACGATAGTTACTACCACTATGTAACATCTCGTTCTGTAACATCTCCCAGCGCCGTGACATTAAACTTCCACCAGGAATTTGCCTTCTGCCTGGAAAATAATCGATCACCCGCGGTCTTTGACAGAGTCTTTGAAAACCTGAGATGGCTATCTGATTTGATTCGGCCCATCTAAAAACTGCAGCGGTCTTTACGACGCGCCTCATACGCAGCCAGGTAGACTTTCTGGCACACTGTTACGGTGTCCAAGAATCCTCCTTCTGTTTTGCCATCACAGAATCGTAGAGTCTTCTTGATCCATAAAAGCAGGGAGAAACTCTAACAGAGGTGACCTTCACCCCTGTACAACATGCTACATTTTCCACGTTTCTCTTCCACGTTTCTCATCCACCCCTGGCTCTGTCTCCTCTTTTATACACAAACTCTTGTAGTCACTTTCTATGAGATGACTAGAACACATCCCTCCTTCCAGCACATAGGCTATCCCCCTTCACGCACTGCCCATTTACAACCAGCACTGTATGTGCTTAGGAATATTCTCTGCCCATCCTGGCCACCTCTGGCGTCCAGTTCTATCAGTGCCAAAGTATCAAGTTCCCAGTTGACACTGTGATTTACGTATCCATTTAACCTCTAGCTAACTCTCAGAGCACACACTAAAATCTCAGAGCAAGCTGTCCTACTCCTATTTTATTTTAAAAACTATAGTTACTGGCAGCTCATGGCCACCTGGCAAGCAGTACACACACAGACCAACCTTTTTAACTTAGTACTACAAATATTAACTTTCCAATAACTCAACTTCTATTTCACTAAGTACTTTCACAAAACAATAGTAATTACACAATAGCAATATCAACTTAAACTACCAAACATTTATAGTGGTGATTCTTACAATGATGTTTACATTTCCAAAAACTTAGTCTGCCTCCGTCACGGACAAAATTGGCGTCCTAGCACCTTCTCACGAACTTGGTACACTGGCCTGCCTTGTACCCTACACTGACATATATTTATGGGCGTGGTGTCCTGACCGCAAAGGGTCAAGCCAGCATTCTCTTGCAAGCTAATTATATCTTTTCCATTCCCCAACACGAACTTAAAGCTAATGTTTCCGACTAAGTTTTTCCCATTGTTGACAAAGGGTCATTTTCACCCTGTCCCTCTTTTAATTAACTTAGCGGTTTCGTTCATAGTTTAGAGTTAGAAGTTACAGAGAGGGAGAGAAAAAATAATTTATTAATATTTCTTGATTTTCGTGACACTAGTCATGTTGACGTCACAATTTCTTCTCTTTTACACATATAATACCCCACACTAGTGAACATATTCTTGTCTCAATCCTATACTAGTCATGTTGACGTCACAATTTCCATTCTTTTACATATATAATACCCCACACTAGTGAACAAATTCTTCAAAAATCGTTTAAGTATAGAGTTTAAAAGCTAGGTAAAATATTCTAAGACTGATTACTTCAATTTTGACAGTTATTATTAAAGTATTTTCACCATTAATCGAAAATTACAAACCCCAGATTTCCACTTCACACAACACGAGATAATAGGTGTTACCAGCTGCCCGTTTTCTCTTTGCCAGCCTCACCGTGCTGCCCGTCAGGGGAGTGTTGCACGTGACATTAATTATTGAAATTCCAGTAACTGTACTTGGAAAGTCATAGCACACTTGGTCGTCTATGGTAATACGGACTTCTGACAAACGATCTCCTGCCAGAAATAATAGTCATAGAGCATAGAACAAGGGAAGACAATTCTATGCACAAAGTTTCGGTACGAAATACAGAGTATTTATGTATAAAAAAGAAAATTACATCTATATCAAAACAAGTCAAATTATATTACAGCCGGAAACTGTGATACTGTTAAAAAGGCATTTTTTTTTACTATTTCTCTGATAATTTGCTGATATGAGATGTTATCACGATATGATATGATATGATATACGTGATGGCTGCGCTGTTAATGAAAATGATAATTATTAATAATTAATATTCCACAACTAATTACAAGTTATGAGAATTTAATTTAATTTATTAATGATCCTCCAACAGACATCAAGTGTCTCTCACTTGGCGGATATGTGAGCACTGTGAACGTTTTCTCTCTTCCACAGCATAACAACATTTACAGTCACATAATCATTATGTAGGTGGAAAACGTCTTACTAAATGAGAAGACAAATCCGATATTAATCTATATTTATCGAGCCTCCATCCATCCACTTTCTTCTCCAACATAATCCTCTGGCAGACTCGTGAGCGCCCTTTAGTCTAGCTGTCTCTAAATAAATTATATCGATTTTCCCACCTTTTATCTCATTCTGCGCTACTTTATTTGCCCTCATAGTCTAAGTATTTGCCATCAGTGTCTACATGATTGTCAAATATCAGTGATTAACAGTAATACTATACTAATATTTAGAGAGCGTCCTAGAAATGTTTGTTTCAAGGTCACAAAAGACTCATGTTTATTAAAGGTCCTAGAAATGTTTGCTTAACTTCAGATCTAATTAACGTGTAGTATACTCATTTTTGCTTTATATACTTACTATATTAATATTAATTTATTTAAGATAATGTGGTGATTAATAAATTCATATACCTGTTTCTTGGGAATAAACGGAGATATTAGGAATGGTATAGTTGCGACCTAAGTACACCTGCCACCATCCAGTGTAGTCAATCTCATTTGTGTGTGCACAGTTATCTGCATTTCCTCTGCCTAGGAACCAATTGCTTCTGTTTCCATTGACAACAACACAGGCTGGAGCAGAATCCCCAAACCTTGAGTTCATTAACAATGTACTTATTTCAGCCATCTTCCCTAGGGCTGCATTTTCTGCAACACGTATAACAATGCATAAATAAATGAAAAATAAATAGAACTGTATCTATCACAAGAAAATATAAAATTAACTACAGTTGTTTATGAAGCGACATTGTCACATGTCCGGTTATTGTTTAATGACCCTTTCCTAATTTAGGTTCTAGTTATCAATTTTGGTTTATTGGATAATTCCTAACATTAACGACAGCCAGACCGCCTATCCTATCTTCCAATCTAATGCCACAATATCGGCCAATTATTCAATTAACCAGATAAGTTAGTTGACTTTCCTTGATTGATAATGTTATCTTCCTTTTTATAGATTAATAGTTATGATTCTTTATCCCTTTATTTACGACTTGCAGCCCCCAATCAATCAATCAATCAATCTTTCTGTCGGTTACAAAGACTTATGTAACAGCAATAAATTTAATAACACTTAAATTAAAATTAGAAAACATAGAAATGAACAATTCAATTTTGCGGTTAACATAGAGAAGGTTATCACATATCCTGATAAATTAATTCATTGACCAAACTACACGAGAGTATCTTTTGTTCAGATTTGGAACTTAGCTTAGTTTAGTGTCCTTTGAACAGTTGATGACACTGTACATTATCGTTCATTTGGAACGACACATGTCATGTGGCAGTCCTGGCGGTCTCCCACGATTCAGGCGCAGGCGGTGACAATGACTGTTAGCATAGATGATCATGCTCTCTCTCTCTCTCTCTCTCTCTCTCTCTCTCTCTCTCTCTCTCTCTCTCTCTCTCTCTCTCTCTCTCTCTCTCTCTCTCACTCTCTGCCAGTTGCTCCTGGATCCGTGTCCATAAGACAGTGGATTTCACACTGAGCTTGGTATCAGCAGGTGATACTAGAGTTGGGAGTCAAACTCGTGACTGGCTGTAATGAATTAATTATCATTGTTATAGTCGTGTGGCAATAACAATTCTATGGGCCTTTGTGGCAGCAGCGATAACCACTCTTTACAATTTCACTAATTATCTATAGCTAATTCATAGTGTAAATTAAATGAAGTTCCAAAGATAAAAAATCTGTACAATATATATTTCCTTCATTACAATATAGTTGATCATAATATAATTTAGCTAGTGATCCACGCAGCACATGTTAACTCTTCCATGATAACACACAACAGGGCAATATATAGACTAAGATACAACTCCACAAGATTTACACATAACCTAAACAATGAACCAAAATCATGCACTCACTGTCGAACATACAACACAATAGAACACTTTCTACTACATTGTTACAAATACAGAGAAGAAAGAAAATGTTTGACTGACACAATGAGACTATTACATTTACCAGTTACCACACACACACTACTCTTTCCAAATAAATATCACCAAAATCATATAAACCAAGCCATCATTACATATCTCATTCACACAAACACACTTCACCTTCTATAAAAATAAATATTAATAAAAACCACCACACATACACCATTACGCAATAAGTAATAAAAAAGAAAAACCACAAACTTAAAAAAAGTTACAAATAGCTTCCTCACATTTCTTTTTAATTTTTCTATACATATATTAACACAACTCATAGGAAAAACAATGCATACAATCATTGAAACACTACTAAAACATGTAAGTAAACTGTAAACAATGACAGGCAATTGGAAAACTACTTCCATAACTTCCACAAATCTTCCACATTTTTTTTAGAATAGTACTACCCTCCTAGAATAACAGAGTAAGGAGGAAGGCCCCACAGGAACTCTACAGAAAATGGGAACATCAAGAAGATGAAAAGTTTCCACGCAATTCCTGTGAGGAAAAGAAGTGAACTTAAAGAAGAAGAAATTAAAACTCACAAGAATATTCTACACAACATTCATAATACAATATACATGGTATATCAATTCCACAAGAAGAATTATGATTGTAGAAAAATCAAGTATATTACCACTATGTGTATCTTAAACGGGACGCACATCTTCTCTATTTTACCCTTGGTAGGTCGGGTGCACTGGCAATGCATCTGACGCGAGCCAAATCATTCAGGCGTGTATATCAATGGATGGAGGTCAACTAACAACTTAGTGCTACGTCATTGCACGGAGAGCAAATGACCATATATGGATGGTTAGTATCCAGTTTTCAGAGAGTCCTTCACCTGTGGCCTGGCCTATATTCCCTGAACGCGTAAACAAATATTTCCACGGCCTAAGTTATAATCCTTTAACGGAAGTCCTCACAATAAATATGCAAGGCAGGGGAAAAACCCATTAATACAAGAAAGGGTTTAATAATAAGAAAAATGGTTATTAAAATGCATAATGTGTTTAATAGATCCTCACAGGCATGTGAAGGAAAATTGCATGTGGATTATCTCACTGCCTATGAAAGTGCATATGTGTGTTAAATAAGAAAACAAGGGAAAATCTTCAAATAAGCACAAACGCAGCAGAAAGGAAAGTAAATAAATCAACAACATCATACATTTGTATTAATAAATTGAACACATACAAAGAGAGGCTATACAGACAACTTGTCGAGTTCATTACAATGTAGAGCAGAGGAATGGTGACCTACAAAGGGCACACCGATAAAAAAATTAGACCTCTTAGGGAAAATAATGTCACATTAACAAATATTTCACCACAAGGGAAATAATGTCTCCACTTTATAACAAATATTGTGCATATACCACCACCACCACCACCCGGGAAATAAATTCTCCACATTAACAAAACACTTTCACCTCAGGAAAATAAAATACTAAACACTTTGTGACACTAACGCCACCCATAAATATTGGATATTATTATTCAGCCTCTTTTCACGACTTCTGTTTGACTGTCGGTTGTGATCCAAGGTCTCAGAATCTTACCAGGATTCTGGGAGATCCAAGGTTTTACGGAGGATGTGGGCACTTCAGAGGAGCGCTGCTTTGAGTAGTGGAGCGATTCTGTGGTTTCCAGGAAGTTTATTCAGGTAGCGTTCCAATTCAGTTGTTATGTTCCCCAAGGCTCCTATCACTATAGGTATCACTTCTGCTTTTTACATTCCACAGTCTC
Source organism: Sinotaia quadrata (assembly GCA_028829895.1). NCBI lineage: Eukaryota > Metazoa > Mollusca > Gastropoda > Architaenioglossa > Viviparidae > Sinotaia > Sinotaia quadrata. The sequence goes on from CM054178.1 coordinate 3,466,975, forward strand.
TGGATTTTTAATCTGAGGTCTTGGTATTTTTCAATTTTTTCTGTATATTTCTATCACTTGGAACAGCGACATCAATGATTGTTACTGTTCTGTTGGACTTATTGAGAACTACTATGTTTGGTCTTCGTGCAGGAATCACCCGGTCTGTTCTTATCTCGAAGTCCCACAGTTTTTTGACTTCTTCTGTTTCGGTGACTGCTTTTGGTTGATGCATCCATGCTCTTTCTGGGGTTTGTATGCCATAGTTCTCACACAGATTTCCAGATAGTATGTGTTCTGTTGTCTCATCCATGGATTTGCAGAGTCGACATTTGGAATCATTTGAAATTTTCATGATTTTCGTTTAGTGTGATTTGGTGTTGAGTGCTTGATCTTGTGCTGCTGTTATGAGTTCTTCTGTTTCTGCTTTCAATCCTGCCTCTTTCAACCATTTGTACGTTGATTGCTTTGTTGATATTTCGTCAGCTTGTCGTACATATTGGCCATGCAGAGGTTTCTGGCTCCAGGTATGTGCTAGTTCTTGCTTCATTGTTTTCTTCCATGTTTCTTTGTCTGTTTCTGGGGGTTGGAATAGTCCACTCATCTTTACTGCTTCTATCAGTGGATCATCTTTGTTGTTATTCCAGATGTAGTCAACAAGGCCAATGACTTCTCCTTCAATGACATGTTTGATTTTCTTGAGACCTCGGCCTCCCATTTTTCGAAATACATAGAGCCTGTCTACGTCTGCTTTGGGGTGTAAGGCTTTATGTATTGTGAGTTGTTTTCTTGTTTTCTTGGATATTATTATTATTATTCAGCCTCTTTCCACGACTTCTGCTTGACTGTCGGTTGTGATCCAAGGTCTCGGAATCTTACCAAGATTCTGGGATATCCAAGGTTTTACGGAGGATGTGGGCACTTCCGAGGAGCGCTGCTTTGAGTAGTGGAGCGATTCTGTGGTTTCCAGGGAGTTTATTCAGGTAGACTTCCAATTTAGATGTTATGTTCCCCAAGGCTCCTATCACTATAGGTATCACTTCTGCTTTTACATTCCACAGTCTCTGGATTTCTAATCTGAGGTCTTGGTATTTTTCTAGTTTTTTGTAGGCTTTATGTATTGTGAGTAGTTTTCTTGTTTTCTTGGATATTATTATTATTATTCAGCCTCTTTCCACGACTTCTGCTTGACTGTCGGTTGTGATCCAAGGTCTCGGAATCTTACCAAGATTCTGGGAGATCCAAGGTTTTACAGAGGATGTGGGCACTTCCGAGGAGCGCTGCTTTGAGTAGTGGAGCGATTCTGTGGTTTCCAGGGAGTTTATTCAGGTAGACTTCCAATTTAGATGTTATGTTCCCCAAGGCTCCTATCACTATAGGTATCACTTCTGCTTTTACATTCCACAGTCTCTGGATTTCTAATCTGAGGTCTTGGTATTTTTCTAGTTTTTTGTAGGCTTTATGTATTGTGAGTAGTTTTCTTGTTTTCTGTCCAGTTCATTTATTTCATTTGCGGTCCAATCTATGATACCTCCAGTGTAGCTTACTACAGGTATTGCGTATGCATTAAGGGCTTGTATTTTGTTCGCCCCATTTAGCTTTAACTTCAGGACTTGTCTAACACGTTTTTCATTCTCTCTTAACTTTGGACTTCACTTCTCTCTGCATATTTTCTTGATGTTGTAGTATCCCAAGATACTTATATCCATTTTCCATTGAAATATCGTTGATTTTTTCGATGTCGAATTGCAGGCCCTCTGTTGTTTTAACCTTGCCTTTCTGGATGACAATTCGTCCACATTTCTCAAGGCCGAATTTCATGTTGATGTCCTCACTGCAGATCTTGACAGTAATGATCAGGGATGTAATGTCACGTTCATTTCTAACGTACAGCTTGAGATCGTCCATGTACAGTAGATGGCTGATAATCTGTCCTGCTTTCATTTTGTATCCTAACCCTGTTTTCTGGATCACTTGACTGAGAGGATTCAGGGTAATGCAGAACAGCAGTGGCGATAGGGAATCACCTTGGAAGATTCCACAATTTATTGCTATGTCTGCAATATTTGTGTTGTTGCATGTGAGGGTGGTTTTCCAATTTTTCATTGACTCCTGAATTAAGTTCTGTATTGATGGCGCTACTTTGTACAATTTTAATGTTTCAATTATCCCATGAATGTGGGACTGAGTCATAGGCCTTTTGATAATCAATCCATGCCATTGCAAGATTTGTTCTTCGTTTCTTGCTGTCAGTCACTATTGCCTTATTAATTGCCAATTGGTCCTTTGTTCCTCTGCTGCCTGGTCTAGCACCCTTTTGTTCATTGTTTAGAAATTTGTTTGTTTCAAGGTGAGTCATGATTTTGTCATCTATAATTCCTGATAGTAACTTCCAGGTGGTTGAGGCAAGTGATTGGACGATAGTTGTTTGTGTTGTGCCTTTCTGTGGATCTTTCATAATCAGACTTGTTTTTCCTTTTACCATCCATGCTGGTAGGGTTCCTGGTTTGTTTAGTATGTCTTGCAGTTGTTCAGCAAGTCTGCCATGTAATTAGGTAAGATGTTTCAGCCAGAATATTTGTACTTGATCTGGGCCTGGGGCTTTCCAGTTTGCCACCTTTCGTACCTTCTTCTTAATGTCTTTCTCAATGATTGTGACGGTGCATTGTTCAGGTGTCTCTTTATGATCATATTTCAGTTCCTGAATCCATCTGGCGGAGGTGTTATGCATATTTGGATTGCTCCAAATGTTTTCCCAGAAGGTCTTGGTATCATGAATGTTTGGTATTTGTTGTTCTGTTCTGGAATTTCCTTTGAATTCTTGGTATAGTCTTCCAGGGTCAGTTCGGAATATTTTGTTCTGTTGGAATTGCTGACCTCTTGCAGTGTATCTCTTCGGACGGTGACTGAGTCCTTGAAGTCTTTGCTTTGCATCTTCTATTGCAGTCTTAGTGCTTCTGCAGTTGAGATGGTATTTGGCGACCAATCTTGCCTTCAGTTTTCCATTATTTTGTTCTGCTGCTGTCGTTTGGCTTATTTCTCTTCTAGTACACTCTATTTTCTTTTCTAGTCTCTTCTTCCATGGTGGTACTGATGGTTTCTCTGTGTCTGGCCTTATATATCTTTCAATTACCTTTGCTGTGGTGTATATTAGACTGTTGGTTTCTGTGATATCTTTTGTGGGGATACGTTTTAGTACTTCATTTGCATTCTCAATTGCTGTCCTTAGAGCTTTGTTGTTTTGCAGCCTTTTTGTTGGGGTTCTGCCTTCACGTGACTTATTTTTGTCCATGAAGCTTTTTATGTCTTCAAACAAGCGTTGCTGTTCTTCAGTGAAGTCGCATGGAATTTCCCCAGCGAGGTTGTCATGTGGAATTGACTGTTGTGAGGCTGTGAATTTGTCTTCAGTGTCAGTGTATCGGATTGTAGTGTTCGCTTGCTGCTGTTCTATCTCTTGAATTTCTAGGACTGTAAGAAGCCTATTTTGTAGTATCGCTCTCTTCTGGTCCAGGAGCCGCTGTTCACTGATCATATCATCTGGATGGTGTTTGAGCCAGTGTTCATACATTCGTTTTCTATATCCTCTTGTTGTTGGTTGGCTTTGATAGTAAGAGACCATGATTTGTATGTTTTCCTCTCTGGTCCACTTCCTCCTAGTTTTCGCTTGCGTTTCAGTAGCCCATTTTTCACTAGAACACCCCGAAACATCAGTGCCTAGCGCAGACCTTGTTAACCCGGGCGAAGTCTGATCCGGTATGGAATCAAAGTTTGTTTTCTCCATCATGAATGGGATGGGCAAGCGTGTATTTTGGAGGGAGCCGCTTTTCCCTCCCTCGATAGTCCAGAGTTATTATTATTCAGCCTCTTTCCACGACTTCTGCTTGACTGTCGGTTATGATCCAAGGTCTCGGAATCTTACCAAGATTCTGGGAGATCCAAGGTTTTACAGAGGATATGGGCACTTCCGAGGAGTGCTGCTTTGAGTAGTGTAGCGGTTCTGTGGTTTCCAGGGAGTTTATTCAGGTAGACTTCCAATTCAGATGTTATGTTCCCCAAGGCTCCTATCACTATAGATATCACTTCTGCTTTTACATTCCACAGTCTCTGGATTTCTAATCTGAGGTCTTGTTATTTTTCTATTTTTTCTCTTTCTTTTGTTTTTATGTTTTTATCACTTGGAACAGCGACATCAATGATTGTTACTGTTCTGTTGGACTTATTGAGAACTACAATGTCTGATCTTCGTGCAGAAATCACCCGATCTGTTCTTATCTCGAAGTCACACAGTATTTTGACTTCCTCTGTTTCGGTGACTGCTTCTGGATGGTGCATCCATGCTCTTTCTGCTCTTTCTGGGGTTTTTATGCCATAGTTCTCACACAGATTTCTATGTATGTGTTTTGCAACTTCATTGTGTCGTTTGGTGTATTTTGTTCCTGCCAGAACCTGACATCCAGATATTATGTGCTCTATTGTCTCATCCATGGATTTGCAGAGTCTATATTTGGAATCATTTGAAATTTTCATGATTTTCATGGTTTTGTGTGCTTTGGTGTTGAGTGCTTGATCTTGTGCAGCTGTTATGAGTGCTTCTGTTTCTGCTTTCAATCCTGCCTCTTTCAACCATTTGTACGTTGATTGCTTTGTTGATATTTCGTCAGCTTGTCGTACACACAGACTGATTTAAGTGAACAATGTTTGTTATAAAGACTGATTTAAGTGAACAGTGTTTGTTATAAAGACTGATTTAAGTGAACAGTGTTTGTTATAAAGACTGATTTAAGTGAACTGTGTTTGTTAAGTGAACAGTTTTATAAATTGCGACTCCGAGGTGTGGCTGAGTGAGAGGCCTGGCTTTTTAAAGTGTTTAGCAACATTCACTCCTTTATGAAGATTAAAGTGACAAACTGTTATTGTCACATATTACTTTTATACACAAATAGCAATTATTAACAAAATATTTTAATTTGTATTTGCATTATAATTATTTAACTTCCAATAAATTTACTATGTATTAGAAAGTCAAGAAATTCAAATTGTAGGCAATAGACTAATTATTTTGATTGGATACATTTCTGTGTCTGCTTTACTGAAAACTTACATTTTAAAATGTTAATATCTTACAGTGAGAGTTTGAGGAACGTACGTACCCGAGGTTTGACATTCTGATTGGGTAGAATCACAGATATTGGTTACGCTACACACTTTCCATTGACGTCATGCAGCACGAATCACCAAATCATGAAACAATACAGCAACTAGATTAGTATACTTTTGTCATGTATAGGCAAGTACATAAATAAATATTTTCTTATAACTAAATTCTTTCAAATGACAATGGTTGTGCTACCTACCATGGAATAAAGAAATAAATATAACTTTTCAATAGATTCTTAAGAATGGCAATTGGTAGTGTAAACCACAAAATTGTACAGAAATCAATATAACATTAATTAGATTTTTAAACTATCAATGGGCTCTGCTATGTCAAGGAAGTAAAGAAGTAAATAGATTATTTCAAATGCCAACGGATATTGATTCATACAAATATACAAATATTACCTTTGTCTCTGTACTGACCATAGTTCATTTGATAATATGTTGTCTCTTTATAGATCATAATTTAGTATGATAATATAATGTCTCTTTTTATGCTTTTATATGACACTTCAACTGTAACGGGGATCCATTACAACGAGATGAATAAAATACAAACAAACATTAAAAGGAGACATACCACAGTTTCCAGAACCCCCGTTAAAGACTTTTGAGTTTCATGCCAGCTAACTACACATTTTATTGTATTGGCTTTTGTCAGAATTTGCACTCAAGTCTCAAGTAGTGAAATTTAACTTGTCTTGTATCAGACGCATGAACACACCCGATCCTTTGCGAATAATGAACATATTTCACTCCTCAACACATATCTACTTAAGATATATAATATAAAGGAAAGCATTCAAGCGTGACGCGTCGCTAAACAACACTTGGCTTACATTTTAAGTACTGACAGTCTGTCTGAGAATATAACTTTCATACACATTTTGCAAATGACCAAATGTTTCATTTAAGTAAGGTCGTCAGTGGTATGGTAATTCTGATACATCAATTAATTCGTAATTGTATCAAATGTTTAACGAAATACTTATTAAAATCAATAATTAACGCTCTCCTATTTAATAATTCTATTATATGCACACTTAGGTAATCATATCTTCTAATAAGAACCTGACATTTTATCAACACAAACTCGATTTTCGAACTATGGTAAATATTTAGCACAAACATGTTTGATTTACCATTTTCAGAATGGCTGAAGTTTGGAATCCAAAAGATCAGTGCTACAAGTATAGATGTGCTTCTCGCCATGAAATATCCAAGTGCAGATAAGCAATACACATACGTATGTCAATTTACCAACTAACCATTCAGGAAGTAAATTAAACAAGAAAGTATTTATATATGCACTGCGAACATTCAGATGTATTTATGTCACAAAAGTCTAGCTTCAGCCTCGCCAGAAGTATTTTGAATTAATCATGCGTGGTCTTGTTCCTATAGTCCGCCAGGGGAGGCAAGTCAGGCAACCATGTAATTTTGCACATTAATGTCATATCAATCATAGTAGAGCTAAATTCTTTCTGAACGCTTAAGTTTGAAAATATAATTAACAAGCTTAATTTCTTTGTACTTACCGATAATTTGAAAGTTAAATTGTAATTTTAAAATAACACTGTTTCATTATTGCCTGCCTGAGTACCGTATCCTGTACTTGTTTATGGATCGCTTTAGCGGCATATTGGGTCAAATATCGTTTTAGCGGCATATTGGGTCAAAGATAGCTTTAGCGGCATATTGGATCAAATATCGTTTTATCAGCATATTGGGTCAAAGATCGCTTTAGCGGCATATTGGGTCAAATATCGTTTTAGTGGCATATTGGGTCAAATATCGTTTTAGCGGCATATTGGGTCAAAGATAGCTTTAGCGGCATATTGGGTCAAAGATTGCTTTAGCGGCATATTGGGTCACAGATCGCTCGCTGGTTTTGTTCAAACTGTGCTGCAAATTCTTGTTGCTCACATACAATGCTGTGTGTTAAGAGGACATGCTTTTTTGTCATTGTGTACTGTCTGGTACATTCTTAAATGTATTAGAAGTTTACATATTTAAAACATGAATTATTATATTTTGTATTTGTATGAGATCGACAGGGTTTATGACGTGTGTGTATTAGAACGGGTTTCCTTTACCACAACAATATAGTTTTTATTTTTTATTTTAATTTTCTACCTTTTAAATTATGTTAGCAAAGAGTTATGTTTCACGAGTAATTAAAGTAGTTTTAACAGATAATTCAATCATCACATAACTCTTAGGAATTTAGGGGAGTAATGCGGTAACGCCATCTTTTACCCGAGAGGCAAGATATATACAAAGAGCTCACTCTGCGGTTCGCGTTTCGTGGTATATTGGCTTGTTAGGGTGTGTGAGAAAGACGGAACGAGAGAGATGAGAGAGAGAAGCGGAGACATAGAGAGAGAGAGGGAGAGAGAGAGAGAGAGAAGCGGAGACACACGGAGATAGAGAGAGAATAGTGGTTTAGTAAAGCACAGTCTATGGCTACGCGAAAGTGTCGCCTAGGAATAAAGTCTCTCATATAAACTTTAGATTCAAAATTAAATTAATTTATTGACATTAGATTGTGTCGACGACCTCTTTGAAATCTTTGGATTGCCACCATGTGACTAAATATTTTACTGTCACTAAACCAAAGAACGCACGAAATAAAAGGAGTGAATAAAATTGTTATATTTAGAGTTATAGTCCTTAAAGTAGGACACGGAATAAAGGGAGTGAATATTTTTTTCATATATTTAGAGTTATAGTCTTTAAATTAGGACACAAAATAATGTTTTTTTAGTACTATGAACAGGTTAATATCAGAGCGTTATAAATACAACATTACTGTGAAGAGAGCCTTAGAAATCATAGTACTTTGAACAGATAAAACACCATAGTGGTATAGATGCTACATTACTAGCAAGTCAAACCACTATTACCTTGGCTATTTACTAGTGAACCTAGCCACTATTAACTTGCCATCATTACTAGTAAGTATAAATACTATTAATTTGTCTATGTTACTAGTGAGTCTAGCCACGATTAACTAGTAAGTCAAACTATTATTAACTTGGCTACATTATTAGTAAGTCTACCTACTATTACCTTGGCTATGTTACTAGTGAGCCTAGTCACTATTACATTGGCTACCTTACTAGCTAGCCTAGTTACTATTAACTTGGCACTTACTAGTACGTCAAACCACTATTAACCTGGCTACATTACCATAAGTCTAACAACTACTATTAACAGGTCTATTTTACAGTGAGCCTAGACATTATTAACTTGGCTACCTTAACACTAGTATCCTTTCCACCTAACTAGTGAGCTTAGCAACTATTAACCTGGCTAAATTTCTAGCCTTACCAATGAGCCTAGTCACGACTAATCTGTCTATCAAAGTAGTGAGCCTAGCCACTATTAGCGTGTCTACATTACTAGTGTGTCTAGTAACTATTAACACGGCTACATAACCAGTTTAGCCTAGCCACTATTAACTTGAATACCTTACTAGTGATCATAGCCAATATTATTTCGGCTACCATACTAATGGGTCTAGCTACAATTAACTCTGCAACCTTACTAATGAGCCTAGCTACCATCAACTCGGCTATATTACAAGGTGTGGCGAGATCTATTTTATTCTTAATGTTTTTGTGTATAGAACATGTGCTGTTACTGGGCATTCTCCAAGCTATGAGAAAGATATATCCAGTTGTTATGGTAATCCCACCTTTGCTGCACATGTTGTGTTGTATTGAGACAAACACGTCAAGAGAGATGGAGATAAAGTGAAACGAGTAGGCATTGATTGTTATTGGTTGGAAGAGTGAATGTATTCTGGTGCACACTTCTTTACGTCTTGCAATCCATTTGTTATCACAATGGTTGTCAAACTAAAATACTCCACTTTCCTGCTATCCGTTTGTTCTCACAATGGTTGTCACGCTAAAATACTCCACTTTCTTGCTATCCATTTGTTCTCACAATGGTTGTCACTCTAAATTACTCCACTTTCACACTGTATCCATAGGGAATTTTCACCATTAACTTTGGGCTGGAAGGTGGCCTAATTAGTATTCCAACTTATTTTCAACGGGCTATTCAGAGTACTGCTTGACAACGTGATGCATGTGCCGTTTGAACTACCATGAAGCAGTACGAATGATCAAAGAGACAAAAAAGTATTTGATTCTCCTGGCACCAAATAATGACGTATTCTTCACGTAAGGTTCTATCCTTCGTATGGGTCATCATCAAGTTAGATATCCTTCGTATGGGTCATCATCGTTAGGTATCCTTCGTATGGGCCATCTTCAAGTTACATATCCTTCCTATGGGCCATCTTCAAGTTACGTATCCTCCGTTTTTACATATTGCTTTCTTTTGTTCTTGTTATAAATTCCTCCTGTATTGATCAGTTTTCCTTTATTGTTTTCTCTTGTTCTTTATAAATTCCTTTTGTAATGTTTACGTTTTGCTTCCTTTATCGTTTTCAATAATTCTTATTATAGAAACCTGTTATCATTGTTTGTTTTCGTTACTTTTTCTTGTTCACATGGTTTATAGTTTTCTTCATTATTTGATCATTCTCGATCAGTTTCATTGGCCCTTGTTTATTTAGAGTTGTCGTTCTTAGCAGTGTTGCTTAATTGCATGTATAATTACTGCAAACAGGGATTGTCAAAAGAATTTGTTTTATTGCAAAACATCCCATTTAACGCACTGACTATAATTGTCAGGTTTAATTTCAAGTTCATTTCCAAGATATGAATATACAGCAACAACGACGCCATCATTACCTCACCGTCACCATTAACCAGGGCCACCGAGAGAAAATCCGGGCCCCGGTACAAAGAAGGAGTGTGGGCCCTTATATAAAGATCAAGAGACATTTATTTGTTCAGAGGTTATTTCAAACAAGCTGCAATGCGGTTTTCCCATACACACAAAGTATGAAGTATATATCCAATATTGATTTTCTTTTTAAAACATTGTTTTTATAATTTAAAATTTCCTCTTCATGGGCCCCGGAACAATGTACCGGCTGCACACCCCTCTCATCAGGCCTGCCATTAACACCACCACTTCCGCATTGGTTGACCACTTCCTCTTTCCTGGGTAGTCTCCACCTTACTTTATCTTCATCAGTCCAGACCCTTTGAAAGTCACATCACTTTTCATCTCCTTTTCCTAAGTTTTAATCATATGTTCCTCCAACCCACCTGTAAATCATTTATTGATTTAATTTAGCACTAGCATTAAATAAATATTAAAACCATAATTTTATATAAGATGGAATGTTATAAATACAAAAGAACACGTAAAGCACGTAAAATGTAGTCAACTACGTCAAAATCAAAATTTCATACCGGATGTTTTCTTCATAGTAATGGTGTATGTGTGAACAGAAATGTTTACAAGGTGACTGCGCATCACAATAAAACCCTGACCTCACGAACACATAAGAATTAACAACAAGGAGTCAAAATGCTGCTTGGACGTTAGCGAGCATAGCAGGGCAACCTCAAACGTAGGAGTAAGTCCAGGCCACGTGAACTTCCGTTTATGAATAAGACCTGAGAATTAACTTGATAACACTGACAGTGGGTAGATCAAATATGACGTACGCGTCAAGAAAAGGAGCTACTGTCATGAATCGAAACATAATTAAGAATCCATTTTCTATCAGCCATTCTAGACGTATGGCTCAGCAAAGAATAGTCCAGTTGGTAGTATCGAAAAATCTTAGCTTTAGACTATATTTGAAGTAAGAGGGAGTTATTAATTAGGAGCAGATAGACACCAGAAGATACTGTGTTTTTTCCACTCCCCCCACCCTCCTTTTTGTTTGGATGGGGAGTGGGTGGATGAGCGAGGATGTTTGTTATGTATTATGTGTAATGATATGAGTTTAAAGTAAAAAAAAAAGTGAACACTGTTTATTCTAATTTGAGCTATTTGCAGGGGTAGAGTAGCAAAAGTGTAACGAGAGGAATTATTCCTGTGGACAATTTTAATACTGCACCCATTGGATTGCAAATGGTTTTCTGCTGGTTATCCAATTAATTTGGCTCCCAGGTTTCGTTCCCAGTTTCTTACTGGTTTCATCTGTTGGATATCTCATACAAAGATTTCAGTTTTTTTTTATATTCAAGATGGCGTAGTTTGACAGTGTCGACATAAAGATTGCAGACGTTCGATGGTCGTGGGACGTCAACAGTACAATGGCGGTGCGGTGCTATGGCAATATAAGTTCCCTATTTTGTTAGGGTTGGAATTATGACCATTCCAAGAACTTTTCAGAGACAAATAGTAAACTAGAGAACATTCGCATTCGAAATTAAAGTGTGCATCGTTATAAACAGTAAACGATTTTAATTTAGTGTGGGACAGGCTAATCTTTCGGGATAGAGTAGGATTTATTGTTGAAATTGTTGTATATTTACAAAACTTTTATCATTCGTATAAAACGTTCTGCCAATTTTCAACCAATTTTTGTCTCAGTCATTATCATCTTCATTTTGTGTAAACTGCATGTCGAAATGGACGTACATTTTTATCGTCTATGTCATTGTTACATTTTGGCGGGTGACCATTTCTGTCTGAGAGCTTATGATACAAGTCACCGGAACAATGAGTCATCTTCAAAAAGAGTCCTCGTCCTACATATAAATTAAGTTGGATTATCAACCGACACTCGTCCATCTTCTATTGCAGGATACAGTTCTACATCCGGGAACAATTCTGTGTAACACCGCCTGTGACGTCCACACATTCACGTCCATAACGTGCAACACGTACTTTGGTCCAACAATGTTGCGAGCAAGCTTTCTACTAGTGTGCTGTTTCTGCACGTTCAGCGGCGCCTACAAAGCACAGACTGGTACATATTTCATTATATTTATCTTCAAGTGTGATATTTCTGATTTAGCGCGGCCATCAAAGTACAAAATGGTAACATATTTCATTATATTTATCCTCAAGTGTGAAATTTCTGATTTAGCGCGGCCATCAAAGTACAAAATGGTAACATATTTCATTATATTTATCCTCAAGTGTGAAATTTCTGCTTTAGCAAGGCATATAGAAAATACAATCCTAATACGCCACATAACTAACGCCATCCTAGTATGGATAATTAATTATCTCCACTTGTCTGTCGACCCTCTTAAACAATAAACCGGTAAAGAAGAACTTATTAAACTAAAGTCATTTCAGGTTTCTCAATGTTTTAACACGTGTGCTCTTCAGAACTTTCCGCAAAAAATTCGATCACGTATGAAGGGTAATCACAAAATTCTTTTCATGTCTGGACATACGAAAATACTTTATTGGTCACGTATGAACATAGGATTAATCACTTAAATCTTGTGGTGTACGCAAATTAAACGCATGCTCCGTGTCACGCATTAATTGCATAAATGTCACGTATGGGATTTTATCACACAAGTAAACATTTTATCACACAAGTAAACATTTTATCACACAAGTAAACATTTTATCTATAAACATTAACACCGTTATTTATTGTGGGCAAACTGGAATAATTATTGACACATATGTACAATAACCAAATGCTTTGTGTCCATAATTATTTATTGTGGGCAAAATGGAATAATTATTGCCACATATGTACAATAACCAAATGCTTTGTGTCCATAATTATTTATTGTGGGCAAAATGGAATAATTATTGACACATATGTACAATAACCAAATGCTTTGTGTCCATAATTATTTATTGTGGGCAAAATGGAATAATTATTGACACATATGTACAATAACCAAATGCTTTGTGTCCATAATTATTTATTGTGGGCAAAATGGAATAATTATTGACACATATGTACAATAACCAAATGCTTTGTGTCAAGTATAAACATTATCCACTTCATTCGTTTCACCTGTGATCGTCAGTCAATAATTCGTGTCACAAATGAACATAAATCACAAAATTCTTTGACAATTTTCCGCTAGTGAAATAAGTATGCTTATTAGGTCACGTGTGCAGAAAACGAATAACGGTACTACGGTACTGTGTATATCACATAGCTCTAGCCCGCTAAAGTCCTACTCCAAGTATTCTCGTCATTAATAGCTCTAGCCCGCTTAGTCCTACTCCAAGTATTCTCGTCATTAATAGCTCTAGCCCGCTTAGTCCTACTCCAAGTATTCTCGTCATTAATAGCTCTAGCCCGCTTAGTCCTACTCCAAGTATTCTCGTCATTAATAGCTCTAGCCCGCTTAGTCCTATTCTAAGTATTCTCGTCATTAATAGCTCAAGACTAAGAAAACAAAAGCTACTAGCGAATGGAAGGCGGTTAACAAGCAATACATTTGTAGAGCACGTTGTCATGCAAGCATACAGCAATGGCTGTATTCGACAAATAGATGGATGACACAGTTATCAAGATCGGCCTTTATTAATAACATGCACTAATAGTATTTTTTGTTTTACAAATAATGACTGTTTTAAATAAAAGTAATAAATAACAGGAAAGATTTCTATGTTTACCTTACTAAAACCTTTGTATTGATCGTTAAACTAAGTATTTCTTGGTTCGTTGTTTGATTGTCTTCTTCGCTTTTGAGCATTTGCTTGTTGTGTTCAATCTTTCATCCAGACACATATTTGATCGCGCGCGCGCGCGCACACACACACACACACACACACACACACACACACACACACACACACACACACACACACACGCACGCACGCACACACACGCACGCACGCACACACACACACACACACACACACACACACACACACACACACACACACACACACACACACGCACACACACTCACGCAATATATCTCCATGATTAAAACAAACTGCGAATATTAAATTTATTTCAGTCACGTAAATAGTCATAACAAACATTTGTCTTTTTTTTTTTTTAAAGCAAAGCGACGTATAAAATATATTTTAATTTTTTTTTCTTAATTGGCCATATGTGTCAGAGTTATTTGCCTATCCCTATTTCTAGATTTAATTGCTATTTTAATTATTAAAATGACAAAGAGACACGGCGTTGAGTACTGCTTACGCTGATATTTTTAAGAGTCAGAATAGGGGCAAACAACTCTGAAGGAGAATATGCTAGAAGGTGCTGACGCAATCCAAACCAGTTCCGACAGATGATTATGTTTTCTGATTAATAGTCTCACACTTGTTCATAACAACTTCAGCCAATGGAGATAAAATGAAAGTTACTTTAGTGAGGAAAGTCTATATTCTAATCACTTCGATTTTCACACAATAACTCGAGTCCAATTATAAAGGCGATCGTTAGCTTACGAAAAAAAAACCCACACCTTTTTACTTTGCTGCTTTTCATCCACTTCAGAGTGCAGTAACCATTGTACTCTCCCTGATCAAATTTGTGTGTGTGTGTCCAACGTTGTCATCAAACTTAGCAATGACATGTTAATGTAAGTTGATTCCTGTGAATTTTATTCGAGAGACAATACAGTGAAAATTGAGGCTTGAGTTTGGTCTCGAGAATTTAGAACGGTTTTTGAACATTCCTCATGTTGTGTTGAGTAGTGAACATGAAGATTCTAGAACACTCACTGTGATGTGCTTTGATAGCTCAGGTGAAGTTCTGGGCGATTCCCTATGGTGTGCTTTGTTAGCGCATCGAAGATTCTGGAGCAGTTGTGTAACGTGCCTAGTAAGGGTACATTGGTCTGTTATGTAATAAAAAAAAGAAAGTGACTTCTTGCAAACTGCGTGATTGTAAACGTGTGCCATCGACAGCCCCATCATTAAAAAGTTTATCTACATTGACTATAATTATCTCTGAAACTCCACTCTCATTTCTATATGATGAATTATGTCTATGAGCCTGATTATATATATATTTGTGAAGTGATGTAAATGTCATTGGTCTTTGATTATATTCATATATTGTATATTTGATCGTTGGTGTAATACATTTATTGTTAAATTTAGCAACCTTCTTACACAAAATTTAAGCCTTATGTTTTAGTAATAGTGGGTGGATGGGGGCTCGTTAAATATAAATAATCGACGGATTTTTATTATTCCTTTAGTAAGAAGTTTCCATCTACAGAATGCATTATGTGACAGTAAGACGTCTGTCTTGTTATTGGGTAAAGAGTAGAGTTCTATGACACCCCTATAATCCACCAAGTGAGAGACCGGTTGGTCTTGTGGAAAAATTGTTAATAACTATAAATTAAGATTCTCCATCACTTGTAATTAATTACGTGCTGTTAATTAATAAATAATAATCATAATGAATAAAGGGTGCCCAGAAAAGTTCCCAACCATAACTTGATTCTTTTTATTTTTCACGTACCTAGATACATCAGGCATTGTTATTATTTAGTTTTCAGATAACCATATACAACAGGCATTATTTATTTTCTCGTTTTCAGATTGCTAGATACAACAGACTTTGTATCGTTCATTTTTCCTGAGTGCGATTTATGTAATAAAATTATGTTCCAGCTACCATGACAAAGTACGTGTGTGGGGACAGTATTATGAAGCTGTCATGCCCCGACACACAGGTGCTGCAAATTGATGACGCCTTGTATGGACGGTTATCAACGTCTATTTGCAGGAACGATTACATGAACAATAACCTTCAGTGCAAGTCTACAAATGCTCTAGACATTATGTCCTCAAGGTAAGACACAGCTCATCATTATATGAACAATTACCTTCAGTGCAGTTCTGCAACTGCTCTAGACATTATGTCCTCAAGGTAAGACACAGCTCATCATTAAATGAACAATAACCTTCAGTGCAAGTCTACAAACGCACTAGACATTATGTCCTCAAGGTAAGACACAGCTCATCATTACATGGACAATAACCTACAGTGCAAGTCTACCAGTGCTCTTGACATTGTGGGTGTCATTGTAAAGCATATCTCATAATAATATGTGAGCGAAGGTGAAGTTATTCCGAGTAATTATTAATTATAGATAATTAGATTTATCTCACGTTACATATACTATTCTCTCCTTCCAGTACTTGTAATAATAAAGTATAATAGCGACAATAACTCAGCGTGATAACAATGAAGTCCATTACTTTAATCCAATTACATGTAACAAACAAGCCTATCATTATAATCCAATTAATTACACATTACAGTTAAGGCCATTACTATAATCCAAACAATTGCATATAACAAAGCACACCACTATAATCCATGCAGCTACATGTAACAATTAAACCCGCTACTATAATCTAAACAATTACATATCTATTAAACTACTGTAATCCAAACAAAATATGCAACATCTAAGCCCATTACTCAATTCAGACAATTACATGTAACAATTAAACATTACGGTTCCAACAAACGACTTTAATTAATTTAAGACCAACTAAAACACAAATCAGTGGATCGTTTTAAAAAAACCCAAATAAGATTTATAACAGGACAGCAATTGAATAAGCCAGGAAAAGTGTGTTATATGAAACTTCAAATACTTTCACATTTATGACAGTGTAACAAGAACTTTATCCATAAATGAAATTTATGTCTCAGTTTATCTCAGATAGCTGGCATTTCATTTCACGATGCATACCTGTTTCTACCTCAGTTTATCTCGGACAGTTGAATCTCATTTCCCGATGCACACCTGTTATGGTACTTCAGTGTTGCCTCGGAACGTTTCTAGCAGTCTACAGAAGACAGCTCCTCTCTCCCTTACCATCACCCTCAGGCGATGCTCGAAAATTTGTCAAAAGTCTAACATACCCCTGCTCTCAAAGAACTTTTCTCCACATCTTGGTAGGCACACTTTCCATGTATCAGTCTGTGGGATATATGTGGCTAAGAAATTCTAGAAAACAGAGAGGAAGGAAGGAAGGACGGACGCCATTTGTACATTTGTAAATAATTATGACGTGTCTAAGATTTCATACTGCCATTTAATGAAGGTTTTAATTGACACTTTAATTTTAACTGACACTTCACATCAATTACGTATGAAAATTGTCGCAAGTTGATGCTCCCTTGAATTCACACACACATACACACGCACAAGACACACACACACACACACACACACACACACACACACACACACACACACACGCACACGCACGCAAACAGGTTACTCACATAAATACATTTCCCAGTAGAATAAGGTTTTAACACATGTAACTCTTTTAACCTCAAATGACACAATTATTATGTAAGGACACCTAACAGCAATTACCTACGCCCATCCATCATTTTCCAGCAGTTAATACATCCCAGCAACACAACAACTAATCTTCCTGAAAAGTACTAAACAAGAAATGTAGTTAATACATCCCAGCAACACAACAACTAATCTTCCTAAAAAGTACTAAACAAGAAATGTAGTGTATCGAAATGAACATGTATATACCTATGAGATTAATGTCCAGGAAGTGTTTGGACGATATATTCGTAAGATGAGGTCAAAGTTGAATGCATACGTCATATAGGAACGTTTCAGCGGTACACATGACCGTACGTTCTTGTAACAAATCTGTGAATGTCTCCTTGCCACTATGCAGTGTTCTGTCTGCATGAGCGTGTCAGCGGTACACGTGAGCGCATGTTCTTGTAACAAATCTGTGAATGTCTCCTTGCCACTATGCAATGTTCTGTTTGCATGAAAAAAAACATCTCGTTCTTTGATTACAACATGTATGCATAAAAGGCGATCCCTTCCTGCAGGTGCAATGGTCGTACGGAGTGCCAATTCCATGTTGGTACTGCACTGTTCGGGGATCCCTGTTATGGAACGTCCAAATATGCTGAGGTCGCCTACAGGTGCATACAAGGTAATGCTAACATTAGGTAATTGTTTTGTATGTTTTCTGATGTTTCAAAATGTACGTAAATTATTGTTTAAAATACACTTAAGTTCGCCTTCTGGCGTATACAAGACCACGATAAGATTAGGTAATTGCTTTCTTTGTGTTTAGTACTAGGTCATTCAATATTTATCCGCAAACCAGCTATAAATATACTACATCAAAATTGAAACTTTACCGGGACATAATTTTTCAGCGTAGCGCCTTTTGCTTTTAAGCACTCCTTTAAACAACCAATAAACTCACCATTAAAAAAACATTTGAACATACCTTTAAAAACCTTTTAACACATCTTTAAACACACGTTTAAACGACCTTTACAAACAACTGTAAATACTGCTTTTCCCGTGTTGCACACGTGTCTGAACGCAGTCCACAAATCTTGTAGCCGAGACGAGCCCATACATGTAACTTTCACTTCTAGGTCCCTGGAAAATCGACAGCCTCTTAAAGTGTCCCTGGAAAATCGACTAAGACACTTTGTCTCTGGAAAATCGACAGCCTCTTAAAGTGTCTCTGGAAAATCGACAGCCTCTTAAAGTGTCTCTGGAAAATCGACAGCCTCTTAAAGTGTCTCTGAGTCAAGCACCTGATAATCCACAGGGACGAAGTCAGTTCTATACTTGGATTGTGGCGTACTTTAATGTTCAGTCAGTTCTATACTTGGATTGTGGCGTACTTTAATGTTCAGTCAGTTCTATACTTGTGGCGTACCTTAATGTTCATTCAGTTCTATACGTGGATTTTTGCGTACCTTAATGTTCATTCAGTTCTATACTTGAATTGTTGCGTACCTTACTGTTCATTCAGTTCTATACTTGAATTGTTGCGTACCTTACTGTTCATTCAGTTCTATACGTGGATTTTTGCGTACCTTACTGTTCATTCAGTTCTATACTTGGATTGTGGCGTACTTTAATGTTCATTCATCGATAGCGGACTACAACACTCTGTAGCATAAGAGCGTGCGTCATGACGCGTTTGTCTTATTAATACTTCAAACTGGCATTTTAAAAGTTCTTACTTAGCATTTGCCATTAACACTTCTTGTTGAAACTTCTTAATGCACACTTTACTGCTAGTTCTTATAGAAACTACTTAATACACACTTTACTGCTAGTTTACTGTTACTTCTTATTGAAAATACTTAATTCACACTTTACTGTTAGTTCTTATAGTAACTACTTAATACACTTTACTGCTAGTTTACTGTTAGTTCTTATTGAAACTTCTTAATGCACACTTCACTGTTAGTTCTTACTAGTTTCTCCCACAAACCCTTCTTATTAACATTACTCACTGACATATTTCAATGACATTTCTTTCCGATACATCTTAATGACGTGTCTTGCTAACAAACCACAGGACAATTCGCTTTTCTTAATAATCTTTCTTAGGGGCATTTCTGACACTTCTTAATGAAGCTTTTTAATGACGCTTCTAAAGGACACTTCCTTCTGACACTTCTTACTGACATCGCTTACTGACAATTATTATTGCGCACCAAACTGACATGTCATACTAATACTTCTAACTGGCACATTATATTGACACAGCTTACTGACACTTTTCACTGATATTTCATACTAATACTTCTAACTGGCACATTATATTGACACAGCTTACTGACACTTTTCACTGATATTTCATACCAATACTTCTAACTGGCACATTGTATTGACACAGCTTACTGACACTTTTCACTGATACGTCTTCCTGACTCGATTTACTGACACTTCTAAGTGACATTTCTTAATAACACTTCACACTCATACTTCTTTCTGACACTTCTTAATGACAGGTCTTAATATTACTTGTTACTGACACTTCATATCGGTATTTCATATAATATATTCTACCCACACTTCTTTCTGATACTTTATAATGATTCATTTACCGACAATTCTTGTGGAAATATTTTACTGAAAAAAATCATGACACTTCTTACCGAAACTTCTTACGAACACATTTACTGACACATTGTGCTGATTCCTTCTTTACTTATACATATTACTGACACATTGTGCTGATTCCTTCTTTACTTATACATATTACTGACACATTGTGCTGATTCCTTCTTTACTTATACATATTACTGACACATTGTGCTGATTCCTTCTTTACTTATACATATTACTGACACATTGTGCTGATTCCTTCTTTACTTATACATATTACTGACACATTGTGCTGATTCCTTCTTTACTTATACATATTACTGACACATTGTGCTGATTCCTTCTTTACTTATACATATTACTGAACATTGTGCTGATTCCTTCTTTACTTATACATATTACTGACACATGTTGACACTTCTGAGCGACCGTATGTTATTATCGGCGGCGTCAAGCCATCACGACCTTCGCTCAAATCTTCCGTTCTTCTTTCCGTCCTTCCTTCTTACTCACTTCCACTTCCACCAACGCTGTCGTCTGCTCATCTTGAGTATTTACCTTTATCTACCAGACACAGACACTATTAACAGTTAACTTCAGTCTTCAAGATCGATCAACATTTTAAAATAATGGTGGGTCATCATAAAATTGAAATGAACCTGTTTGGTGAATTATGTTAAAAGAGTTATTTTTATTATAAAATATAAAAATCAACATTTTAATTAAGTATTCATGTATTCTTATAATAGTAAAGTACTAAGCTAACACTTTCATTAATAAAGTGAGAGTAGATTATAATTTGATTTGATAAAAGTGCAGAAATCCGGCCTTAACATTACCCTCAGTGTGCAGCACAGTTATGTTTTTATCCGGTTAAGGGGAAGTTACTCTTTCAAGACAAATGCAAACAACATGTAACTATTAGACAGCGTGGCAGCTTTAATGACAAAAATAAATATAAATGAATCATATTACTGAAAAAGACTGATCTAAATAGCCACCATATATTTTTATGTCTGCAAAATATCAGCACGTTATTCGATGAATCTTGCCTTGAAATAAATCGACTTCATAAATAATTACTAGAAATGGTCAAAGTTACTTCTAACCAATGATAACAAAGGCAAAAAGCTACCTCTGACCAATGACCACAAAGGTTACTAGTAACCAATTATAACAAAGGATAAAAGTTACTTCTGGGACAAAGTTCCTTCTGAACAATTACCACAAAAGTCCAAAACTGCTTTTAAGCAATGACCACAAAAGGTCAAAACTACTTGTTACCAATGATAATCAAATAGATAAAGTTATTTCACATCACTGATCACAATAAGTCAATATGACTTCTGACATAGGTACAAATAACCATTGATAATAAGTCACTTCTATTTAGTAAACAATCAGAAACAAACCAGGCCAAATTGTCTGTCGCTATGTTAGATGAGTAAAAGGTCCCAAAGAACTGATCTAGGACAGATCAGGCCAAATGCGATGTTATTAGTTTTAGAGATAATATAATACATTTCTTGACTGATAATTCTGAGTCTAATACTGTGACACGGTCATTAAACAAACCGTGCATATGACAATAATGAATGATTTGCAGTTTATATTTACTTTTAGTGTAAATGGCAAAGTCCGATTAATATTCTTTGTTTGATCTCAGCAGAAATAACCAGTTTGATGAATTATTCATTGCTTTTGCTATTAGTGAATTTTGTTTGTATTCGGTGAAAATGACAGTATGTTGAATGTCTTACAGGTTTTGTTTTTGCTTTCAGTAGAAATAACTGTCGCCGCTGTACCCTGGGGTGACTTTGTAATAATGGATTGTATCAAATATGTGTAATTAGTTATGATACAAGACATCTACAAGTGCTTGTGCAAAGTATGGGTCACTGGTTATATAAGTATATCTGCAACTGTTAACGGGATATACTGGTACGTCGCCAAGTTGGCTCTGGCTCCTACTCAGATTTCACTTAGAATCAATGTTTATGAATATATACGTAATAATATATTAAACAAATTATGTTGTTTTGATAACATTTTTATATTATTAACTGTTTCTTCTTACACACGGGTTTTCCCAGTCTTACGCCTCCATTGAGAGACATCCGTTAGGAATTAGGCTTAGAGACTGATGAAATTTAGGGATTAGGCTTAGAGACTGACGAAATACTTGTTTACTCCTTCAGAGAAAATAGGCTAAAACCAGAGGTGAAGGTCACATCAGAAATCGGATACTAACTATCCATGTACGGTCACTTGTTTTCCGATAAAGTGACGTAGCGCTAAGTTGTGAGTTGACCTCTACTTTCATTCATATAGACCCCTGAATGAGCGGGCCACGAAATGAAACTGAAAAAGGTGATTACAAACCTTGAGATACCTACCCTACACTAAACACACAATCCTATATCCTCCACCAAAACACCAAAAAACAATACACAAAGCACTGGAAAAATACCTAACTGACACAAACACCATAGGCTCCATATAATAATAGTTTTTTAAAAAAATAAAAAAATAATATAAAAAAAAAAACCCACCGCACATAAGCAAATGCAAACCCAGACCCGAAATTCAACACAGCGCTCCCCATACAACAATAGTACCAAAGGAGAGTGGCTCCGCATAGAAGTCAAAAAAAAAAAAAAAATCCCCGCCCCATCCGACGAGACGATCAACGCAAGTCGGCCCCTCCCGCACCCCGGTCAAAGTGAAGGATGCGAAGCCCTGGTTGAGCGCCTCCAAAGGTGAGAACATCGCTGATGAAAACCTTAAACCACGCCCAACCAGGAGCAAAGAAAACGTGACATCAACAACAACAGCGGGCCACGTTAGACGCACACCTGCATTGCCCCCGACTTACATGGGTAAAATTAGAGCGTCCATCCATTACTAGGACCGGACCTATCAGAACACAACATAGTGGTAATATCTTGATTTCTCTGTATTGAGTTGAATTAATTCTATATATTTTGTATTGTGAATGTATGTAGAATTTTCTTGTGTATTTTATTGCAGGTTGATAATATATTTTCTGTAAAGCTAAGTGGCACAGCAATATTACATTTGTAGTAGTGGTGAGAACACCACGTGTATGTAATTGAACTACAGTTGATTAATTTTTATCACGGGAGAGTCAAAACCTGCCACGTATTCATTTGCTAAATTGTATTACTAGCAACTTTGGATTAATGGAGAAATATATTATAAAGATTTTAACATAATGTAAATTCGAGTTAGTGGAAATTGTAAAGAATGATTAACGCTGCTGTTATAAGGCCCATATAAATCATTATTGTCACACGAGTCTGAAACATGATTAACTATGTATTGCAGCCGGTCTTGGTCTTGAGTCTTGAGTCTTGAGTCCTGAGTTCCTGAGTTCACCTCATAACTCGGATTTCCTCTACTAGCTGTTCCTTGGTGGAAGTCCAACCTTATTAAAGCGTGGAGTCCAGGACAGCGAGCGTCTACATGAGCTGGATCCGTACTACCGTCCGTCGAACGACGAAAGATGCCAAAGGTCACGGAGATCAGCGTGCGTCAGTGAACAACAACACATATTACAGTCTGACCAAACGAACTTTCGAGAATAATTTTCAATGGTGTGAATAATATTGACATTTCGGGTCGCGTGTTACATTCTGTTCGCGAAAAACAATTGTTCATTTTTTATTTCAAATTTAATTTTATTGTTATTAAATTTTATTGTTAAATTTCTTAACTGTTATCTCTCTATTATTACATAAGTATATGTACGACCAAAGGAACTTCTACTGGGGGTGAGCCGTACTAAAGGAATAAAGAATAATGTTTATTTATCTAAAAATAATGAGGGAGATAACATTGTAGCAGAGTGAACAATCTAGCTGAGATTGTGGCATTGGAAAGGGAGATAAATTAGACAAGTCCAGCCGTCGCTAAGGTCAGGAGTTATCCTATAAATTGATATTGATAATTAGTGCCTAAATTAGGACGGGGTCGTTAAATGAAAACTGGACATGTGACAATATATATATATGAAGATTATAAATAGATGCACAGAAAACAAGACGTAATCATTAGATTATCACTTCAGACAACAATAACAAAGGATAGAAATTACTTCACTAACAAATATGCAACGTTACAATAATAACAAGATTTAGAAAAATAAGTAACAGAGTTCCTCTTAGGCAAGTTCGATACACTGTAGTCACGTATCCAAACTCACCTTATGCACTGGAGTGACGTCACAGTATAGTAGACTCTGAATAGTCCATGACATCATATCAGGTTTCAAATCTCTGGAGGCAATCAAATCAAGTCAGAATCAAGCCAGGGACAAAATAACCAAAATAAAACAGAAACAGCCAAAAAACAGCTAATCAGCCAAAAACCCTGAAAAAACAAGCAATTGCAGAGTCTAATTGTCCATTCAATTGCTCTATTAATAAATACTAAGTTTGGCATAAGCCTCTGAAAGAAAGAAATGTTAACATGTTCAAAATAAAACATAGCATAAACATCATAATAAAACCTTACCACTCATATAATACAAAGATGTTTTTACCTTATTCAGCCAAGGGTTTTTCTCTGTATGTACAACCCACATAGGGAAGGACCCGATTTCCAATGCTCACCCAAAGAGACGATTTCAGAAATGAGTGCTGGCAAATTCACTATCACCCTTGAAATCACACCTCTGTCTGTTAGACACGCTTTCGATCTGGCCAATTACTTAGCGCTAATATGATTATGGCTTTCTAACAGCTTCTAACTGCATGCGCCGTTCTAGTTAACAATGCTTCCCATTGTATACCCCAACATACACACACACACACACACACACACACACACACACACACACACACACACACACACACACACACACACACACTGCAAATGAATCTCTTGCTACGCTTAACGGCCATTGATCACGCAACATAAACAACAAACACTCGATCACCTATCTGATGCAAACATCAAACACCAGTCACTTTTCAGGACCGCACTTCTAAACCATAATACACACACACCATTCAAATTACAAACAGATTCAATTTAAATTACATATGAAAATGTATATGGGGGGAAAAAGACCATCATACAACAATAACATAGTTTGAATGTTTCACAGTTTTGTTGTTGTTTCCTTTCAGTAGAAGTGACGTAGTTTGAATGTTTCACAGTTTTGTTGTTGTTTCCTTTCAGTAGAAGTGACGTAGTTTGAATGTTTCACAGTTTTGTTGTTGTTTCCTTTCAGTAGAAGTGACGTAGTTTGAATGTTTCATAGTTTTGTTGTTGTTTCCTTTCAGTAGAAGTGACGTAGTCTGATGAATGTCTTGCGTTGGGGTTTTGTTTGCTTTCAGTGTAATTTGTTTGCTTGGAGTACAAATGACCTAATATGACCATTAGGGGTTGCTTTCAGTGTAATTTGTTTGCTTGGAGTAGAAATGACGTAATATGACCATTAGGGGTTGCTTTTAGTTGAATTTGCTTGGAGTAGAAATGACGTAATATGACCACTAGGGGTTGCTTTCAGTGTAATTTGTTTGCTTGGAGTACAAATGACCTAATATGACCATTAGGGGTTGCTTTCAGTGTAATTTGTTTGCTTGGAGTAGAAATGACGTAATATGACCATTAGGGGTTGCTTTTAGTTGAATTAGCTTGGAGTAGAAATGACGTAATATGACCATTAGGGGTTGCGTTTAGTTGAATTAGCTTGGAGTAGAAATGACGTAATATGACCATTAGGGGTTGCGTTTAGTTGAATTTGCTTGGAGTAGAAATGACGTAATATGACCATTAGGGGTTGCTTTTAGTTGAATTTGCTTGGAGTAGAAATGGCGTAATATGACCATTAGGGGTTGCTTTTAGTTGAATTTGATTGAGTAGAAATGAAATAATATGACCATTAGGGGTTGCTTTTAGTTGAATTTGCTTGGAGTAGAAATGAAATAATATGACCATTAGGGGTTGCGTTTAGTTGAATTTGCTTGGAGTAGAAATGAAATAATATGACGAACGTCTTACCGTGCTTTGTTTGTTTCCAGTGAAATTGTAGTTTGACAACTATTTTTTGTTGTTGTTTGACGAATGTCTACTGCGGGGTGGGGGGTGAGGGTTGCTTTCAGTGGAAATAACGTAGTTTGCTGAACCTTTTGGGGTTTTGTTTACTTTTAGTGGAAATGACGTAGTATGTTTAGTGACTTGGAGAGTTGTTTACTTTCAGTGGAAATGACGTAGTTTAACGAATCCTTACGATTGTTCATTTGTTTCAGTGTGAATTACGTAATTTGACCAATGTCTTAGGTTCTTTTTTCTTTTCTACTTTTAGTGGAATTCACGCAGTATGAGTGTGATGGTGGTGTTCTGAATTTGTCATGCCCTCAGAACCACGTGATCAGAGTCATCTGGGCCTTCTATGGACGAACATCTTCGCTAATTTGCAAAAACCAACACAGCAACATTAATCTTCAGTGCCAGGCTACTGGAACATACACTATTGTCTCTTCAAAGTTAGAATACATTTGTTTCGTTATAACTAGACGTGATCGTCATAAATTTTCTATGTACTAGAAGGAGAATGAGTATGAAGAGAGAAGGAGAAAGAGAAAGAGAGAGATGGGGAGAAATTTCAAGAAGATGAGGACAGACTGATGTGAGGAGGGATTAATCGTGTACATGTGTCGTGGTGTGATATATTTAATGATTTGATCTATATACATGTGTCGTGGTGTGATATATTTAATGATTTGATCTATATACATGTGTCGTGGCGTGATATATTTAATGATCTGATCTATATACATGTGTAATGGTGTGATATATTTAATGATCTGATCTATATACTATGTGTCATGGTGTGATATATTTAATGATCTGATCTATATACATGTGTCGTGGTGTGATATATTTGATGATCTGATCTATATACATGTGTCATGGTGTGATATATTTAATGATCTGATCTCTATACATGTGTCGTGGTGTGGTATATGTATTTATCTGATCTATAAACATGTGTCATGGTGTGGTATAATTAATCCTCTGTTCTATACACGTGTCATGGTGTGGTATAGTTAATCCTCTGTTCTATACACGTGTCATGGTGTGGTATAGTTAATCCTCTGTTCTATACACGTGTCATGGTGTGGTATAGTTAATTATCTTTTCTATATACATTTGTCTGATATATATGTCTTGCTGTGGTAAGTTAATGATGCAATGCGTATTCATGTACATATAAATTAGCTGTACTTGTTACAGGTGCAATGGTCGTCAAACATGCCAGCTGCCTGTTGGTATTGCCATATTCGAAGATTTTTGTTTTGGAACTTCGAAATATGCTCAGGTGCAATATACATGTCAACCTCAGTAGGATCACAACCGCAAGGAATTGACCTCTCGGTAAGGTGGGGCATTAGAATCAGTCTCCATCTAACTATGACATCAAAATCATAGAATCATTACACGCCTTCTGGATAAAATATCAAACTCAAAGAATCAAAATTATTTTCACCTGAGACATTAATGAAGAGTGTCATTACATCGTTTTTCTTGGTAATTATCCTCACTTATCTCGGTTCTCGGTAATAATCCTAACTTATCTCAGTAATAATCCTAACTTAGTTATCTGAGATATAATCCTTGGTCCTCAGTAATAATCCGAATTCATTTATATTGACAATAATCCTAACTTACTTACCTCACTTATTGACAATAATCCTAACTTACTTACCTCGGTAATAATCCTAACTCACTTATTCTGGTCCACGGAAATAAACCTAACTCAGCTATCTCGGTAATAACCCTAACTCAATTATATTGGTAATAATCCTAACTCAGTTATCTTGGTAATAATCCTAACTCATTTATCTCGGTAATAATCAGAACTCACTTTATCTCGACAATAATCCTAAATTAGTTACCTCGGTAATAATCCTATTTCAGTTACCTCAGTAAAAATTTTAACTTAATTATCTTGGTAATAATCCTAATTCACTTATATGGGTAATAATCCGAACTAATTTATCACGGTAATAATCCGAACTAATTTATCACGGTAATAATCCTAACTCGGTTATCTCAGTAATAATATGTGACACCAATGCCACTTAGTTAATGGTTATTATTACTATTAATTAATTAACCATCCAAAATCTAATGACAAATAATGAGAATCTTAATTTATTTTATTAATGATCCTCCTGCAGTCACCACTCGTCTCTCTCACTTGGTGGATACATGGGTATTGTAAATGTTTTCTCTCTTTTACGACATAAAACAACATTTATGGTCACACAATGTTTCCATGAGTGGAAAACCTCTTACTAAAGGATAAGAAAAATATGTCTTTAATCTATATTTATCAAGCCCCCATCTACATACCTTCTCCAAATTAGGATTATCAGTATGTGTAAAGAGGTCAATAAATTTATTAAATCAACAATCAAATATACATATAATAAATCAATGAAATAGATTACTTAACATCAATATTTCCATGAACCCACAATTCATATAACTCCTATGTTTCACTGTCTTATTTAAATACAATTCAATAATCGTTCATTACAAATCACTGGATAGTCTTATCAGAAAACAGAAATGGAGTTCATTACAAATCACTGGATAGTCTTATCAGAGAACAGAAATGGAGTTATTAAAGATAAGTAATAATCGTTTTACATAGCCTTGTTTTAACTGCTGTCTCAATAGTCCTTTTTGCACTTTTGCAACAAAGACACAAGTTTTTGTCAGCAGTCATTATGCCAGCTCCACTTTGGAAAACAGTGTTCTGGCTACTAAAGGTTAATCTTGGTGCTTCTTTTTGCCATGTCTAAGTGTAGCAATGTCCAACAACTTCTAATATACACTAGAAATTGTTCAGATAGTCAACATATCTTGCTGCCATACATCAATGGAGTGTAATGTGTTCTTACACATACACACCATCCCCTGCCTTTACCATTGTTGGGCATTGTGGTTTACAAATAGTAAACCAAGAGGTTCAAATCAAATATTGAAATGAAAATAGAAAAGGCTACTTGTCTCTGCAAAGTACAGTCAGAGAACAAACGCTAAGTTTCCAGTTTATCATTTTATAACTACATTCCAAGCTCAACTTACAGTTTCCTGCAATGGTATTTATTAGCCTGATACATACACACCACATTATAAAAAGAGCATATCAAAACAATATCAAGTGATTAGTACACAATATATGCACAGCTTTGTTCAAACATTTGTAGAAATAATAGTCTACTCACATAATGCATATTATTAAAACGCAAGTATAACATATCAATAAGAAAAGTAAATGAACAATTTCTAAGTCCATTCTCTCTTAATCAGTCAGCTAACGCCTTTCAAGACCAAGCTTCTTTTTTGCCACTCCAAATTCAAAGTGATCAGAGAATATAATTTTCTACATCAGGTGAACTTTAAATCTCAACCCATTGGTTGGTCTCATTCTCGTAAATCATAACCATTGGATAATAAAAAATAACTACTCACTTGTTTGCTTTACATCAGCAATTTCTAGGATATTCTTGACTCGAGTTGTTTACTTCCAACTCAGACACTTTCAAAATGCCATCATAATTCTGACAATTTAACAATTAATATAAGGTTTACTTTGAAAATTTAACAATTTATATAACAAATATATTTTTAATAGGGATAGGCAAATTTACTCTGCCATATAATCTTAACACAGTTACCTTGGTAATAATCCTAATTCATTTTCTGGGTAACATTCTGAACTCAGTTATCTCGGAAATAATCTAACTCCAATTCAAAGAATTACGTTTCAAGAAAAGATTAGTTTAAATAATCAGAGGTAATAATCCTAAATCTAATTTTAAAAATTACCTTGCAAGAAAAGTTTAGTTTAAAGAATCAGAGGAGGTTAGTTACAAAGGAAATCAGACTGAAACCGCCAATACGGCAATTGATACGTGTATCTTAGAACACATAAATTAAACATAATTATGAAACTAATAAATTATAATTACAGTCCTATTGCATATCTCGAAAATAACTCATGTTTCTATTCATTTTTTATAATTATAAGCTAATAAATTATAATTACAGTCCTATTGCATATTCGAAAATAACTCATGTTTCTATTCATTTTTTATAATTATAAGCTAATAAATTATAATTACAGTCCTATTGCATATCTCGAAAATAACTCATATTCATTTTTTATAATTATAAGCTAATAAATTATAATTACAGTCTTATTGCATATCTCGAAAATAACTCATGTTTCTATTCATTTTTTATAATTATAAGCTAATAAATTATAATTAGAGTGCTATTGCATATCTCGAAAATAACTCATGTTCATTTTTTATAATTATAAGCTAATAAATTATAATTAGAGTGCTATTGCATATCTCGAAAATAACTCATGTTTCTATTCATTTTTTATAATTATAAGCTAATAAATTATAATTAGAGTGCTATTGCATATCTCGAAAATAACTCATATTCATTTTTTATAATTATAAGCTAATAAATTATAATTACAGTCATATTGCATATCTCGAAAATAACTCATGTTTCTATTCATTTTTTATAATTATAAGCTAATAAATTATAATTAGAGTGCTATTGCATATCTCGAAAATAACTCATATTCATTTTTTATAATTATAAGCTAATAAATTATAATTACAGTCCTATTGCATATCTCGAAAATAACTCATGTTTTCTATTCATTTTTTATAATTATAAGCTAATAAATTATAATTACAGTCCTATTGCATATCTCGAAAATAACTCATGTTTTCTATTCATTTTTATAATTATAAGCTAATAAATTATAATTACAGTCCTATTGCATATCTCGAAAATAACTCATGTTTTCTATTCATTTTTTTAATTATAAGCTAATAAATTATAATTAGAGTGCTATTGCATATCTCGAAAATAACTCATATTCATTTTTTATAATTATAAGCTAATAAATTATAATTACAGTCATATTGCATATCTCGAAAATAACTCATGTTTCTATTCATTTTTTATAATTATAAGCTAATAAATTATAATTACAGTCCTATTGCATATCTCGAAAATAACTCATATTCATTTTTTATAATTATAAGCTAATAAATTATAATTAGAGTCCTATTGCATATCTCGAAAATAACTCATGTTTCTATTCATTTTTTTAATTATAAGCTAATAAATTATAATTAGAGTCCTATTGCATATCTCGAAAATAACTCATGTTATTTTTTATAATTATAAGCTAGCACTACGGGAATTCCTCCTTAACCTCTGACCTCTACAGTACATGATGAATCAAAGAACGACTATTATCCAGACAAATTACAACTCATCATTATTGATATTACTACTGTCTTCAAACAACGAACCAATATTTCACATTCTAAAGTTGGCTCACTCATCTCCTCCAAACAAACAAGCTATATTCCATTTAAATCTCAAATAATGATGCATTAAAGCTGAACAAATTTAAAGCAGTACTTCATATGATTCAGTTTGTTTTTGGTACTATGACTCAAAGCCACAAACATTGGAGTAGTTTCTGTCCGTAAAATCTTGGGTTTCATTTGTTCAGCCGATACGTATCGTGTGATACGATCTATTAATAACTTAACCGAGTGGTTTTGAAAACTACGATGGTGTTGAACTTACCCTGCTCATGTTTTTTCACAATGTTTGAATCTGGTCACTCGCAGTTCTCCACCCTTATGACCCAATCATGAATCCCTCGATCTGTTTGGCTGGTTCTCTAGAGGTAGTGAAATGTATTCAACTTTTCAGAGTACAAGTAGACTTTTGATGTATATTAGATTTGCAATTATGCGCATCACCTTTACAGACCTTAGTCACACCTCTTTCCTGGTCACGTTTTTTGGTGTGTCACTATGACACACCTGTGACGTAATAGAATACATTGATCGCTTAAGTCTTCTCAAATGGCTTCATACAATCACAATGCTCCCTGTGCACTATAGTAAAAAAAACATGTATTATATAACTAATAGTTTGTGCACTATAGTAAAAAAAACATGTATTATATAACTAATAGTTTGTGCACTATAGTAAAAAAAAAAAGCTAGAAAGCTGAGGTCTAGGTAGGTAGAAAAAGCGTGCGCAAAGTGTGTAATGCGTGTACCTCCGTAGTGCATGCTTCAAGTGACAGCACAAAACGTCCCCTTTCAATACAGTATAAAGTTTGATCCCCCAACCAGTCACCATTATGTCTCTGTATTGTGAATTTTGTGTTACCAACTTCACAGTCCGACGTCGTTGCTGACAAATGTCTACGTCCACCTTCCTTCCCGTCACCAGTTGAGAGGGCGGATGTGACACATAATTTAAAGTGTTATAACAGTTTCAATTTTTTGTTAACTCCAATCTACAATTTTTTGTTAACTCCAATCTACAATTTTTTGTTAACTCCAATCTACAATTGCTTGTTTACTCCAATCTACAATTGCTTGTTTACTCCAATCTACAATTGCTTGTTTACTCCAATCTACAATTGCTTGTTAACTCCAATCTACAATTGTTTGTTTACTCCAATCTACAATTGTTTGTTTACTCCAATCTACAATTGCTTGTTAACTCCAATCTACAATTGCTTGTTTACTCCAATCTACAATTGCTTGTTTACTCCAATCTACAATTGCTTGTTAACTCCAATCTACAATTGTTTGTTTACTCCAATCTACAATTGCTTGTTAACTCCAATCTACAATTGTTTGTTAACTCCAATCTACAATTGTTTGTTTACTCCAATCTACAATTGCTTGTTAACTCCAATCTACAATTGCTTGTTTACTCCAATCTACAATTGCTTGTTAACTCCAATCTACAATTGTTTGTTTACTCCAATCTACAATTGTTTGTTTACTCCAATCTACAATTGTTTGTTTACTCCAATCTACAATTGCTTGTTAACTCCAATCTACAATTGTTTGTTTACTCCAATCTACAATTGTTTGTTTACTCCAATCTACAATTGTTTGTTAACTCCAATCTACAATTGTTTGTTTACTCCAATCTACAATTGCTTGTTTACTCCAATCTACAATTGCTTGTTAACTCCAATCTACAATTGTTTGTTTACTCCAATGTTTTGTTTACTCCAATCTACAATTGCTTGTTAACTCCAATCTTCAATGTTTTGTTTACTCCAATCTACAATTGTTTGTTTACTCCAATGTTTTGTTTACTCCAATCTACAGAACGAACTTTCGGTCTCACTTGCTACTGACGTCATGTAACGGCTATAAGACAAGAGGAAACAAGATGCGTTTGTGCAGAATTGGCGACAGATCCCACGAGAATACTGGTCTATTGCTTCCTAAAGTCATAATATATTTTAATCTAGCATTATAACAGATTTATACAAATTAAAATGCTATTTTAAAATGTGCTATTATGTAATTATATTTATTTGCATGGATGTCACACGACTGACCAATTATGATTGACGGATAGAAACGGAGATAATATATGTCAACAGGAAAAAAGATGAAAAAAAAAGATTAGATTTGTGAATGTATTGAGTCAGAGTTTACATAGAAATCGACTAAGGGTTGGGATTGGAATAACATGACGTATATTTTGACACAATTAAATTATTTTTAAATAGGAAAATAATGTATGTATTTTTTGTGATCTAGAAACTAAATCGGATAACCAACATATTATTTAGCATGACATGACATTAGTTCACTCCTATACATCTGTACCATACAACACGCACAATTTGCATGCGAACGTCAAGAACAGTACTGGTTTATGTCATTGACACGTGACATACAACATGCACAATTTACTTGCGAACGTCAACAACAGTACTGGTATATGTCATTGACACGTGACATACAACACGCACAATTTGCATGTGAACGTCAAGTACAGTACTGGTCGATGTCATTGCCACGTGACATACAACACGCACAATTTACAGGTGGACATCAAGAACATTACTGGTTTATGTCATTAACACATGACCTGCTTTCCAGCACACAATGATCGCAGTCACTGAAATGCAAAATGTACAACATGAATATTTGACTTTCATTAAGAAAATTGCTTTGTAAACGGATACATAAGCTTTGAATAAATATAATATTTCTTAAGAAAAACTCTTTGATTACTATTCTGCAATTAGACACAAGTGTTTTAAGATATATCACTGGTGTTAGACTTTCGATTGCTTCCCTTCATTACACGGTTAAAAAAAAAAACCAAAAAAAAAAAAACCAAGAGGCTTAGTCTTGTAAACGTCAATACAATGAATTTATACAAGTTTCAAATAGTGTTCCCCTTTTTTTTCATAAAACAATAATCAAAATTGAAAAATC
Source organism: Sinotaia quadrata (assembly GCA_028829895.1). Lineage (NCBI taxonomy): Eukaryota > Metazoa > Mollusca > Gastropoda > Architaenioglossa > Viviparidae > Sinotaia > Sinotaia quadrata. The sequence goes on from CM054178.1 coordinate 3,501,182, forward strand.
AATTATAATAATTATTATATAAAATCATTACATAGGCGTAATGAGAATCAATGACAGATTTTACTAAATATTATTTATCAATTTATATTCCGTATTTTATAATGTCTTGCGACTGTATAATGCCGAATGGGAATCCAAAAATACTTTTGGAATAGAATCAGATTATTCATTTGTATACACACAAAAATGTAGAAGTGAGTCAATATAGCAATGTGTGACACCTCTCTGGGTACTTTTCACTAGTTATGTTTATTATTTATTAATTAACAACTCATAACTAATTACAATGATCTGAATTTATAGTTATTAATAAAACTCCCACAAGACCAACATGTCTCTTATTTGGAGGATTAAAAGGATGTCGTAAAACTGTCGTTATTTCCACAATAATAAGACAGACATTTTAATGTCACATAATGTTTTGGTGGTGGAAACTTCTTACTAAAAGAGTAATAAAATCTGTCTTTTATTTATATTTAATGATCCACCATCCACCCACTATTACTCCAACATAAGGTTAAATATAATTATGTGCAAGAAGGTTAATAAATTTATTAAATAAAATATCAAATATACAGCAAACGAATATAATCGAAAGAGCGTTGACATTTACATCACTTCACAACAATGTTCGATTAACTCTAGACACTCATTCTGTTTATCATAGCATAGACATTAGCAGACAAATTAATATATATATATATATATATATATATATAATCAAGTTCATAGAAATAATTTATCATTTACTGATAAGAAGTTCAACAACAACGCTGGATATAGTGTGATCCGGCAGAGCACAGTAGTCACTGCAGTCTGAAGTGGATACAAGGTTATGAAAAATGTGTCCTCCTTTCTGCAAAAGTCAAACTAAGACAGTGCTAAATTTCAGGCATATTGCATCTCATAACTCCTGTCTCTTTTACAAACATTCGTAACTTACAAAATCCTTCAACAATATTCGTTAGCCCAATACTCACACAGCATACGAAATATAGCATAGATCAAATTCACAAGTATAATGTACAACATAATCGTATTATTGAACATAGTTGTTACATTCCAGCATTTATTTTAAGACCCTGCTTCAGAATTATCCCACCTTATTCTGACAACAGTCTGGATGCCCTCCAATTTACCCTTCAGTCTCAATAAAATTTAAATGCTCTTAGTTAAAGCCGACAAGTTTTACAGACAGGCAAACTGGTGTACAAAGCATGAATTGGGAAACGTTTAATCAATTATAACTAATTATGCATTCAATTTTCCTTTCAAGACTCTATTGCCCCCACCCAGCTCTTTTGGTCTATCTTGCATAAATAGTCAACTAAGATACTTGATAAACAAATAAAAAGAATTTAATAAAAGTTTAACAAATAACAAAGTATTTAGAGAATCACAATGATACTATGTATCATATACTAAGCTAATTATTCGATACTCGAGATTGCAAATGTTCCATATACAGTTCAAGTTTACCAGACTCTGGTACTTAGCTGGACATCCTTATTGCGATGAAACGATGCACGCTGAATCCCCAACTGTCCTAGTCAGTTACAGGAGACGCGATCTGTTAGTTTCTGTTCAATACTTCGCACATCTTTACCCCTCATCTGAGTTGTTCAAAACTCGCTCACGACCAAGTCAACAGGTTGAGCAAAATGGGCACGAAGTTGCGTAGAACACTTGTCAAGTGACAAGCAGTGAAAATGACAAGAAGCATCGACGTAATGCATAACGTAAGACGCAAGTCATAGAAGCGTCAACATAGACATAGGAAACGTCGACATGAAGAAAACTCGTCGACAAAGACATAGACCCACTCTGGAAATAAATGAATTCCTAAGAGTGATAATTCTTATAGATTCACAATCTTAGCACATGGTGTGAACAATAGCATAGTTATTCCTCGACCATTTTAGTATCTTTACATTTAATAATTTAATATATAATAAAGATACAGTTTCGGTCACGCCCATGCACGTTACAATTAACGTATGCAAAAGTTTAGAAATATTTCAAAAACATTTATACTTTACAAATGAAAATTGAAATAGAAGAAATCAAATATAATTTAAAATCATGTATATGCGCGTTAGATAGTTTTGAAAAAGGAGATATCGCCCTCTGTGAAGTTACTGCCTTCATGCAAAATTATAGTCTTCTTCTTGTCTCCTCTGATGAGCACTGCATTCTTGGACAAAGCTGGTGTTACAAAAGCTTGATGTTACATGGAGAGAAATGCTTCTTTGTCTTAGGTTGAAAACCACACCGCATGACATGAGGGTCATACAGTGGGCACATGTCTCAAAGTGTTCCCATAGTTTTTTTGGTTTCTTGGCTGATGTTAAACCTCCCTCTCAGATTTAGCCTTCAGTTCTCCATATTTATAGTATTTTGAGAACTGTAGAACCTTCTAGATTCTAGAAGGTTTTAGTCTTGTGACTGAATTTTCACAAGTTGCACGCTTTTAAAAAGCATGCAGCATGACTAGCTAGGCAAATTCTAATGCACATTTAGCTAATGTTCCATTTTGCTCGTAAACAAGTATAAATGAGTGTTTAGAAAATTATTTATGCGTTAGAGCATATGGCGCTATAAAAATTGCGTCTTTGACCACGAATTACCTCCCTTAGTTCGTGTTTTGCATTCACGGTATGTACTTGATTTAAGTGAAATAAAATATTAATTCTGGGTCCCTCCATCCCTGTGACAATGTACAACAATTATAAATTGCAGCACAATGCTGAACAAATATTTTTTTTCACATGACAGCAACCGCAAGGGACAATATGAGCATCTGAAATTAATATCTTTTTCCCTGTACAATTGTATTGAATTTTGCACCATATTGGAATACTGTTTCATTTGTTATGCGTAGAAATTAGTCCTTTTGAATTTTGTACCATATTGTAAGTAATGTCTCTGTTGTTATGCGTAGAAATTAATGCTCGTTGACTAGGGCGACAGAATGATGTTTTGTCTCCCCTTAGCAAACAGTATTAATTAGTCAATAACAAAACAATTCACCTGCGATATTTGACATATATAAAGAAAAGCAGAAAACCACAATTTGTTTCTATGACAGTGAAAAGTGAAACAACATTATTTTTTAATAAAATATTTTTTACGTCAGTACCTGGTTCTATTCATACATTTATAGAGACCCCACCCACTAAACACATACTGGTAGTAGCATGGGGACTTATAATCTCTGGGAACAAATACTAACAGGTTTGATAACAAAATAACGTATTTATCAAAAGGATAAAATGTTTGTAAATTCAAACTAAGATGTTTTAGATCTAGTACTAAACACCTGTATATTTAGCATGGATAAAATGCACCCTGCAGAAGAAAGCAAGCAATTTGCACAGATCTTCAAAACTTCAGAATAAATGTTGAGCTTTCAAAATAGAATAAATACATCCTATAGAAAAATATAAACACTAACACAATTTAGACTACTGAAAATAAGGGACAACTCTGGAACATTAATTTGATCTTTTTATTGTCCAACAATTTTAATTGTTTATATACAACAGCAAACATGTAACCAAAAACTTTGATATATCTCACTTTCCAATTTGTGATTAATTTGTGTTGACTCTTAAATATACACAGCTGTGTGTAATTACATACTTTAAATATTTTAGTTTAATCATACTATGAAGTGCCCGTGACCTAGTGACCTATTTCTGTCAAAGATATAATAAAGTAGCAAATACTTTAAATATTAACAGCAGTGTGTGCATGGCAATACTATTTATAATGAAAGCATAGCTGTCAATTTGCCGCTATTGTACATGTAGTGTATTTTCATTTTTCTTTTACATAATATTTACATTTTAAAATGCTCTAAAATTCTGTCAAAATCATACATACTGTTTTACTATGACAGTAAATACATAATATTATTTCTTGTAAAAGAAAACGTTCTTGTTATTGTATCAAATATCAGTATGAATTCCAATTTTAAATTTCGTTTATATTACATGTATTAGCGTGCCATAACAGTAAAGATATTTCTTTACTTGTATTTCTTGTATAAAAACTCCTTGTTTATTATTGTGTCAAAGTCCAATTTTTAATTTGGAAATATCTACACCTAACACAGCACAAACAATTTTCTCACGCGTGGTCTGACCGTCATACTTGCTATTAATAGATTTAACTCGTTTTCGTCTAAACTTACACATATTAAAGTATATGTTTGGCTTGCCTTTCACTAGGCATGGCTTTAAATGGAAATTCTTATTAAAACCTACAATATTTATATCCAACATTTTATTTGTCAACACATAACGAAATCAGGCAAATTAGTACGTATTTAAGAGCTCCAATAACAACAAACGTATTATTACGGTCTATAAGGTACACACTATGATGGTTATTATGTATATTTGAAAAGCTCTACTATCCAGGCCAGATAGAATACAAAAACATACATATTATTATGATTTGTAAAATTTCAATTACCATGACTATAACAAAAACAGATGTATTACTATAAATTAAGACCATCTGCATTAGCGTAACAACTACCTATGACTATAACAAAAGCAGTTATATTACTATATTTAGAATAACAACTGCATTGCAATAATAACTTTACTGATGACACATCATTACGGGTAAAGTCATTATATGTAAACAAAATTGATAACTATAACCAAATACATCCAGAGAATCCAAATTAACCTAACATCAGCGACAGATTGGTTCATGGAAAACGGATTTAAACTTGCAGCAGCTAATACTCAGGCCAACAGAATACCAACGTGTAGAATATAAGTGTAAAAATTAGTATTCTAAACTAAACATAAATAGCACAAAAATTGAACACAAAACTCATTCATAGGATTTACCTATTGTAACACCAAAATGCAATCTAGACGCATTATAATTAAATTTTAATATATATTTATTATAAATTGTTGTTGACCTAGTTCCAAAAGGGGTCAAATTGCATATTAATCGTATTAACTGACGCATGAGTTCTACCCCATCCCGTTCTCACGGCATGTGTGACATATGTACCTTATTTTCTACGGTGACCAGTATAATGCAATACTCGCTGGACCGGCTCTTGCACTCAGCTACATACGGCTTCAACCTAGCATGAGGTTCGGACAAGAATAGCTCAGGTCCCTTAGATCTTTAAACTTGAAAGGAGTGAGCTACCTTAGAAAATCATAGATATAAAGAGAACTAACCCAACCAAGATGACACAGACAAAAGGGAAAAGAGTGTACAACTAACTACCCTGAGGCCAGACGCTATCACTGCCATACGTAGAGTGCATTGTTCAGCGCGGTACCATGCAACATTCACAACTTGCATAAAAAGGCAGACTCAACTCAGACAGGGCACTGAGATGTCCATGTCTTTTGGCTGATTCTTCATGGTTAATAAGCGAGAGGTACGTCTGGTTAAGTTAGAACTTTGTAACAACGATTTTCACTCAGATTTGTTGCATTTAATTGTAAATTCACATGTTAACTTTGAGATGTTATAATCTCCTTCTAATTTTATTCTCTATATTTAGCAGCTTTAGAATCAGCTTCTACTTCTGCTACTACCAGTGGCTTCTGATTCACCTTCTGCTACCATCTGTACCACTAGAAGCCGCAATGAGAAGCAGCCAGTTAGCAGATTGATCTCTCCAGGACTCTGGAAACTCAGTACTCTGACGAGGTACCTGGACCATTTCGTCGTCGATACGTTGGATGTAAGCAACTTGGCGCCTGCAGTCTGGGACATTGATGGAACCAAGGAAAGTGTCTAGTCGTGATGAGATAGGCATCGGTTCCAAGTCAGTGGAGACCAGATATCTAGAGTGTGCTGAGGAGGGTTGAACTCTGGTGAGAGATTTTACTAGATGTATTCCTCTTTTTGCAAAACCAATATTTTTCATTAAACTATTATTATAACTATTAACTTCAATAAGAAATCATTTTCTAATTAATTAATAGATTTAATAATAACATCATTTAATACAATCACAAATCATATATATATACAAAATATATACAATATTTTATAACTATTAAACTATTAATATCTTCAAATATCACTACCAATTAAAAATCAGTATAGCAGAGTGTCATTGTTAAGAACAATTTTCTCACAGGTTTGAAGTTATATACATATAAACGTTTTATGAAATTATGAGCACAATACATATATAAGGTAATAGTAAATTACTTTTTAAATCAAACACGGTAAGCTTAAATGTACTACAAGTATACAAGTCAAGATAAAATTGTAATACTAGAGTTGTAATTAAAAACAAAATAAAATAAAACACGAATGTATTTGCCAATCGGCAATATTTTTGAGATTACTGCGATATACACGGCAATTTTAAAAAAAAACAAAAAAACATGCAATAGATCCTTATAGTTTAATAGTTAAAGTTGCCAGTTATAATTAGCAAAGATTTGTTTGACGATTATATATTTGAAAACGACAAAGATAGCGAAGGGATTACATGTAAATACAACATTCCTAAGAACAAGGCAGTTAGCTGAGGGTTTACATACGTCATTAATAAGAACACCCAAGACACTGAAGAAGTTGCATACAAAATTCCTAAGAACAAGGCAGTTAGCTGAAGGTTTACATACGTCATCACAAAGAGCAATAAAGAAACTGAAAGAGTTACATACATCATTCTTAAGAACAATGCTGTTAGTTGATGGGTTACATACATCATTCTTAAGAACAATGCTGTTAGTTGATGGGTTACATACATCATTCTTAAGAACAATGCTGTTAGTTGATGGGTTACATACATCATTCTTAAGAACAATGCTGTTAGTTGATGGGTTACATACGTCATTACACAAAGAAGAAGATAGTTAACGGTTGATATGCACACAACATTGCTAATAATAATAAACACAGTACAGTTATTTAGTAAAAACAGTGAAAGAAGTGGTGAACAAAGTACGCTACTGTCATTACATCCGTCTGACAAACGCTGCATGTGATGTGTGCGCCAATCAGTTTATGCTGCATTTCCTGCTTACTCATTCGTAGTGCTACTTTCATTTATCTGCTTCCTATTTAGGCGTGTTGAAACAGTCGTCGGCCCTACGTGTTGGCTACGAGTACTCGGTCCGGGACATCATGACGGGAAAGATGTTTATTCTAGTAATACTGATCTGCTGGTTTCCAGACTTCTGTCTCTCTAGCAATGGTAAGATATGCTTGGATTCTCTTATAAATTATAACAGTGTAAATGTAATACTTCAGTGATCCAATAAATTGGATTTTCTTATAGATTATAACATTGTAAATGTAATACCTCACTGATCCAATAGAAAGGGTTCTCTTATAGATTATAACATTGTAAATGTAATACTTCAGTGATCCAATACAAAAGGCGAGTCCAAGCTCTAGGGGATGTCTGACTCGAATACATCAAACGCTTTTGCGTAAAAGTAGCTCTTTAAAAATATCGATTCCAAATAATCTGTTAGTTACCAGTACATAAACGTGATGGTCATTACAATTTTAACCATTTTTCGAGAGTACCACTTCAATAAAAGACCAATTTCAATGACGTAGTCATCAATCACCGACAATTTGCACAATCCATTTGGAGGGTACACGTTTTTGACATATTAGAAGCAATTGCACCTGACTTTATTCAGAGTACTTTTTCACTCGAGCAGACCTCAGTTATAAGCTGCACGTCAATTTCTGTCAGAACTCAGAAAACCTGTATTGTTCAAAAGGTGTTTATGTTTCGTCTTCACACGATAATTATGTATTTATTATAATGGTTTAAACTATTTCTATATATCGTAAACAAGTAACATTTCACTAACACTCCGCAGACTTTTGATGGACAATTAATGGGAGACAGACAATATTCTAACAGTGACTAGCGTTTGAACGCATCACCCTACTGTAAGAAATGGCAATTCGTCACCAAATAGTTCTGTACTTCTTGAATTTGGTCGATACGTGAAGAGATCCAGACTAGTGTTTGTGACGTCATGTCTCAGCATGCATGAAGAGATCCAGACTAGTGTGTATGACGTCAGGTCTCAACTTGCACGAAGAGATCCAGACTACTCTTTATGACATTAGGCCTCAACATGAGTGAAAAGATCCAGACTACTGTTTATGACGTCAGGCCTCAACATGCATGAAGAGATCCAGACTATTGTTTATGAAGTCAGGTCTCCACAAAGTTGAGGGTGCCAGATGTTAAAAGAAATTGTGCTCAGTCTGCATGCTTAACAGATCGAGAGATTGAAATTTTAAATAAGATATATCTCTACACATTCTTCTAGTAATTGCATCCAACATAAGAAACTCCAGCGTCTTCTTCCATGTAAAATAAGACTAGTATATTTGTTTGTAGTTAGCTACAACTTTAACAGGATGTAGCAACACGACATAACTTTTTATTCATGCATATAATCATGTGTGTGTGTGTGTGTGTGTGTGTGTGTGTGTGTGTGTGTGTGTGTGTGTGTGTGTGTGTGTGTGTGAATGAGTCTGTACATCAAGCGTGTTAGCTTGTTCCATATAACTGCATGAGTAAGCAATGCCTTACGTTCTAGATAGCAGTACAGTATGAAAAAGTTAACATATTTAAAACACATTTCTTAAATGAACAGATTAAAGTACTTTCTTATACCATTATTTAATCATGACATAACTTAATAATAATAATAGTAATAATAATAATAATAATTCATGCATAATTGAAAAATTAAAATTGTACAAAGTAGCGCCATCAATACAGAATCTAATTCAGGAGTCAATGAAAAACTGGAAAACCACCCTCAAAGACAACAACACAAATATTGCAGACATAACAATAAATTGTGGAATCTTCCAAGGTGATTCCCTACCTCCACTGCTGTTCTGCATTGTCCTAAATCCTCTCAGTCAAGTGATTCAGAAAACAGGGTTAGGATACAAAATGAAAGCAGGACAGGTCATCAGCCATTTACTGTACACGGACGATCTCAAGCTGTACTGAAAAAATGAACGTGACACCACATCCCTGATCAATACTGTCAAGATCTGCAGTGAGGACATCAACATGAAATTCGGCCTTGAGAAATGTGGAAGAATTTCATCCAGAAAGGCAACACAAGGCCTGCAATTTGACATCGGAAAAATCAACAATGTTTTAATGGCAAAAGGGATATAAGTATCTTGGGATACCACAGCATCAAGAAAATATGCAGAGAGAAGTGATGTCCAAAGTTAAGAGAGAGTATGAAAAACGTGTTAGACGAGTCCTAAAGTCCAAGCTAAATGGGGCGAACAAAATACAAGCCCTTAACGCATACGCAATACCTATAGTAAGCTACACTGGAGGTATCATAGACTGGACAGCAAATGAAATAAATGAACTGGACAGGAAAACAAGAAAACTACTCACAATACATAAAGCCTTACACCCCAAAGCAGACACAGAGAGGCTCTATGTATCTCGAAAAATGGGAGGCCGAGGTCTCAAGAAAATCAAACATGTCATTGAAGGAGAAGTCATTGGTCTTATGGACTACATCTGGGATAACAACACAGATGATACACTGATAGAAGCAGTTAAGATGAATGGACTATTCCAACCCCAAGAAACAGACAAAGAAACATGGAAGAAAACAACGAAGCAATCACTAGCACACACCTGGAGCCAGAAACGTCTCCATGGCCAATATGTACGACAAACCAACGAAATATCATCAAAGCAATGAACGTATAAATGGTTGAAAGAGTCAGGATTGAAAGCAGAAAGAGAAACACTCAAAACAACTGCACAAGATCAAGCACTCAACACCAAATCACACAAAACGAAAATCATGAAAATCCCAAATGATTCCAAATGTAGACTCTGCAAATCCATGGAAGAGAAAGCAGAGCACATACTATATGGATGTCAGGTTCTGGCTGGAACAGAATACACCAGTCGACACAACAAAGTGGCAAAGCACATACATAAAAAACTGTGTGAGATTTTTGGCATAAAAACCCCAGAAAGAGCATGGATGCATCAACCAGACGCAGTCACCGAAACAGAAGAAGTCAAAATACTGTGGGACTTCGAGATAAGAACAGATCTGTTGATTCCTGCACGAAGACCAGACATAGTAGTTCTCAATAAGTCCAACAGAACAGTATCAATCATTGATGTCGCTGTTCCAAGTGATAGAAACATAAAAACAAATGAAAGAGAAAAAATTGAAAAATACCAAGACCTCAGATTAGAAATCCAGAGACTGTGAAATGTAAAAGCAGAAGTAATACCTATAGTGATAGGAGCCTTGGGGAACATAACATCTGAATTGGAAGGCTACCTGAACAAACTCCCTGGGCTCGGTTTCACGACAACCAACTAGCTTCAATTCTATCACAGACGTAGGCAAAGAAGAAATCGTCTTTAACAGGATCGTATATAGTTTAATATTCTCAGAAACATTTATGAATCACTATGAACATATATTTTATTTCTACCATTCATTTCTAAGTATTTTATTTTAATGTAAATGTGTGTAGTTTTTATGCAATCATGTGTGAAAGGAAAACAGTTAATTAATCATGCAATTCTGTTTCCTCTAAATCCATGAATCTCAAGAATGATTTATATCTTTCTTTAATTTTATTTATCTGTATATTCATTATAATGCAACTTAAAACTCTCTAAAGCCACAGATAAAAACAAAAAATGATTGTTTTATCATATAACTGGAAATGTTCATTAGTGGACTATTAAAGTATTAATAATAATATATCAATTTTAATTGGCATTAAGTTTATTTTAAACCAAATTATATTAGTGATAGTAATATTTGATCATATGTAATATTATAATAAAATGTACAGTTATTTCATAATTATACCGTTAGAGTTTTGAAAATAAAATAAAAATGTATATTCTATTTTAGAATATTGTTATAATATAAAGACTAAAAATGTGGTGGCATTTAATTTTTTTTAAAGTTTCACTGTTTTTCATTAAAAATAAATACAGTAAACTTTCAGTGCTACTCATCATGTGTCAAACTGACATATGTGTATCTAGCTGTAACATTACAACTAATGATTATTTTTTAATTAAAAAAAGAATGGCCATATATTATGTATACATTACATAGTAATAGTGCATTAGTATAAGTTAATATAATAAGAAGTAGAATTGTGTAAATCTTCAAAAGGTGAAAAGCTTTGTTTGGGTTTTCTGAAAAATACAGTTTTTGTATTTTCAAAGTATTTACATGTATTTCATTGTTGTTATAAATATATTTAACTTTTACATTAACAGTGTATGTATACACTGCCTGATGGGAAAAATTCATATAGATGAATATAAAATGTGACTTAACACTGGCAACTGCTGAATAGAGAAATAATTTGCTACTTCAGTTAGTAAAAAAGATCTAGGCATTTAAATATTAATATGATGGTGACTATGCCATATTTAACGCATATAGACATTTAAATATTATCATGATGGTGACTCATATCATATTTAACACATAATTTTTATAGACATTTAAATATTATTATGATTGTGACTCATGTCATATTTAACACATACTTTTTATAGACATTTAAATATTATTATGATTGTGACTCATGTCATATTTAACACACAATTTTTATAGACATTTAAATATTATCATGATGGTGACTTATGCCTAAATGTGAATTGATTAAAATAATTGTTAAGAAAAAATAAATTATACAAACTGAGTCTTTATTCTTTGTTTTCAGTTTGCATGTTTATTTAATGTTGCAATTATCACATACATTCAAAGGTATTTTTGAGAACTAAAATAAATAAGTATTGAAACAGTTAATAAAATAATTGAAAATATAATTTATGACTAAAACTGCAATTTGTATAATTTCTATTGTTTAATGTTTAAATGTTTAATTCATTTCTTGTAGAAGGAATATTTATGTCAAATGACAGGTTATCCAATATTAAACAAATTATTATAGTTTATTCATCAAACTGATTTAGTGTTTATAGTTTTGAGAATAGAATATAGCACTTTTATTTCTGATAATGTGAATAAAGATATACATGAGTTATCCACCATTCTTAGGGTATTTTCTTTTAGCAAGGTCACTTTTTGCTTCGCTTGTTAGTTTTAACCATTTACATCGAAGTTCGTCTGCTGACCGATGAATGGTAGAAACCGCATTCACTGACATCAGCACAGCAGCCCACGCATTCTTTTTGTCTTTGTTTGTGACTGAGCTCTTTAGTCGTGACTGTAGGATGTTTTTGTCTTTGTTTGTGACTGAGCTCTTTAGTCGTGATTGTAGGATGTTTATTTCTGCATTCCTATGCCACTATTAAGGCAACGACCTCTGATTGCGTGAAATTATCTTTACGTGCGCGGCGATTTCCCTGCTGGGCATCCATTGTGAAAATTGAATTGTGGGATAGATCTATTTATAAACAAGTCATGTGACGCTTCTAGATGGCACTACTACTACTACTACTCCTACTACTACTACTTGTACTATTACTATTACTACTACTGCTATTACTACTACTCCTACTACTACTATTACTACTACTTCTACTGCTACTACTTCTACTACTACTACTTGTACTACTACTATTACTACTACTGCTATTACTACTACTTCTTCTACTACTACTACTATTACTACTAGTAATAATAATTCAGTAAATCTATTAAATTTACATACTTTCACAGAACACATGCAACACTAATCTAAATCGCAATTACGGTTGCAAAAATATCGAGCATTTCGGAAACCTTCTAGTCTAGTATATACAACACCAGGCAGACAGGGATATACAACACCAGGCAGACAGGGATATACAACACCAGGCAGACAGGGATATACAACACCAGGCAGACAGGGATATACAATACCAGGCAGACAGGGATATACAACACCAGGTAGATAGGGATATACAACACCAGGCAAATAGGGATATACAACACCAGGTAGATAGGGATATACAACACCAGGCAAATAGGGATATACAACACCAGGTAGATAGGGATATACAACACCAGGCAAATAGGGATATACAACACCAGGCAGACATATATATATATATATATATATATATATATATATATATATATATATATATATATATATATAAATACAATCTAGGCAGATATAAATATACAACACAGGCAGAGATATAAAACACCAGGCAGACAGAGATATACAACACCAGGCAGACATAGATATACATCACCAGACAGACAGGGATATACAACACCATGCAGACAGAGATATACAACACCAGGCAGACAGAGATACAACAGGCAGACCGGGATGTACAACACTAGGCATATATAGATATACAACACCAGGCATATATAGATATACTACACCAGGCAGACAGAGATATACAACATAACATTACTATGCAAAGATATTTTTTAAACTTACATTCCAAGTGTTGGAAAACATTTTATAATTATGACCTTTAACACATTCACTCGAGTGATGACTACGGTTCTAAATTACTGACTGCCATTACTTGTAATGATTGCAGTGTGATGACTATGGTTGTAAATAACTGAATACAATTAGTTGTAATGATTGCAGTGTGATGACTACGGTTGTAAATAACTGACTGCAATTATAATTATTTGTAATGATGGCAGATTATGTTGAAAATGATCGACTATGATAATCTAAAATAATTGATTACACATGAACGATAGTGTACATATGTGTATAGGATTTTTAATGTGGACTTTCATGTTACCCACACTTTCTTAGGTTTACAACTTTTATCTGACAGTGATATTTCACATTTACAGTCTTTATATGAGAGTGATATTTCACATTTACAGACTTTATATGACAGTGATATTTCACATTTACAGTCTTTATATGGAAGTGCTATTTCACATTTACAGTCTTTATATGACAGTGATATTTCACATTTACAGTCTTTATATAACTTTATATTTCACATTTACAGTCTTTATATGAGAGTGCTATTTCACATTTACAGTCTTTATCTGACAGTGATATCTTACATTTACAGTCTGTATATGACAGTGATATTTCACATTTACAGTCTTAATCTGACAGTGATATCTTACATTTACAGTCTTTATATGACAGTGCTATTTCACATTTACAGTCTTTAAATGACAGTTATTTTCACATTCACAGTCTTTATATGAGAGTGCTATTTCACATTTACAGTCTTTATATGACAGTGACATTTTACATTTACAGTCTTTATATAAGTTTATATTTCACATTTACAGTCTTTATATGACAGTGATATTTCACATTTAAAGAATTTATCTGACAGTGATATCTTACAGTTACAGTCTTTATCAAACAGTGATAGTTACATTTAAAGTCTTTATCTGACAGTGATATCTTATATTTACAGTCTTTATCTGACAGCGATACCTTACATTTACAGTCTTTATCTGACAGTGATATCTTACTTTTGCAGTCTTTATCTGACAGTGATATTTCACATTTACAGTTTTTATCTGAAAGCGATATTTCACATTTAAAGTCTTTATCTGACAGTGTTATCTTACTTCTATTTTTAAACATTTTGGTACTTTACATTTGTCAGTGTTCTTTCTACTTTTTTCTGTCGTATATAAACGCACAGATGTCAGAGATGCCTGGTTTACAATAAATGTTCACTCAAATATAGCATCAGTCCTATAGCATGTCAAAGATGTCTTACAGTACGGCACGTCACTTTTCATCTCAAATAGTGTCAAAGATGTTCTCTAGCACTTTACGTATCTCCTCAAATAACCAAACACTTTTTACAAATTAAATTATGCCGTAAATATTTCTTGCTATTTAGTTTTATTGCATACGTCCTGAATGTTCAATGTGCATGAAACTGTTATGAAATATCTCCTTCAGATTTATCAACTGGATATTCCAATTACGCGTGTGAGGGAAGCCTTCTTTCAATCACTTGCTCACAGAATTACGTCATCCAAATTGTCAGCTTTAACTACGGTCGGCTTTCGGCTTCTATATGTGTCAACCAATGGAGCAACGGCAACCTGCAATGTCGGTCTGCGCCGTCTAAAGGAATAGTTTCCACCAGGTAGACAAATCCGCGTGATTCCAATATCCACACACTTGTTTTATTTTTAAATGTTATTTAATTCTGAATAATTAGTCGTACAGACCTGTTAATTTTCAGTAGTCAGTCTTATCTATTTCCTTTAAGTCGGCACTACACTACGTGTTTAGGATAAATTAGAATGCATGCATTTATATCTAGTAGATATGGTATTTATGTTAGAAGGCATGTATTTATAAATAGTAAACATTTTATTAGAGAGGATCTTTGTTCCAAGGGGAACCCAAAGAAATAAGTCAAGTAAGTAAGTATTTATGTTAGAAGACATGCATTTATATCTAATAGATATGCTATTTATGTTATCAAGCATGCACTTTTTTAACTAGACATACCATATATGTTATAAGCATGCACCTACTTACCTGTAGTTACAATCTAACTACAGTGACTGTAAAGTCATTAAGTATTAATATACACCACAGCACAAGACACGACTGTAAACATAATTAAGTATTAATATACACCACAGCACATGACACGACTGTAAACGTCATTAAGTATTAATATACACCACAGCACATGGCACGACTGTAAACATAATTAAGTATTAATATACACCACAGCACATGACACGACTGTAAACGTCATTAAGTATTAATATACACCACAGCACATGGCACGACTGTAAACATAATTAAGTATTAATATACACCACAGCACATGACACGACTGTAAACGTCATTAAGTATTAATATACACCACAGCACATGACACGACTGTAAACGTCATTAAGTATTAATATACACCATAGCACATGATACGACTGTAAAAATCATTAAGTATTAATACAACACGCAAATTAAACCAACTGTACGACAATAGTAAATAAGAAAAGGAAAGAAAATAGAGTGAACTAAAAGAGATAATCCAAATGACAGCAGTACATAACACGACTCTAAAGAACATTTAGTAAGTAGGTTTAAGCTAATACATATTTCATTCAAGAAAACATAAAACAATTTTGTCTTCAGATGTAACGGGCTTCCTCAGTGTGACGTACCGGTCTCAAACAGTTTATTTGGAGACCCGTGTTACGGTACATCCAAGTACGGTGAAGTGGAGTACATCTGTAAAAGAATGGAGACAGGTATGCTATTCTTTCATCTTAATTTGTGTTTAGGTATTGTCACAGGTATGAGGAAATATTAATTTTTTTCTCTCTCTAAGTGTCGTCATACTGTAAACGGTTAATGAAACAGCCAAATTAATTTAAACATAGCAAAGGGCTAAAATAACCATTTTGTCAACAATGTGAGAGCTAAGGTGGAAATGCTAGCTGGGGAAGAAATAGGTTTGATAGTGATAGAGAATGGGAGAGCATAATTAATTTTGAGGATGCATGCATCAGCAATGTAATGGGTGTAAATGCCAGACCATAAATTGTGTCAGTGTAAGGGAATATGTGGTAGGCCACTGAAACACTAATTTTGTCTGTGAGAAAACAGGCTCTGAGTTTTGAAATGTAACTTGTTTTAAGAATCACCACTCTAAAACGTTTGGTAGTTTACAGTTGATATTATTATTGTGAAATTACTTGTTGAAGTAGAAGTTTGAGTTATTGGAAAGTTGAGATTTATTTGTTATAGTTAAATGTGTTGGTTTGTGTGTACAACCCTTTCTTGCTATGACTAGTGTACACTTGCCAGGTGGTGATGAATCACTGTGGTAACTTAGTTTTAAAAACAAAATAAAAATAGGATGTGCTCTGAGGGTCAGTTGTGCTCTGAGCTAGGTAGTTAGCAGGAAATTGATGGTCAAACTCTAATAGTGTCCACTTGAAATTCAATACCCAGCGCTAATGAAAAGGTGCAGCAGTCAGCAAGATTCCAGACCACGTGTGTGCTGGATGGGGGTGTTCTAATCAGCTCAGTGAAAAAGATGTACAAGGAACTTTGCGTATAAAAGGGGATGACGGAGACAGAAACGAACAAGAAACACCAAGAATGTAGAGGTCGGTAGAGGGGTGAGAAAGACCCTCTGAGTTTATCCCTGCTTTTTGTAACAAGGACTCTACGAGCTTGGCCAGCAACCAGCTAGAGAACTCTTGGACACTGCAATAGAGAGCCAGAAGTCTACCCGGCTGTATTTTGAAGACGCACCATCATGGCCATCAACAGATCAAGATGGACCAGTCGTAAGGACAGTCATCTCGGGTTCTTCAAAGACTCTGTGCAAAGACTGCAGGTGATCGAATATTTTCCAGGAAGAATAGACCAGAAGTTTAGTGTCACCACACTAAGAGATATTGCAGATTGGCAGTCGCGACCATGCATGGCATGTCACAGTATAACTGCAAGGTTGACCATTAATTAACATAAAGAGAAGAAATGAGAAACTTAATGAGAAAAGAAGAAATGAGAAATGTAAGAGAAGAGAAGAAATGAGAAATGTAAGAGAAGAGAAGAAACGAGAAGCGTAGTGAGAAGAAATGAGAAACATTAAGAGAAGAGAAGAAATGAGGAACGAAATGAGAAGTAAAGAGAAAACGTAACAAGAGTTGAGAAATAGGCGTAATGAGAAGCGTAACGTAGCAGCAGGGATGGCTACTAAAACATATTTCCATAGAAGATATGGCAGAAACCAATAGTCTAATATACGTTGATAAACCAGGCTGCAGAAGAACAAATGATCAATTTGCAATTGATAGAGCTATAGTTATTGACAGCAAGAGACGAAGAACAAACATTGCATCTGAGTTGGAAGGCTATACGAATAAAATACTGAAAACCAGAGACTCTCCCACTGCTGAATGCATTTGAGTGCCTACATCCTCAATAAAACATCGGATCTCCAAGAATCTTGGTAAGATTCAGATACACTGGTTCACTACCGACAGTCAACAGAAGGCGTGGAAAAGATTTATAATAATAAATATGCCTGATTATGACATATCCAGAGAAAGGTCCAACACCAATCAACTATTGTCCAATCATATGCCTATCAGCCACCTGGAAATTACAATCAGGAATTACATCTGGTAAAATCATGTCTCATGAAACAAACAAACTTCTAATAATGAAGAGAACAGTGCTAAATCAGGCAGCAGAGGAACAAAGACCAAATGACAATTGATAAAGTCATTGTTACAGCAAGAAACAAACAAACCTTGTAATTGACTACCAAAAAGGCCTATGACCCATTTGAACTATCATGTCTACCTGTCTATCAAACATGCACAAGTCAACACCACCACTATCGAACCTTATTTAAGAATCAATGAAAACCCTCACAAGCAACAGCATAAAAATTGCAGACATACCAATAAAGTGTGAATTTTGATCTGGATATTCCCTGTCCCCACTGCTGTTGTGCATTGCCCTAAATCATCTTAGTCAAATAATCCAGAAAACAAAATTATGATACAAAATGAAATCATATTATGTATTTACTGTACACGGATGATCTAAAACTATTCAGTAGAGATGAAAGACAAATCACTTCGCTGATCAATACTGTCAAGATCTGCAGTGAGGATATTAACAAGTATGGTCTTGAGAAATACAAACGAAATTTCGTCCTGAAACGCATGATCAAAACATTTGAAAAATCAACGATATTTCAAAGAAAGTGGATACAAATACCTGGGAACACAACAACATCAAGAAAAATTGCACAATGAAGTTCAATGTTAAAAGTGAGTACGAAAAAACGGGTTAGATAAGTACTCAAGCCAAACCTAATGGGGCTAACGATAAACAAACCATTAATTCATACGCACATCTGTATTCAAGTACACTGAGGCTATCCTAGATTTCACAACAAACGAAATAAATTATCTGGACAGTCAAATAAGAAACCTACTCACAATCATCTATCCCTATACAAAAGTAGATTAAGACAGGCTATATGTATCTCGGAAAATAGGAGAGAGGTCTGACGAAAATCAAAGAAATCATTGAAGAATATGTTCCAGGCCTTGTGGACTACATCTGAAATAACAATAAAGATTATCCACTGATAAACGCATAAACGTGAGTGGATTATGCAACCATGCGTCATCAAACAGACAAAAATAAACACAGAAGAAAAGAGCTAAGAATATATTAGCAAATATTTAGAGCCAGTATTCTCTCCATGGCCGGTATATGCGACGAGCTAATGAAACACCAACAAAACCACCAACATACAGACGGTTGAAAAAGGTAGGTTAAACAGAAGTATGCAGAAACACCAACAAAACCACCAATATACAGACGGTTGAAAGAGATAGGTTAAGTAGGCAAAAACACCAGCCAAACCACCAATATACATATGGCTGAAAGAGGTAGGTTAAACAGAAGTAGGTAGAAACAGTAACACTTACATACGTTGCCTAAGGTCAAGCACAAAACACGAAATCACAAACCAAAACCAGAAAATACCAAGAATTCATATTAGAAATCCAGAAACTGTGGACTGCAAAAGCAGAAGTGAAAAGAGCTTGGAGAACATATCTGTTCCATTTCCTTAAAGCATGTTCAATTTCCTTAAATCGTGATCCATTTAATTTATTATAACTCCTCTTTGACTCTTGTATAATATTACTCAATCTAATAATAGTAACAGTGGGAATTGTGTGGTTACCTAATGAGTCTCCCAAACACTTTATCCTTCTAGCCAATCTAGCGAATCGCGAGCACTGACCTGGGTGATGAGATGATGAGTGGTAGAGGCATGTAGAGAAACAGGAAAATACAACTTAACAAAAGTACAAATTCCCTTTTAGCCGTTTAATTTACCATGTCACTGTAGTATGTAGTTTTTTTTTCTTATTCGTCTACAAATTGTATTCAGAAATTACCGTAATAGATCTCCTACGGGTATTAGATAAATAAACTGTATTTTAAAGTTTAAAAAATCTAATGTTTTAATGTTGTCACACCATATATAAAACAATTATACTGTGTTTGTTTCATGCCATTATTAATGTGGCCCCATACACATTATTTTATTGTCTTTAATTTGTTCAAAAGAATGCCGATTTATTACTTTAAATAATAACTTACCAAATGTTGCTCCCAGAGATGCATTTATCTAATTTTGTTTTATTCAAAAAGTGGCATTCACTAAACTCGCGTGTGAAGACGACATCCTTTCCTTCTCGTGTCCAACGAATCAGGTGATCCAAATTGTTAACTTTAACTATGGTCGGCTGTCACCAGCAGTTTGTGTCAACAGGTGGAGCAACAACAACCTCAACTGTAAGGCTCCATGGTCAAAAGAAGTTGTTTCCACAAGGTAAAATACCTTAACTAATTATCTCTATGTTTACCCAAGGTAAAATACATTAATTATCTTTTGTATATTTCCTCAAGGTAAAGTACATTATTTATGAGCTGTATGTTTCCACAAGTTAAAATATATTAATCAGCTGTATGTTTCCACAAGGCAGAGTACATTAATTATCATTTGTATGTTGCAAGAAGGCAGGTACATTAAATATATTATCAACTGTATGTTTCCACAGGGCAAAGTACATTAATTATCAGCTGTTTGTGTTTCCACAGGGCAAAGTACATTAATTATCAGCTGTGTTTCCACAAGATATATTAAATTAATTAACATATGTATGTTTTAACAAGCTACATTAAATTAAGTAACATATGTATGTTTGCACAAGATATATTAAATTATTTAGCATATGTATGTTTCCACAAGGTACATTAAATTAATTAACATATGTATGTTTGCACAAGGTACAATGCATTAATAATTATCTGTATGTTTCCAGAAGAAAATACCATTCGTTTCTCTCATTTGGTGGATATGCAGGTGATGTAAACGTTTTCTCTATTCCACAGTATTAATGACAAACATTCACCGACACACAATATTTCCGTAGGTGGAAAACGTCTTACCAAAGAAGATAGATTATACTTTTAATCTATATTTAGCGAGAAACATCCACCCGCTTTCTTCTCCAAAATATGGTTATTGTCGTGGGGCCAGCCTCTCCTCTTGGATGAGGAAGGGGTCAGCTGCAATGCCAGGTCACACCAAAAACACAAAAGTTGCAAAATAGTTACACAGCAGCATGCAAGTCGATGAATGATGCACGGCCGCACTGATAAACGAACCAAAAACATAGATGCAGGTGAAAGGCATAGCACGACACACGATGAGCTGCACCGAATAATGCACACACTCGGACACAGATGAAAACCTAAGTGTCAATTCTTTGCTGATAAAGCGCAGAACACTTCCCGCTGAAAAACGAGAAAGAAATGAAGTCGTGGTACATTGAGTGTACATCGAAATGTCATTTCCATGCACAGTTTAACATCAACAGCTCTGGGAGACTCTGATATGTTACAATCTGTCCGGAGTTGTCCCGTCCGTACAACTGGATAGAAGATAAAAACAATATCGCCGAAGACCAAGAGATATGAAGAATACACTGAATAGAGTATACGCTGCTGAATACACTGCTGTCTCGGTCGCATGAAACGGCGAACATTCGATAAATAAATTCCCAATTATGTCAAACTGGGAATAAAATGTGTACGTGGGCCCAATATGAAGAAAATAGCAACAAAGTTCCAACACACCCCATAGACAGCCCATGCACACATACGCTGGAGATAAAAATGGCTACAGTGTTCTTTTACGCTAATTGTTTATGCAATACCTTGTCTAGGTAAAACCACAATAGTCTTTTGCGCTTTCTTAACAATGAACAAGTTTATTGTCACAATGGAGTTGTCAGTTTAACATGTTTCTCTAGCAGGTTGTAGAACACTGAAGACCGTTATTCACTCGAAGCTAATATGGGTACTCCGCCATATTACCTCTCTCAAGCAGAACAAAAATTGGATAAATTGCCGTTAACTTTCTTGTACCAGACATCCCATGATGTAGTCAACATACTTTGCCACCATACATGAGCAGAGTGCAGTGTATCCTTACACTTACACTGGGGTTAGAATCTTTTTGAATCTACCACAGTCGTAGTGGTTTATAAATCAGTAATCCGAAAAACCTAGTAAAACAAAAAATGTTGTTTATTTCCTGTAAAATATACTCAGGGAACAAATGTTTATTTTCCAGTTTATTCATCTCTAACTAAATTGGGTTTTGTTTTGTTTTTTTCCATTTTACAAATCAACTTACAGTTTCATGCAACATCATTTATTAGCCCATGTGTACAGAATATTAAAAACAGCATATCAATTTTATGAACGTATTCACTTGAACAATGTCAAGCATACAACAATCGAGCATCTTAGTTCACAATTTGTAGAAATAATAGTCTACTCACATAATACATATCTACATACAACACAAGTATAACACATCAATAGCACGATGCTTAAAATATGTTATAGTTCAATTCTCTCTCAATCAGTCAGTTAACTCACCATTATGCTAATGGCTGCCTTTCCTGATCGGACTCCTTGCCACATCGAATTCAAAGTGATTAGACAATATAATTGTTTACAGCAAGTAGACGTTTTATCTCAGCCCATTTGACTGGTCTTGCTCTTGTAATCTTAACCATTGTTTAACAGAAACTACTCATCCACCTAAAACCACTTGTGTTTACATCAGGAAGTTTAGAATATTCTTTACCTGAGCTGTTTACTTCCAACTTTGATACTTAAAAATATCAGCACAAGCAGTGTCCAAGGTCGGGTCACTTTGACATTAAGAATTAAGTTTATAAATAGGGATAAGCAAATTACTCCACCACATTTGCAAAACATACATAACCTGCTTAATATACCAAACATACATAACATTGTTCAAACTAATCATTTCATGCATATAATGTAATTTGTTCCCTTTCTATCCTTTTTCAGTAATAATATGCAAATTCTCATCTGATTATGCTTTAGTGGCTTAGAATATTTTTAAAATGTCAGCTACAATATACTTAATCACTTTAGACCCACTCTGATTAAAATTCGTTATGCTTTAGTGGCTTAGAACATTTTAAAAATGTCAGCTACAATATACTCAATCACTTTAGACCCACTCTGATTAAAATTCGTTATGCTTTAGTGGCTTAGAACATTTTAAAAATGTCAGCTACAATATACTTAATCACTTTAGACCCACTCTGATTAAAATTCGTTATGCTTTAGTGGCTTAGAACATTTTAAAAATGTCAGCTACAATATACTCAATCACTTTAGACCCACTCTGATTAAAATTCGTTATGCTTTAGTGGCTTAGAACATTTTAAAAATGTCAGCTACAATATACTCAATCACTTTAGACCCACTCTGATTAAAATTCGTTATGCTTTAGTGGCTTAGAACATTTTAAAAATGTCAGCTACAATATACTCAATCACTTTAGACCCACTCTGATTAAAATTCGTTATGCTTTAGTGGCTTAGAACATTTTAAAAATGTCAGCTACAATATACTTAATCACTTTAGACCCACTCTGATTAAAATTCGTTAAATGTTTGACCTGACGACACATATTGATAACCGTATGTTGCAGAAGAAAGTAGGTGGGTAGGGCTCTCGCCTAAAAAGAAATTAAAAAACGGAGTTTCTTCTTCTGAAGTTTTCCATCAAATGGAAATATTCAGTAACGGTAAATGTTTCTCTTTAATGTGGAAGAGAGAAAATATTTTCAGAGCCCGCATATCCGCCAAGTGAGAGAAAAGAGTGGTATATTCTGGAAAATTATTAATACATAACTTAGCTTCTTATAATTAGTTATGGTTGATTATTAATAATATTAATCAGTGTCATTAACTAGGTTGCGTTAGCATATCACACACAGACACACACACACACACACATACACACACACACACACACACACACACACACACACCAGTATATAATGTTATAATTAGCTTAATGGAAATATTATTGTCAAACATTTCAGATGTAACGGTCTTCAAAGCTGTGAGTTCCACGTTAACAACGCAAACTTTGGAGACCCTTGCTTTGGCACTTCTAAGTATGGTGAAGTGGTGTACAGTTGTGAATAAATTTAAAGAGGTAAAGTGGGCGTGAAGTGGTGTACAATTGTGAATAAATTTAAAGAGGTAAAGTGGCCTTGAAGTGGTGTACAATTGTGAATAAATTTAAAGAGGTAAAGTGGGCTTGAAGTGGTGTACAATTGTGAATAAATTTAAAAAGGTAAAGTGGGCTTGATCTCGTAACAAAATGAATGATGCTGTGTCTGCAAACACACAACACAAAGAGTTTGCACTCGAATGGCTGGTCTCATTTTACTTCAGAATGAAGTCTGACTATTCTCGCGGTAATTAAAAATGTTAATTTTAAATTTTACGTGAAGTGAACATTTTACATATACATTTACACGCATAAATATTTACTTACATACAGGCAAGTATTTGATATCCGATTAAAATGTTGAATAAGAATTTCATGCACTGATTACATCCTTACAAATTTCATCCGCTACTCATGTATTTTCACGTTTCTTAGGAATCTGTATTTGATACAAATCTCTACTTCTAGATTGATGTACAATTTCTGGATGTGCTCTACTCTTCCTTTAACTGCACTGGATTCTGGATGACGGTCTTAGAACCAAAAATTGGAGCGGAACATTTTCATTCTCTCTTTTGCATTAGTGGATCTGTTTAGTTACGGTGTGTAGATCATTGTTGATCTGTTTCGTTACGGTGTGTAGATCATTGTAGATCTGTTTCGTTACGGTGTGTAGATCATTGTAGATCTGTTTCGTTACGGTGTGTAGATCATTGTAGATCTGTTTCGTTACGGTGTGTAGATCATTGTTGATCTGTTTCGTTACGGTGTGTAGATCATTGTAGATCTGTTTCGTTACGGTGTGTAGATCATTGTAGATCTGTTTCGTTACGGTGTGTAGATCATTGTAGATCTGTTTCGTTACGGTGTGTAGATCATTGTAGATCTGTTTCGTTACGGTGTGTAGATCATTGTAGATCTGTTTCGTTACGGTGTGTAGATCATTGTAGATCTGTTTCGTTACGGTGTGTAGATAATTAGCGGATCTGTTTCGTTACGGTGTGTAGATAATTAGCGGATCTGTTTCGTTACGGTGTGTAGATAATTAGCGGATCTGTTTCGTTACGGTGTGTAGATCATTGTAGATCTGTTTTGTTACGGCGTGTAGATCATTGTAGATCTGTTTCGTTACGGTGTGTAGATCATTGTAGATCTGTTTCGTTACGGTGTGTAGATCATTGTAGATCTGTTTTGTTACGGCGTGTAGATCATTGTAGATCTGTTTCGTTACGGTGTGTAGATCATTGTAGATCTGTTTTGTTACGGTGTGTAGATCATTGTAGATCTGTTTTGTTACGGCGTGTAGATCATTGTAGATCTGTTTCGTTACGGTGTGTAGATCATTGTAGATCTGTTTCGTTACGGTGTGTAGATCATTGTAATCACCACCGATTCCTAACACAAAATTTTACAATTGCCACGTATTAAAAATAGGAATTCAAAATATAAAAATCAAAATTATGTTGTGACCTGAGAATTATGTACAAATTAAGTCATATAAAACAGCGCTATGTATTCAGGTAGGAATATAAAAAATGATCTATGCATTCCATACAGGAACATAAAACAATGGTGTGTATTTCAGGCAGGAAACACAAAATCTTGTACAGTAGATGATTTCTACTAACTGTATTGAACATAAATTTAGCCAGTCCTTTTATTGGACATTTTTAAAAATCTCTCTTGAAAGAGATTTCTGACGGAACTATTTTGTCTCTGGACACCGTACTTGGTTCACCTGTTGCAGCAACCTTTCAGTTGCTGTTTGCTGCTGGTTAGAAGACTGGTACCTACTGTCTTTCAGTTCTCGGCTTCTGAACGTTTGGTTATGTAACCACAAGAAGGTTTTAACAATCAACTAAACAATTTCTAAAAGTTTGGTCACTAGTTATATGAAATAAACAACAAAGGAAAATGCACGGCCTACGGGCCAAGGTGGGAAGTAATATATACCAATAGGTTGATCCACTTTATAATTTTATTCTCTTATTGATCCACTTTATAATTTGATTATCGTATTGATCCACTTTAAAATTTTATTCTCTTATTGATCCACTTTATAATTTTCTCTTATTCTCTTATTGATCTACTTTAAAATTTTATTCTCATATTGGTCCTCTTTATAATGTTATTCTCGCGATGATCCACTTTATAATTTTATTCTCATATTGATCCACTTTATAATTGTATTTTCTTATTGATCCACTTTATAATTTTATTCTCGTATTCATCCACTTTAATAATGTGATTCTTATACCGAACCACTTTATAATGTTATTTCTCATACTGATCAACTTTATAATGATATTCTCATATTGAACCAATTTATAATGCTATTTTTGTGTTGAGTTTACATTTAGCTCTTATTTCTCAGTTACCTCCCTTCCAGCGCACAGCGCATATCTAAGTTTCAAGTCCGCTTCCTTGGCTTCAAATGCTAAAAGGTTTCACGGTAATGTCTAGGACTGATTTACTTTACAAGTTACTGATCTTTATAAATTCTAGTTTTCTTGTTCCGTGTTCAGTTATTCTAAACTCTCAAGTGAAGAGTAAGATCACATTCGTGATATTTAATTATAAAATGTCTGTCTCAAGTTATAATTCACAAAATTAATTTATTATTGTTTAAAATATTCTGCACTCCAATGAAAAACAAAAACTTATAATTGATTTGTAATTAGCAATAAATCTATTTGAATTTACAATATTTTACTTGAATTTAATGATTCAGCTTTTCTTACCTATTGTCACGGTCACGAGGGGGTAAACAAAACAATTAATTGCTTCTAAGGTATTTTTATCTCCCCTTGTCACCTCACAAGGTGTATTCATTTATTTTTTTGTAATTATTTTGTGGAATGAATGTAGTGTCGATACATACACTGTCAGTGAGTTTGTGTGCATGTACGTTTGTCATGCATATCTAGTATTTTAATTAAATTTATTTATTTATCTACTTCAAGATTAGCTAACTATGTTAGGAGTAGATAGAAAATATATTAAATATTTTGTACTCTTTATTGAATCTTTTAGATAGGGATCATATTTTGTTATTGGGAGTTCTTGCACCCTAGGAGTAATGCGCCCTTACAACAATAGAAATTTATATTTGGGACGTCAAGCTGCACACTTTTTGCCGTGGACAGCTGTCTAGAAGCCCATGGAACGACGGAAAAATCGCCAGATATATAAAAGGACTGCATCACCATATTAAGTTTAATTCGTGTATCATCCGAGCTACAGAGAGGTAGAAATGCATACATTTTTTCTACACTGAGCTCTGAGCGTCTTTTTGACAAGTTTTGTAATAATTTGGAGAAGCAAGACTTTTTGAATATTTGCCGTTTAATTGTGCGGAATTGGGGTTCGTTTTGTTGACCATCCAATTCTTTTGACATCCAGACCATAGCACTCTACAACAGGTCTGAACCTCATCAGCAGTGACTCATCAGTGTCTCAATGGAACTGAGGGAGGAAGGCCAAGCAAAGAGAAGGGCATTTGACACCACTCACCCAGTGTACATCACCATTTGAGTACATCTTTGTTCATGAACGAGAAGTGTTTCTTGCAATCATCAGTGGGGAACAATATAACAAGTTTTTGCTTGTATATTCAGACGTGTACACCCCACTCTTCAGTGCTTGTTAACTTTGTGTCTCTGCCAGTATGTTGGCAAGTGTGTTCATCATTGTCATTTTTCTGCAGACGCATTATCACTGCATCTCCACATCGATTTCTTTAGTATTAGTAATAAGTCAGGTATTTAATTTTAGGGGCACATTACTCTAAGTAGCTAGGAATAATTAGGCTACTTATAATCTTTTCTTTTGAGAATTCATTTGAACTTTAAACAATTATTCACACTTCGGGTTTTCCCCCAGGACTATTCAGGACTATTGAAAATTTATTGTTGGGACATTGTAAATATTGTAAATTATAATACAATTTGGGGATTTTCACCCACATCTTGGTGCAGATGCACATTTGATTGTCGCGGTTATCACCACTGTTTATTTTGTTTACTTTTATTACTTCTTTTTGTTTATTCATCATTTCATTGCTCTGAATGTTAGGTGTGGATGCTTCTGGGTGAATGACTAACAGTCACGGTGTTGTGCTTTAAACTATGTTGCCTTCCTTTGTCAACAGGTGACGTCATATTCACAATGACATGGAATTGACCGACTTCCCGGAACTGGATCCACTTGTCTTCTTGGCAAGATTTAATTTACTTTAGTTTCAGCTTATAATCTCTAGACGGCGATCAATTAGCTCACAATGTGCACATTTTCCTGTATTTCGATGATGGCACCCTTCCTATACGCGTGCATTTTGGTGACTGTTATCGAGAGATCTACTGAAGAATTTCTAATAAAGTGAGCAATGTTATGTCTCATCACAATACACTTTTAACACCTCAGTTTGTCTTCGCTGCCAGAGTCTTCGTCAGTTCGAGTAGGTCTGTGGTTCTCATCTGCCGTCTTCATCCTCGGTGCCAGGACTTCGATATTCTACAGCTGAAACGGCTTTAATAATGAAATGAATGATTAATAAACACACCAGGGACGAAGTATCTAAACCTCTCATTGGATACATACAGCAAGAAGGCTAACACATGGAAGATCAATGGAAAAGATGTCATCCACGACTAAAAAGACAAGTAATTAAAATTAAAGACTATTATATCTGGTAAGAATGATCCAGAACAGAAAAGACCATTATGAGTGTGTATAGAAATGACCAACCCACACAGACCATTATGAGCGTGTGTAGAAATGACCAACCCAAAGAGACAATTATGAGCGTGTGTAGAAATGACCAACCCACACACACTTTTAGAACATTTTCTCACTCATAATTAACGAGTCGTTGTCATTTGGATTTTAAACACGTCAGTATAAATGCAAAATTAAAATTTCCGCTAGATGTGATCAAATTTCTGTTATATAGTTTGTTAGTAATTAGCCACTAGGTAATTTGTTGTTTCTAACTAGCCACTTGGAATATGTTGTTATTAATTAGCCACTCGATAATTTTCTGCTATTAATTAGCCAATGGGTAATCGCTGATTCCTTCAGTCCGTCAGACCCATTGGATGGCTTGACCCCTGGCTCTCAGCATCAAGTTGCTTCGTCTTGGTCAAGTGGCTCTCTCAGCATCAAATAGTTTCGTCTTTGTCAAGTGGTACATCCTGGTCAAATGTACCTCATTTCTAGCAATGTCTTTCAATAAATTTTATTCAGATTAAATGGCTCTCTCTCTGCTAATCCATTTTCATCCCATTTTAATGGTTATATTCACTATTCTAAAAAATTCTTCCTAGTCATGCAGCTCTCTCTTCTAATAAAAATGTACCCTGTTTAAGTAGCTTTTGCTTCTAATCAAATTCCCCCCTGTTTAAGTAGCTTTGGCTTCTAATCAAATTTCGTCCTGGAATTGTCGAATTCGTGACAGTATGAAGTTTGTCGTCCTTTGTAAATCGCAGGCAAGCATTGTTTAGTTTCTTTATTTTACATGCTAATTAGGACAGTTTCAGAAAGTTCATTATATTTTCTCTCACGTGTACTAGCTAATGTGTTGACTAACGCTTAAATACGAATCTTACAAATGTAATGTTTCAGCTTTTCTTCAGTGCACTTTGTTAATAAACAAAATAAAATTTAATGGAAAGCTTAACACTTGATAAGTGCTTCATAAATGTATATATTTGTGTGCATATATATTTTTAATATATATTCTTTGTGTGTGTGTGTGTGTGTGTGTGTGTGTATGTGTGTGTATGTGTGTGTGTGTGTGTGTGTGTGTGTGTGTGTGTGTGTGTGTGTGTGTGTGTGTGAATATAATCGACTTTGCGTGCATGAGAAAGATTGAAATAAGTGCATTAATGTGTAGGTGTGTACTTTTGTGTTTGTCAGTGTGAATGTATAAATGTGAATTTATAGGTTTTGTATGTGTATTTCTGTTAGATTGTTTATGTGGATATTTCTTTGCGTTTCTTTTGTGTTTTGTATGACAGAGAAGGAGGGGGGGTTTAAATCTAACCTTGAGAACGTCATCGGTAGGCATAGAGTTAATTAACAGTCAGAAGGAAAAAGTAGAAATCGTGCCATGAAGAAATGTACTGAACGCCAGCTTTTTGTTCCACTAATGAAAGTAAATACACATCACACAACACCAACTCCATTTTACCACATTCTGAGTTTCCATTTCAGAACAAAACCCAGATATTTTAACTTTTAATTTGTTTAATTGTATACACAATTGCAAGCAAATGACTTCATTGAGAATTAGCAAAACGTAAAGATTAAATAGGTTACTAAGTCAAAGAAGAGAGATTATTTCTTTACTTATAATAAACTTATTTTGGCAGAGAGTAAAACTAATTGTAACAGAACATATCGTCTAACTTATTTTGGCAGAGAGTAAAACTAATTGTAACAGAACATATCGTCTAACATATTTTAAGAATACGAACAGTATTAATTTTCATTTTGCAAAGATTTTTTTTTATATTAACAATTGCATGACCTATCAATTTTTCAAAGAATTGTATTTCACTAAATTAGATTGGACAGAAACAAATGGAATAGTGTTATATTAAAAGAACTACCACCACTATTTTCACAATAGGTAGAATTGTGTTGTTGCTTTTCCTGAAACCATTTTACCATTTACTGGTAATTTCCATCTCTTCCAGTTATCAGTTTATTTGTAGAAATTATCAGTCTTGTGTGCTGTAAAAGTCTTTTCATTCATTAACTGTCAGTCTTTCCCGAGATAGTGCTATTAATTTAGCCAGTCATAGTACATAAATATTAAAATACAAGATAGTGCTATTAATTTAGCCAGTCATAGTACATAAATATTAAAATACAAGATAGTGCTATTAATTTAGCCAGTCATAGTACATAAATATTAAAATACAAGATAGTGCTATTAATTTAGCCAGTCACAATACATAAATATTAAAATACAAAGACCAAGATAGTGCTATTAATTTAGCCAGTCATAGTACATAAATATTAAAATACAAAGACCAAGATAGTGCTATTAATTTAGCCAGTCATAGTACATAAATATTAAAATACAAAGACCAAGATAGTGCTATTAATTTAGCCAGTCATAGTACATAAATATTAAAATACAAAGACCCAGACAATGCTATTAATTTAGCCCAGTCACAATACATAAATACTGAAATATTAAAATACAAAGACCAAGATAGCGCTATTAATTTAGCCCAGTCACAATACATAAATACTGAAATATTAAAATACAAAGACCAAGATAGTGCTATTAATTTAGCCCGGTCACAATGCATACATTTTCAAATATTAAAATACAAAGATCCAGACAGTGCTATTACTCATATTTGTGTCAATCCCTATCATCCTAATTTATGTAAAAATCACCATGTAACATATGTAGTGTCTCTGTTTAGTTGTGTATTAATGAGGATACTCACTTGGGGGCTTTTATGTAAAATTCACCATGTAACATACGTAGTGTCTCTGTTTAGTTGTGTGTTAATGAGGATACTCACTTGGGGGCTTTTATGTAAAATTCCCCATCTAACATACGTATCGTCACTGTTTATTTATGTGTAAGTGAGGACACTCACCTGGGGGGCTCACCAGGATATGAATCACCAGAATGAGTGTCTCATATTTTGTCATGTCCTAGATTTTAATTAATTTAAGGGCGACCAACATTAACAATCATCATTGCATTTTTTAAAGTTTATTAAGCAAACTTGGAAAATACATTTCCTTGAATTGATTAAGCATGTTTGGACTTTGTGTATGCAAATATGTAAATAGCATTAGATAAGTGTGTTTTCTACTTGTACATAATCACATACACACGTGTGCTGCTTGGGGTGACTCGTATTAATGCGATTAGTTCAAATCTATTTCAGCTGGCGCACTACGAATGCCGATACAAACAACAAGACTTATTATGGGGCGATGGTCTGGTATGTTTAAATGACTCGTCAGCCCCCAGCAGAATAACTTTGTGTATAAAGAATTTAGTAACGATATACAGCAATGATGCTAACTTACAGGGGACACTACACTACAATTCTGACGCAGATTTACACTACATCAACAACTACATCAACATTAAATAAGATGCATAAGAAGTGTAAACAATTAACAATAAAACTTTAATTAAAGAAAATAAGTAATTATAAGGCATAACATTATCAACACGTGTTTTTCTTAAGGACAGTGTGGCGGGGAGGGGATTCTCTATGTGTGTCCCTTGGGTAATTAATTAATAAGTGAAATCACGCTCCCAATTAATGTATATTAATTAATTCTCTCGTTCCCAATCACACCCACAATCTCCTCAAGGGTCTTGTCGTTCGGTCTTGAGAGTGACGAGGTCAAGCCTTGGGTAGTCCGTCCGTCAGTGGCTATCCCTACCCAAGTGTTACCTGTCTCAGATAGTGAACTATACAACGTTATCTTACAGTCGTCTCTTCACCTATCTGGCCCTTACCACTGTCTCTCGTCGTCGAGAATAGGAACTATTTTTGAATCATGTGCGTAGACCGTCTATCTAATTGTTGTTACGTCATTAGTTGCCCCCACCCATTCTCAATTTCACATGAAACTCTCTTCCAGATATGAGAGCAAATAGTTTTAAAGAAATAATAAAATTTATTAAAAGAATATAATAAAACTCAAATCATTCAATGTCATGAAACCCCCCACCAGAAATTAATATAAGATCTAGAATCCAAATGCTTTCTCTCAACAAGTTAAAGAGCTAGGAATGAAGAATTGAACTGTTCTAAATTAATGTTCAATGAGTAAACTAACAGTTCTTAGAAATCATCAATCAGAAGATGAAATTCATTCTCCAGATTCTCTCAAAAAAATCAATATGAAGAACCAAAAATTCTGTTCTCCCTTAACAATTAAATGAAACAAATTAACAGTGCTTAATTCAATAATCACTAACATAGACTATAGGAAAGAATATAAATCAGAAATTCACATTAATCATAGAACGATTACAGACATGTAACGCAACATAAGTAAGCATTCACCTGATGTGATTAGCGGTTGTTGTGTCCGTCTACGCCCGGTACTGGTAACTGGCGCGCAATACAGGTTACACTGAACAAACTTGCAAAACTTTCACTTCACTCCTGCTAGTGTTCACATTTACAGTTCTTGTCAGGCACTTGGTTATACACAATTATTAACGAAGTGTCCTGGTTCCGATTACAGTCCAAACGAAATTCTCACACAAGTCAGTTATTAACTTTGTTGCACTAAAGTATTGAGTCATTCATTACTCTGCTAATTTGTCAAGCCGTAGATTTCTCCACTTGGCAGAAACTCATATTACTAGTGAAATTTACGTACCAATACAAGTCTCCCCGACAGTATTATCCGGTTCGAAAAAGTCACTCTTCGTCACAGGCCGTCTCGCCTGTATGACGCGTAATATCCACGTGCGCTTCTCCAGCAAATCTTGTCTGACAAATTCTTACTGTTGTAAACCGTCCGTCGTCTTCTCGATCAACTGGGTTTTCACACAACAGTCCAGTAATGCTCCGATGACAATATACGTAGACCAGGTACTCAGCGCCAAGGTCTCTAGTGAAGTTAAAGCTGAACCTGTTAGAATTCTTTGGTTTACCTTGCGAGCCTCCACCCTTTTTGAAGTACTCTCTTTGAGTAATCTTGATCCTTAAAGTGATCCGTTGACTTACTCCTTTTGACTTCCGAGCTGTGGAATATATAAGTGTTTTGCGTACCTCAGTTCATGTTTGATAAGCGTTAAGTCTGCAATCTTATTCTTGGTTCTCATTAAATTTCTTACAAGCGTTTGTTCGACACCAAGAATAACATTACAAATTTCAATCATTTAAAATACAAGCATTTGTAGAAAAATACAACTTAACAATTGAAACAAGGAAAATTCGAATTAATATTTACAAATATAATTACCCTTTCAGACATCTCTTGTTTTGTCTTACTCCGCACTATCACCGCAGGAAGTCTTGCGGGCCTCGAGAAAACTCGTAGTGAATTTACTTAGCGTGGTCATCCTATTTATGGTTGGACCAGCCTGCAGTAAAGGGTTGGCATTTTTGTTGTTTGTTCCAACTCCCCAGGCTGATAGCGGGTGGTCAGCTTTCCCCATGGTTCATGACCCGCGCGCCACGAAGTAAATCACCGCGGTTGTCGGCCGGCCGTGATAAGCTACGCCGATATCTGTATTCTATTTAAGTAAGAGTTTGTCTGCGTGTCTGTTTGCATTTCCAGCTCCACAAACTTTAATTAAAGAAAATAAGTAATTATAAGGCATAACATTATCAACACGTGTTTTTCTTAAGGACAGCTACAGTCTCTCTTCATTGATCGGATTTCTCCAAACCATCTCTAGTAAACTGTTCAAAATCATTATTTCCTTGATCTAGGAAGATCTAGGAAAACCAAGGAAGACTTTTGGAAGACCTAGGAAGACAAGAGCCACAATTCCTTTTTCGTTTAACTTAACTGTAGCGCTCGTTCATTGAAGCTTTGGCCACGCCCAGATTGCGCGTGTCAATGTCCTCTCCGTCACAAGCTTCAAATGAAATTGTACTTGTACTTGCACACCAAGTCGTACTTGCTCGCCAAGTCCCTTCAAAAAGGGTCGTCTCTTCACGCTTTTTCCCAAGCCGTGATAGGGGACACAACCAATCTCCTAGCTTCGTCTAGTAGGCACATGTGTAATGGTCAATGGCAGAGAAAGGTATTTATACCATCAAAACACCCACGCATCTTTCTTAAAAAAATAGATAACTTTTGACCCTGCCTACGCAGCTCCTTTGATTCTCCGCCCTGTCCCCAAATGTTTTTGTTTTACATCCTCGCAAAGGCCCAAACAACCCCCATCCGTCTCTACTCTTCCCGGAAGTTTGCACTTCCGACTAAGGACACATTCACACTGAATACTTTATTTAATTGTTTACTTCCAATTTAAATTGTTCAAACAAAAATGAAAACTCCTTTCATGACAAAATCCTGTGTGCATATATTGCTTTGTATTCTTGAGTTAGTATAGATGGATAGATGGATG
This sequence comes from Sinotaia quadrata, assembly GCA_028829895.1. Classification (NCBI taxonomy): domain Eukaryota; kingdom Metazoa; phylum Mollusca; class Gastropoda; order Architaenioglossa; family Viviparidae; genus Sinotaia; species Sinotaia quadrata. Next base: position 3,536,352 of record CM054178.1, read on the forward strand.
GAGAGAGAGAGAGAGAGAGAGAGAGAGAGAGAGAGAGAGAGAGAGAGAGAGAGAGAGAGAGAGAGAGAGAGAGAGAGAGAGAGAGAGGTATATATAATGCATATGTGTGTGCAAATGAATTTATAGTTGTGTATCCATGAACTTAAATATGAATAGATTATTTATGGCTGTCTGGTGTGCATGTATTATATGTGTACACGCCTCTTTACATTCAAGGAAAGATAAATATACAGAGGAATAAATGATTTTAAGTGTTATAACAGTTTCACCTTATTATTTTCTTGAGGAGATCCAGTTAGAGAACTATCGGCCTTGTTTTCTGCTGACGTCATGTAATGGGTAATAGTCAAAAGAGGGAAGAATAAAGAAAGGAAAGCACTAGTGCGGGTTTGGCAGCATGACCACGAAAATATTGTTCGATTACTTCCTAAAGTCATATGAGATAAACTAGCATTATGATCAATTCTAAATTTCCTCAAATTAAAATGCGATTTTCAAACTGAAATGTGTTATTATTTTATTGTATTTATAAAGTTGTCTCATGTCAATAAACTCTCTCTACACAGTATTGCTATATTCACACTAAGGTAACATCAACAACCAGACCCAAGTAAGGAAAATTGTTAGTTTAGCAAGTTTAGCTTGAGTTTTATAAAAGATATAACTCTAAGTTTTGTTCGTTTATTAGAATTGAAAGTTGAATTTTGTCTCGTGTTATGATACAAAAAAATATTTTTTTGAAATCTCTATTAAATCACTCTGTTGGAGTTTACAGAAGCAGACCTCCATTTCAAGGGAAACAATCGAAACTCTAAAACCAGTGATCAGATCTTAAAGTACTCGTGCTTGGTTATATTAAATGTTTTAAATTTTCTATTATATTTTTGCAATGTCTATATATCCGTTAACACATCATTTTTTTTTAAAATGAAAACCAAATGTTCACGTTGGTGTGTCTCTAGCGTTATCGTCGAACTTATCAGTAAACAAGTTGGTGTAAGGTGATTCCTGTTAATTCCATTCGAGAGCCAATAGTGCAAAAATTGAGGCTTGAGTTTGTGTCATGACCTATGCCCATCGCTTTCTATATCCGGGTTAGGAAAGCGCCGAATGGTGTACCTGATGAGTGACGGACACACAGACAGACAAACATGGCTTCATACCCGGGTATCTAAAGCCAGTAAATCTGGCCCCCATGCATTTCAGCCACATATAACAAGGACAAATAGACAAATGCGTACACTACAGAATGATAGACATAGAGGTGAAATGATGAGAATTTAACAACGAAGTGAACAAAGAAAACATAAGAGTTTTATTAAATAATAACAAAGTTTAATTAAATAATAACAAAGTTTAATTAAATAATAACAAAGTTTTATTAAATAATAACAAAGTTTAATTAAATAATAACAAAAATTTTATTAAATAATAACAAAGTTTAATTTAAAAAAATAAAAAGTTAAATGTTAGAGACGCAGTCCAAGTCAATCACGTGACAATAGCTAACCTACAAAATGTAAATCTCCAAGAAGAATGTTCTGTGTCTAATAATAGCAACACTTCTAGCCTATGTTCTTGCCTTTTTATGAATTAGTCTCCAGAATTAGAATCCTAATTAAAATTCCACCCACCACATATAGGTTAATATGACGAGATTCCATTTCTCACCAATGCTGTTAGAGTCACTTTCCAAAGAAATTCTTTCCCAATGTAAAGGCCTCAGAAAATATTCTCTTTTAGTACAATTATTCTCTCTCTAAGACTATTGCTTCTCTCAGTACTGTCTTTGACCAAGGGTACTTAAATCTGGTGCTGTCAGAGCCTTTTCCTTTTCAGAGTGGTCTCTCTTTGGCCTCTCTCCGTTTCTTCGCAAGGTTTGAACAATTCCTGAAAATGAGGACGGAATTTAAACCAGGAACCCTGCAATAATTGGTATGCAGCTTTAAATATTTTGTCTTATAAATAATAATTAAACTGTGAAGTTGGCTATTTCCATGTTCACTATTTTCCGCTAACTTCTCCTGCAACGAGTATTCATTAGTGAAAAATTAAAACTCACTCAAAATTAATAATTTGACATCACACCTTTTTCCTTAAAGGGGTTCTTTACATGCTATGGAATAATTCAAATTATTCCACTTATCTTACTTCTCTTAGTCAATTATTTGTCTATCTATTTTCTTTAACTGTTATGGAGTTATCTTCTCTTAGTCAATTATATTTATTTGTCTATCTATTTTCTTTAACTGTTATGGAGTTATCGGACATCATGCTCATGAATATTGGCTGGACTTAAGTTGTTGGTGTCCATTTATATTTTTCTGGCATAGGGTTGTCTTCACCCCTCAATACTGTATGTTTTTACCTCGGTTCTGTGCCATACTTTACTATTTCTCACTGTCTAGCAGTAATCTCTCATCGCAAAAATTGTTTATGATTCTCGGGCGGTTTTTCTCCCCACTGTCACAAAAATTGTTTATGATTTCACATTTTTGTCCAAACTGGGTATTTTATTTGACCACGTGACTGTGACTGACTGGTATCTATTTATAATGTTTTCCTTTCCTGATGCTCATTGTTTCTCTCTCTCTCTCTCTCCCTCTCTCTCTCTCTCTCTTTAGTATTAGAAAAATACATATTTAAAATGCTGGTGTATCAAATCAATTATTAATCTAATTTAATTTTATTAATGATAATGTTAGCTCAGTACTTTAGTATTATAAAAATACACAATTAAAATATTGATTCTGATTTTTAACAATGAAAGATAACACTTTAAAAATAATATACAAAACATCTTTACTTCAACTTTATTATGAAACGGCCATTATTTTAAAATGTTAATCGATCTTGAAGACAAAAGCTAACTGTTAACGGTGTCTGTGTGGTAAATAAAGGTAAATACCCGTGATTAGAAGATGACGGTGTCTGTGTGGTAAATAAAGGTAAATACCCGTGATTAGAAGATGACGGTGTCTGTGTGGTAAATAAAGGTAAATACCCGTGATTAGAAGATGACGGTGTCTGTGTGGTAAATAAAGGTAAATACCCGTGATTAGAAGATGACGGTGTCTGTGTGGTAAATACCCGTGATTAGAAGACGACAGTATTGGTGGAAGTGGAATCGAGTGAGAGCGAAGGACGGAAAGAAGGACGGAAAGATTTGAACATCGTGTCTGACGATCAAATGTATTGACGATAGAACCACTACTCAGAAGTGTCAGTGTGTCACTGGAATGTATTAGTAATAATGGAATCAGCACAATGTGTCAGAAAGAAGTGTCAGTGTGTCACTGGAATGTATTAGTAATAATGGAATCAGCACAACGTGTCAATAAATGTGTGAGTTAGAATCGTCGTTAAATGTTTAAGTAAAATATATCAGTATGAATTGTCGGTATACGAATGATTACAATGTGTCAGAAAGAAGTGTCAATAGAATGTATCATATGAAGTACTGACAGGAAATGCCAGCAATGACTTCGCCCCTGCAGATCATCACGTGACTGACCTGCAGATTATCACGTGATTGACCTACTCATTAAGAGGCTGTCGATTTTCCAGGGACTAAGAAGTGAAATAAACGGCGCATGCGTGGATCGTCTTTCAGCTATAAGATTTTTAAATTGCGTATAAAAGCTTGTGCAGCAGGAAAAATGATGTGTTTAAGGGACTGTTGAAAAGCTGCTTAATGGTGTTTTTAAAAGTTGCTTAAAGGTTATTTAAAGGTGTGTATATAGATTGTTTAATGTGTGTTTAATGGTTGTTTAAAGATTCCTTTAAAGGTGTGTTTATTCTCAAAGGCGCTATGTTCAGTACTGATGTCCTAAAAAAAATATTTTTTAGTGTAATAATTTTATAAATGTATAACTGATGGGCGGATAAATATTTGAATGACCCTAATTCTAAACGCAAAGAAAACAATTACATAGTGTTAACGTGGTCTTGTTTACGCCAGTTGGCGTTCATAGTGCATAGACAACAATGGGCCGTGTGCAGTGTTCCTAGACATAGAGTACGATATACTATGGCAAATAGAGCTGTTGAATAAGCTATTTAAACTTGGCATCACTGGAAAATTATTCTGTCATTCAAGATTTTCCTAACGATAGGGAAATATCAGTGAGAATAGATGACCATGTGTCAGAACACCTTGAATTAGACAACCGAGTTCCCCAAGGAAGTGTGCTAAGCCCATTGTTCTATATTCACTCATGGTTCATGATCTAAGTAAGGAAATTACCCAGGATGTAACACTAGGACAATTTGCACACGACACTACTTTATTGGGTAAAGTCAGATATTATCAACAGGGCGAATTGATATTAGCTAAAGGTACCAAGGAAATGCAAAACAACTTAAATTCAATAGTAAAATGGTTCATAGGAAATGCATTTAAATTAGCAAGAGCTAAGACAAAAGCTATAAGTTTTCAAGAAGCACATTAAAAATAACAAAGAGATGAAACATTCATAACTAATGTCACAGTCTGATAAAATTGTCCGACTTCGTGACCCACTTGCCTTGTTTACTTCAAATTCGAATATTTGAAACCCTTGGCCCTTTGTTCAAAGCTTCCTTTTTCTAGGTGCTTCTAGAACAGGTCAAGATGTTATGTAACTTTAGGACCATTGTCCAGTTCTCGAACCAACCACATGCTTTGCGAACAGTCACGTGATACGCAATATACCTTTCTATATATGTACCCACACGCTTCCGCTCCCTCACTTCGAGCACATTTTAGCTAATTCCATCAGCTTACTCGGGTCGTGAGAGGCAGCCGGCGCCATAGAGAATCAAGGTACCCTTCGACTTCTCTCAAAGGTATCATTTTATTTAATAGTATTTGCCTATGTATTGTTTAAGTATGTATTTGTGCTATGTATTATATGATTTCCATATACACTTGAGCATGGTTCAGAGAAATAGCTGAAAACCTATATGTTACGGAATATAAATTTATTGTAACCATTTTTCCATTTCTGTACTTTAATTTATATTGTTTTAATTCACTAAGAGCCAGAATGCTGCGCTCGATATGAATTCTTCATGTAATTCAATTATTGCGTGTAATTTTAATTGTAAATTGTGAAGCGCTCTGTCGGCTTGAATTACCCCTTGTATGAACATTAATTTAACGTTGTATCTATTTTATTGCTTCATACGTCATGACTGTTAAATGGAACACATGTGAGACGATTATATTTTTTCTAAAATTTAATTGTAAGCGACGCGAGGTCGAAACTCCTTGTTCAGCGCATTTAATTGAGCCATGCCTAGGTAGGACCTGTTAGGTTGAGAATTATATCCAAACACGTTGCATCCACAGGTCGGCTCATGGTTCATGTTCACCCATGCCTCACCTGCATTAGCTTATTGGTGTAAGCGTGTCGAAATCCACTCTGAGGGCCATGCTGCAAAAATTCCAGTTCCTAGCCACTAACAAAGGGACATCATTCCTTATGCACCACGTGTGTCGTTAAAGGGGGACTGAGGGAACGAATCAGCATGACTGAGTGTTGAGACCAAGGATACAAGAATAGAGCTAAGTGCAAAATCAAGTGTACAGATCTCAAAGGAACACTTTTCTGGCAATTTAGATTGACAAAAATCAGGCATAGGCGCGTAAAGACAGAGTGAAGACTATTCGCGTTGCATTCGATTTATTGTTAATTTGTTAAACTTTATTAAATCTTATTTTCTTTGTTAATACCTCTTAGTAGTTGATTTCTATGCACAATAGACCAATTAGATTAATTCTTAGATTTGAATGGGGGCGGATGAGCAGAAAGGTTGATGACGAGTGCATATTAATTTAGAGGGATTTAACTGTTTTCAAATCTAGCTAAAAGTTCGCAGTTTATTAGTCTGTAAATTTGTCGTCTGAACTACAAGACGCACTTTTAATTAGTCAGATAATAAATTGAGCAACCAGTCTGCGTAGAATATGAGAGGAAGAATTAATTATATTTAAAGTCTTTTAATTATTCTAAGCAGGGTCTTTAAATAAATACTGGAAACGTAACAAGTGTGGGTCGTCGCGGGATTGATATGTATTAAATTGTAAATTGTAACATTTTTATACATAGGGCGCATCATAACCTAGAAACGAACGAACGAACAGAATTGCCAATTGTTCTTTTGATTTTTGTATCACTGATTTTCTTTGCTTTTGTTGTGACATGTGCATGTATTCTTTTGCAGAGTAGCGTGCATGCTAGTTAATGTTGATATATTTAAGCGTAGTTAAATATGTCATGTTAGCTATTGAATGATTTATTTAGTATTGTGTTACTGAGTACTTCATTGTGAGGAGTCGAAGGTTATACCGCCAGCTAGGAGAGTTATCGGTAGTAACAGACTTCGGACTATTATATTTAGGGTGCTAGATATAATGTGTAATGTTGTATGGTAGGAGCCGTGACATTACGGAAGTCTTGGAACAGCGGACACTGTGACAAGCAGGTGAAACGTGTAAAGAGTTAACGCGTAATTTATTTCGGAAGGTGTTCTGAGTAAATTAAATAATTTTTGTAAGGTTGTAGCCTAAAAGTTATTTTCGGGATAAGCGGAGTTATCGCCGACGGTTAAAACACACAATTCACGAGATACATTGTTATTGTAGCCAGCGCGCTAAGACAGTAAAATGGATCGCAAACAGGTTCTCGAAGACCTGAAAGAAACCGGTATCATGATAGGATATCAGGGTGACGAACTGACTAGCTACATTAAAACTGAGCTAGAGAAAGCGGAAAAGGAGAGACAAGAGATAGAAAGAGAAGAACGTATTGCTAATCGCGAACTGAAGAAGTTAGAAGCTGAAAAACTAGCCGAAACTGAAGCTAAACGCATCGCAGCTGACGCAGAAGCTAAAAGGTTAGAAGCTGAAAGATTAGCCGACATCGAAACAAAACGTATCGCAGCGGACACAGAAGCTAAACGCATCGCAGCAGACGCGGAAATAAAACGGTTAGAATGGGAAGTGAAGAAACTAGAAGTTACCAATCCAAACCGTGACCGCAGAAGCAGTGGTGATTCGCGTTCTAGCGATGGAAATAATCACAGTAGAATTGAAAATATCATTCCAAAGATAAATATGGTCCCATTTGATGAGAACAAAGATCAAATAGACGCGTATTTAAAAACGTTTGAAAAGTTAGCCAGAGCAACAAACATTCCAGCGGAACATTGGGCGATAAATTTATCGGGGTTATTGCAGGGCAGTGCGAAAAACGAGTTCAATAAGCTTAGCGATTCTGAGTCAGATAATTACGACACAGTCAAGGCCGCATTATTGAAACGTTACAAACTCACAGCAGATACATACCGACGTAAGTTTAAACAGGCCACTAAAGCCAGTTCAGAGACGCACGCACAGTACATACGACGCGTAGCTGACTTGTTCCAAAGATGGATAGATCTAGCCGAAACTCCACAGACGTACGCAGGTCTTAGGGATGAAATGGTAAAAGACCATATTCTCGGGTCATACAAATCAGATCTACTGATTCACTTAGCAATAAGGGAAAAATCTACGCTAGAGGAGATAGGCAACGCCGCCGATCGCTTTGATGACGCACATTCTCAATTCTCGAACGCACACGCGAACAACAAGTCTCGACCGAACGAACCGCAGACTCGAAAGGATAAGAAAAATGACGGGAAGGCACCTAATGAGCGTGATGATAAAACATCTAAACCCGACACTAAAAACAAGTCCGACAAACAGAAAGATAAAAAGAATCTTGCATGTTACACTTGTGGTGATAGTGGCCATTTTTCACGAACATGTCCTGAAAAGAAAACAGCTAAAGTTTACGCAGTAGAAAGTCATACACCTAAAACAGAAAAGTCGAATCGAACACCAGTACAGGCAAACGGTCACGATACAATCGCTTTGCTTGATACAGGGTGTGAGCTAGACGCTATTGTAAATGCATCATTAGTTAACCGTACCGACTACACAGGGGAGACAATCTCTGTCACCTTTGCAAACGGCGAACAAGACATTTTACCAGTAGCTGAAGTCTCGATTGTTTCAGACTTTGTAGAAGGAACAGTCAAAGCGGCAGTTATGGAAAACTCACCGCATGACGTGATCCTTGGTTGCAAGTATGTTTTGCCGTGCAAAAAACAAACTTCAACCGAACCACCACTGGTTAACGCTGTAACCAGAGCAGCGAGTAGTAAAGACAAATCTGTAACTGCACCGATGTCTGCCGCACCAGCCGTAGATAAAGCAACAGTTAGCGAGATTAAAATATTACAAGCTGAGGACGAAACACTATACAAGTTACGCAAGCAAGCTGTACTTGTTAGTGACGTCAACACTGACGATTCGAATAAGAAAGCGTGCATTATTCTGAAAAAGGGTTTATTGTACCGCTATTCGAAAGTGGGAGACGAATTTCGGAAACAATTAGTCGTTCCACAAACCAAACGAAATGACGTATTACGATTAGGTCATGAGAGTCTTTTTGGTGCACACATGGGTGTACAAAAAACAACTAGTCGTATTACAAGTGAGTTTTATTGGCCGGACATCACTGCCGATATCCGTAGATTCGTGTTAAGTTGCGACACATGCCAGAGAACACAGTCTAAAAATTCAATCAGACCCGCACCGTTAGGAGAGCCTGAACTGATCAGTGAACCCTACAAGCGCGTAGCATTGGATTTGATTGGGCCTATAATACCCACATCAACGAGAGGTAATCGATACGTGCTGACCACTATTGATTACGCAACAAGATTCGCCGACGCAGTACCATTGAAAAATATTGATACTGAAACTGTCGCCGAAGCCCTTTTCGGTCTTTGGAGTCGTGTTGGAATTCCTACTGAAATTTTGACAGATCAGGGGAGTCAATTCATAGGCAACGTAATGAAGGAAGTAAATCGTTTACTTTCCATCAAACATCTTACTTGCACACCATACCACCCCCAGGCAAATGGTCTGATTGAAAAATACAATGGGACATTAAAAACAGCACTTAAAAAGCTCGCCACAGATAAACCGAAAGACTGGGACAGATACATCCCTGCCCTACTATTTGCATATAGGGAGGTGCCACAATCTTCCACCGGGTTTTCACCATTTGAGCTACTTTACGGACGTACTGTACGCGGACCGATGATGATTTTGAAGGCACTTTGGACTGATGAAAAGACAGATGACGAAGTTAAAACAACTTATACATACGTCACTGACTTAAGAAACCGTCTTGAAACTATAGGCAAGATAGCACGGGAAAACTTGACGATAGCTCAGTCTAGACAGGCAGAATATTACAATAAGCACACCAAACCTAGAGAATTTGAAGTTAATGACAAAGTGTTACTGTTGCTTCCTGAAGCACATAACAAACTTCAGATGAAATGGAAGGGGCCCTTTGTAGTTACCGCCAAGCTAGGGGGACTGAACTATAAGGTGCAGACAGGAAAGAGAGAGAAAATCTTTCATGTTAACCTACTCAAAAAGTACATAAGCCGTGAGGATCGAACCACTCAAGCTGATTTTGTCGTAGCGACGATAGTTACAGAAGACGAGGGGGATACTGATTGCGTCACTGGTACTTTACCAAACTGTCCTCTACAGACGGACGAAACTGTCAAAGACGTTAGGGTAAATGAAGCCTTGACAGAAAGACAGAAAAAAGAAGTGAATGAATTGCTTAATGAGTTCTCATCTACTCTGACAGACAAACCAGGGTTGACAGACTTAATAGAATTTTCACTGAAGCTGACTGACAACAAACCGATACGTTTGAAGCCGTATCCGTTGCCACACGCTAAGATAGATGACGTTAGACGTGAGATTAAGACTATGCTAGATCTAGGGGTCATAGAGAAGACTGACAGTGCCTACGGATCACCCATCGTGTTGATTAAAAAACGTGATAACTCGTTCCGTTTTTGCGTAGACTACCGCAAACTCAATCAAGTGACAGAGTTTTGTGCCGAGCCTCTCCCTGATCCGGATCTCATCTTCACTAAGCTAGCTAACGCTCATTACTATACCAAAATAGATTTGTCACGCGGTTTTTGGCAAATCAAGGTCAAGGACACTGATCGACACATACTAGCTTTCACTACACCAGTAGGAAACTACACATGGAAAGTTATGCCTTTCGGAGTTTCAAACGCTCCAAGCATTTTTTCTAAAATGATGCGGTCATTGTTAGAACCACTGTACGGACGTGGAGTTGAGAACTTCATGGATGATTTAATTCTAGGCACCCAGACATGGGAGGAGCACTTAACACTCTTACGAGATGTACTAGCCAGATTAAAACAAGCCAACCTCACTGCCCGCCCTACGAAGTGTGAAATAGCACAATTCTCCTTAGACTTCTTGGGACACAAGTTGAGTCATGGAACTATGTCGCCAAGTGAAGCTAAGATAGCACAACTTAAGGACACTTCACAACCGCTAACAAAAACACAAGTTAGAAGTTTTCTTGGTCTTGCTAACTACTACAGAAAATTCGTACCAGATTTTAGTGCCATTGCATGTCCTCTGACTGACTTGACACGTAAGAATATGCCTACAAAAGTAGTGTGGACTGATGCATGCCAAAACGCTTTTGACACACTGAAATCTAGACTGACTTCAGATTTAGTTGTTAAACTGCCAGATTTGACAAAACCATTCTTGTTAAGGACTGATGCTAGCAACACAGGATTAGGAGCAGTGTTATTACAAGAACACAATGACACCAAACACCCAGTTGCATATGCAAGCCGTAAACTCACAACTACTGAACAGAAATATTCCACCAGTGAAAAGGAATGTCTTGCAATAGTTTGGGCCATAAAAAAGTTCGAAAACTATTTGTACGGAAAAACCTTTGTCATTGAGTGCGATCACCAGCCGTTGGCCTTTCTCGGACAGGCGCAATTTACGAACAGCCGTTTAATGCGTTGGTCTTTGTTTCTGACACAGTATGACGCAAATATTCATTACATCAAAGGGTCTTTGAATGTTGGCGCAGATTACATGAGTCGTGCTTGATGCCATCAAGTGCCGGTACTGATAGAATGTCGTTTAATCAATTAACTGAACCCTACGGATTCCTTCCTGTAAATATGAAATATAGTTGCACACTTTATTTCTAGGAATGTCGAAATTTTTTTTTGTGTAAATTTTTCTTCATTGTGGACTTCTACATTTTATCATACATAATTTGTAGGAGGCATTTTATCTTTGGCAAGATAAACGCCTCAAAAGCAAGGGGGTGTCACAGTCTGATAAAATTGTCCGACTTCGTGACCCACTTGCCTTGTTTACTTCAAATTCGAATATTTGAAACCCTTGGCCCTTTGTTCAAAGCTTCCTTTTTCTAGGTGCTTCTAGAACAGGTCAAGATGTTATGTAACTTTAGGACCATTGTCCAGTTCTCGAACCAACCACATGCTTTGCGAACAGTCACGTGATACGCAATATACCTTTCTATATATGTACCCACACGCTTCCGCTCCCTCACTTCGAGCACATTTTAGCTAATTCCATCAGCTTACTCGGGTCGTGAGAGGCAGCCGGCGCCATAGAGAATCAAGGTACCCTTCGACTTCTCTCAAAGGTATCATTTTATTTAATAGTATTTGCCTATGTATTGTTTAAGTATGTATTTGTGCTATGTATTATATGATTTCCATATACACTTGAGCATGGTTCAGAGAAATAGCTGAAAACCTATATGTTACGGAATATAAATTTATTGTAACCATTTTTCCATTTCTGTACTTTAATTTATATTGTTTTAATTCACTAAGAGCCAGAATGCTGCGCTCGATATGAATTCTTCATGTAATTCAATTATTGCGTGTAATTTTAATTGTAAATTGTGAAGCGCTCTGTCGGCTTGAATTACCCCTTGTATGAACATTAATTTAACGTTGTATCTATTTTATTGCTTCATACGTCATGACTGTTAAATGGAACACATGTGAGACGATTATATTTTTTCTAAAATTTAATTGTAAGCGACGCGAGGTCGAAACTCCTTGTTCAGCGCATTTAATTGAGCCATGCCTAGGTAGGACCTGTTAGGTTGAGAATTATATCCAAACACGTTGCATCCACAGGTCGGCTCATGGTTCATGTTCACCCATGCCTCACCTGCATTAGCTTATTGGTGTAAGCGTGTCGAAATCCACTCTGAGGGCCATGCTGCAAAAATTCCAGTTCCTAGCCACTAACAAAGGGACATCATTCCTTATGCACCACGTGTGTCGTTAAAGGGGGACTGAGGGAACGAATCAGCATGACTGAGTGTTGAGACCAAGGATACAAGAATAGAGCTAAGTGCAAAATCAAGTGTACAGATCTCAAAGGAACACTTTTCTGGCAATTTAGATTGACAAAAATCAGGCATAGGCGCGTAAAGACAGAGTGAAGACTATTCGCGTTGCATTCGATTTATTGTTAATTTGTTAAACTTTATTAAATCTTATTTTCTTTGTTAATACCTCTTAGTAGTTGATTTCTATGCACAATAGACCAATTAGATTAATTCTTAGATTTGAATGGGGGCGGATGAGCAGAAAGGTTGATGACGAGTGCATATTAATTTAGAGGGATTTAACTGTTTTCAAATCTAGCTAAAAGTTCGCAGTTTATTAGTCTGTAAATTTGTCGTCTGAACTACAAGACGCACTTTTAATTAGTCAGATAATAAATTGAGCAACCAGTCTGCGTAGAATATGAGAGGAAGAATTAATTATATTTAAAGTCTTTTAATTATTCTAAGCAGGGTCTTTAAATAAATACTGGAAACGTAACAACTAAATAGTAATAAAAGAGATAAAGCATGCATAACTAAATAGTAATAAAAGAGATAAAGCATGCATAACTAAATAGTAATAAAATAATAACCAAGCTACGATTAGGTAGCGAAATGAGTAAAAATATAAACTAAATAGTAATAAAATAATAACCAAGCTACGATTAGGTAGCGAAATGAGTAAAAATATAAACTAAATAGTAATAAAATAATAACCAAGCTACGATTAGGTAGCGAAATGAGTAAAAATATAAACTAAATAGTAATAAAATAATAACCAAGCTACGATTAGGTAGCGAAATGAGTAAAAATATAAACTAAATAGTAATAAAATAATAACCAAGCTACGATTAGGTAGCGAAATGAGTAAAAATATAAACTAAATAGTAATAAAATAATAACCAAGCTACGATTAGGCAGCGAAATGAGTAAATATAAACTAATCAGATGTCATTGTAATCACAGACTAAACTTAGAACACGTTATAAGAGACTGTGACCTACTTATTAACGAGATATACAGCAGTACAATATATCTAGTAGACAATAATATAACTTTAAATATCATGAATATCTAAACCCCTCAAACGGCACCAATGCTTTAAACAACTAGCAGAATTTATAAATAATCCTCCTAAAAGAAATGTAATTTATATATATATATATATACATTTATTGAATATATATAACTAAGAATATAAATGAAAATAAAAAAACAACATCTGCAACGACATAAGCAGCAAAAGCCGTTAGTACAACAAGCACCAAAGAGGCCAATAGGTGTTGAACCCCTCCACCCCATCCAAACAAGAACTGATAAAGTACCAAGAGTGTCACTGCGTTCCTCTCAACCATTTCCGGTACACATTGTACTTGTACGTGCCCCTCCCCCCACCTTGGAGATAAACGATCGGCGTTGGGCCGAGGACGAGAAATCAGTAACATATAAATAAAAGTAACAACAACGGTACAAGAAACATCGGTAATAACTAAAATCATCAACGGCAGAGGAGGGGTAAACATCCTGGTGTATGTATTTACTATGGCTTGGTATGATACTAGTCTTGGCTCTGTTAAAAATCCCCCTCCCGCCTCCTTAGTAATGTCCAAAGATCATCAGCCACTAAAACGTGACGAAGATAATGAAAGAAAAGAAATACATGCAACTAAATAAAGGGAAAACAGGAAAACAGTCAAGAGACAGACAGACAGAGAGAGAGAGAGAGGCAGAGAAAGAGACACACACAAAGAGAGACAAAGACAGACAGCGTGAGACGGAGAGACAAAGACAGGCAGAGAGAGACAGAGACAAAGACAGGCAGCGAGAGACAGAGAGAGACAAAGCAGGCAGAGAGAGAGACAGAGGGAGACTGAGACAAAGACAGACAGAGAGAGACAGGGAGACAGACAGACAGACAGAAAGAGACAAAGACAGAGAGACAGAAGGTGAAGTGCACCAACAGAGTTCTGACGACAGCTGGCAGCATGTTTGGCTTTGGTGAAGACCTGGTGGTTGGGTGTGGTAGAGGAAAAGACCTGTCTAGGTGTGAGGGGAAAGCATACGAAGTAGTGAATTCTGCCAGCAGTTCATGTTTACCCCCTCCCACCTTTCTTCCAGCGCGAAATTGTATTAGCCACAATAGTTATCGGGTGTACCATAGAAAGTGTGCTAATGATAATTGTATATCCGTGCTGAAAGGAAAAGATTACACGTGGCCCTTTGGGGAAATGTGTGTTAATCGAATGTACGTCTCTAACAGGCATAAACTGTGTGAATGTTCAAAGCGTAGACAAAGCTTTCATTTTTATGTTGTGTCAGACAAAATTGTAGGTAGTTTTACTTTAGAAGTGTTTAATGTATTTAGCTATTAACAACATAGTTATTTGATTGGCTTGAAGAAGTAGTGACATTTATGAACTCTAACTTTGGTAATAGAAATTTGAAGTAGACAAATGCAAATAGATTAGTGTTTATACTTTATAGTTAACAATACTATGATACTATTTTGTTTGCACTATTCATTCCTTGTATTTAATTTAATAGTTGAACTTTGCACTATGTCTTTGTCTGCTCTGGCATGTGACGTCACTTAGTGTTTGAACTTTTCGCGCGACTTGTTAATCTGCTTTGATAATTGTGTAGTCTTGTTCTATTTATATCTTTTTGACTTCTTGTTTTATTTATATCTTTTTAGTATTCCTTTTTGACTTCTTGTTTTATTTATATCTTTTTAGTATTCCTTTTTGACTTCTTGTTTTATTTATATCTTTTTAGTATTCCTTTTTGACTTCTTGTTTTATTTATATCTTTTTAGTATTCCTTTTTGACTTCTTGTTTTATTTATATCTTTTTAGTATTCCTTTTTGACTTCTTGTTTTATTTATATCTTTTTAGTATTCCTTTTTGACTTCTTGTTTTATTTATATCTTTTTAGTATTCCTTTTTGACTTCTTGTTTTATTTATATCTTTTTAGTATTCCTTTTTGACTTCTTGTTTTATTCATATCTTTTTAGTATTCCTTTTTGACTTCTTGTTTTATTTATATCTTTTTAGTATTCCTTTTTGACTTCTTGTTTTATTTATATCTTTTTAGTATTCCTTTTTGACTTCTTGTTTTATTTATATCTTTTTAGTATTCCTTTTTGACTTCTTGTTTTATTTATATCTTTTTAGTATTCCTTTTTGACTTCTTGTTTTATTCATATCTTTTTAGTATTTGTTTTTGACTAGACAGAGTGATGGGGATGAGCCACGTGTGACTAAGAATATTTCATCCTCCCGCCCACAAGAAAGTGACTAGACTGTAAGCCAGGGATTTTAAAATATTATTATTAAAAATAGAGTCATTAATTTTATATTGTAAAATCCTTCTTGCACCAGAGGCCAGTGCTGGGTTAGCAATGAACACTTCTTTGTTAGGTTTGATGCCAAGCAACCTAGTCAATGGTTATTATTATTAGTAGTAATTAGTTAATCTTCTATAACTAATTAGAAGTGATATGAATCTTAATTTATGTTATTAATAATTCTCCAGAAGACACCACTCATCGATTTCATTTGGCAGATATACAGGTGCTGTAAAAACAGACATTTAACATCACTAAATATTTCCATAGGTGGAAAACATCTTATTAATGGAGAAAATAAATCCATCTTTTAATCTATATTTGGCAAGCTCACATCCACCACACTTTTCTCCAACATACGGTTAGCAATATGTGTAAGAAGGTCAATAAATGTATTAAATCAACAATGAAATATACATATAACAAATACAATGAAAAAATTACTTGGCATCATTATTTCCACAAAGCCTGTTTGAATTATTTTAATACTTATACAGTCTTATATTATAAAACTCACTTGAACAGATTAGTGTCAATACAAATCACAGGGTAGTCTTATCAGAGAACGGAAATGGAGTTATTAGAAATAAATGAAACTAGTTTCCGTGTAACCTATTCTAGGTGAAGTTGCAATAGTCTTTTCATGCGTTCTTCAAAACAAAGTCAAAGGTTTATTGTTCACATTACTACTATCAATTCCAAGTGCGTTCTTCATAACAAAGTCAAAGGTTTATTGTTCACATTACTACTATCAATTCCAAGTGTTTCCCTACTCATGGTGTGGAACATCGACTAGCCACTATTCTCTCGAGACCATCCTGTGCTCTTGCGTATTATCGCCCTCAGCCAGAACAACAATCGTAGCAATTTCTAGTACCAGATATTGATCGATGTAGTCAGCATACTTTGCCACCATACATCAATGGAGTAGAGTGTATTCCTTACAATTAGACACTGTGGTAGATACTTCTAACACCTACCATGGTAGTAGCAGTTTATAATCAGTAATCCAGGAGATTCGTAAAACAATGAAAGGTTGTTTATTCCATGTAAAATATAATAAGGGACAAATGCTAAGTTTATAGTTTAAATCTTTAACTCCATTCTCTCTTACATAGGTATCAACGTACAGTTTCCTGAAACAGCATTTACTAGTCCGATACATGCACACAGCAATACAACATAACAATTTTATGAATGCACTCACTAGAAACAATGTCAAATGTTTAGCATACTGTTTAGCATACTATATATGAGCATATGAGTTCAAATATTTGAAGAAATAATAGTTTACTCACGTAATACATCTCTGCATAAAATGCTTGTGTAACATATCAATAGAAAACTGTAAGAAATTTTCAAGTCCATACTCTTTCAATCATTCATTTAACGACCGACTTTCATGATTGGACTCCTTGTCACTCCAAATTCAAGTGATTAGACAATAGAATTTTCTACAGCAGGTAAACTTTTGAACATTAATTTTAATCATTGGATAATAAAACCTACTCAACCAGTTGGAAGTGGCTTGGATTGCCTCAGCAATTTCTAGCATATTCTCAACTCGAGGTCTTTACTCCAACTCATACAAAAATACCATCATAAGGAGTGCCCAAAGACTCATTACTTCGACAATTTAACAATTTGTATAACTAGTAAGTCTAGAAATAGGGATAGGCAAATTTAATCTGCCTCATTAGGCTTACACCATTATTCACATTCTTAGCAAATTTTATCTGCCTCATTAGGCCTACACCATTATTCACATTCTTAGCAAATTTAATCTGCCTCATTAGGCCTACACCATTATTCACATTCTTAATAAATGCAACCTTCAATAAGTCCATTTTAAAAGCAGTGTTTTAGTTTGACCAATTAACAACATTAATCTAATTCTACTTTATACATTACCACAAACCTCAGATGAATGTCTCTTTTAATGTATGATAACTATTTATGTTACTGAATTAGAGAACACAACTTTGTATGGCGCATTTATGCACGGCAAACTGTTTGCAGAACAGAAGAAACATCTGTGCGTATGAAAATAACAAGCACGCTAATAATATACACGAACGCACACACATACAGACACATACATTCCTCTGTAATCACATTTCATCACACTACACAAAGTAATTCATGCATACCACGAGCACTGACACATCCACATCTTAGAAAACACAATATAAACATACTCTCACACATATCCATGGACACCAGAGCACGCATGCACACACATCCATGGATAGGAGACCAGGACACACGCACGCACATATCCATATAATACTCGTTTCCATGAACACCAGAACACATGTAAACAAATATCCATGAATACAACTCCAGGACACACTTATCCATGGACACCGAACACATTGAAACAAATATAATACTATAAATGAAACAGAAGCACTCATAACAGCTGCACAAGATCAAGCACTCAACACCAAATCACACAAAACGAAAATCATGAAAATTTCAAATGATTCAAAATGTAGACTCTGCAAATCCATGGATGAGACAACAGAGCACATCAATCTGGATATCTGATTCTGGCTGGAACAGAATACACCAAACGACACAATGAAGTGGCAAAACACATACATAGAAATCTGTGTGAGAACTATGGCATAAACACCTCAGAAAGAGCATGGGTGCACCAACCAGAAGCAGTCTCTGAAACGAAGTCAAAATACTGTGGGACTTCGAGATAAGAACAGATCGGGTGATTCTGTTCCAATGTCTGTACCAGACATTGTAGTTCTCAATAAGTCCAACAGAACAGTATCAATCATTGATGTCGCTGTTCCAAGTGATAGAAACATAAAAACAAAAGAAAGAGAAAAAATAGAAAAATACCAAGAACTCAGAAATTCAGAGACTGTGGAATGTAAAAGCAGAAGTGATACCTATAGTGATAGGAGCCTTGGGGAACATAACATCTGAATTGGAAGGCTACCTCATTTGGCTTAGGTATTCCTGCTTCATAATCAGTCATGAAACATTTAACTTCATGAAATGTGCGTTTGTGTGTGGGTGGGAGGGTTCGGGTAAATGACCCTAATTGTTTCCTCAGTACTAGGTGATGCACTTTATTTCACTTCTCATGGAGTCATACTTGAAGATAAAATGGAACGTCTTTGTACTTTATTTCACTTCTCATGGAGTTTTACTTGAAAATGAAATGGAACGTTATTGTTCAAATTAATCTATTAATTTCAAAAGAAATATGATAAACGTTAAAGATATAGTGATTAACACTCAATGCAAAACGATTACCAATAATGTATTTGCAAACAACAAAATTTGCCTTCAGAATCGTTACAGTCTCTCTCTCTTACACACACACACACACACACACACACACACACACACACACACACACACACACACACACACACAAACACAAACACACACACAAATGTATATATATTTATATATATATATATATGTGTGTGTGTGTGCGTGCGTGCGTGTGTGTGCGTGCATGTGTGTATATGTGTGTGTGTGTGCATATGTGTATGTACGTGTATGGGTGTTCGTTAGAACACACGAATTAGCACATGCAACACGCGGAAAATAACAACCTCTTCCTTTATAAATGATATGATATGATATGATATGATATATGACATGATATGATATGATGGGATATATGATATGATATATGATATGGTATATGATATGATATGATATGATATGATATGATATGATATGATATGATATGATATGATATGATATGATATGATATGATATGATATGATATGATATGATATGATATGATATGATATGATATGATATGATTTCACATATCAATGCAACTTTTACTATCGTTTACAGATGGCTGAATGCAAGATGGCCACATCGCTTTCCTCACAGCTCTGAATTTATTTACATACAAATGTTTTATGAAATTATGAGTAAAATAAATATATGGTAACAGTAAATTATTACATTTTTTATAATAATACAAAATAAAGTTTAAATGAACTAGATGTATAAAAGTAAAGAAGAAAGCGATAATCCAAAATAAAATAAAACACAATAATACATGACAATCGGAAATACCTTTGATATTTCTGCAATATACATGGGAATAATTTGGAGAAAAATGCAAGAGATCCTTAGAGCATAATAGTTAACGTTGCCGGTTATAATTAGCAAAGATTTCCGTTAATGTTATATATTTGAAAATAACGAATATAGCGAAGGGATTACACGTAAATACACATTCCTAAGAACAACGAACTTAGCCGAGGGTTTACATACATCATTACTAAGAACAATAAACATCGGAGTTGCATACAACATTCCTAAGAACAAGGAAGACATTTAAGCGGTTACATGAATCATAACTAAGAACAATGAAAATAGTTAATGATCGATACACACACAAACTTGCTAAGAGTAATAATAACAGCATAGTTACTTTAGAAGTACAGTGAATGATCAGTGCATGTGATTGCATATTTCTGGCAAACACTGTGTGTGAAGTGTGTGCCAATCAGTTTATGCCGTGTCTCCTGCTTACGTCATTCGTAGTGCTACTTTCATTTATCTGCTTCCCATTTAAGCGTGTTGAAACAGTCGTCGGCCCTACATGTTGGCTAGAAGTACTCGGTCCGGGACATCATGACGGGAAAGATGTTTATTCTAGTAATACTGATCTGCTGGTTTCCAGATTTCTGTCACTCTTACTATGGTAAGACAGGCTTAGATTCTGTTATAGATTATAACTCATTGTAAAGGTAATTGTGGTAGAGTAAATTTGCCCATCCCTATTTTAAATTTTCTTTTATACAAATTGTTAAATTTTCAGAGTAAGTGGTTATGAAAGATTCATTATTTATATTAATAATAAATTTATGAACTAAGTGACACTGGCATCTCATGAAGTATCTTTCCGACAGTACAACTGTTTTCAACTAACTTAATGATGGTTCACTTAACAATAGTTCTATATTTATCTAATCAATCATATTGTTTTCTTTTGTAATATTGCACTCACCTACCTAATCAGACAACATTCAGTTAACAATAATACGGTGTGACAGAGTAAATTTTCCTATCCATATTTTAAATTCCTTATGATGATATTTGTTTAAGTGCCTAAATCGAAATAAACGCTCGAGGCAAGAATATTCTAGAATTGTTAATGTAATGCAAACCAGTGAATAGTTTTTATTATCCAATGGTTATGATTTACGAGAACGAGACCAGCCAATGGGCTAAGATTACTTAAGTTTACTTGCTGTAGAAAATTTTACTAATTGATTTGTATTTGAAGTGGCAAAGAAAGAAGTCCAAATGAAGTTACCAGAATTAATCATGTTCTGAGTAAAGGAATTGACATGACGAAGAGGGCGCTCAAGATTGTTTCCAAAATATAATAGTGCATCAGTGTTTCCTTGGTGTGGAAGGAGACAAGTGTTGATGTGGACATTGTGACATTGTGACATTGTGACATTGTTGCAAAAGTAAGCAAAGACTGTTAAAGCAACACTTATTCCAGGTTCTGTAAAATTATTATCTCTAATAACCCCATCTTTGTTCTCTCATGGGACTATCCTGCTATTTGTATTGACTCTATTGTTGAATTATATTATTAAGGATTAAAAAAAAAAATGTGGGTTCGTGGAAATATCGATGTCAAGTAATCTACTTCAATGTTACATTTATTGACCTTCTTACACATTCTTACACATATTGATAACCTTATGTTGAAGAAAAAGTGGGTGGAGGGGGCTCGCTAAATATAGATTAAATACAGATTTGTCTTCTCCTTTAATAGGACGTTTTCCACCTACGGAAAGATCATTTATCTTTAATGTTTATCTTTAATGTTGTGGAAGGAGAAAACATTAATTTTACAATGCCTGTATATCTGCCAAGTGAGAGAAACGAGTGGTGTCTGCTGGTGGATCATTAATAAAATAAAGATTCTCATCACTTGTAATAAGTTGTGAAATATTAATTAATCATAATAATCGGTTTTTTTATGTTCACCTGTAAATTTGACACTCTTTACCTTATAGTTACTAATATTTTCTTCTCATGAAGCCAGGTATGATCAATGATAAACAAAGGCCGTGATTTTAGAAAGGAAAATAAATTCAAAGTGCGGAATGGGATATTCTTTGCTTTTTAACAAACATATATGTTCTATATTATCAGAATGAATAACTGATATTTAATTTTTAGATAAATATGTTTGAGATAAATGACATCCATATTCCTAGAGAAAGGTTTTGTCTTGATGTCTCACAGATTTTCTTTATCCTTACAAATGTTTGTTTTGACTGGTTTTAAAATCTCATAGGTGTTCTTCTGAATGGTATTGTTAGAGTATGTTTAATATTCATTGTCAAGTTCTTTTGTTGAGTGACAGTGACGTGTTTGTTAAGTGTCAAATGTTTACGAGGAAATGTCAACGATGCCTTTCGCTTGGTGTCAAGTGTTCTCTTAGACTTGACAGTAACATTTAGATTTGACATGTGTTTTGTTTGCAATTGGCACTGATGTTTAACATTCAGAGCTTCCCTTTTTGGCCTACAGTTGTCAGCGATATCTTAGCATTCGTAAAATCTATAGCTGTCATTGATTTATATATACAATTTGCATTTTAAAATTGTTTTAGATATGCTACATTTCACAGACTTTCGCTCTCAGTGATATTTTTCATTCCACACTCTTTAGCTTTCAGTCATATTTTACATATCACAGTCTTTAAATGTCGGTGATGTTTCACATATCACAGTCTTTAGCTGTCAGCAATATTTCACATTTCAGAGTCTCTATCTGTCAGTCACAATTTATATTTCACAATCTTTAGCTCAGTGACAATTTAACCGTCTTTAGCTGTCTTTGATATTTTACATTTCAAAGTCTTTTAGCAGTCAATGATATCTTACATTGTACAGTCTTTATTGATTTTTTTTACATTTCACAGTTTCTAGCTGTCAATACTCTCTGGGTTAGAATATAAATTCATTAATTATAAAACTGGTCGCACTTACTGAACACTTACATGTCTTTATTTTGAATATGCAATATAATTGTCAGTGTTCTTGATAGTAGTCTACGTTTGTTAAAGTTGTTGACATTTATCATTCAACAGTTGAAATGGAACATGCAAATGAACTTTAAGAATTATTTTTACATATATATCTTTCATCACGATCATAACACCCGTCCAGTTATTATAGATTTTCTCCACTTTTCTACATTGTTAGTGTTATTTATATTTAGTATTTGAAAAGTCTATAGTTATGAGTGACGTTATAATTTAAGGATTTTGCATTTGTTATTATTTATTTTTTTTCCGTCCTACATAAGTGCTTAGTTGTTATTGATTTTGTGGTTTTCAATAGAAGTTCGTTGAACTTTAGTATTAGTTTTATAGAGTGTCAAAGATGTCCTATAGTATGAATATTTCCTTTTCACCTCAAATAACCAAACGCGTTGTACAAAGTGTATGTGTAAAAGTCATAAATATTTCATGCGATTTAGTTTGGTAGTACACGTCCTGAAAATCGGCGTGTGAATTGGTGCATGTATAGAAATCACGTGACGCAATCTCTCTGATTCAGGAGTGCGTACCAGATACGAGTGCGAGGGAGGTGTTCTTAAGTTCGATTGTCCACATGGTTACGTCATCAACATTATCAGCTTTAACTATGGGCGCCATTCGGCTATAATTTGTCCTTACAGAGGGAGGAATACAGCTAACACGTTTTGTACGGCCGCAGGCTCTCAACACAAGGTTGCCAGCAGGTAAATAAATCCATTTGCTTCCAATACCCACACACTTGTTCTATTTAATTTAATTTAAGTTAGATTAAGTAGGCAGGCATAGCCGTTAATTTCAGCAGTTTTACTTAGCTATTTCCTTTAGTCGGTAGTGTAAGCTATTCATTTGTTGGAGCAATTATATGTTCGCAGGCATGTACTCATATTAACTACACATATTGTTTACGTTAGCACGTATGCACTTATTTTAGGACATAATATTTACGTTAGCACGCATGCACTCATTTTAGGACATACTATTTATGTTGGCACGCATTCACTTATTTTAGGACATAATATTTATGTTTGCACGCATGCACTCATTTTAGGACATAATATTTATGTTGGCGGGCATAAATATATTTCAGTACATACTATTTATTTTAGCACGCATGCACTCATTTTAAGACCTAATATTTTGCTAGAAGGCAGGCATTTATTTCTAGTAGACATAGTAGACATTGTGACCTCTGTACTCTGGAGTGATTTGTAATGATGAAACATATCTTTATTAACCTTTAGCTATGATACAAAACATCTACAAGTATCTCTGCAGGGTATGGGCCAGTAGTTATATATGCATATCTGCAACTGTTATGCCGATATGCGAGTGCGCTGACCTCAATTCGACTCACGGCCCCCACTCAGTCATTTAACCGAAAAATATATTTTATGCAATAGGAACATAAATAGATGTAGAGATGGACAGAGAACAAGACATAATTATGAGACTTTGACCACAAGTTACGATACAGTACAAAGAAAGCATCTAACGTTTCATTAACAGACAGGCAACATTGAACAATTAATAAAAATTTAGTAAACAGAAACGTTAACAATCTTTAAAGAATAAGCAGAATACAGAATACATTATGCCATATTTCTCATCATACAATAGATTTAGGGTTTAACGTCTGGATTAAGTTCAAGCTATACTATAGTCACTGTCACAATCAGGATTTTACTTCAGCTTCAATATGCTGACACGAGGTACGTCTTGGTGGTAGATGCTCCATATGACATGGCACAAAGATTACATCAGGATCAGGCACCCGAAGCCCTTATTGTAGATTTTGGCATTAGACAGAATCTGAATCAAGAAAAAAACAAAAACGAACTGAAACACAAGTAATTGCAGAGACTAAGTATACTGAAATTTACTATATTAGTAGATACTAATTTTTGCATATGCCTCTGCAAAGCAAACCGAAGGTTAAACATGTTCCAAATAATATAGCATTCAGAATAAACCTAATCATCCACACAATACAGATATGTCTTTACCTTGTCTAGTCAAGGATCTCTTGTTCCATATACAATCCGTCTCAACACTCGTTCACTGAGTTGTTTTGTAATGAGTGAGGAATAGAAGTGGGGGGGGGGGTTACAATACCAATTTTACATTGCCAGTGTAGCTTTCATGGATTATTTCATCACAAGACGTTCTCTGGTCTGTAGTGCTCCAGTGGGACAGGCTCCCCTTATGAATATTATGTTCTCTGATCTGTAGTGCTCCACTGAGACAGGCTCCCCTTATGAATATTATGTTCTCTGATCTGTAGTGCTCCAGTGAGACAGGCTCCCCTTATGAATATTATGTTCTCTGATCTGTAGTGCTCCAGTGAGACAGGCTCCCCTTATGAATATTATGTTCTCTGATCTGTAGTGCTCCAGTGAGACAGGCTCCCCACACGAGTATTTTGGTATTTGGGGAGTGCAGGCGGTGGTGTTGGAGATGAAGGTTGGTTGGTGCTTGCTCGGAGCTGTTGTCTGGTGCAGGTGGTGGTGTTGGAGATGAAGGTTAGTTGGTGCTTTCTCGGAGCTGTTGTCTGGTGCAGGTGGTGGTGTTGGAGTTTTGCTGCTTGCTCGGTGGTGGCACAACTGTTATTAAATTTTACTTTTAAATTTTAACAATATTTTATGTCCATGGAGTGGGTGAGTGTAGAAAAGGATTAAAACTGTTGGGATACCAGTATGGCGGTCTCATTATCACCAACTGGCATAAGGCTGGCGGTTTCAGCCCGGACCATCCTTCGCCCATGGAGTAGTAGCTTGAAGAATCTGATTTCGACATTGCTGTACTACAAGCAATTCCCTACCAAGTTTGAGATTCTTGCAGTATTTTTGCCCGAGGTGCAACTGACATTGGCTTCCCTAATATACATCACTGGTTTCCATAGCGCATTGGTTGAGTTCGCCATCGGCTTCCATGCTAGGTGTTGTTTTCGGTGGAATTGTAGTGTGTTTCATAGACTTATGAAATATGTCTGGAGAGTCTTTGTGTGCATATTTTTGATGGCATTAAGGTTATGTATTCCTACCCGGTGTCTGAAGTTGTTTGTTTATGTTCGTCCTTTATCTATTTAAGGGGTTTTCTTTTCTTCTTGGTTATCTGAGGACTAGATTCTATGTGTTGTGTCTTGTTGGTAACGTTTTCTGTGGTTTGAGTCTGATTTATGGTTTCCATGGCTGCTCTTGGTAGTTGTGTTGAGTTGATCTGAGTTTCTTGCTCTGTCTGTTATGTTTGTTTCAGTTTCTCGATCTGTTGTTTTGTGACATTGAGTTGTCTTCAATAGGAGATGTTTGTAGGATTTGGACTATTTTATTCATCATCATTGTCACTGTTGTTTTAGTTTTAGTTTACCAAGTTGTCTGTGTTTATTTATTTATTTTTGTTTGTAGCTGAGTTATCATTCTGCGTGTTGGTCACTGTGTTCTCTAGTAGATAGTCTACATTGTGGTTGAGGTACTTCTGCGGTTAAAGATTTACAAATTCGTGAATTTTATAGGCTCAAAGATTCACCATTTCATGACTGTTATAAGACAAACAAATATAGAATCTCATGAATTTTTTTACATTGACCACCAGTATTTTCCAAACTCTAAAAAAGTTCTGCAGATCGTGGATGGTTTTTACGGGTGTTTTTTCGCTTTGCTGAGGACAACTGGAATATAATGACCAACCACATCAAGTATAAATACTGGACATTATGAAATTCCATATGCGAAACTATGGAAAAGTATTTGTGGCAAGGTTCTTGTCTGTTAATTGTTCAATTATTATCTGCATGATATTATATTAATAAATAATTCATAAATAATAATTCTTCCTCACAATCAACCACAATAACCCGACAGCGTCTTCGTCATTTGCGGTCACGAGAGTGACTAAGTCAAACCCTGGGAAGTCTGTCAGATAATTACCTCTCTCCCCAAGTGTTACTTGTCTAGAATAACTAAAGACAGAGACTGACGAGATAGTTCAATTAAGTTATTCAGCCCCCCCCCCCCACACAATTCTCTCAGACCGGTGACAGATCTATCCTAAAACATGTGCTTGATCAACTTATCTTTTGTCATTACATCATTTGGCAGAGCCCCACCCTTCACCCTGCACGAGTAACTATAAAATGTTTATAAAGAAGGATCAGATATAGATTAGAAATTTACATAAATCAAAGAAACATGTACAGATTACACGAACACTCATGATTATGATTCACCTGTTACAGTTTATGAGCAGCAACCTCTGTTCCTGCACTTTTGAAGCTCTTCTGCTTCTATCCATGAAAGCTGTAATACAGGGCTCCGTTGATTTTATCAGAGTGAATTAATTTCCTCTCGGACCCGGTATTTATGCATTTCCAGAATTCGGGTGACCATCGCACTGAATGTTTTAGGCACGAAAACAACGCATCTGCCTTCGAGCTCTGATCTGAATCTTGTTTTCTCCTTTATTCAATAGTCACGGTTGACTGGCTGTATTCTATAGACAGGCATTCCTAGGGAATGTTTGTCTATAAAAACAATAGGCATTCCTTGGAAAACGTTTGGCTCCAAAAGTATAGCCCTAAGCGCATTGGTTCCTGATTTCTGTTGTGTGCAGTTCCCTACAACATGCAGACTTATGTAACAATCGCTGACCCATAACTGTAGATACCGAACAATTGTGCTTCTACTCTAACTGGGTCAAAGTTGTTTGTCCAAACTCATCTTATAAGAGTTATTAGATAGCAAAATTTATATATGAATTTTGCATAAATAAAGAGCATTAATTAGAATATTAGAAAAAATATATTTAAATTAATTAATTTTATTAGTTTGCTTTTTTTCCTGCTACAGTATTACTTTAAAATTAGGCGTTTTTATTCATAAATACTAGACACTAATCGTTTCAAAGAAACTATAAAAGGTTGTACTAATAAATCAAAGTTGTTTTCATTTATAAATAATACACATTAATTGTTCCAAAAAGAAATTGTGCAAAATTTATTGTAATTCATTTAAGGCGCGATATTTTATTTACTTGAATTTGTGCTTATCATTGCCTGTATATCTGTCTGTCTGACTCTATCCATTTGTCATTTCTCTGCCTAACGGCCAATTTTGTACATGTCTCTGTCTGCATTTAAAAAAATATTACCTTATCTTCGCTATCTGTTGATTAATGGCAATAAAATGTCTCTCTATCTTTATTACCTCTCTATACATGGAATAACATTCCAACGTATCATCACTGTCAGTCTATATATGGCAATACAATGTCAATATTTCCACTGTGTATCAATGGCAATGAAATGTCTCCTTATCTTTACTATCTGTCTATATATGGCAATAAAATATCTCCTTATCTTTACTACATGTCAATATATGGTAATAAAATATATCATTTTTACTATGCTTTCACTGTCAATGCCTTTGAATATAAAAACTAGTGGGAGTAAAACCATTGGCAGTAAATTGTAGAAATTCTTGAGGAATCATATCAAAGGCTGGAGTAAAACCATTAACATTGTTTTGTCATAATTATGGTATACTCATGTCAATGACACCACATGGAACGTTCATGACATGATTGCAAAAGAAATTTAGAGTATGCCTTTACAGAGCACTTGAAGCGATTGTCAAAGACATTTAGTATCTGGCTCACACAGCACCACACACAACTGAAAAAAAAGTAATATATATATATATATATATAACACATGACTGTAAAAAAAAGTAGTATAGATATGTCTGTGCACAGCACCTAACCCAACTGTAAAGGACATTTAGTATACAAGTTTAATCTAGTGTGTTTCATGAAGTATAACATGTAACTGTAAAAGACATTAGTATTAAAGTTTAAACTAGTGTGTTTCGTGAAGTATAACATGCAACAATTTTGTCTTTAGATGTAATGGGCTTCAAACATGTGAAATCCCTACTTCAAACTGGTTTTTCGGGGACCCATGTCATGGCATATACAAGTACGGTGAAGTGAAATACGTCTGTAAAAGAACAAATGAAGGTACGCTATTCTTTTATCTTAATTTGCATTTAGATACTAACTCTGTACCCCCATGTGACTTCACTTAGAGGAAGAATATTGATTACGTTTTCATGGCATTATGTAATTAAGTTTACAAGTCTAATTCAAATTTAATTTTTATATTTTAAAAAAAATTGTAGTGCTTTACTTTTCAGATTTGGATGCATTTGTATAAAAAGCATTTTTTTGTTTAAAAAAAATATTCGTAGCAAACTTTAAACTTACTAGCAGCACTCTAATTAACGTAAACTAAAACAAGAACATGTGTGATTTGGTAATAATAATAATAATAATAATAATAATAATAATAATAATAATACAATCCGATACACTGACACTGAAGACAATGAAAAATTCACAGCCTCACAACAGTCAATTCCACTTGACAACCTCGCTGGGGAAATTCCATGCGACTTCACTGAAGAACAGCAACACTTGTTTGAAGACATAAAAAGCTTCATAGACAAAAATAAGTCACGTGAAGGCAGAACCCCAACAAAAAGGCTGCAAAACAGCAAAGCTCTAAGGACAGCAATTGAGAATGCAAATGAGTACTAAAACGTATCCCCACAAAAGATATCACAGAAACCAACAGTCTAATATACGCCACCGCAAAGGTAATTGAAAGATATATAAGGCCAGACACAGTACAAACACAGAAACAATCAGTACCACAATGGAAGAAGAGAATAGAAAAGAAAATAGAGTGTACTAGAAGAGAAATAAGCCAAATGACAGCAGCAGAACAAAATAAGGGAAAACTGAAAGCAAGATTGGTCGCCAAATACCATCTCAACTGCCGAAGCACTAAGACTGCAATAGAAGATGCAAAGCAAAGACTTCAAGGACTCAGTCACCGTCTGAAGAGATACACTGCAAGAGGTCAGCAATTCCAACAGAACAAAATATTCCGAACTGACCCCGGAAGACTATGCCAAGATTTCAAAGGAAATTCCAGAACAGAACAACAAATACCAAAAATTCATGATACCAAGACCTTCTGGGAAAACATTTGGAGCAATCCAAATACGCATAACACCACCGCCAGATGGATTCAGGAACTGAAATATGATCATAAAGAGAAACCTGAACAACGCACCGTCACAATCAGTGAGAAAGACATTAAGAAGAAGATACGAAAGATGGCAAACTGGAAAGCCCCAGGCCCAGATCAAGTACAAATATTCTGGCTGAAACATCTTACCTCCTTACATGGCAGACTTGGTGAACAACTGCAAGACATACCAAACAAACCAGGAACCCTACCAGCATGGATGGAAAAGGAAAAACAAGTCTGATTATGAAAGATCCACAGAAAGGCACAACACCAAACAACTATCGTCCAATCACTTGCCAATCAACCACCTGGAAGTTACTATCAGGAATTATAGCTGACAAAATCATGACTCACCTTGAAACAAAAAAACTTCTAAACAATGAACCAAAGGATGCTAGACCAGGCAGCAGAGGAACGAAGGACCAATTGGCAATTGATAAGGCAATAGTGACTGACAGCAAGAAACAAAGAACAAATCTTGCAATGGCATGGATTGATTATCAAAAGGCCTATGACTCAGTCCCACATTCATGGATAATTGAAACATTAAAATTGTACAAAGTAGCCCCATCAATACAGAACTTAATGAAAAATGAAAAATTAGAAAACCACCCTCACATGCAAAACACAAATATTGCAGACATAGCAATAAATTGTGGAATCTTCCAAGGTGATTCCCTATCGCCACTGCTGTTCTGCATTGCCCTGAATCCTCTCAGTCAAGTGATCCAGAAAACAGGGTTAGGATACAAAATGAAAGCAGGACAGATTATCAGCCATTTACAGTACATGGACGATCTCAAGCTGTACGGTAAAAATGAACGTGACATCACATCCCTGATCAATACTGTCAAGATCTGCAGTGAGGACATCAACATGAAATTCGGCCTTGAGAAATGTGGACGAATTGTCATCCAGAAAGGCAAGGTCAAAACAACAGAGGGCCTGCAATTCGACATCGGAAAAATCAACTATGTTTCAATGGAAAATGGATATAAGTATCTTGGGATACTACAACATCAAGAAAATATGCAGAGAGAAGTGAAGTCCAAAGTTAAGAGAGAATATGAAAAACGTGTTAGACAAGTCCTAAAGTCCAAGCTAAATGGGGCGAACAAAATACAAGCCCTTAATGCATACGCAATACCTGTAGTAAGCTACACTTGAGGTATCATAGATTGGACAGCAAATGAAATAAATGAACTGGACAGGAAAACAAGAAAACTACTCACAATACATAAAGCCTTACATCCCAAAGCAGACGTAGACAGGCTCTATGTATCTCGAAAAATGGGGGCCGCGGTCTCAAGAAAATCAAACATGTCATTGAAGGAGAAGTCATTGGCCTTGTGGACTACATCTGGAATAACAACAAAGATGATCCACTGATAGAAGCAGTAAAGATGAGTGGACTATTCCAACCCCCAGAAACAGACAAAGAAACATGGAAGAAAACAACGAAGCAAGAACTAGCACATACATGGAGCCAGAAACCTCTGCATGGCCAGTATGTACGACAAGCCGACGAAATATCAACAAAGCAATCAACGTACAAATGGTTGAAAGAGGCAAGATTGAAAGCAGAAACAGAAGCACCCATGACAGCTGCACAAGATCAAGCACTCAACACCAAAGCACACAAAACGAAAATCATGAAAATTTCAAATGATTCCAAATGTCGACTCTGCAAATCCATGGATGAGACAACAGAGCACATACTATCTGGATGTCAGGTTCTGGCTGGAACAGAATACACCAAACGACACAATGAAGTGGCAAAACACATACATAGAAATTTGTGTGAGAACTATGGCATACAAACCCCAGAAAGAGCATGGATGCATCAACCAGAAGCAGTCACCGAAACAGAAGAAGTCAACATACTGTGGGACTTCGAGATAAGAACAGACCGGGTGATTCCTGCACGAAGACCAGACATTGTAGGTCTCAATAAGCCCAACAGAACAGTAACAATCATTGATGTCGCTGTTACAAGTGATAGAAACATAAAAACAAAAGAAAGGGAAAAAATAGAAAAATACCAAGACCTCAGATTAGAAATTCAGAGACTGTGGAATGTAAAAGCAGAAGTGATACCTATAGTGATAGGAGCCTTGGGGAACATAACATCTGAATTTGAAAGCTATCTGAATAAACTCCCTGGAAACCATAAACTCGCTCCACAACTCAAAGCAGATCTCCTTGGAAGTGACCACATCCTCCGTAAAACCTTGGATCTTGGTAAGATTTCGAGACCTTGGATCACAACCGACAGTCAAACAGAAGTCGTGGAAAGAGGCTTTATAATAATAATGACTCACCTTGAAACAAACTTCTAACCAATACAAAGGGTGCTAGACCAGGCAGAAGAGGAACAAAGGACCAATTGGCAATCGACAAGTTAATCAATAGTTACTGACAGCAGGAAACGAAGAAAAAATCTTGCAATGGCATGGATTGACTCTCACAAGGCATATGACTCAGTTCCCCAATCATGGATAATTGAAACATTAAAATTGTACAAAGTAGCCCCATCAATACAGAACCTAATTCAGGAGTCAATGAAAAACTGGAAAACCACCCACACATGCAACAACACAGATATTGCAGACATAACAATAAACTGTGGAATCTTTCAAAGTGATTCCCTATCACCACTACCGTTCTGAATTGCCCTAAATCCTCTCAGTCAAGTGATCCAGAAAACAATATAAAGATACAAAATGAAAGCAGGACAGGTTATTAGACATTTACTGTACATGGACGATCTCAAGCTGTACGTTAGAAATGAACGCGACATCACATCCCTGATCAATACTGTCAGTATCTGCAGCAAGGACATCAACATGAAATTCGGCCTTGCGAAATGCGGAAGAATTGTCATCCAGAAAGGCAAGGTCAAAACAACAGAGGGCCTGCAATTCGACATCGGAAAAATCAACGATGTTTCAATGGAAAATGGATATAAGTATCTTGGGATACTACAACATCAAGAAAATATGCAGAGAGAAGTGAAGTCCAAAGTTAAGAGAGAATATGAAAAACGTGTTAGACAAGACCTGAAGTCCAAGCTAAATGGGGCGAACAAAATACAAGCCCTTAATGCATACGCAATACCTATAGTAAGCTACACTGGAGGTATCATAGATTGGGCAGCAAATGAAATAAATGAACTGGACAGGAAAACAAGAAAACTACTCACAATACATGAAGCCTTACATCCCAAAGCAGACGTAGACAGGCTTTATGTATCTCGAAAAATGGGAGGCCGAAGTCTCAAGAAAATCAAACATGTCATCGAAGGAGAAGTCATCGGCCTTGTGGACTACATCTGGAATAACAACAAAGATGATCCACTGATAGAAGCAGTAAAGATGAGTGGACTATTCCAACCCCCCAGCAACAGACAAATAAAAATGGAAGAAAACAATGAAGTATGCACTAGCACATACCTGGAGCCAAAAACCTCATGCAGTATGTAGGACAAGCCGACGAAATGTCAACAAAGCAATCAACGTACAAATGGTTTAAAGAGGCAGGATTGAAAGCAGAAACAGAAGCACTCATAACAGCTGCACAAGATCAAGCATTCCTCACCAAAGCACACAAAACGAAAATCATGAAAATCTCAAATGATTCCAAATGTATACTCTGCAAATCCATGGATGAGACAACATAGCACATATTAAAAATGCACAATATTTCATTGTCTTTAAGATGGTCACAAGAATACCGATTAATTACATTAAACAATAACTTAAAAATGAATAGAATTCTTCTTCCCAATGAGATAATATCTCTGCTAAATATATTTCAATTCATACATTTATTTCATTTTGATTTATTTATACAGTGGAAAATACCAGGTTCGCGTGTGAACGTGGGCATCTCTACATTGACTGTCCACATGATCAGAAGATCCACATTGTTCGCTTTATATACGGACGGCTAAAATCCTCAGTTTGCAGCTGGGGGAACACCAACGATCTCAACTGTATATCTCATAATGCAATCGGCATTGTTTCCAACTGGTAAAACACATTAGTTATCAGCTGTATATTTCCAGAAGGTAATTTGAGGTGTTTCTAAGAGAAACGGTTTATTTTGACATCAAGGTGCAAGATGGGAGGAATTAGAAAGTGTTCTAGAAAAAGAGTCAGTTGTTTCCATTTTACTAGATCAAGGACATACAACATAAAAGTATATTGACCTGTTTTGAAATGTTAGAGTTAATTTACCTAGTTGTCACGGATGGAGATAAGAATAGAAAGAAGGCATTGAATGTAAGTGAAGCACGAAATGGCATATCTGGAATGGGAGACACCAGAACTGTACATTTTCTTCTTATCTTAATGCAATGTGTCAGTTTACAGTTAAAACTAAAAATGCAGTTTGCTGTTAATTATGAAATTGCACATTTACTTTTATATTTATGGTGTTTCAACTATATATATATATATATATATATATATATATATATCACGTTGCATAGTATTATTTTTTTTCCTATTAAATGCAGAGATACATAAAAATGACATTACATAGCATTATTGGTACCCATTCGTTAGCACTTACATAGGATTATTCTATCCAATTAAATTACACATATGCATATCAATGATAGCATTGTTGTATTTCATTATACTACACATCTAAATACCAATGATAGCATTGTTGTATTTCATTATATTACACATCTAAATACCAATGATAGCATTGTTGTATTTCATTATATTACACATCTAAATACCAATGATAGCATTGTTGTATTTCATTATATTACACATCTAAATACCAATGATAGCATTGTTGTATTTCATTATATTACACATCTAAATACCAATGATAGCATTGTTGTATTTCATTATATTACACATCTAAATACCAATAACTAAATTGTACAAATACATATCATGCAAGTGATCGAAAATCTTAATTTATTATTATTATTATTAATTATCTCACAAGATAAACACCGTCTCTCACTTGTCGAATTAGAGGGGTGTCGTAAAACTCTACTCTTTACACAATAAAAAAATAGACGTTTTACTGTCGCATAATGTTTCTATAAGGTAGAAACGTCTTACTGAAGGGGTAATAAAAATCCAACTTTTGTTTATATTTAATGAGCCCCTATCTACCCGCTATTACTTCAACATAAGGTTTTAATATGCGTGGAAGAAGGTTAATAAATTTAATAATAATTTAAGTATTATCATTCAATTTAAACTAGCATAGAAATCAGCAGTAGCATTAATACATGTAAATAATCAAGTTCATGGATATAGTTCATAACAAAAATGAGAGTGGAGTTTCAGAGAAATAATTATACATTTATGTATATACTATTTGCATACATGGCAGCTATCTCTGGCACATGTTTACAATCATGTGGTTTGCAACAAGTCACTTTCTTCCTTTTTAGATGACTGCTCCAATGTACCTCTTCCAGGCACTCTACACAATTGTTGCAGAATCGTTGGTGTGCTAAAAAAAACACATACTATAGAGCATTATACACAACCTCATATGTGCTATCAAAACACAATACAAGGAGTGTTCCATAATTTTCTTGTGCACTACTCAAACACACCACAAAGAATGTTTGAAATAATCTTCATGAATTCTCGAGACTAAACTCAAGCCTAATTTTTTTTTCAATATTGGCTCTTGAATGGAACTCACAGGAATCAACTTACAGCAACATGTTTAATGATAAGTTCTATGTCAATGCTGGATACGCACACCAACGTGATCTGGTAGAGTACAGTAGTCACTGCAGTTTGATGTAGATACAAGGTTACAAAAGTACAGTAGTACAGTAGTCAATGCAGTTTGATGTAGATACAAGGTTACAAAAGTACAGTAGTACAGTAGTCACTGCAGTTTGATGTAGATACAAGGTTACAAAAGTACAGTAGTACAGTAGTCAATGCAGTTTGATGTAGATACAAGGTTACAAAAGTCTGGTAGAGTACAGTAGTCAATGCAGTTTGATGTAGATACAAGGTTACAAAAGTACAGTAGTACAGTAGTCAATGCAGTTTGATGTAGATACAAGGTTACAAAAGTACAGTAGTACAGTAGTCAATGCAGTTTGATGTAGATACAAGGTTACAAAAGTCTGGTAGAGTACAGTAGTCAATGCAGTTTGATGTAGATACAAGGTTACAAAAGTACAGTAGTACAGTAGTCAATGCAGTTTGATGTAGATACAAGGTTACAAAAGTCTGGTAGAGTACAGTAGTCAATGCAGTTTGATGTAGATACAAGGTTACAAAAGTACAGTAGTACAGTAGTCAATGCAGTTTGATGTAGATACAAGGTTACAAAATATCGAAAGGCGTGCTCCTTACATAAGCTAAAGATTGCCTTTTGCAACTGGACGTAAGTTACATCAAAACAAAGTGATTAGAATATAGAACTTTCTTCAAGACGTAAGTTACATCAAAACAAAGTGATTAGAATATAGAACTTTCTTCAAGACGTAAGTTACATCAAAACAAAGTGATTAGAATATAGAACTTTCTTCAAGACGTAAGTTACATCAAAACAAAGTGATTAGAATATAGAACTTTCTTCAAGACGTAAGTTACATCAAAACAAAGTGATTAGAATATAGAACTTTCTTCAAGACGTAAGTTACATCAAAACAAAGTGATTAGAATATAGAACTTTCTTCAAGACGTAAGTTACATCAAAACAAAGTGATTAGAATATAGAACTTTCTTCAAGACGTAAGTTACATCAAAACAAAGTGATTAGAATATAGAACTTTCTTCAAGACGTAAGTTACATCAAAACAAAGTGATTAGAATATAGAACTTTCTTCAAGACGTAAGTTACATCAAAACAAAGTGATTAGAATATAGAACTTTCTTCAAGACGTAAGTTACATCAAAACAAAGTGATTAGAATATAGAACTTTCTTCAAGACGTAAGTTACATCAAAACAAAGTGATTAGAATATAGAACTTTCTTCAAGACGTAAGTTTCAGTATCTCCCTATTGTTCAGTTCATTATGAACACGTGTGAGACTATTAGTTAGAAAAATTACTCATCCACTTGGAACTGGTTCGGATGACATCAGCAAGTTCTAACATATTCTTTACCTGAGTTGTTATTTTAACTGAGGTGCTTGCAAAAAGATCATAATGCACAGTACCAAAAGGTTATCTCATGTTGACATTTAAGAAATTATATAATATTAAAGTTTAGAAAAAGGGAGAGGCAAATTTAATCCACCACAGTGTCCCATTAAATTTTACATATACGTATCAATCACGTTACATAGTGTGGCGGAGTATATTTGCCTATCCCTATTTTTAATTTTAAATTGTTTAATTGTCGAAGTGACCTGACCTTGGTACTTTTGAAAATATTTGAGTTGGAGTAAACACCAAGTTGAGAATAAGCTAGAAATTGCTGATGTAATGCAAACTAGTTGAACTTGTTGAGTTGTTTAATGACTAGTTATAGAGAATGGACTTAAAAATATTTCATGCACTTTTGTTATTGATATGTTATACTTCTGTTTTACATAGAGATGTATTATGTGAGTGGACTATTATTTCTACAAATGTTTTAACTAGTATGCTAATATGTAGTGTGCTAACACTTGACATTGTTTAGATATTCTGTATTTATTATGCTATGTTTGTGTATCGGCTAATAAATACCGTTGCAGGAAACTGTAAGTTGAGACTGGAATGTAAGAAGGAATGGTGAGAAACTTAGAGTTTTGTTCTCTGATTGTGTATTTACATGAACACGCAGCCTTTTCTATAGGTATGATTTGAATTTCCTGGTTTGCTGATTGTAAACTGCCTTGACTGACCATGATCGAGGCGGGAAGCAGTGTGTAAGTGTAGAAGATACACTACACTCCATTTGATGTATGGCAGTAAGATATGCTGACTACATGATCAGTTTGTGATATAAGGAAGTACTAGAGATGTTGCAATTGTTATTCTGCTTGAAGAAACTGACTACTTGACCAGTTTGTGGTATGAGGAAGTACTAGAGATGTTGCAATTGTTATTCTGCTTGAAGAAACTGACACAATGACAGAGGACGCCTAGGTTAGGGCTTTGAGAGAATAACAGTCATCAGTGTTTTTTCAACGTGTATGGAGGGAGACGTGTGTGGAGAGAGACGTGTGGGGTTGATGGCAGACAATAAACTTGTCATATTGTTGCAAAAAAAGGCACCTGAAAGACAATTGCAGCTTTATCTAAATATATTATTATTAATCTAGAATAACTTCATTTATATTCACTTAGATGTCAAGTAATCTATATCATTGTATTTGTCATATGTATATTAGATTGTTGATTTAATAAATTTATTGTTAAATTTATTAACCTTCTTACATATATTGATTACCTTATGTTGGGAGAGAAAGTTGGTGGATGGGACTCGCTAAATATAGATTAAAGACGGATTTGTCTTCTCCTTTAGTAAGAAGTGTTTCACCTATAGAATATTGTGTGACAGTAAATGTTTGTCTTTAATGTTGTAGAAGAGAGAAAATATTAACAGTTCCTGCATATCCACTAAGTGAGAGACGAGTGGTGTCCTCTGGAAAATTATTAATTACATAAAATAAGATTATCATCATTTGTAATTAGTTGTGAATGATTAATTAATTAATAATCATAATCATTAACTAAGTGGCGTTGGTTTCGCACATAGTATTATTGTATCCCATTAAATTGCACACATACATGCCAATGATGTTACGTATCCCATTAAATTACATAGTATTGTTGTATCCTATTAAATCCCACGCACACACACACACACACACACACACACACACACACACACACACACACACACACACATCATTACTGTATCCCATTCAATTGCATATACACATACTAATGGCGTTACACAGCACTATTCTATCACAAGTACACATATAAATATCACTAGCATTACAAAGCATTATTGTATCCAATTAAATTACACATATACATACTAATGACGTTACACAGGTTTACTGTATCCAATTAATTTACACATATACATACTAATGGCGTTAAGGAGGATTATTGTATCCAATTAACTTACATATATACATACTAATGACGTTACACAGGATTATTGTATCCAAATAAATTACACGTATACTATCTTTTTCATCGTGTTTATTATCACAACACTCCTCGTTTTTCTATGTGTAAGTCGGTGTGGTTATCTTTTCTCTATGTGTAAGTCAGTGTGGTCTGGCAACATTTGTTGTCAGGCGTGACGCACTCTAAGTGGCGCATCCTGCAGCATCACGTGACCATTTGTGGAA
This sequence comes from Sinotaia quadrata, assembly GCA_028829895.1. NCBI lineage: Eukaryota > Metazoa > Mollusca > Gastropoda > Architaenioglossa > Viviparidae > Sinotaia > Sinotaia quadrata. The sequence continues at coordinate 3,575,448 of CM054178.1, forward strand.
ACTGATGAATTGTGCCATAATTACCTGATGAGGTAACGTAACAACACAAAGTGTACCATGTTTGAACGAAAACTGCTTATAGTTTAATCATCTCCATGAATTGCACCAAGTTTAACGAAACCTGACATGTTTTAGTCATCACCTCTATTTTAGTCATCCCTCAAAGTGCTTAAAATACTCCACGATGAAGAAACATTACTTACAGTTTAGTCATCACTGTGATGTGCACCAGATGTGAAAGAATCCTTACTTCCAGATTAGTCATCACAGCAATGTGTACCAGATGTAAAAGTAGGCAGGACGTCAGGATAAGGACATAGGAATGGCCTACTATCCAGGCACCTTACTGATGCATCATATATTAGCCCACGTCAGGGGAAGGAATCGCCATGTTTGTCTTATCATACTTATAATGTAGTGTACAGAGTTCAGTTACTTTATACTCAATGACGCTAGTTTACGATTGTATCATTACAGCGTTACGAGTACATTATTACAACGTTACGAGTACATTATTACAACGTTACGAGTACATTATTACAGCGTTACGAGTACATTATTACAACGTTACGAGTACATTATTACAACGTTACGAGTACATTATTACAACGTTACGAGTACACTATTACAACGTTACGAGTACATTATCACAACGTTACGAGTACATTATTACAACGTTACGAGTACACTATTACAACGTTCAGTATATTATGCTCATTGAATTTACTCCCACTCACCTTACGATTGCATTAATTCAGTGTTACATAGATTATCGACCAATTCTATTTTTGACTGCATCATTACAGTGTTCAACTACATTACATACATGTAATATAAGCAAATTCTGCCTGAAATAGCAAGATCACAGACTTACAGTGCAAAATTATGATTGTAGGCCTATATATATATTAGGCAGACCACAAAAGGTATAATTTTTGTTATTTGATATTTTTTCTTCAAATTAAGTAGGTTTGCTATTAGTGATGTCTAAAAGCAAAATGTGAAAGAAAATGTTAATTTTCAAATTATTATGGGATGTACGCTGTGTCCACCTAATGCTGGTTTTTAAGCATGGTCTACCTAACGCTGGAAATAGGGTTATATATAATATACATACATGTGTGTATTATATAGAATTATATAATTTACTGATTTGCTTAAAGTATTGTTGTAAACATTTCAGGTGTAATGGTCGAGAACGATGTGACTTTTTTGCTAACAACGAAAACTTTGGAGACCCTTGCCATGGCACCCATAAGTATGGCGAAGTGGTGTACAAGTGTAAATAAATTTCACAAGGTAATGCCAGCTTGCTCTAGTGAATGTTTTATTTTATTATCTCTTTCATAATGTATGATATTGTGTCTGCAAACATACAACACAATGTTTTATTTTATTATCTCTTTCATAATGTATGATGTTGTGTCTGCAAACATACAACACAAAGTTGTTCTCGATTCACACTGTTCACGTTTTACTTGAGAATGAAGTCTGACAACTATTACGAAAAATGAACAGTTTACTTACAAATACGTATAAAGTCCACATACTCATATACATATATATTTACATGCATACATACTGTGGCAGTGTACATTTGCCTATCTCTATTTCCAAACTTAATTGTTATTTAAATTGTCGAAGTGATCTGACTTTCGGCACGCCTTATGATGGTATTTTAGTGTCAGAGTTGCTGATGCAATGCAAACTGGATGAGTACTTTTTATTATCCAATGGTTAAGATTTACGAGAACAAGACCTTCCAATGGCCTGAGATCAAAGGTTTACATGCTGCAGAGAATTCAATTGTCTGATCACTTGAATATGGTGTGGCAAGAAGTCAGATCATGAAAGGCAGCTGATAGCTTAATAGTGAGTTAACTGACTTACTGAGAGAGAATGGACTTTCAAATATTTCGCGCAATTTTTAGTATTAATTAGTGAGTTAACTGACTTACTGAGAGAGAATGGACTTTCAAATATTTCGCGCAATTTTTAGTATTAATATAATATACTTGAGCTACACATACAGATGTATTATGTGATTAGACTATTATTTCTACAAATTGTGAACTATGATGCTTATATATAATGTATGCAAAACACTTGACAGTGTTTCTAGTTAACAAGGTCATAAAATTGATATGCTGTATTTATTATGCTCTGTGTGTGTGTGAGTGTGTGTGTGTGTGTGTGTGTGTGTGTGTGTGTGTGTGTGTGTGTGTGTGTGTGTGTGTGTGTTGGGCTGATAAATACTGTTGCAGGAAACTGTAAATTGAGACTTAAATGTAAAAAAGAATGGACTTAAATGTAAAAAAGAATGGACTTAAATGTAAAAAAGAATGGACTTAAATGTAAAAAAGAATGGACTTAAAAAGGAATAGTCTCGAGACATAGCGTTTGTTCCATGATTATATTTTTACTGGGACAAAGCTGATAATAATCCACTATTATCATGGTAGATGCGGGGAGCCTCTACTGTAGAGACTAAACTAAACTGTACACTAAACTCCATTGAAGTATGGTGGCATGGTATGCTCACTACATCAAGCAATTTCTGGTACACAGAAGTTAAGAGAAATTGCTAAAATTGTTCACTCACTACATCAAGCAATTTCTGGTACACAGAAGTTAAGAGAAATTGCTAAAATTGTTCAGCTTGAAGGAGTTTGTCACGTGAATGAGCGAGCGCCCAGATTAGCTTCGAGAGACTAACAGAGAAATCAGTTTTTTCAACGTGAGGAGAGAAACACGTGGAATTGAAATGGAACAAGAAAATTGTGATTTTGATAACAAAAGATGCACAAAAAAGACATTTGCAGCTTCATCTATACAAAGTTATGTAAACTCTATTATTGATTAAGAACTATCCTTAATTTATATTTACAGTATTGTTGAATTGTATTTTAGGATATAAGAAATAAAAACTATTTCAACGTGGTTTCATGGCGATATTGATGTCAAGTAATCATTTTCAATGTATTTATATATGCAATGTATTGTTAATTTAATAAATTTATTGACCTTTATACATATATTGATATACTTAAGCAACAGAAGAAAGTGGTTGATGGTGGCTCGCTAAATATAGAGTAAAGTAGGATTTATCATCTCCTTTAGTAATAAGTCTCCCAGCTGCGGAAATATTATGTGGAGGTAAATGTTTGTCTTTAATGCGTGGAAGAGATAAAAAGTTTACAGCACCATCATATCTGTCAAGAAAGAGAGATGAGTGGTGTCTGCGGGAGAATTATAACTTGACAACAACAAATTTGCTGTCTAAGACTTTTTGACGGATTTATGACAGTTTTATTGTGCTGAATCCAAAAATGTCATCGGTTTTGTTCAGTCAGGTCAACTTTTTAATACAATTTTGATCAATGTTTTGATCTATTGCAACCTTTATTGTTGTTCTTTTTTTAAGGGTATTTTCTATTTATATGATGTAACATTCTTTCTTATTTCTTTAAATAAACAAATTATAATTTTGTTTACATAATTATTAAGAGTTTACATAAGCTAATGCTTGAATAATTGATATAAATGATATTTTTCTTCTTTAGGTAATGAAATGGAATTGGTCAGAAGACATTGCAAAAATAAACCCGATGTATTTTGCTACATCTGCGGCGAATACACCGTTGTTCCTAACAGGAATACAACAACAGGTTTTATAAAGTGTGCTTACCATGCTTATTTTGGGAATGTTATTCTCACTTTGATATACTTGATAACATTTTTCTCGTGCGGACTTCACATTTAGGTCTTAATTCTCACATTGGTCCGTTTGATAACCTTATTCTCGTGTAGATTTCACACTTAACTGTTATTTTCGTGTTAATGTCACATTTACTTGTTATTCTCATGTTGATTTCACAGTTAAATATTTAGCATGTCATTACCCCCTCTTTCCACTCTTGTTGTGTTAAATATTAAGCCTGTCATTACCCCCTGTTTCGACTCTTGTTGTATTAAATATAGGGATTTACCTCAATCTTGGTGTGTCTTCTATTTTCTTTCTTTTTACTTTGAATCCACCTCTTCCATACTGAACGCAAATTAAAAACGTCATAGGTAAGTGGTGCACCTGAACTAAATTTAATTTCAAGCGGATTTAACATGCGTAGTGTTGTATTTTAAACTATATTACATTTTTTTCAACAGTGATGGATCACAGACGTGGAATTGACCATTAAATCATGGCAGTGGACACATTGGTCTTGGCTGAAATTGATTTCGTTTAGTTTCTGTTTATGCTTATAATATATAATCTACCTAGCCTAAGTTTTCCTTTATTGCACTTTTATCTTTTGCACAATTTTCACTTTTTTTAAATACTTTTTTCGGTGTAGAAACCCAGCGTACACGCGTGTATTTTGGCGACTGTTGTAGAGAGATCTATTGATGAATGTTTAATAAAGTGAGGAATGGTAAATCACATCATAACACACTTTTATCACCTCAGTTTATTTTCACTGCCATATTCGTCTCCACTTCGAGTACGTCTGTCGCTCAAAACACGTGACATCAACCGCGTTACAACAGGACTTCGACATTCAACAACTGTAACGGGTTTAATAATGAAATGAATGATTAATAAACACAGCAGGGACGAAGTATCTAAACCTGTCATTGGCTAATACAACAATATACAATTAGCAATACTAACACAGCAAGGATGATTATTTAAACCTGTCATTGGCTAATACAACTATATACAATTAGCAATACTAACACAGCAAGGATGATTATTTAAACCTGTCATTGGCTAATACAACTATATACAATTAGCAATACTAACACAGCAAGGATGATTATTTAAACCTGTCATTGGCTAATACAACTATATACAATTAGCAATACTAACACATGGAAGAAAAATTGAAAATATTGAAATGAATAAGAAAAGGTAATAAATATGTGGAAGGGTGGATGTACGTGTGTACAGAGTGTGTGCGTAGCGCTTGTGATTGTCCGGCAGCAAAGTAGGTCATCGGCCGCTTGTTTGAATCACGCTGCGCGGTCTGCTATATAGGAATGTGTGGCTGTGCCATTGTGTACACGTTTGACCGCCACTTATTATATTATTCATTTATCAAGTAAAGTTAATGTTTAGATATTCTAATAGTTAGTGGGATGTAGTTTATATTTATATAATTTTGTAAGTTAGTTTATTTTGTTTTCTTAGTGTATTTTATGATTTACGTATGTGTACATGGTTTTCCCCTGGCACAGGAAAATAGTTAATTATTTTATTTTATAATTTAGTTTGTGAAGTATATGGTAAAGAAGTATTGTATTTAAAGAGTATTTAATGTAGTATTTTTTGGTAGTTAAAGTATTATATAACGCTAGGTAGTTTAGGAGAAATTTATGTTAGAACGAAAGTAGGTTAGCACAGAAGAGCCCGTTTAGCATTAGTTTTAGTACAGTTCCAGAATTGTTTAGCGGAGTCTCCTTTGCCGCCCGGACTTTTTAGATATATTGTGTGTGAGAGAGAGGGTGGGTCAGCGTTCGTCTTGGTTCGTCTTGGTGCGTTCGTCCTTAGTCGTCTTTGGTCAAGAGAGGAGCGTGGTTGGCGGTGTGTCGCCGAAATAAAGATATATGAAAATGTAAACACGTGTTGCGTGTTCTGCCTGCTTCTGCTGTGGCTGCCGTAGCGGTATTGTCTGACTGTTTCACCATTGTTTCTCCTCGCATCCTGGGGTGACCCATAACAACAACATAACACCTCACCCCATCACAAATAGGTAACTCAAATTAAAGACGATTGTATCTGGCAAGAATAACACTACACAAAACAAACCATTATGGCATAATGTAGAACTGACCACACCACCACCCCGACCCACCCAAACAAACACTTTTATAATATTTTCTCACTCTCATAATTAAGGGTCGTTGTTTTTTGGATTTTAAACACATCGATATAAATGCAAAATTATCATTTCCATCAAGTGTGAACAGAATTTATGTTGTTAATTATATAATGGGCAATTTGTTGTTATTAATTAGTCACTGGGTATATTTTGCTGTTATTAATTATTCAACTGATAATTTGTTGTTGTTAAATAGACCCTGGGAATTGGTTATTATTAATTCATCTCTGCTTACTTTTTGGTTATTAATTGGCCACTGGTATATTTTATGTTATTAACTAGCCATTGGCTAAACAGCTGATTCTTTTAGCCCGTCAGACCGATTGGGTACCTTGCCCACTGGCTCTCTAAAGTTAGTTCGTCCTGGTAAAGTCGCTTTCACTAACAAGAGGCTTCGTCCTGGTCACAGGACTCTTTTCTCAGCATTAATTTGTTTCGTCCTGGTCAATCGGCTCTCTCAGTATCATGTTGCTACATCCTCATCATATGGCTCTCGCTTATAATCAAATTTGGTCCTGGACAAATGGTTATACTCTCTCTTCTAACGAAATTACGTACTAGTCATGTATCTCTCTCTCCTAATCAAATTTACCCTGTTCAAATACCTCTCGCTCCTAATCAGATTTACCCTGTTCAAATAGCTTTCGCCCCTATCAAATTTACCCTGTTCAAATAGCTTTCGCCCCTAATCAAATTTACCCTGTTCAAATAGCTTTCGCCCCTAATCAAATTTACCCTGTTCAAATAGCTTTCGCCCCTAATCAAATTTACCCTGTTCAAATAGCTTTCGCCCCTAATCAAATTTACCCTGTTCAAATAGCTTTCGCCCCTAATCAAATTTACCCTGTTCAAATAGCTCTCGCTCCTAATAAGATTTCGTCCTGGGGTGTAGGTAAATGCGTGGCATTGTCGGGTTCATGATAGTTAGCACGGTGTCTGTACGCCCGTAGTAAATCGCATGTAGCCCTGTGATTACAAAGCATCCTTTTGTTTCTTTATTTTGCATACCAATTATGACAGTATCAGGTTTTCTTCAGTGCAGTTTGTTAATTATAAACATTTAATTTAATCGAAAGCTTAACACTTGATAAGTGCTTAATAAATGCATATATTTGTGCATATATGTTTTCCTTGTATTTTCTGTGTGGGTTTGCGTTTACATACCTGAGTACAATCGACTTTGCGCGCATGAGAAAAATTAAGTGTGCATTATTGCTAATTTGAGTAATTATGTGTTTGTGTGCATGTATAAATATTAATTTGTATGTGTATTTCTGTTAGGCTGTTTATGTGGGTATTCCTTTGTGATTTTCCGTGAATTATGTGTTTTGTATGACAAAGAAGGAGGGGTCTTTAAATCTAGCCATGAGAACGTCATTGGTAGGCAAAGAGTTAATTAACAGGCTGAAGAAGACGTAGACATTGTGTGATGAAAGAGACAGCTTTTTGATCCACTAATGAAAGTAAAAAACACATCACGTACTATTGTCAGTAAAATCACATCACATACAACACTATTATCAGTACAAACACATCACATACAATACTATTATCAGTAAAAACACATCACATACAACACTATTATCAGTAAAATCACATCACATACAACACTATTATCAGTAAAAACACATCACATACAACACTATTGTCAGTACAAACACATCACATACAACACTAATGTCAGTAAAATCACATAACATACAACACTAATTCCATATCATGGCATTCTGTCATGACATTCTGTTTGTTTTATTTTGTGGTATTTCCTTCATTATTTTCATTTGTTTTGTTGTGTAAATAATTACAAATGACTTGTTTGAGATTTGGCAAAGTTTAAAAAATTTCCTAAGTCAAAGAAGAGATTATTTTTAACTTACAAAACAAAATATTTTCCAGAGTATAAGAATGATTGTAACAAAATAAATACTTCCTATTGCACTGTCCACTGTCATAGAATACTTCCTATTGCACTGTCCACTGTCATTAAAAACGAACAAGATCCATTCCCTACACTTATTATAATTTATCCGACGCCACAAAGAGATACAATAATCCAAAAAGCACCCATCGCAAAAACAAACGCAGTACACCTTCTCTAAAACACTTTAGCTAAAAATTCAAATAAAAATAATTACCGACCTCCCTCCCTCCAAACGCACTACAGGGAACTAACTACCTCCACACGCACTACATGGAACTAACTACCTCCACACGCACTGCACTACTATGAAGAAAAAGTTAACGAAAAAAATTAATCTCAGATGTAGGCTGACACTTCAATATTTATATGACCGCGATTATGATTTATATCACCTGGCAGTAAAATCAAAATTAATTAAAGTAACTGTACTACCTTTCTGATACTTCAATATTTACATGACTCGATTATGACTTGTATCACCAGGCAGTAAAAATGAAACTTAAATAAAGTAACTGTAGTACCTTTCTGACACTTCAATATTTATATGACCGCGATTATGACTTGTATCGCCTGGCAGTAAAATTCAAAATTAAATAAAGTAACTGTAGTACCTTATTGACACTTCAATATTTACATGACTCGATTATGACTTGTATCACCAGGCAGTAAAAATGAAACTTAAATAAAGTAACTGTAGTACCTTATTGACACTTCAATATTTACATGACTCGATTATGATTTGTATCACCTGGCAGTAAAAATGAAACTCGATTATGATTTGTATCACCTGGCAGTAAAAAGTAACTGTAGTACCTTATTGACACTTCAATATTTACATGACTCGATTATGATTTGTATCACCTGGCAGTAAAAAGTAACTGTAGTACCTTATTGACACTTCAATATTTACATGACTCGATTATGATTTGTATCACCTGGCAGTAAAAAGTAACTGTAGTACCTTATTGACACTTCAATATTTACATGACTCGATTATGATTTGTATCACCTGGCAGGAAAAAGTAACTGTAGTACCTTATTGACACTTCAATATTTACATGACTCGATTATGACTTGTATCACCTGGCAGTAAAAAGTAACTGTAGTACCTTATTGACACTTCAATATTTACATGACTCGATTATGACTTGTATCACCTGGCAGGAAAAAGTAACTGTAGTACCTTTCTGACAATCTCGACAACACGTGCACTACAAAGTCATAGTATGAAAAGACCACACACACTAACTTCCTTATATTAACCAATTTAAAAACTAATTAACATAACACTGAAATATCACATATATCTATACATGTAACATAATACCAAACACGTGACTTTACTGCTATGTAAGCAGTCATGTATGTCACATAAACAAGTGACTTTACCTTTATGTAAGCAATCATCTGTGTCACATAAACATGCTAGTTAGCTTCATGTAAGATATCATATGTACATGTCACATAATATCAAACACTTTACCTGGATAAGATATATCATATATACTTGTCACAGAATACCAAGCACTTTACCTGGATAAGATATATCATATACACTTGTCACAGAATACCAAGCACTTTACCTGGATAAGATATATCATATATACTTGTCACAGAATACCAAGCACTTTACCTGGATTTAATCTATCATCTATACTTATCACATAATACTAAAGACAAAACTACTCACGTTTATTAATAGTGTCTGTAAATAAAATGAAAAGATTTTGCCTGATTTATAAGAACGCCATTTTGTTTCATGTGAGTCATGTGAGTGGACATTACATTTTACAAATGGTGTCCGCAGATAGAATAAAGAGTTTGCACTCAGAACTTAAGACAGTATGTCTTTGTCGTTTGTCAGTAGATCTTTGTCGTTTGACCTCGTGACTTACAATTTTTGTAAAATGTCATAATCTTATAAAGTACCAGAACTAATTCGTTGAAATTGTACTACGTATGTTTTAATCCACATCTGATTGCATCATCAGTCTAGTTAATTTATGTGTCTCAATTAATTAATATGTCCTGACACTTATAACTAATGCAATCAGCAATGGATGTAACATTTTGTTAGAGAAATGTTTGCTGTTGTCTTAAAGTGAGAAAAATATCCTGTATACTACTTGAATGAAATGAATAATATTGTACATTCAGTTTATTCATTGCTGTCGTCATCACCATGTACATGGTCGCCACATCTGCAGTTGATTTAGGTATGTGTATTTGAATATATTTGTCGTGCTTCTCAAAGACCGAGGCTCCTTGAAAATGTCTTTGGACCATGGAGACAAAGGCATCTTTTGAATTCACACCCTCAGAATTTTTTTTCAATTTTGCGATCAGCGTGTACCACTGACCGGACTTGGATTTAAGGTACTGAGGGCTACCCAGGCCAGACAAACAACCTTCAGTCATTATGGCAAAGCGAGAGCACACTCTTTCACATTTTGTTATGCTAAATAAACAAATGAAGAAAATAGTTGAACATTAGAAAACTAGTTAACTTGATATGGTGTCCTTTACCAAACAGTCCACAACAATATCAGATAACGTAAACTGTATAATGTAATTATGTACTAAATCAATATAATATAATGTAATTATGTACTAAATCAATATAATATAATGTAATTATGTACTAAATCAATATAATATAATGTAATTATGCACTAAATCAATATAATATAATGTAATTATGTACTAAATCAATATAATATCATGTAATTATGTACTAAAGCAATATAATATCATGTAATTATGTACTAAAGCAATATAATATAATGTAATTATGTACTAAAGCAATATAATATAATGTAATTATGTACTAAAGCAATATAATATCATGTAATTATGTACTAAATCAAAATAATATCATGTAATTATGTACTAAATCAATATAATATAATGTAATTATGTACTAAATCAATATAATATAATGTAATTATGTACTAAATCAATATAATATAATGTAAATCAATATAACAGTATAAAACAAAAGGTAAACTAACGTATATGTAATAAGCAAAATATAAAAATAAAAACTACTTAATATATATAATGATACATCGTTGCCAATGTTAATGTGGCCCGACCTTGGGCAATGCTGAAGATGATAGTTTTGAGTTTGAGTAAATAACTCAGGTTGATAATATGCTAGAACTGCTGATGCAATCCAAACCAGTTCCTATCGGATGAGTAGTTTTTCTGACTGATAGTCTCACACTAGGTTATAACGACTTCATCCAAATGGGGAAGAACTGAAAGTTACTTTGTTAAAGAAAGTCTATATTCTAAACTCTTTGATTTAAAGATAACTTGAGTCAGGTCATAAAGGAGACCATTAGCTTATGGTAAGTTAACTGACTGATGAAGAAAGCCTAAGTAATTGAACTATTATTTCTAAATTCACAAATTTGATTAAATTCTACATTATACCTATGAATTTTGATCGATGGTATATTTCTTATGCTGCAATGGTATCGACCTATTGAATTGCTGCAGGATTTGTAAGTTGAGAATGTGTGTGAGATAGAGCGGAGTTTTGAGAAGAAATACATCTTAAATTTACTGCTGTCTTAATTTGACTATTGAATTGTTGCAGGATTTGTAAGTTGAGAATGTGTGTGAGAGAGAAAGGAGTTTTGAGAAGAAATACATCTTAAATTTCCTGCTGCCTTAATTTGACTTTTGAAGAGAGGAGCATTGCCCATTTTTATTTCATAGTCTTGTACCCACTTCAGACTGCAGTGACTACTGTACTCTACCAGATCACATTCTTTGTATCCAATGTTGTCATCTAACTTATCATAACATTGTGTGTATCCAATGTTGTCATCAAACTTGTCAGTAAATGCGTTGCTGTAAGTTGATTCCTATGAATTATGATTGAGAGCCAATATGGTGAACATTGAGGCTAGAGTTTGGTCTTGAGAATTCACGAACATTTTGCATGATGTGCCTTGTTAGTGCATGCGAAGTTCTAGACAATTCTCCATGATGTGCCTTGTTAGTGCATGCGAAGTTCTGGACAATTCTCCATGATGTGCCTTGTTAGTGCATGCGAAGTTCTGGACAATTCTCCATGATGTGCCTTGTTAGTGCATGCGAAGTTCTGGACGATTCTCCATGGTGTGCTTTGTGAGCTCATTGAAGTTTCTGGAACATTTGTGTAACATGCATAAAATGGATAGTTTGGAGCATCACCTAAGTAAGAAATACAGTGACTTGTTGTAAACTGTAAGTGACTTGTTGTAAGCTGTAAGTGACTTGTAAACTGCATGATTGTGAATACGTGCCAGCGACAGCCGCCATCATAGGAAAAGTCCAGCTTAGAAACATATAAACAGACTTTACAGTGTACCTTAGTGCTTAGTTTGGTAAAGCAAACAGTGACTTTACAAAGTATTTTAGCGTCCAGTTTGGGAACATATGCAGATTTTTTAAAGTGTTTTAGTGTCCAGTTTGGAAAAGTATGCACACTTTACAAAGTTTTTAGTGTCCAATTTGGAAACGTGCACACTTTACAAAGATTTTAGTGTCCAGCTTGGAAACGTGTGCATACTTTTTAAAGCTATTTACTGTCTGGTTTGGGAAGGCTAGCAGAGACTTTACAAAGTATATTCGTGTCCACTTTAAAAATATATGCAGTCTATACGAAGTATTTTAGTGTCCAGCTCAGAAAGGCAAACAGACTTTACCTGTGTCATGTCATTGTGTCAAGTCAGTCTTAGGTGTGTCTTACCACTCTTAGTTCAATTCAGTTATAGTTGCGTTATGTCAGTCTTAGTTCTGTTATTTCAGTGTTACTGGTGTCAGTTAGTCTAACCTGTGTCATGTCAGTCTTAATTGAGATACATCAGTTGCTATTTCTGTTAACGCCAGTCTTATTTGTGTCATTCTGCTCTAACTTGTGTCATGTCAATATTAACTGGGTCATGCCAGTCTTAGTTTTGTCATGCTAGTCTTACTTGTGTCATGTCAGTCTAACTTGTGACATGCCGGTCTAACTTGTATCATGTCAGTCTTACTCGTTTGAAGCAAGCACAACGGTCTTTCCCCTGGCTCTAAGAATAAACAAAGCTTCACGAAGCTTTCTGCAAGAGTCGGGGTCCATTCCTGAAAATGGTTCGTCCAGCATGATAATCGCCGGATCTCCCACCAGTGCGATGGCGACGCTAACCTTGCGCCGACTGCCTTCGCTGGTTATAGAAACAAAATGAAGTCGAAGAAATTAAGGTTGGTTGTAATTAAAGTAATGAATTTAGTTGAATTACGCTATGAAAACGTGTGAATTATGAAAACTGAAGTACAAACCAAAAGGAAAATGGAATCAGAAAAGAAAATAACTGGGTGTGCGAGTCTTTGTGTATATGTGGGTGTGTGTGAGACATAAAGGTCTAAAAATATCTATTCACTGAAAAAATGTTCAAATGGTAATGTTGATTTACTATTCTATCATAAAACAATGTGGTTTTACTATTCTGTCATATTACATTGTGGTTTTACTATGTCATATTACAATGTGGTTTTACTATGTCATATTACAATATGGTTTTACAATTATGTCATATTGTGGTTTTACTATGTCATATTACAATGTAGTTTTATTATATCATATTACAATGTGATTTTACAATTATGTCATATTACAATGTGGTTTTACTATGTCATATTGTTGTTTTACTATGTCATATTACAATGTGGTTTTACTATGTCATATTACAATGTGGTTTTACTATGTCATATTACAATGTGGTTTTACTATGTCATATTACAATGTGGTTTTACTATGTCATATTACAATGTGGTTTTACTATGTCATATTAAAATGTGGTTTTACAATTATGTCATATTACAATGTGGTTTTACTATGTCATATTACAATGTGGTTTTAGTATTGTACCTTGTTACACTCCCAGTATTTGTTTATAGACCCTGCTTCAGCATGAATATCTAGATTATTTAATTTCCACGCTCACTACGCGGACAACAGCGTGGCTGCCTAGATTTATAATTCAGTCTTACACGAATTCTGATCCAACACAGATTAGGGTATTGGATATGGCTTACACGAATGACTAAATAGTACATAATGTAGATCGGGATACATAATTCCAACAAGAATTGTCAACCATCACAAATACTCCAGACACAAAATGTTAACCTCAGAAATACTCCAGATATGAAATGTTAACCTCAGAAATACTCCAGACATGAATATTTAGCCTCCCAAATACTCCAGACATGAATTGTCAGCCTCAAAAATACTCCAACCAAAAATTCATATCATCACAAATGTTCCAGACAATAACTGGTATCATCACAAATACTCCAGACAAAAATTGTTAACTTCACAAATACTGCAGACAGAAATTGTTAACCTCACAAATACTCCAGACAAAAATTGTTAACATCATAAATAATCTAGACAAAAATTGGTATCATCCCAAATACTCCAGACAAAAATTGTTAACCATCACAAATACTCCAGACAAAAATATTTAACTGTCATAAGAATTTAGCTGTGGACTCGCTAGAGATATTTTTTCTATTGGCTTTAGTTGCGCGAGATCTTCCTCTGTTCTTGTTTCGATTGTCCGGCTACACGCGTGATCATTCCTCTGTTCTTGTTTTGATTGTCCGGCTACGCGCGTGATCTTTTCTCTGTTCTTGTTTTGACCACCGCATAATTAAACATTAATATCAAACCAGCGCACGCCTGAATGCTTTCTAAATGCTAGTTTGAAAATACAACTAACAAACTTACAATACATTTCTTCATAGTTGCTTATAATTTGAAAGCTTTTTTTGTAATTGTTATTAATAAAACTTTTATTAAATGTGCATATAATCTAAAACTAAGTTTTATATTATTAGTTTCTATACGTTGGTGTGTGTACACATTTTTCATCTTCTCCCCACTTGTTTTGCTATTGTAATGCTTTTGAGCGAAAGTAGCTGGTAAAAAGAGTTGTTATTTTGAACACTTCTTTTAGAATTTGGGGGGTTTTGTATTATTTTAGTAGGAAATACTTTTACTAAATGCATTATTTGTAATTACATGTACTGTTTAAGGAATTAGCATGCTAGAACAAAAGCAGTGTCCAAACAAAAATTGTTAACCATCACAAATACTCCCTAACAAAAATTGTTAACCTCACAAATACTCAAGACAAGAAATTAATATCACCACAGATACTCAAGGCAAGAAATTAATATCCAGGCAAAAATTGTTAGCCTCACAAATACTTCAGACAAGAACAAGACAAACATACATATAGCACGAGGGGAGGGGGGGAGAGAGCTTTTAACCATCACAAATATTTCCGACAAGAATTGAAGACCTAATAATGTTACAACAATAAGAAATACGAACCATTTTCTATACAGCACACATTACCTGTTTAGTCAAATGCCGGCCATTATTATGAAAATGTTCTTGTAAGCCCCAATCAACATTTTTATATGCAGACATTTATTGGAACTGTAACTCTCAAACTTGTTCAAGATGATTATTAAATCGACAATTATGATTCCAAATTTTCACCCTAACCAAGATTCATTTTATTGGATCTAAATGCTTTGTTTATGTATATGCTAACAATACTGTAGTCAAACAAACACGGCTTTCTAATAGCAAAATACTTTATCTTTTAGATCCTTCCCACTACTGCTCGTTATCAGTGTCTTGATTTACCTGTATTCTCTGCAAAGAAAGTCGGCATCTGCTTGCAATGTCAATATGTCAATCAAACTGTTGACTGACTGTTGAACGCTCTCCTCGGGAACGCCCCTCAGTCGGGCATGCAGAGTTATCGTCTCTCGGCCAGTTAATTCACCAATCAATGAGTTGACCTGAGGGCAGTAACCCAACTTACCAAGAACCTGACAAAAATTAAACAGTGCCGGCCTATAAAAATAACAGACAAAAATGGCTGTTATATTAATCCTGTTTAATGGTATGTCTCTCGTTCAACCCGGAACTGCTTTGAAGAGAACTATCTGGTAGTGTGCCACTAGAAAGTTTTAATAATTCATTATGGAGTTAGTGCTTGATCCCACTTAATGCCTGATCGCGTCATTTCACACTTAATATAGTCTGTATACAGATTTTCTTTCAGTACGAGTGTTTGTATCTATCTACAACTCTGTGCTATGTGCTCAAGACATTTCAAACTCGGTAAAGGTTTTCAGTAAAGATTATATTATCTCTCAGTACGAGTGTTTGTATCTGTCTACAGCTCTGGGCTATGTGCTCAAGACATTTCATACTCGGTAATGTTTTTCAGTAAAGATTATATTATCTCTCAGTACGAGTGTTTGTACATGTGGACAACAGCGTTTTATGTCTTGTTGCGCTACACTGCACACACAAACATTTTTTTCTGCAACAACTGAATTAAATAAGCGCTGCGACAACAACTGAATGAAATAAGCGTTCAGACAACAACTAAATGAAATAAGCGTTCAGACAACAACTAAATGAAATAAGCGTTCAGGCAACAACTGAATGAAATAAGCGTTCAGGCACAAAACTGAATAAAATAAACACTCCGACGACTGTAGCAATGACATCGATGGAATAATGTTCCGACAAAACACTGAATGAAATAAGCATTCGAACGATTGTAATAATAAGAATTCCGTGAAATCATGTTCCGACATGTTTGAACTAAGCTGCACCCATGTGGTGTATTAATATGTGACATTGTTTGATACATTGTTTTTATTGTACCACGTGTGCATGGGGATAATAAATACTGTTGCAGAAGAGTGTAAGTTTTGAGAATGGAGTGTCATATAGAATGGAGTGTCATATACAATGGAGTGTCATATACAATGGAGTGTCTTATACAATGGAGTGTCATATACAATGGAGTGTCATATACAAATTTGCTCACTTGATTGTAAGTTGCAGTCAGCAAGCAGCCTTATGATTTCCTCTGATTTCTTCTGATTTCCTCTGATTTCATCCTTTTGGTTGTGGTTGTGTCTCATTCTGTGAGGGTGAGTTCGACCCTGAGCCGTGAGTCTCAAGTGGAGCCTCAAGTTCAACTTTCAAGTTCCTAGCTACTCTTTGTTTGTTCACTAGTCGTGACTTGAGTGACCGGGAAAGCGCGAGAAAACTTGCAAAGTGTGTTGCAGAGTGTGTAAGTATAAGGGAGTATGCTAAACCCCTACTTTTGATGTACCAAACCAAGGATGCTAAATACATCAGTCCAGTGAAGATAACTCAATCATTGTGATTGTGTTCTGCTCAAGAAGCTGACGGCAAGAGAGTGCCAGGTCGGTTGAGAATAACAACACGTCAGTGTTTTCTTGTGCACAGGGCGGGAACACGTACTGAGCACGGACATTTCGACACTGTGACGTGATTGAAAAGGCCAGTGAAAAGACTGTGGAAGCTGTACTTATTCCAAGTTATGTGAAGTTTGTAATAAACTATTCTAATAACTCCATTTCTATTCTTTCATATGACTGAAATTTGTATTGACTCTATTATTAAACTAGAATTAGCTGTAATTTTATTATTATATATCAATGTAGAGAGACACTGTAAACTATAATTACCAGAACGTGGGTTCAATGAATACAAATGTCAAATTATCTGTTTTAATGTAATTGTCATTTGTAGAGTTGATTTTTCTTTTAATAAATTATTGACCTTCTTCCCATGTTGCTATTTCATAATCTTATGTCGTAGAAGAAAGTGGATGGATGGGGGGTCGCTAAATTTAGATTAAAGTAGGATTTGTCTTCTCTTAGTAAGAAGTTTTCCACCTGCAGAAAACCTTGCTTGACGGTAAATGTTGTTTTATGTTGTGGAACTGTGTAAACGTTTACAACGCCAAAATATCCGTCAAGTGAGAGACGAGTGGTGTCTCTTGGAAGATCATTAATAAAATAAAATTAATATTCTCATCACTTGAAACTAGTTATGAAAGCTTAATTAAAAATAATAATTATCTTCATTAACTAATTGGCACACGTGTCAGAGACTTATTATTATCATTTTTTCCATTTGTTTTCGTGATTACCTTGTTAAAATTATTTTTAATGTCAAATCCTTCGATGAAGGCATTGCCAGAGTCCATCCTGACGTCACCTGCAAGAATCTTGAGCAAAGTGGTCTTACCACACCCATTGATTCCAAGGAGGCCTAAGCACTCGTATGAGGACAGGTTCAAACACACGCTGTCCACAACCACGACGTTACCGTACTGTTTGTGGAGGTGTCCTAGCAACAGGGAGTGCTCATTTTGCGCGTACGCTTGCGAGATGTTGTTCATGAGGTCGCGTTCTATGTTCACGGTAATCTCCGACGATGACTGCAGCAAGGTCGGGAGAGATATTTTCTTTACAAACGGACAAATAAATAGAACGAAGGAATGCGTTAGACATACACTTCTTTAAAAGATGATTGTGGGAGAGAGAGAACTGAGAAGGAAATGAAAGGAGAAAGATTATTACAGAATAAGACAGTTATTAAATTAATTTTGGTGGTCCTGAGAAAGACTAAAATTAGAAAGGAAAGAAGACAGGCGGGCAGATATGAAGGAAGACAGGAAGTTACAGGAAGGACAATTTCATTTCTCTGCATGCAAATTTAGAGTTGTGACTGTTTTCACATTTTAAGTACAACTTCAATTCATGTTGCTAAAAAAATAATACAGAAAATAAAATAAAATTAAAATTAAAAAAATAAAGTGTTAGCCAACACTGAAATAGGCGTAATAAGAACACAATAAATAGAACATGAATACTAATACTGATATTACTAATATAATTAAATGTCTTTGTGTTTAGACATGGTTTTCATAAAGAAATATTTCTAACAACAGGAAGATGAACGATTGACTTTTGGGAAAGATGAGAGGTTACTATGCATCATGAATAAATGATGAGACATGGATAAAGATAACAAAATAACATAAGTGGAAAAAGATTCTCCACGGGCAATATAATGTTTATCACATGAAATATCAAGTGTGGCAAATCACTGGTGGGTAGGATACAGGCAAATGACTGGTGGGTAGAAGACAGGCAGATGATCGATTCCTAGGACAGGCAAATGACTGGTGGGTTGTAGATAAGCAAATGACTGGTTGGTAGGACAGAGAAAAAGTCAGGTTGATATGAAGTCGAAGTCAAAATGATGTATATCAGCATGTTGGATGAGGTAGCTGTTACATAATGGCTTATGTAGCCCACACCTACCCCTCTCTAAAAAATAGACTACATGTATACATACCTTTCTAGAAAGGCTTACCCTCAGGCTAGAAACATACCTGAATGTTCCAGACAACTCACTAAACTAACCAATCAAAGTACAGATCATCCACGTGAATGAATGTACCAGAAATACACCTGTAAATTGTCAGTCAAATGCAGCTGCTCACTGAGGCAACACGTATTTTGGCTCCTGTTGTTAACAAAGTATAATTATACTACTAACCTCATTGCCAGTTATCAATACACCAGAAAAAAATCCTCTGTATATATTACTGCTAAAGGTATTTGGTTTTCCTTGCCTACCATATATTCTATTCATGTTTATTTCTTGCCAGTAACTATATTTTATATTATATTCATGTTTATCTCTTGCCAGTAATATATATTTTATTTTATATTCATGTTTATCTCTTGCCAGTAACTATATTTTATTTTATATTCATGTTTATCTCTTGCCACTAACTATATTTTATATTATATTCATGTTTATCTCTTGCCAGTAACTATATTTTATATTCTATTCATGTTTATCTCTTGCCAGTAACTATATTTTATATTCTATTCATGTTTATCTCGTGAACATAAATCCTATATAATGTTTGCATTTCTCGACCTCAGTGAAGTAAGCGCGTGGCGTACGAACCTCAAAGTGACGTACGTGCATAACGTGAGTACGACCTCACAATAACGTATGTGCATGGCGTGAAAACTACTTCAAAAAAGTGACGTACGTGCATAACGTGAGAACGACCTCACAATAACGTATGTGCATGGCGTGAAAAGTACCTCAAAGTGACGTACGTGCCTAACTTGAGAACGACCTCACAATAACGTATTTGCATGGCGTGAAAAGAACCTCAAAGTGACGTACGTGCATAACTTGAGAACGACCTCACAATAACGTATTTGCATGGCGTGAAAAGTACCTCAAAGTGACGTACGTGCATAACTTGAGAACGACCTCACAATAACATATTTGCATGGCGTGAAAAGTACCTCAAAGTGACGTACGTGCATAACTTGAGAACGACCTCACAATAACGTAGGTGCATGGGGTGGGAACGACCTCATCGTGCATTTCTGTCCTCTAGTTTGTTTTTCTAAGTTTTGTTGTTGGAAATGGCATCATAATTTTATATACAACTGCAATTGCAAACATACACTGAACGAGAAATGTAAAATACATACGCATGCATTGCACACAAACCCACACATACACACAGATAGATAGATAGATAGATAGATAGATAGATAGATAGATAGATAGATAGATAGATAGATAGATAGATAGATAGATAGATAGATAGATAGATAGATAGATAGATAGATAGATAGATAGACAGATAGAAAGATAGATAGATAGATAGATAGATAGATAGATAGATAGATAGATAGATAGATAGATAGATAGATAGATAGATAGATAGATAGATAGATAGATAGATAGATAGATAGATAGATAGATAGATAGATAGATAGATAGATAGATAGATAGTGTGCATCATAAATTAAAACATCATACCCGACTAAAATCTGCAACTATGCAACTATATACAAGCTACAGCACAGCAAAGCACGTCTCTAGCATGAGAAATAATAATACCATTCAGTACATGCTGGAAATACCTGCATTGTGGATTTCGATTGTTGAACTGATGGAAATAAACTTAGAGAAGAGATCACGTCAGTTGTTGTATGCTTCTGAAGGCGCTACGAAAAATAATGACAATTGACAAGAAAATTGAACATTGTCAAATAGAAATTAATGATGATAGGAATTAAGGAAATTGAATACTGCCAAACATAATCGAATGATGATGGTAAATTAAACACTGCAACACGAAATATATCTAGTAACTAAAAAATTGAATACTACCAATCATAAACGAATGATGATGACAAATTAAGCACTGTAACACGAAATATATCTAGAAATTCTGGAAATTACATGCAAACAACTGGAAAATGATGAAGATATGAATTATACCAAATAATATAAATTGAAATAAATTATCATATGAACTATGTAAAAGATTAATGTAAATATTGGCAAATTCATATAGTGGTTAGTAAAGGTAGACATTTAATGATAAATTATCTTATAAAATGGTTTAATTATGGTACCATATATTCTTTATCATATGATAATAAGTATTTATTGAAAATAAGAGTTTGTTAACTGTTGGATTGTAAGCATTGTATGCAACTATACCCGGCGTTGCCAGAGTAAAAAAATAATAAAATAATTAATTTTGAATAGTTTTTATCAGTTGACAAAGAAATAAGATGTGTATTATAGGTTAAGTATAAGTATATATAAATGTATAGTATATATAAATCCATTGATGATTCTGTCACTGAGTTTAAACCATTGATAGATATGTTCGCATAAAATACACCACTCCCCCTTTTCGTTGACTTACACGTAGATGATGCTTGACTAAATATATCAGCACTATATAGTTAACGTTATCAGTATCTGATCACTGCATTTATGAATTGTAGGGTTGTGCATTTGGACACATCACAACTTATCTTCTTGTTTTGCGGAGTCTACCCAGACTCAACCAGTTAAGAGTGCCAGTGAAAGTGCTTTGATTCCATCAGTGTAACTAAGATAAGTAAAAACAGTACATTGGCTAGTAGTGTGGAAACAGTTTGAGACCATGTAAAAGCATTCTATTAACAGTGAACTAATGGAAACTTTGTATGAACATTTTGATAAGCAAGCTAGAAGAGAATCTAGACTTGGTCATGGGAAATCTAATTAGCTAGGGAAGGCTAAGTTTTCTCTGATAGATACTGTGAGAATTGTAATGTCGACTTGTAAATGATTGTTGATTTATTATATTTTATTTGTGTATTTTATTATTTTTTTCACCTGTCTTGCATCGTTTCTTATCATCTTCATTTCATGTAAAATTCATTAATTGAAGTCATTGTATCTGTCTATTGTCTGTGTCTATACATGTGAGGATCCTACTCTCTAGGGGCGAAAGAGCCACTGAAGGGATTGACCTCAATTGTTGTGTAATTCGTATTGTCATCTTTACGGGGTACCAACAGTAGTCAGTGATATATAATATACAGAATCTCTCTAATTATAAGCCATAGAAATATCAGTTCAAAATATGCAAACATCTCTAAATCAAATTTCACAACTATAACAATCAATAGTTCTAAATATACAAAAATGTTTCATTCTTTCTTTATCAATCAAACAACTTACTACACCTCTCGATCCGCCTTTAAGACCGGACTTGACTACAAAGTATGGAAGTACTGAGAGGTAAAATGTGATGGGTATTTATGCTATTACGCTTGCTAGACCATGGCGCCTACGTGTCCGGTCTTTTAGTTTGCATGTCAGCTCAGCATCGAAGTACCCGGGAAATTATGGCTGATTCACTACGTCATACGCATTACTCATTACATTAATTATCTCATATATGTGTGGGAATGATGACTGAGTCACCACATCCTATACATTACTCATTACATTAATTATCTCATATATGTGTGGGAATGATGACTGAGTCACCACATCCTATACATTACTCATTACATTAATTATCTCATATATGTGTGGGAATGATGACTGAGTCACCACATCCTATACATTATTCATTACATTAATTATCTCATATATGTGCGGGCAAATTTTACTCGTCACAGTTACAAAAAAACAATGAAAAATTTCCTAAATCACCAACAATGTTACACAATTCGATGATTGACTGCAAGCACTACTTAGAGATGAACCTTAAGGTCCAATTAGTTTTTATTTCTCCTGACAAACACAGTGTACGAGCATGAAATACCCGTGATCTGGGCGTGCGATTCAACCAGAGACATTGTAAACATGGTGTCCACATTTCCATTGACGTATTCAGTCCCAGAAACATAATGCCTTGTGTTACCATTATCAAAACGTTACGACTGGCTCCTTCCAAGAACAGGTCCATCTCAGTGCTGCTGGACTGCAAACATTTTACCAATTCTGAACATCTCAGACCTAGGCAAAACAGATGAAAGTTGTAACCAATTCTGAACATATCAGACCTAGGCAAAACAGATGAAAGTTGTAACCAATTCTGAACATATCAGACCAAGACAAAACAGGTGAAAGTTACAATCTACCAATTCTGAACTTCTCAGACCAAGACAAAATAGAACTACAATTTCGACTACAAATATAGCCACAAATTGGACTAGAAATAAGACCACAAATATTGCTAGAAATAGAATTACAGATAAGACTACACATTTAGCTACAAATAAGACCATAAATAGGACTACAACTAAGACTGCAAATAAGTAGAAATAAGACTACAATTAGGGCTAGAAATAAGACTACAATTAGGACTATAAACGGAACCACAAATACGACTATGAGTTAGGCAATAAAACAAATTATGAGCAGCATTCACAAAATGACAATCACATACCGTATCTTTTGTAACAGAGTCCCTTGAAGTACAATCCACTGAACTGTGAACTATATCTGACTTTGCACACGTCTACCAACTTATACGTTGAGTACATGTCTAAAATGGCGCTGTAAAAACAGTAAGTAGGAGACAAGAACAGCAACAGCCACTCAAACTGCTCTACTCTGACATCTTCACTTCCAGTGACAACGATATGAAAAGTCATTGTTGTCAAAATGCCTGTTACAAATAGGTCATTAGAAAATTGTAAATGAAATGTCATTGTTGTCAAAATGCCTGTTACAAATAGGTCATTAGAAAATTGTAAATGAAATGTCATTGTTGTCAAAATGCCTGTTACAAATAGGTCATTAGAAAATTGTAAATGAAATGACATTGTTGTCAAAATGCCTGTTACAAATAGGTCATTAGAAAATTGTAAATGAAATGTCATTGTTGTCAAAATGCCTGTTACAAATAGGTCATTAGAAAATTGTAAATGAAATGTCATTGTTGTCAAAATGCCTGTTACAAATAGGTCATTAGAAAATTGTAAATGAAATGTCATTGTTGTCAAAATGCCTGTTACGAGTAGAGCATCAGACAAGTGTAAAAGGCAATTATAAAAGTTTACTTATTAAAAAAATAAGCACTATAAACGAATATGTTGTACTGAAAACATTATGGAATACAGTTTTAGCGAAATGTAAAGAATCAACTAAATTATAATGAAATTCATAGCATTGTAATTTTTAATTCATGGTATTATAGGAATGATAGCATTATAGTTTATGATTGATAGCATTATAGTTTAGATTGATAGCATTATAGTTTAGGATTGATAGCATTATAGTTTGGATTGATAGCATTAAAGTTTAGGATTGATAGCATTATAGTTTAGGATTGATAGCATTATAGTTTAAAGTTCTAATAAAGTGCAATGTATTAGAATATAAATTTATAACACAATGCAAACTTTTAGTGTATGAATTTCCAGAGTATACAATTTGAACGCAATGTATTAGAATATAAAGTTCTATCATTATGCAAAGCATTAGAATTTATAATTCTATCGAAATTGCAATGCGTTAGATATACAATTTTAGTAAAATGTCTATATATACTAAAAATAAAATTATAATAGCAAATGATGCACAAGAGTACAAAATTCTAGCAACACGCCATGCATTAGGCCGATTAAAATTCTAGCAACATGCAATACACTAGACTGACTAGAGTATAAAATTCTAGCAATATGCAATACACTAGAGTATAAAATTCTAGCAATATGCAATACACTAGAGTATAAAATTCTAGCAATATGCAATACACTAGAGTATAAAATTCTAGCAACATGCAATACACTAGAGTATAAAATTCTAACAAATTGCAATGCTCTAGAATAGTGGCCGGAAAACAGAGTTAAATTACCCCAAATTGAGTTAAAAAAAAGATTGTGTGCATAATGAAGGCTCAAAGAAACATACAAATAAAGAATTGTAAGGTCATTAAACTCATTTGCTTATTAATTGTTTCGCCACCACCACCCCAATTTTAATTGATAAAAAACTAAATTCCTACTTTTATGACTCCCGACTAGGAGCACTATAGTCCAGTCGGTCCCCAATATTTATGACTCCCGACTAGGAGCACTATAGTCCAGTCGGTCCCCAATTTTATGACTACCGACTAGGAGCACTATAGTCCAGTCGGTCCCCAATATTTATGACTCCCGACTAGGAGCACTATAGTCCAGTCGGTCCTCATCGGTTTGATGTTTGGTGGTAACGTAATCTTATGAAAGTATTTGGAGCCATATTTGCAATTGCTACTATTATTTGGCTTTTCTTTTCCAATCTCTTTTCTCCGGTCGACTGAGAGTTGTATGCTATTTTGTTCCATGGCGAGTTGTTCCTAATCAATAACTAATAAACGTCTCATTAATTAAACTAAGGATTTCTGGTATAGTTTAATGACGTTTGCTGGTCGTCCAGTAAATAGCAATCTAAAGTTATTACAGTATATAAAATATTTTTTATATATTTGACGTGAAGCGAGTTGTAAAATCTTTAGTAAAAGACAGTAATTTTTATATATTCACAACAGTAAAACTCTCATGCGAGATTTTCATTGGTAATTACGTCATATATGACGTGAAGCGAGTTGTAAAATCTTTAGTAAAAGACAGTATTTTTTATATATTCATAACAGTAAAACTCTCTTGCGAGATTTTCATTGATAATGACGTCATATTATATGACGCACAAAATAGTTGAAACCATAACTGTTGCAACACGAGCAGATACGTCGTTCGAATTGTAAATTCAGTCTAAATTAAGGACAACACTCTCCACTGTTACAGTGTAAATTCAGTCTAAATTAAGGACAACACTCTCCACTGTTACAGTGTAAATTCAGTCTAAATTAAGGACAACACTCTCCACACATATTATAACTAATTTCAGAGTTACAGTGTAAATTCAGTCTGAATTAAGGACAATACTCTCCACGTATATTATAACTAATTTCAGAGTTACAGTGTAAATTCAGTCTAAATTAAGGACAACACTCTCCACCCATATTATAACTAATTTCAGAGTTACAGTGTAAATTCAGTCTAAATTAAGGACAACACTCTCCACCCATATTATAACTAATTTCAGAGTTACAGTGTAAATTCAGTCTAAATTAAGGACAACACTCTCCAAGTATATTATAACTAATTTCAGAGTTACAGTGTAAATTCAGTCTAAATTAAGGACAACACTCTCCACGTATATTATAACTAATTTCAGAGTTACAGTGTAAATTCAGTCTAAATTAAGGACAACACTCTCCACCCATATTATAACTAATTTCAGAGTTACAGTGTTTTGGGAAGTGTGACATTTGACAGCTCTTCTCAAATTGAATTGCATGTTGATCAAATGTTGAAGACTTAATTATATTTTTGTTTATTGTTCTCTAGGGATATCGGCTTAATGTATAACAATAGAGATTAGTAGAAAAAAACTACTAATCCAGTTGGAACTTGTTTCGATTGCATCAGCAATTTTCTAGAATATTCTCAACCCAAGATTTTTATTCCAACTTACAAAAAATACCATCATAAGGAGTCCCGAGGTCGGGTCACTTTGACAATTTAACATTTTATATAACAGTTAAGTTTAGAAATAGGGCTAGACAAATTTATTTTGCCACATACCCAAATTTCCTTAACCCTGCAGTGTATACATTTCTAGCAAAATGTAATTTTATCAACATGACAGAAGAATCTTTTATTAACAACAAATTATTAGAAATTAGACAGAGACTAAACTCAGAAGCTTACTGATGTCAAAAGTAGAATTGAATTGTAGATCAAGAAGAAAAACACAAAATACAATATTATATGCGTACCTGCAGTTAGAGAGTTAAATACAAGTGAAATATTATACATTGCTGGAAAATGGTTTATGCAGTTCGAGAGTTAAATACCCGTGAAATATTCTACATTGCAGAAAATGGTTCCTCAGGCCATAACATGCTAAAAGTCAATTGCATTAGAAACATTCCTCACCTATGATAAAAGTATAAGTAGTCATGATAACAAACCCCGTTGTAGCACTAGAAAACAGAAAACTGAACAAGTATACGACAGGAAGTTTCGCCCAGCCGTACGCGAAAAACAACGCCATCACGAGACCAATCTGACTACTTTCCACAAATGCTGGCGTTTGGGACGCAGCGAGTATGAAGACAATAATCACACTGATTATCGCATATGTGACGAAATAGCAAGCAAGGTTCGACAAACAGAGAATTACGTGATCCACGCCGCTTAAAATCTGCAAGTGTCTGGCCCCCACCTCACGCTCTTGTATGATGAAATATGCAAAACTACTGGTCAAAATGGCCAGTCCGAAGGACAGCATCAGTTGCAGTAGATTTTCAAATAAGAATCTTTCATCTAAAGAGATCTTTTGACAAGTTTTGCACCTTGGCAAAGGATTGACACCTGAAGTTAAACTATAATTCCCTTGAAAATAGATGAAGCAAAGCATTTTCAAGAGAGCTGCAATGGAGGTCGGCAGGGCGTGGTAGGCGTGAGGGCTGTAGAGAGCCCTGATGATGGGCGTTGTCTTCTCCCTGGGGATAATTTCGGCGCCTATAACGACTCTCCTTAAGTACATCGACGCTGAGAGTTGTTTAGCTCGGTTTGACAAGTATTCACTCGTACTACTCCAGCAGCCTGATTTATTACAGATGTTGATCATTTCAGGGTCATGAAGTCCGTCAAATTGAGCCACGTAGTAATTTCGGTAAATGGACATGTTGGAGGATATCCTGAGCGCAAAAATACACAATAATACACGCCATTGTTAATATAGATAATTGTACAAATGTATTCATTAATAGAGATACGTATACAAACATTTTCATTAATACAGATACTTGTACAAAAGTCATCTTTAATACAGATACTTGTACAAACGTTTTCATTAATATATATAATTGTACAAACGTTTTCATTAATACAGATACGTATACAAACGTTATCTTTAATACACATACTTGTACAAACGTCATCTTTAATACACATACTTGTACAACGTCATCTTTAATACAGATACTTGTACAACGTCATCTTTAATACAGATACTTGTACAAACGTCATCTTTAATACAGATAGGTGTACAAACGTTTTCATTAATACAGATACTTGTACAAACATCATCTTTAATACAGATACTTGTACAAACGTCATCTTTAATACAGATAGGTGTACAAACGTCATCTTTAATACAGATACTTGTACAAACGTTTTCATTAATACAGATACTTTTACAAACGTCATCTTTAATACAGATACGTGTACAAACGTCATCTTTAATACAGATACTTGTACAAACGTCAGCACTAACGCAGATATTTGTGCAAACATCTTCATTAATACACAGTCGTGTTTTTTTTCAATGCGTTGTATGCTTGTTCAATAACCACAAAAGCAATATGTAGTCTGGGACATGGGATTTAGTTAATTGACATATTCTTTTGTGTGTGTCTGCATTGATATCAACAGCTGTGTATCCCTGACACATGTCACGCGTGGTTCGACGCTTAAAGACGTAACATATACTTTTAAAAAAAATAATCTATTAAAATTATCTATTAATAATACACCGAAAGTTTACTAGCAAAAATGTTTATCTGTGTATTTAGATTTATGCCAGAATCTGTATTAATGCTGTCGTTTGTGCAAATATGTGTATTAATGTGACTTTCATGCTGGTACTTCTATTAGTGCTGTTGTGCATAAGTGTCTGATTAATGCTGTTGTGCATATGTGTCTGCATTAATGCTGTGTGCTAGTATCTGAAATGTGTGCTAGTATCCGTATTAATTTATTTTATACTGGACACTAAATTATAGGCATCATAATTAACTATGAATATAAAGACATAAAGTCAAAGCAGGTCTTCTTACATAGACTTAAAATCAGAGATACATAGATATAAAATCACAACACATCTCCATACACAGACATAAAGCCAGTTTGGGTCTCCATACACAGACATAAAGCCAGAGTGGGTCTCCATACACACATAAAATCAAAACCAACAGGTAGGTAAACATGTTATTTCTCCTCCCTAGGTGGCAGGGACAGCATTGTTGTCATTGTCAATAAATGTCTTTTTCTAACATTCAAGCCTAACTTCACTTTTCAACATCCATCATCTCACATTGTTCAAAAAGTGTTGAGAACTTTAAAACGAGATATCGTGAATTAATTTGCGTCTCGCGTTCTTAACTCTGTTAAAAAGAAATAATGTTACATGATTGTCTGTCTTTTGAATACGTCCACGCCTTCTTAACGCTTGCAATTCTACTGTTTAGACTGCAATATATCTGATAAAATCCACATAATACAATGTGTGTATATATTTCAGTTTTCAGCCAAGTCAGTCCATCAAACATTATTTAATACAATTATCATGAGACCTGAAAATGATATTGTAATGCCCACTGCTGTCTCAGTCGTAATATGTTTCAAAGTAAACTCTCCTAAATTATCTAAACTCATCTAAACTGAGTGACCTCCCCTACACATTGCATCTAACGCTAGCATAATTTCATCTGATCGTTACCTGACCTTAATGTTGCATGCAATGTATGAGCATCCACAATTGTTTAAATCCAAGCCCAAAGATAAGAAAACAAAGACATAATTTTAATATATGTGCACCTGTCATTGATACTGTACGGAACAAAGACATAATTGTAATGTATGTGTACCTGTCATTGATACTGTACGGAACAAAGACATAATTGTAATGTATGTGTACCTGTCATTGATATTGTACGGAACAAAGACATAATTATTTGTGTACCTGTCATTAATACTGTACGGAACGTATGTGCGTCCGTACGTGTTGATATCGAAGACTAACGGTCTGTTCTGCACAGTCACCAGCGTCACGTCTGTGAGGAGAGCCAAGATGGTGAACGTGACAGGAAGTAGTATTTGCGTCATCAAGATGAAGCGATTTCGCCGTGTTCGCAGTAGGGTCGTTATAAATATTGCCCGAAAATGTGTCCACATGAGAGATACACCCGTCTTCTTCACTTGATCACCGGTGATGGCTATTAGGAGACATGAGTGCACGAAATTAGCTTGAACGTGTGCATAAATTAATTGTGTTTGTAAATACATCGAATTGAGAGATTTGAGCTTGTAAATACATCGAATTGAGATATTTGAACTTGTAAATACATCGAATTGAGAGATTTGAGCTTGTAAATACATCGATTTGAGACATTTGAGCTTGTAAATACATCGATTTGCAAGAGTTGGTTTTGTAAACAAAGCGAAAGGCGAGATTTTACTTTGTACTACATCGAACGGCGAGATCTGACAATTTATAATATATTAATTACATCTACTTCAAGATATAATAGGCCGTGTTTGTATACTCTTTATAATACATTTATTACATCACTTCAAAATAAAACACGCTGTGTTTTCATGTTCTTTATAATATATTACTATCAATTATATTAGATGTATCTATTGTCAAATGGTGGGGAATCTCCCCACCCCACATACTTTTTAATATTTTTTTTTAATTTCTAATTTATAAATTTAAAATGAGATGTTATTTGTCACTTGCATAATTTAGAAATATGTGATAAAGTTTATTTCTGAAGTGAAGGTCGGCGATAGAAAAGTAGCGAATGTAAATTGCTTTGATTGAGGGTGTGCACATTGAGTGGTCAGGAGAAAGTTAAATTATCGCTATTACTAGTGAGAACACTAGTTCTGTGATAATTGCACAGTGAAGTAAAGTGACATCCAATAAACAGCTTAGATCTAAATCGCGTTTTGATCCACTTATGTGGTTAGGCTGTTGTAGATGTCAACTTGTTTTGTGAATAGGTGACGTGTGTTGATAGAGTGTGGGTGAACAAGATTTGAGAAAGTCATAAATATTGATTAGTCCGTAAATTTCATTTGATTAAAAGATTTAGACAAGATACAGACGGCCCTGGTTTATACTGTTGTTTTATACTGATTTTAAGACTTTACTCTTCGCAAACGAATTCTTCAGGGGAGGAATTATTACTGTATAAGAGTCTCTCCTGTTACGAACGTTTGTAAAAGGAACCAAATTTGACAGACCCTTAGGTAGAAAAAGGTAAATGCATCTCTGGTTAGCGTGAATAGTTAAGATTATATTAGGAAATGTTAAGTAATTTTAAACATATCTAACTTGTATTTCCTGCAGAGGCAATGGCCAAATTAAGTATTATTAATAAAGTAATTTGAAAATTATCAAGGATCTGCAATTATGCACATTTCAGGTCCTTTCATCTTTCGTCTACACTGTAGGATTTATTGCCCTTGAAGAAGTGACGTGTCCTCCTGTGTGTTTGCCATTCAAAACGAGTTGTAAGTCAAGTCATTAATATGGACTAACAACAATTAAACTTGTTACTTGTTGAAATATGAAGGGAGAACACTCACACTTTGGCATTCACACGTAATGAAACATGAAATACTGGACACCAAAGAGAACATTTATACTTAATGAAATATGGAAAGAGTTCAGCATTAATACTTAATGAAGCATAAAATATAAAGCATTAACACTTTATGAAATATGAAACGAGAACAGGAATACCACGTAATAAAACATGAAAAGAGAAGAGCATTCACATTAAAATAAATAGAACATTCATATTTAATGAAACATGATAACAGAACAGCATTAACACTTAATGAAACATAAAATGAAAAGGCATTAACATAATGAAACATGAAAAGAACACATCATTAAAATTAATGGAACATAAAAAGAGATCAGCATGACCACTTAATGAAACATGAAAAATGTCACCATTATCACTTAATGAAATATAAAATGATCTCAGCATTACCACTTAATGAAACATGAAAATATATCAGCAATAACATTTAATGAAACATAATAAGAGAACAGTATTGACACTTAATGAAACAAGAAAAGAGAACAGTATTAACACTTAATGAAACAAGAAAAGAGAACAGCATTAACACTTAATAAAACAAGAAAAGAGACTAGCATTAACACTTAATGAAACAAGAAAAGATAACAGCATTAACACTTAATGAAACAAGAAAAGAGACTAGCATTAACACTTAATGAAACAAGAAAAGATAACAGCATTAACACTTAATGAAACAAGAAAAGAGACTAGCATTAACACTTAATGAAAAGATAACAGCATTAACACTTAATGATACATGCAGTAGTGAAGAATCAAGAGAACATTTTACACTTACACATTCTGCTGCTAATGGCGGACATCATCCCATCGAACGCAGTAGATTTTGTTGCTACGGGGTACAAACGTAATATGTTGCTCGCTCTGCAGTGCCAGTGTCAAGCAGTGATTAGATTTAGCATGAAGAAACAAAAGTAAGAAGAAAAAGAACAATACCAATAAAAACAAAAGGAAGAATAGTAGAACTACTCATCACTGCTATTATTTCTAATGTCACTTGTAAAGGTTAACAATGCAATATAATACAAGTAGACATAGTCATTGAACAGCGCTCTACAGCCAGCTACTACTCATCACTGCTATTATTTCTAATGTAACTTGTAAAAGTTACCAATGCAACTAATACATATAATACGAGTAGACATAGTCATTGAACAGCGCTCTACAGCCAGCTACTACTCATCACTGCTATTATTTCTAATGTAACTTGTAAAAGTAAAAGTTACCAATGCAACTAATACATATAATACGAGTAGACATAGTCATTGAACAGCGCTCTACAGCCAGCTACTACTCATCACAGCGACTGCTACAGGAGGCTACCACCACCATCCTCCTGTACCCGCCTCCCATCCACTACAGGCATGAAGACCAATACCACCTCCAAGCAGCCACCCCAACCCTCTCCAGAAACAAGTGAGGAGAGGAAGACCCTCCAGAGGACCACCAAAGCTGAAAATATCCCAGATAAAAGGCTTCCTGCATCCTCTGGAGGAAAGTCAGCGAAAAAAAAAATAGTCATTGAACCAGTAGACTCAATAACCGCATGAAAATAGGCAACTGGAAAGGCTGCTTGTTCACTGCAAAATATAACTAAGGAGCAAACCCAAGTTTCCAGTTTATTACTTTGTAACTCCATTCTTTCTTATATTCCAGTCTCAACTTACAGTTTCCTACAGTTTGTATTTATTAGCCCAGTAAATGCACAAAACAATGTCAAGCAGCCTAGTTTAAACATTTATAAAAATAAAAGACAACTCACCTAGCACATCTCTACACAAAACACAAGTATAACATATCAATAGCAAAAGTGCATGAAATGTTTCAAAGTCCATTCTCACTCAACCAGTCAACAAACTCACCATCAGGCTAATGGCTACCTTTCAAATTGGACTTCTTCTTTCTACTCCAAATTCAAAATTATCAGAAAATAGAATTTTCTACTGCAAATATTTTTTTTTAATCTCAGCCCATTGGCTGGTCTCTTTCTAGTAAATCATAGACCTTTTGTTAAGAGATACTTACTTGCTAACTGGATGACACTAGACCTTTTGTTAGACATTTACTTGCTAACTGGATGACACTAGACCTTTTGTTAGAGCCATTTACTTGTTAACTGGATGACAAAATAGATCTTTT
Organism: Sinotaia quadrata; assembly: GCA_028829895.1. Taxonomy (NCBI): domain Eukaryota; kingdom Metazoa; phylum Mollusca; class Gastropoda; order Architaenioglossa; family Viviparidae; genus Sinotaia; species Sinotaia quadrata. Next base: position 3,609,077 of record CM054178.1, read on the forward strand.
GTTAGAGACATTTACTTGTAACTGTACGACACTAGAACTCTTGTTAGAGACAGGTGCATGGTAATTGGCAGACACAAGGCCTTTTTTTAGAGACAGGTCCATTCTAAATGAACGACACAAGGCCTTTTGTTAGAGACAGGTCCATTGTAACTGGCAGACAGTAGACCTCTTGTTATACAGTACAATATTAGAACAGTATGATATGTGGCTTGAAAACAACAAACGTTTATTTAGAGGCAGGAACTTCATAAAACATCAAAAAGAATTTTTTGCAATTTCCTCGTTTATTTAGAGGCAGGAACTTCATAAAACATCAAAAAGAATTTTTTGCAATTTCCTCGTGTGCCAGAGTAAATTTGCCTATCCTTATTTCCTTACTTGATATGTATATCTTTGTTGCCAATGCTAACATGACCCGACCTTGGGCACTGCTTTTGATGATAGTTTTGAAGTAAACACCTCAGGTGGAGAATGTGTTAGAAACCTGCTGATGTAATGCAAACCAATTCAAAATGGATAAGTAATTTTTATTATCCAATGGCTAAGATTTACAAGAACGAGACCAGCCAATGGGCTGAGATCAAAAGTTTACCTGCTGTCAAGAATTTATTTTCTAATCACTTTGAATTTGGATTGACAGAATCCAGTCATGAAAGGCGGCCTTTAGTTTAAGCAGCCTTTCTTTTTGTTTTCACAAGAATCTCTTGGTTTGCTGATGTGTAAACCACTACGAACATGGTAGATGCAAGAAGTTTCTATCCTCAGAGTGTAAGTGTAAAGATGCACTGCAATCTGTTGAAAATAGTGTGGCAAAGTATGCTCTTCTAAATCATGGAATTTATGGTGCAAGGAAGTTACTGGAAATTGCTACTTTGTTCTGCTTGAGATAACTAATATGATGAAGGAGCACCGGATTAGTCTCAAGAGAATAGCATCTCATCAGTGTTCTACAATGTGCAAAACAAAAACTCATGGAACTGACAATACAATTGTGAGAATGAACTTGTGACTTGTTATAAAAGCGTGCAAAAGACCATTGCGGCAATAGTCTAGACAAGGTTATGTACAAGCCATTAACTCTATAATCACATTACTCCATATCCATTGTCTGATTAGAACTATCCTGTGATTTATATTGACACATATTTGCTGAATTATGTGTTAGGATATATGATTGTATTGGTATTGAAATTATTCAAAAGTGGTTTTGTGGAAATATTTATGTCAAGTAATCATTTTTCATTGTATTTGTATATTTGATTGTTGATTTAATAAATTTATTGATAATTGTATTGCCCTTCTTAGACCTATTGATAACAGATGTTGGAGAAGAAAATGGGTGGATGGGGGCTCGCTAAATATAGATTAAAACGGATTTATCTTCCCCTTTGGCAAGACGTTTTCCAGGTACGGAAATATTATGTGACGGTAAATGTTTGTCTTTAATGTTGTGGAAGAGAGAAAACGTTTACAGCGCCCACATATCCGCCAAGTGAGAGGAACGAGTGGTGTCAGCTGAAGAATTATTAATAACATAATTTGAGATTCTCATCACTTGTAATTTGTTATGGGTGGTTAATTATTTATAATAATATAAAGAATAACTAGTGTGGCATTGGCGTCACACATAGATTAACTCCTCCACGCACCCTACACAAGCATTTCTATTGCAATATTTATTGGTGAGGACACAGTCAGATCTGTATATTAAGGACAGTACAGTTATCATTCTGGAAATGAATCTCCAAAATTAGGCAGTTTATTTACTATTATATTACAAAATATTAATATACTGTTTTGTGTTTGTGTATCATTTACTAACAAGTATATTTACAGAATGCTCCATTTATTTCCGATAGTGCTTTGTGACTGGCAGAACTATATTTATACAAAGCTCTTTCTATTGCTAAGAATGTTTCACTAGAATAAAGAATAAAGAACAAAGAACAAAGAATAAAGAATAAATTACAAAGATCAAAGATCAAAGATCAAAGAACAAAGAATAAAGAACAAAGAACAAAGAACAAAGATCAAAGAACAAAGATCAAAGATCAAAGAACAAAGAACAAAGAACAAAGAACAAAGAATAAAGAATAAAGATAATAACTTGTTAAATACGTCGTCCATTGTTGCAGTGGAGATGCCAACACTTCCTATTCCTAAAGCGTCCTTCAGACTTACTAGATCTTTAAGCAAGTCTGGAATAGAAGGCAAGCTGTCTTCTGGTAAAAGGAAAGACAACTCTGGAGACAGGAATTTCACCAGTGTGGCTGAAGGTTGATAGTCTCTGATTATTTTCTGAATGGCGTCGACTTTGAATTTTCTGCTTTTTCCTAGCTTCACGTGGTACAAATTGCCTAGAAAACATTTTGTCCTCTCATACAAGAGCTTGTAATTATGTGAAATATAGTGAAATGAACAATTCAATGTAACGAGCATCTTAAAGTGTAATTATTATAGTAAAACAAAGAATTGAACTTAACGAGTATATAATTGTGTCATATATTATAATATAATAAACAATTGAACTTAACGAGTATAGTGTATAGAGTGTATAGAGTATATAATTGTGTCATATAATCAAATAAACAATTCTAACTTAACGAGTATATAATTGTGTCATATATTATAACATAATAAACAATTAACGAGTATATAATTGTGTCATATAATCAAATAAACATTGAACTTAACGAGTATATTATTGTGTCATATATTATAATTAAAAAACAATTGAACTTAACGATATCTATTTGTGTTAAATATTCTATTCAAACAAACAATTGAACTTAACGGGTATCAAGTTGTGTAAGGTATTATAATAAAATAAACAGCTGGATGCAACGAGCGGTGTAAAATATTATAGTAAAATAAACATTTAAATTTACTTCATTCTAATTGTGTAAAGTATTATAGTAAAATAAACAATTAAGTTTAATTCATTTCTAATTGTGTAAAATATTATAATTAAATAAACAATTGAGTTTAATTCATTTCTAATTGTGTAAAATATTATAATTAAATAAACAATTGAGTTTAATTCATTTCTAATTGTGTAAAATATTACATTAAAATAAAAAATTGAACTTGACGAGTATTTATTTGTGTGCGTATTACAGTAAAATAAACAATTGAATCTAAAGAGTACCCATTTCGGTAAAGTAATATTATAAAATAAGCAATTAAATGTAACCGGTATCTACATTTTTGAAGTATTACAGTAAAATAAACAATTGAATCTAAAGAGTATCCAGTTCGGTAAAGTAATATTATAAAATAAGCAATTAAATGTAACCAGTATCTACATTTTTGAAGTATTACAGTAAAATAAACAACTTATTATAATGAGTATCTCATTGTGTAACATATTACACTAAAGTAAAGAAATGGGTCACTTTTGTGATAAGTAAAACGAATGATTTCTGCCCAGTTTGCAATACTTCTATAAGGAAAAGTTTCAAAAACGTTGATTATATCTAGGCATCACTGAAATCTGAGTAAGAAAGCTGTGCTAAAGATTTTGCAATTGAACTAATCTATTTCTGAAGAAAGCTATATACTGATTTTGCAATAGTCTACAAGCCATCTCTTGAAAAAGATATGCTATAGACTTCGCAATATTCAACTAACCTATTCTCGAAAAAGCTATGACACAGACTTTGCAATATTCAACTAGCCTACTCTTGTGAAAGCTATGCTACAACTTTGCTATACTGAGCTAGCCTATTCGCTTTGCAATATTTGAACTAACCTACTCTCGGGAATGTTATGCTACAGACGTTGCAATACTGAACTAGTCTACTCTCGAGAAAGTCATGAAATACTTTTGAAATATTGAAAAACCTACTTTAAATTAGGTATGTAGTTTAGGAAAAGTTACATCTTTCTTCTTGTTCAAAAATGAAATGCCAAGTGTGGTCATTGTAAGGATTGATTCTTTTGAGGGCAAATTGCAGCCCATGATATTTACATTTTAAATTTCTTTTTCACTTTTCTATAATTGCTAATAATAATATGTTGCATATAAATTGTCATTGACCGTCAGCATAGACTATTCGGTTAGCTGTGTAGTCAAGCATATCGAATGTTTTACACATCGCAGGCAGTGCAAATGAATTATATTTATAGTAAGCCATTTGAGAGAATCATTAGGCCTGATGTTTGAAGGCCAGAGGGATGGAGGGTTGGTTTGCTTGAGAGATGGATGATGTTGACCAAATGCACTGTTACCGTATATGGGCATTTTGAGTATCATCTATGACGTAGGTAAAATTGGAGTCTATTTTCAGGTGATGAAATTTACTGCCAAGATATACCCTTCACACTAAACTAAGCCATTGAGAGGTCACATTGTGAATGCAAGAACTTATTAGAGAATTGTAACATATTCATATTGACTTCACGAGAATAAATGAAATGGTTTATTAACTAGAATGTCAAAGATTTTGTATTTCTTGTTGATGATTATTTGTATGCATGACCGCCAATGTATATTTCTTTTGAGATGTATATTGTGACATTTTCATATTGACATCACGAGAATACTTTATTAACTAGAATGTCAAAGATTTTGTATTTCTTGTTGATGATTATTTGTATGCATGACCGCCAATGTATATTTCTTTTGAGATGTATATTGTGACATTTTCATATTGACATCACGAGAATACTTTATTAACTAGAATGTCAAAGATTTTGTTTTTCTTGTTGATGATTATTTGTATGCATGACCGCTAATGTATATTTCTTTTTGAGATGTATATTGTGACATTTTCATATTGACATCACGAGAATACTTTATTAACTAGAATGTCAAAGATTTTGTATTTCTTGTTGATGATTATTTGTATGCATGACCGCTAATTTCTTTTTGATATGTATATTGTGACATTTGCGATGGTTCTAATTGTATGATGGTGAAATTGTATTGTGCATGTGTTGTAAGGCACTATTTTCTTTATATACTGTAAGACTATTTAACTAAATAATAATGTGGCAGTAATGTATTTTGTTTACAAATAATTGAGTGTGAATTGAAACCATTTATTGGAAACTATTCTGATAAACTGTTGATTATTCAAATTCTAGAGATGATTAATATCTTGTAGTATAAATGATACATAATGATGAAATCACTTTGGCAACTTACGTTCGAATGACTGCTAACATTATTGATTTGGAGTAGCACTAATGTATGAGTGATTATTGCTGTGCTGTTACCACATAATTAATATTTGTTACAATGATTATACCAGGTGTGTGCGTGTGTGTTTGTATGTGTGTGTGTGTGTGTTTGTGTGTGTGTGCGTGCAAAATTACCATAACGTTTCTTAATCTGCACGGAAGATCCCCTGCATTTGATTTCCCCCTCACTGATAATAGCAACGCGATCACCCAGCATTTCTGCTTCGTCCGCGAGCTGTGTGGTAATTAGCATGGTCCGGCCGGATGAATAACGATGTATCAGTCCCCAGGTTTTGCGACGTGAAGAAAGATCCATACCGGAAGTTGGGTCATCCAGAATGATCAGATTTGACCCATGGATGAGAGCAATGCCTAGGGAGAGTTTTCGTTTCTGGCCAGAAGACAGTGTCTTCACTCTCGCATTGACGTGTGTCTGTAGATCGACATCAATGAGCATTTTCTGCACCTCTTTCTGCACAGCACGCTCGCCACGCCCTTTCAGCTGTACAAGAAATACACAAGATTTACGTCAAATAGTACTAGACACGCCCTTTCAGCTGTGCAGGAAATACACAAGATTTACGTCAAATAGTACTAGACATCTCACACTCGCCACACCCTTTCATCTGTACAGGAAATACACAAGATTTACATCCAATTGTACTAGACATCTCACTGTCCACAGTTGTTCAAATGTACAGTAAATAGGGACAAGATTTACGTCTAATAGTACTAGACATCTCACTGTTCACACCCTTTGAGCTGTACATGATATTTACGTCTAACCATTCTATACCTCTCACTGTCTACACACTTTGAGCTGTACATGAGATTTACGTCTAACAGTTCTATACCTCTCATATTCCACACCCTTTCAACTGCACGATAAATGCATTATATTTATATCAGACAGTCATGTACCTCTGATTTTAAATAATAAGAATGTATGTCAAATGATAGCACGTATTTGACTTTCTCCACTGATTATAATTATTCATGATGAAATTACTTTTCCTTTGTACATGACACAATTCAGATAGACAATAAATACTGACACTTTACGATACATGACACAATTTCAGATAGACAATAAATACGCGATTCTTCACTTTCTATATTGTTGCACCTCACTGACTGCACAGGATTTATTTAAATGCAATGCTTATTTTAAGGCATGGATAGAACGTAATAATTGCATATTTTATTTAAATACAGTGTCTATTCTGAAGATAGAACGTAATAATTGCATATTTTATTTAAATACAGTGTCTATTCTGAAGATAGAACGTAATAATTGCATATTTTATTTAAATACAGTGTCTATTCTGAAGATAGAACGTAATAATTGCATATTTTATTTAAATACAGTGTCTATTCTGAAGATAGAACGTAATAATTGCATATTTTATTTAAATACAATGCCTATTTTAAGGCTTGGATAGAAAGTAATAATTGCAGATTTTATTTAAATGCAGTGCCTATTCTGAAGATAGAACGTAATAATTGCATATTTTATTAAAATACAATGCCTATTTTAATGCTTGGATACAACGTAATAATTGCAGATTTTATTTAAATGCAGTGCCTATTCTAAACATAAAACGTAATAATTGCAAATTTTAAAATTGAGGATTGTAGTAATTGTATCTCATAGCGATATTTATAATATCATTCCTTGATCCAACAATGAGACCATGGTTTGTTGCATTCCAATGTGAGCAATGACATTTCTTAGGATACCTAATCTACGTATCTATATTTTCTTTGTATTTAAGATATCTAATCTACGTATCTATATTTTCTTTGTATTTAAGATATCTAAACTAGGTATCTATATTTTCTTTGTATTTAAGATATCTAATCTACGTACATTACTAGTGAGAAACTGGAGCGATAGAAGTCTGATGTGATTGGACAGATAGTGTGAAACTGGACGATAAAAATATGCTATGGTCGGAAAACTAATGGAGAAGTAGAATGATAAAATTACGCTGTGGTTGGACACCTAGTGGAGAAGTGGAGTGATAAACGTACACTGCGATTTTGGACACCTAGTGGGAAACTGGAGTGGTAAATGTTGTGATTGGACAGCTAGTGGGAAACTAGAGTGGTAAATGTTGTGATTGGACAGCTAGTGGGAAACTAGAGTGGTAAATGTTGTGATTGGACAGCTAGTGGGAAACTGGAGTGGTAAATGTTGTGATTGGACAGCTAGTGGGAAACTGGAGTGGTAAATGTTGTGATTGGACAGCTAGTGGGAAACTAGAGTGGAATGGATCTACATATCTCGGTGGTAGTTCTCGATCTTTGAACTTTCATAGAAAATTCTTAATAAATCAGAAAGAAAGACTATGAATATTTATGTCGAGCAAGTACCAGTGACCGTATTAGAGGTCTACAAATTCAGAGAAGGTTATGTTCCGAGTTGTTTAAACTCCACTGCTGCTCTGAAATTCTTGTGACTATACACTTCTGGAAGTATTAATACTGAGCAGAATCGTCTATACTATACTCTTTTCTGGAAGTGTTAATACTAGCTGAGTTATCTGGACTATATTCTGTTCTGGAAGTATTCGTAATAAGCATTGTTTACCTTGAAAAAGATAATACATTTCTAAGCATTACTGACCTTGAAAAAGATAATACATTTTTAAGCATTGCTGACCTTGAAAAAGATAATACATTTCTTTGCGTTGCTGACCTTGAAAAAGATAATACATTTCTTAGCATTGCTGACCTTGAAAAAGATAAATAATTTCTTAGCATTGCTGACCTTGAAAAGAATAATTCATTCCTTAGCATTGCTGACCTTGGAAAAGAAGATAAGATGCTCCTTCACAGTGAGGTTGTCAAAAAGCGTATCGTGTTGCGGACAATATCCAAGCTGTTTTCTGACATGTTCAAGGTCAGTGCTGATGTTTCTCCCATTAACAAAAATTTCTCCGGATGTTAGAGGAGTAAATCCTGTCATATTGTGCATTGAAATGATTCTATAAATTACCAATAACTAATGTTATAATATCTGTAATAAAGAAATGATTCTATAAATTACCAATAATTAATTTTATAATATATGTAATAAATAAATCATAAAAACAATAAAATATTGGCATAAGTAGTAATGGAGAAAAAAGTAATATTATAAAATATAATAAGGTAATATAAACTAGATCTAATAATTTGCAGTAGAGGTATTGCTATTGATAATGGTTCTATTATTTTTGCTTCTACTACTACTAGTATTAGTACTTCTACTGCTACTAGTATTACTACTTCTACTACCACTACTAGTATTACTACATCTACTACTAGTATTAGTAATAAGATTTAATGCGGAATCGAGTACTTGAAATACGAGTAGACTGAGATTATTGCCGGTTTTTCTGTGATTATTAATATTAATAATGTATTTCATCTTAACATACTTGGTAACGCTTGACACAATGAAGTGCATGTGGGCGTGTGTTTGGCCATGTTAGGGTTAAAAGTGATTAAGTCTGTGGAAAGAGCCATATACTTTCTGTAAAGAACTCATTACACTGTGGAAAGAGCCATACACTTTCTGTAAAAAACTTCATGCACTATGATTTTAACGCAAGATGCTCGTCATGATGGTACCTGTCAACATGAAGATGGTGGTAGATTTCCCGGCTCCATGTCGACCCAGTAGGATGGTAATATGTCCTTTGAGTAAAGTTAGAGAGAGGTTTTTAACGGCTATGTTAGTCTCCCGAAATACCTGAATCAAAACAAATGTAAATAAGTTCACGTGCACTCGTAAACACATCTCGCGTACAAAGAAATTAATTATACGCGTACTTACACCCAGTTACATGTACAAAGAAATGAATTACACGCGTACTTACACCCAGTTACATGTACACAGAAATGAATTACACGCATACTTACACCCAGTTACATGCACACAGAAACTCGTAATGAGGGTATATATAAAGTACAAAGTCCAGAGTACAGAGTTACGTTTCTTCACCTATGCAAAGTGTTTGTTCAAGATTTATTTTACTCTCTTCTGTCTTTTTCTTTACTCTCTGCTCACGATTTTGTAATTGTCAATTAAGCACACATGTAACTCTGGGGGTGGGGGGGTGGGAGGGCAAATGTATTCCAAATATGACCTCGCTTGAAGTATGGTGTGTTAAGAAATAGAATTTTCATCATGCAGTATGAATGACGCCATTGTGTTGCAACGCTTTACCATGCCTACAGCAGTTCACGTGGGACTTTAAGCTGGAAAAATGGCGGACACATCTGCTATTGACACAAAGCTAGTGTGCTCTGTAAAGCGATACAATATTTCGACACCTCTGCTATTGACAAAAAGCTAGTGTGCTCTGTAAAACGATACAATATTTCGACACCTCTGCTATTGACAAAAAGCTAGTGTGCTCTGTAAAGCGATACAATATTTCGAAAAGTTGATAGTATACTTGTGCAAAATCAACATTTCATTTATTCGCTCAGAGTGCTCTCATTTAGAAATGTGGATGATAGCATTTCACTGCAGTATATGTGTACAGGACATGGATAACTCATGCAGAATAATACAAAGAGTTACTGACCTTTCAATGTCGCTTATTCCTACCTACCAATAAGAACACTTTTTAAAAAAATAATAATAATTGCCGAACATAGAAACAGTTTATGAATCTTTACTTGATTTATATATAACACCATTAAATGCAATAATGTTTAAAGTGTCAGTCTTTGTATAAAGGCCTAGGAAACAAACATTAAAACAATAAATTAATGTTAATTTATGTATTATTTATTAGAGATAAAAGAATAACTCATGAACGTTTTTTTTAAAGAATACAGATTATGTCTTTATTCTAGTTTCAAAATCGGGTTTTATCAAGAAATTAAGTCTAAGCTCACCTTAGTCAACAAAAAGCCGTTTAATGTCAAACACATTTTCAAGATTTTTTAACACCTTAATTTCTGTAATATCTTCAAATATGTCTACTATTGAGTTACAATTCTTCTTTTTTCATCCCTGTTTTAATTGACTTTATGACAGTAAATTTGCCCCTCCCTATTTTTTTTCATTATTATAAGTAGCAAAATTGTCAGAGTGACCCGAACTTGGGCACTTCTTATTGTGTTAGTTTGAAAGTGCACTGACCTTGGTGACCTTTCTAATAACGACGACGATATCATTTGTAGAGCGCTCTTCTTCAAGGTCATCACACTTCATCTTCAAGGGCGCGGTTCTCTGAAGAAGTAGTATTTATGATTATTTAGTATTTGGCTATTTCAGTGTATATAATATTTTATTACCTTATTTACGCTCATGTACGTTATAACCTTTTATAGGATAAAGAGATATATGTATACTTATGTATGCTCTGAGTATATCTCTATGTATTAATTTAAATGTCTATGATTTTGCATTTTTTGCAGAAAGGAACAAAAGAAGTAGTAATCAACTGATTAAATATGACATTAGTTTGGATTTAGTCCTAGAGGAATAGCTTCTTTTGGAATAGCCGCTATCCTGCACACCCTAAGACAGTCTTTTTCCCAATACAATTCAGTTAATCTCTCTAATAATCATCAGACTCCGTCAGTAGCGTTTTAAAGTGTTTTCCCAAAACAATTCAGTTAATCTCTCTAATAATCAGACCCCATCAGAGGGGTTTTAAAGTGTTTGGAAATACAATTATATTCACTTTTGGTACTAACAAAAGCCAGAAAGAAAACGTCAACAAGCTACTAACTCTGAGGAAATACAAGAAACCCTTCTCTTCAGAAATAAACAACAGGTCTCTCTTGCATGGGAAATACAAGACACAAGAAGCTCTCACAAGATCAACAGTGCTAAGAAATGTATTATTTTTTTCATGGTCAGCAAATATATTACCTTTCGAAGGCCAAGAATATTAAGAAATGTATTATTTTTTTCATGGTCAGCAAATATATTACCTTTCGAAGGCCAAGAATATTAAGAAATGTATTAACTTTTCCAAAATCAGCTGTGCTTATACATCTATTATCTTTTCCAAGGTCAGCAATGCTAAGAAATGTATTATTTTTTCATTGTAAACTGTAGCAGAGTAAATTTGATTGAGAGAGTTAGTCAATTAGTTCTAGGTGTATCATTTAATTCCATTGATTGAGAGAGTTAGTCAAGGTAAAGATAGGTTGCAATTTTCTAAGACTTTGCTCTTTTCAAAGAGTATTTTTGGGTGACGTGTTGTAAGAGAGACCCTTTACTACAAAGGACAAAGTAGATGATGTTTTCTAAAGGAATCCAAGACCCTTTTCTGGATAAGATAACAGTTTTTTATTTTGTTGTTTTTTTTATAATCTGCACTTCGAATTGTGTGAGTGAGTAATATTTTTTAAATCACGAGCAGGAAACTGTTTTGTTATTATATTTTTTTTTCTTCCAGAAATCCAAAACGAAATAAGTCAATAATTGTATAATAAATTGCAGTGTATTTAGCATCTGTCATTCACAGTTTTTGTATTTTATTAGTGTACAAATGTCATTCGCAGTTTTGTGTTTGATTAGTGTACAAATATATTTTTTGTTTTTTTATGTTTTGTTAGTGTACAAATGCCAGTTTGGGTTTTTGTATTTTATTAGTGTACAAATGTTATTCGCAGTTTGTGTTTTATTAGTGTACAAATGACATTCGCAGTTTTTATGTTTTATTAGTGTACAAATTTCATTTTGGATTTTTTTGTTTTTTATTTTAGTGTACAAATGTCATTCGCGGTTTTTTTTATATTTTATTAGTGTACACATGTCATTTTGGTTTTTATATTTTATTAGTGTACACATATTTAGTGTTCAAAAGTCATTTTGGTTATTGTATTTTGGTAGCGTACAAAATCGATTTTTGGTTTTTGTTTTATTAGTGTACAATATAAGTTTTTATGTTTTAGTAGTGTACAAAATCCATTTTGTTTTTCTTTTGTTTTACTAGTGTACAAAATCCACTTTTGTCTTTTGTGTGTGTTTTTTAGTGTACAAAATAATTTTATGTATTTTATTAGTGTACAAAATCAATTTTATGTATTTTATTAGTGTACAAAATTAATTTTATGTATTTTATTAGTGTACAAAAGCCATTCTGTGTATTTTATTAGTGTACAAAAGCCATTTGTGTATTTTATTAGTGTACAAAGTCAATTTTTGTTTTTTATTATTATTTTGTAAAAGTGTACAACGTCAAGTTTTGTTTTTTATTATTATTCTGTGTATTTTATTAGTGTACCAAAGCCATTTGTGTATTTTATTAGTGTAAAAAATCCATGTTTTGTATTGTATTAGTGTACAAAAGCCACTTTTGTTTGGTTGGTTTTTTTTATTAGTGAAGAAAGTCCATTTTCTGTGTTTTATTAGTGTACAATATCCTTTTTTGTTTATTTTATATTAGTGTACAAAAGACATTCCTGACACATACACTTGGACAGTTCCAGATGTGTGGGAATTCCATTTCAAAATATTGCCACGAATGTCGTTGATTAACTTGAGAAGAATTCTGTCAACCAAATCATTTTCTTTGGTGAGAAATTGTTTTCTGAAAACTTTCTTTCTAAGTTCTACATTATACAAATGTCGATATTCCAGTAAATCTAATGTATACATACAAAATATTAATGATTATTATTTTTCTGAGATTTGCTTTTAAGTTTAACAAAAATTATCATGAATAAAATCTCTGATTTTCGATTTTGCAGAAAAAGCTAAATTACCTTGAACAGAAATAAATAAGGTTTGGGTACACCAAACTCGCCAGGGTTGACGTTGTCCACGTACCACGTGACCAGAAAATGAAAGACCGTGTCCACAAACAGCATAAGAATGGCGTCCAGTAGTGAAAAGTTGTCACTTACGTCCACTGGCTTATGTATATCAGACCATAGTAACGCTTTACCTGCCGAATTGGGTACATACATTCATAATGAATTGTTATATTTAGTAACCAAAGTTTCGCCTCTTAATTATTTACATATACATAAAACAATAGTGTATCAAAGTCCTTCTAGCCGTAGACAGGAACATACTAAATTATTAATATAGTACATAAGAAATTAGTAAATTAAAGCCTTTCTAGCGGTAAAAAAGAACTGTTTTTTAGTTTTCCTGTTGTCTATGTTTCCTTTTAATATAGACCTGCTGTAGTGCCGGTAGAGCTTGAACAAGTATAACAGCCCTATAACGTCATTTGTAATCTTAAATGTTATAATAACTCTAGCATATATAAAATACAACATGGCTCGCAAAATAATATGATGTACGATTATTATCTACAATCAGTCAAATACCTCTTGTCTGGTAAACTGCAAAGACGTCCATGCCGAAGGCCATTGCTGAGTTGAACAACATTCCCATGACCATCTTGTTCGCGTACTCCAATGTCTGGTATTGCGACTGCACAAACAGGTACGGCATGTAACTCAGGAAGTACGCCACACTACTCAACACCACTCCGGACATAGCTGCAAAGATTATACACAATGCTAGTAAGTCAGAAAGTGCGCTACTCTACTCAACACCACTCCGGACAGAGCTGTACAGATTATACACAATGCTAGTAAGTCACAAAGATCGCTACTCAACACCACTCCGGACATAGCTGTACAGATTATACACAATGCTAGTAAGTCACAAAGTGCGCTACTCTACTCGGTTGCTCATAGTACACAAACTCTATTATAATGATTCTCAACCGGGAGGGGGGTTTTGAAGGGATTTTTTGGGGGTGGAGGGACCACAGACTCAAACTGTTGGAATATTGATCTTTCTACAAACTACTACATAACCTGTAAGACATCACAGTTTCTTGAATGTGAGAGATTATATTAAAAGTAAAAATAAATATTTCACTTTTTATCTGTGGAACTTTAGTATGTAATTAGTTATGAACATTAAAAAGTACTTTTATTCAAATTTTAAAATACATCAACATTTTCTCTCGCTATTAAAAAACACCACTATATAAATAATCCAGGTAAATGAATATGTACTATTATAAAAAGAAATAAAGATTTTCAATATTATTTGCATATTATTTGGAATGCACCTTTTGAGTCAGAATATCTTGGGAAAAGGTGAAAGACATTCTTACATATGGTGAAAGGGGAAAGTGACATTCATACATGTGGTGAAATGGGTTGAGTAACATTCTTACATATGGGGAAGTAACATTCTTATATATATACCCGGAAGTATTTTGACACAACTGCAGAGATTACATACAACTCTAGTACCTCAGGAAGTACGTCACACAACTGTGCAGAGCACGTCTAGTCGATATGCAAATAATGTGTGTCAACAATATCTTGCTTCTGTTTGCTTTACATGCGCCAAACATCATTTCGATATGCGAATAATCTTGCTTCTGTTTGCTTTGCATACGCCAAACACCATTTCGATATGCGAATAATCTTGCTTCTGTTTGCTTTACATTCGCCAAACATCATTTCGATATGCGAATAATCTTGCTTCTGTTTGATTTGCATACGCTAAACATCATTTCGTGAATCAAAGGATGTATTCGTCTTTTTATGTTAAGTGGAATTAAAATCAAAGTTCATTTATGGTACGACAGATTTGTGACAACTATTCAATTATAGAATTATTTTACACTTTTTAACAAACTGTATCACATTTTATACAAATTATAAATCAATGAACAATTATTTAAATTCAGCTGACTGTTAAAGGTACAATGGCTCGTCCACAAAGCATTGTAACTTGACGTCATACCTAAAAATGTCTTTCTCTGAATATTATTTACGATGATAACCGTGCAATTGATATTTGTGCATTTTGTTTCATATTTCAGAAAGTGTTCATTATTTTATTATATTGTTTCCATCATCAAACAATCAATTTCATTCACGTTAAAGAGTGACGTAAACATCGGAGATTGAGCCTTTAAGAGTCGATAACTTAAACACGTGACATTAATGGATTATTGACAATAGAAACAACTCATCAAATACCAATCATGCAGCACGTGCAGTTCTAGGCTAACATGCCGGTATAGAATAAACTGTTCTAATATAGCTCTTAGAATAAAGACAATAGACTGTTTTATTTAATATAGCTCTTTAATACAAATACAATAGACTTTTCTATTTTAATATAACTATAAGTAAAAATACAAGTGTTCTATTTAATATAGCTATTTGCATAAATCCAATAGATTGCTCAATTTAATATAGCTTATAGTACGGACATAATATATTTGTTCTTTTAGCATCAATTGTTCTTAGTATAAACGCAATATACTGTTCTCCTCAGTATAGTTCTCTTTATAAACAAAGCATAACTCCAAGTATCAACAAAACATACCGTTCTCTTTATAAACAAAGCATAACTCCGATTATCAACAATATATACCGTTCTCTTTATAAACAAAGCATAGCTCCGAGTATCAACAAAATACACCGTTCTCTTTAGTATAGCTCTTAGTATACTCATGGTGATGTCTTTAGCACAGTTCTTCACATTCATATTCTTCATTTTCTGTTCTGTATAAACAAACTATACTGAATGGGAAGTATTTGTCAATTTAAACGTGAACTGGTTTCAAAGCCCTCACTGAACTTAATTTGCATTGTTTTACTTCAGAATACATTTTAAGTCACCATTTCCAGTAACACACGATGAGATGTGAATTAACAGCGGTAACGTATTTCCTCAAAGTGCATGTGAACAATATGAAGTGACTACTAACCGTTTTGAACGAAGACACTCATCATCAGGCAGAACGACACAAGGCTCCATGCGTAGACAAAGAAAAAACAAAGTGCCAGACTTGGGCTACTTGTGCCGAGGACCGGACCGTTGTCTGAAAAGGGTATGCTCCATAGAACTGTCACTATTATTATGGCAACAGATAAACTGGTCATGCACGTTAGGAACCAGGAAATCCAATAAATGCCAGATGTCAATCCCATTATCTTCATAGTTTCCTGAAATAATATTTTCAAATAGTGACCTGTGCAACTCGCTAAGGCAAGAAATAAACTGTGGGCTTACATATGTACGCACAGCCCTCACGAATAACTACAATGAAATAATTGCAACAAAAATTTAAAAAGAACAACGTATACCTTACTAATCATAAACAATATTTCAAAGGCTGACCTACAGATTTAACAAATGTAGCATGATAATGACAACACTTTGTAGGTAACCCAAATAAATTTTGCAAAATTCGCTCTTTGCTCAGATAAGTGTTTCATATATCTGTTGATTACTTATCCATTCATATGACATTGTTATTAAAAACTGTCTTGTCCACTGTCACAGTTGTTTTTGTATTGTGTACCTCTCACATGTGTTAGCATTTGTACCTGTTAACGCTTAGTAGGCATGCTGTTGACATGGTTACATCAATTAAATGTAATTCCCTTACAATACTGAATACCTTTAAATTAATCTCCTTTATCGAATGGAGATACAGAAAATCAGCGTCACTAATCTTATTGACAGACCTCTTCATGTAACGTGTTGCTAGATATTTCACTCAACCTTTTCTTCTTATTAACAGACATATCAATCAACTTCATTTATCTTATTAACAGAGATTTTAGCCAGCTTCATTTATCTTATTAACAGATATTTGGGCCAGCTTCATTTATCTTATTAACAGACATGTTAGCCAGCTTCATTTATCTTATTAACAGACATTTAGCCAGTTTCATTTATCTTATTAACAGACATTTTAGCCAGCTTCATTTATCTTATTAACAGACATTTAGCCAGCTTCATTTATCTTATTAACAGACATTTTAGCGGACAACATTTATCGAATTGACATACATTTAGCCAATTTCCAATTATCTTACTGACAGGCTTATTTTGTGAACTTCAGTAATCTTGTTGACAAATATTTTGTTAATTTCATACATTTTAATGATAACCTTCACACTGACATTTTATTTTATTCATACAAATTCCAGTGTCTTTCACATTGAGATATCTTTCAATCAATCAATTGTATATTAACGATCAACATCTGAGAACCCCAATTACATTATTATTATTAACAGAGGTTTTGTCAGCCTCACAGGCGCTGCCTTTTTATTTTCACTATGGAGGCAGATGAATAATAATTATGGGGAGAGGTGCTAGATGATACCTTTACCTTGTGTGCCTCTAAATAAGGGGGCAATTCTGACTGATACCTTTACCCTGTGCCTCTAAATAAGGGGACAATTCTGACTAAGTGATACCTTTACCCTGTGCCTCTAAATAAGGGGGCAATTCTGACTAAGTGATACCTTTACCCTGTGCCTCTAAATAAGGGGGCAATTCTGACTAAGTGATACCTTTACCCTGTGCCTCTAAATAAGGGGGCAATTCTGACTAAGTGATACCTTTACCCTGTGCCTCTAAATAAGGGGGACAATTCAGCCCATCACACCTCTACACACATTAAGATTCGACGCCTATGGATGCAACTTCAGTTACATTAGTGATACACTTTAAGTCAGCCTCACTTGTATGATTGACACGAAATTATTTGACTTCATTTGTATTATTGATACACTTTAAGTCAGCCTCACTTGTATGATTGACACGAAATTATTTGACTTCATTTGTATTATTGATACACATTAAGTCAGCCTCACTTGTATGATTGACACGAAATTATTTGACTTCATTTGTATTATTGATACACATTAAGTCAGCCTCACTTGTTATTTATTTTCTTTTATAAATCCTTTATTATTTTTTAAACTCATTTTCATATCGTTTTATCATCTTTATTGTAGTTACCTTTGACATATTTCATATTTCAATAGTTTTTTTCCTGTGAATTCAACTGTGGTTTTGAAGGTTGTATATATACTGAGGTCCAGGTAATGCTGCTTGTAAGGCATTCCATATATATATATATCGGGAGATAACTCACATGGGGACTCGTAGTCACTGGGAGAGTGTGTCACTCGAATGTCGTGATGTCCTAGTTTGTAATTAATTTACGGCGACTGAAAACAATACTGGACTAAATTACTTTTCATTTCATTCTAAGCCTTAAAATGCCACATTGGACAATGCTACCTTCAGCCTTTGCTCTTTCTCGTAGACGATGTTCTTGATGTTAATCATAACACTTAACATGAAAGATACCATTGTAAACAGTGGCAGCAGCTCGCCCACCATGTGTCGTGACCACGGCATTCGCTGCTGCTGCCACTCTGAGTAAAGCAAATTAGAATCACTTTTCAGCCATCTTGATATTACAGCCTGCCCGACCAACACCTGAAGCTGAACGACACCGTTAGTTATGTAGTCTGTAAAAAATAGAACAATAAAGGTGAGTTACATTGGTGATTGTGTAGTCTGTAAAAAGCAGAACAATAAAGCTGAGTTACATCTTTGTTGCGTCGCGAACATGATAAATAAACATCTCTGTTGCGTCACGAACATGATAAATAAACATCTCTGTTGCGTCACGAACATGATAAATAAACATCTCTGTTGCGTCACGAACATGATAAATAAACATCTCTGTTGCGTCACGAACATGATAAATAAACATCTCTGTTGCGTCACGAACATGATAAATAAACATCTCTGTTGCGTCACGAACATGATAAATAAACATCTCTGTTGCGTCACGAACATGATATTCATGCATGGTGCCTGAAGGAGGGTATGTGTACGAAAGAAAAACACAAAAACAGAACTGCACACCTTGTGTGTTGAAATGTTGCACTCTTATAGCAAAATGTAGCACTCATGTAGCAATCGTGTAACACTCAGATAGTAAAGTCAAATGGTACTAAAATAATGTAGTCACGCAGCACTCAATTAGCGCGTCAAACGTGACTACAACTGTCACGGTGCTGTTTGCAGCAAAGATTAGCATTCTAGCAGCAAATGCAAGACTAAATGTAGCAAAGTGTAAGTGTAAAATAGCAGTATTGTGTAACAGCTCTGTGTGTGTGTGTAGGAGAGCGTCAACGATGACGTAGCAATTATGTCAATCTCTTGAGAGATTAATTGACTAATTTCTCACTAGATACATTAAATAAATATTAAAGATGTATTTTATTTATATGCTTGCAAGTCATAAATGTTAAAACATTACTCAAATAAAGTTAATTAACTACACACTACAAAACTCTAAACCAAAATCAGAAATTTTCTTGTAGCAGCTGTTTTGGTGAGAACGGAAAATTTTAAAAGCCCACGCACGGGAACAAATCTGTAGGGGCGGGCTAAATGCTTTTTACAAAGACTGTTTGTGTCACCATGACACTTTTCTTTTACAATGGCTGTTTGTGTCACCATGACACTTTTCTTTTACAATGGCTGTGTTTGTGTCACAAGGCAAGAGTAGACTTGTGCACCAGGACAGTTTTCTTTAACAATGATCATTGTGCACTTGTGTATCATGACAATTTTTTTTTGCAATAGCTGTGCTTGTGTTACATTGTCAGCATGGACCATGGCACCGTTTTCTTGCCGAAACATATCTTGCTCATGTACCATAAGAAATGTCACGTTCCTTATCTAAAAGAGTCATGAAAAACATACTTTCATTAGTGAATGTCAAAAGACACATGTACGCTGTGGGTATTTGATTAGACACATTTCTTTAAATGCTGACATTTATTTCAATAACACTTTGTTGAAGATATTTGTTAATCTTAGAGTGTATTTTAACATTAGTTTTATATTGGTGCTTTCTCTTTTCAACACTTCTTTGAGATTATTTCACTGTTCTTCGGGGTGAAATATCTATGTTTACATGGCATTATTTTTACTACAACCGCCATTTGGATATAAGTCGAAAGTATTTAGCTAAATTATTTGATATGATTTGGGTTTGTGCAGTTCTTATTGCTCACCCTAATGTCATTGAAAGTTTAAGTTTGTATTTGGGAACTTTGTTAATTGTTTGGGATAGTTTTATAAATTATTCTTACTGTTGACTCTGATTTCTTTTCCTGATGTTTTGTTTATGTGTGATATTTTTAATGTTGAGAATAGTTCACTGTAGAGTTTACTCACATGTAGGCACTCCCAATTTGTCACATGAAATTATGTGTCACTATATTATCAAGTATTTCAATACATTATTTCAATTTCTTAGGTAACAACTGTGATATGTTACCATTAGTAATGACGTGTAATTTATGTTTGATCTAATGATAAGCACTATATTCTCTCTTTACCTGGCGATGAGTTCTCTCCCCATGGTCCGTATTGGAAGACGGGGAATAATTTATCTGTGAACCATACATCGTATTTCCTTGAGTGAGGTCGAATGAAGTAGGTCAGATTCTTGGGTAGTTCGCTTGAGTTGTTAAACAAGCCACTGAAGACCACAGCAAGCCTCATTGAGTTGTTGTAATTTTGGTAAAAATAGATCAACTCATTCTCTGTTTTAAATTTCAAAGCTGTGACTGAAACAAAACAAGAATGACCGTAAAATGGATATAAGGAAAAAAACATTAATGACAAAATGTAGATCTATTTACAAAGAACGCATATGCTTGCTCGCAAAACACACACACACACACACACACACACACACACACACACACACACACACACATGCATGAGATAGCAAATCGGTCTAGTTTGAACCGGTATTGACTGATATTAACAACGCATTCAGAGCTTTCGTACACGTAGTCATCTATCTCTCAGATGGATCCAGGACTTAATATTCCAGCCTGTGTTGCTGACGTTGTTAGACAAGAATTCCCTGTCAAAGACTGTTAAACATGTGTAGTATAGTGTTGCTTTCTTTCTCTAGTTTTTATGAATAAGAGAAGAAATATAATCGACAACAAACACTAAAGATAAATTAGACATTTTCTAAATAATGTGTGATGGTAAATTTTGTCTTTAATGTGGTGAAATAAAAAAAAATAACTTTTACAGCACTCGCATATCTGCCAAATGAGAGAGACGAATGGCGTCTGCTGGAGAATTATTAATAACATAAATTAAGATTCTCATATCTTGTAATTAGTTATGAAAGATTAATTAATAATAATCATAGTCATTAACTAAGTGGAGTTGGCATCACATATAGCAATAATACTTTGCTGAGTTTTCTAGAAAACATTCTAACAATAATACTTTGCTGAGTTTTCTAGAAAACATTCTAACAATAATACTTTGCTGAGTTTTCTAGAAAACATTCTAATAACAATAATACTTTAATGAGTTTTCTAAGTGAAAGCAGTTTGACAATGATTTTACTCTGTAAACAAGATTAGTTTTCTACGTTAAAGCAGCCTGACAAAAATGATATTTTCTAAATTCATGTTGATGACATGAATTTTCAGTTCAACCAATGGAAACCATTTATTGGCTTACAGCATGCCTTTCTAGAGGTATGGAAATAGTAGAAACCATTTATTGGCTTACAGCATGCCTTTCTAGAGGTATGGAAATAGTAGAAACCATTTATTGGCTTACAGCATGCCTTTCTAGAGGTATGGAAATAGAAGAAATCATTCATTGTGGACAGCCTGTCTTTCTAGAGATTTGGAAACAGTAGAAACTATTTATAGGCTTACGGCATGCCTTTCTGGTGGTTTGGAAACAGTGTGAAATAAGGAAAATGGTCTGTAGTTTTAACCTCTTCGCTCTCACCGGATCTGAAAATGGAGCGACTTCAATGTACTTTAACCAATATAGGTAGTGTTTAAATGCAATCTACTTTAATAAATATAGGTAGTGCTTAAAGGTAATCTACTTTAACATATAGGTAGTGCTTAAAGGCAATGTACTTTAACATATAGGTAGTGCTTAAAGGCAATCTACTTTAACATATAGGTAGTGGTTACAGGCAAAATGCGATGGTTACACATAGGCCGTGTATTTGGACACTCCTGCTATTTGGAGGTGACTAACCCTTTATTGGTCAGCAAAGACGGTCACACTGTGAAAAAGCACAATACTTATATATTACTATATATCCTTAAATGTTGCTTACACATAAAAATAAAATAAAACTCACTTACACTCCAACATTTATAAATCTACAATGTAAGCCGAACAAATATTGAGAATTCATTTCAATAAGCATGGGTTGAAAGCAATATAATTCCTATACATTAATTTATTGGGGTACGCTTAAAACTATTTTTTTAATGAAATGATTGACCTCATCAATGAACATGCCGACAATGTCCGCACTGAGCATGATAATGTAGTGAAAAGGAAAACGTTCAAGAACTGTAGACTGTACGGGTCAAAGGGCAATAATAATGTAGTGAAAAGGAAAACGTTCAAGAACTGTAGACTGTACGGGTCAAAGGGCACAAAACACCAGTATATTTATATACTTACCTGTACCAATATGTACGTTGATTTCAGCAAATTTCTTGACTACCTGGGCCATCAAGGTTTCAAGACACGGGCAATCTGGCGTGTAACCAATGTCCAGTTCAGAAATGCGAGAGTAATTATTGGCCACTAGAATGGATTCGGCTTTGTAAAAGTGTGACTGATCGTAGGAGACGGGCTTTGTAAGAACGTGAATAACAACACACATTGATGCAAATACTGCTGGGAACAAGATTTCCAAAATTGTTTCGTATATTTTGCGTTTTTGTAACAAACAGTTTTTCCACATTAACAGTCTCACACGAGTGAAACACTTTGACATCGCTGTATTGCAGTTATTGAAAAAAAAATGTAACAAAATTGGACGACGTGTTTAGGTGATTGTGAATGTAAGTGCTATATATAGAATAGAATCTTTTAATTTATCTGTATTTAAAACTATGCATAGAATACCGCACTACTTTATGTTAGCTTGTATCAATCCACAGCACACTATATATATAGCTTGCATATATATCCACAGTACTCTAAGTGTCGTGATGTTTTGATTATCAAAGTATTATATGTGTCATTATGTTTTGGTTACCACAGTATTCTAGGTTTAGTAAAGCATGGATTACCACACTATTCTACTTATATACGTGAACAAATCTTGCAAAATTCTACATGTTCTTGGCAAATTACATTAATCCATTTCTGAAATGTTCCACTTCAGTTGTACACAGTAAATCCTGCAACATCCATTTATTTTTTTTATTTCATACAATTCCCATAACTGACTGTCGTTACCAATTAAATAAAACAAAATGTGCTACAGACGATTCATAAAGTGGTACCTCGGAGGAAAGCATTATTACACAGAGCTAAAATGAGTACACAGAGCTAAGCAATTACCACTCACAGAGAGCTAAGTAATTAGTACTCACTCAGAGCTAAGCAATTCGTACACAGAGCTAAACAATTAGTACACAGAGATACGCAATTAGTACACATAGCTAAGCAATTAGCTATAATAACATAGAGCTAAGCAATTAGTATAAAGAACAAAATAACATAGAGCTAAGCAATTAGTATAAAGAACAAAATAACATAGAGCTAAGCAATTAGTATAAAGAACAAAATAACATAGAACTAAGCAATTAGTATAAAGAACAAAATAAAATAGAGCTAAGCAATTAGTATAAAGAACAAAATAAAATAGAGCTAAGCAATTAGTATAAAGAACAAAATAAAATAGAGCTAAGCAATTAGTATAAAGAACAAAATAACATAGAGCTAAGAAATTATTATAAAGAACAAAATAACATAGAGATAAGCAATTAATAAAAGAACAAAATAACATAGAGCTAAGAAATTAGCACACAATGCTAACCAATATTTATTTCATTGCAATTTTACTATTATAGAATTTTTTATATTTCTTTGTTCTCTTTACTCATAGAAATCAATATTTATTTCATGAGACTGTTTTCTATTAAAGAAACATTTTAGCGTTTGAAATCCTGTTGTCGCAAGATATATCTTCAAGGCGTATCTTGTAACCTACTTCGTTATATTTATACACACAACTAACTTAGCATTATTACAGATATAACGTTATGAAACCATTCCTATGGCGTACCTTGTGTTTATACCACAACTAACTTAGCATTATTACAGATATAACGTTATGAAACCATTCCTATGGCGTACCTTGTATTTATACCACAACTAACTTAGCATTATTACAGATACGACGTGATAAAACCATTCCTATCCTCTTGAACAGGTAATTGTTCTTCTCAATTTTCTGTAAGTGCACATGTTTCTTTATTGTATTTGCTTAACATGTTTCTATCAGTATGTTACCATGATATACGTAGCGACATGAAGCAATGGTCACTGGTTGTGGGCAACTTAGATCAAAACTTGCACTTTTCCTCCCAAATATTTAGCTCAGTGACGTCGTCTCGTTATTGCGTCATGAATATTTCGACTAGACTGCCGGCAGTGACGCAAGAAGTAAATCTATTATGGTTCAGTACAAGCAAGTGTGTGTGTGTGTGTGTGTGTGTGTGTGTGTGTGTGTGTGTGTGTGTGTGTGTGTGTGTGTGTGTGTGTGTGTGTGTGTCGCCGCTGTACCCTGGGTTGACTTTGTAATAATGAATTATATCATATATGTGTAATTAGGTACGATACAAGACATCTACAAGTGCCGATGCAGAGTTTGGGTCACTTTTTGCCGCCAACATTGGCTCCGGCCCCAACTCAGAATCAATGTTTATGAATAGATATATATGACGATTATAAATAGACGAACAGAGGACAAGACGTAATCATTAGATTATCACTTCGGACTAGGAAAACAAACGACAGAAATTACTTCACTAACAAAAGTTTCACTGATTAGCACTTATCTAATTGTTACTCTAAATATCAATGAGTCCTGCCCCCCCACCCACTCCGACAAAAATAATTAAAAATACAACAAAAAAGGAAATATACCTTTCTTCCTATTACTGTTCCTTTTATTTTTATTTTTTATTTTTGTTCCCTTAAACACAGTATTTAATTATATTATTATTTCTATAAATGCATTATGAATTTATAACTTGGAGTTCTTGTCCACATCTCAACCTAGCCGTTCTAGAGTTGAAGAGTTTGCAAGCAAAAGAGTTCTGTGTGGCCTTTTATTAACAATCTTTGCTGCCCACTTTAACTGCAATATTCCCACAGCCTCTCTCTCTATGCAACAGTATTGCCACTAGTTTCCAGAAATGAAGGGAGAAAACTGTGTAGAGTTAGTGAGACTGGCTCCATACCTAAAGGGAAGTAAGTGTGTGATGCTTGCCGGCAAAGGTTTGCAGAATTAAAGGGGGGTAATTGTGAAGTAGTTGCAGTACATTGCTCTGGAAAGTGCCTAAAGACTCGTGTCGCTGTTCTCTCCTTTCCAGCATCATTGTCCGGAGAATACGTTTATCGGAGCGAAGCAGATAAAACTGTTGGGATATTACTAAGATCGAACGACGGAACTACCTGAAAGAATAAATTCCACAAGCATTCTGGTCTTTAAACTGGCCACCCATGCCGATTGTAGGATTAAAAATCAATGATGTAAACAAAGAAGCGGTTATTCTCAAACATTACTTCGTACCCAGTGACAATCAAATTTACAGCACACTAAAGACCTTGAACAGTTTATTCTGCGAAGCAAAGTCTGGCAGTGAATCTCATTCTAAATGTTACAAACATCAATATTAAAAGGTTCGGATTTTCAAAATGACTTCTCTTCAAGTACTCGTTTTTCTAACAATCTCTGCAACTCATTGTGCTTCTCAGAAGGTATGTTTAAGTCAATGATTCGAGCTATGATGTGTGTGTGTGTGTGTGTGTGTGTGTGTGTGTGTGTGTGTGTGTGTGTGTGTGTGTGTGTGTGTGTGTGTGTGTGAATATTATTGGAAGAGTTGAGTTTATCACTAGTTTATGCATACAATGTAAAATTTTATATATATATGTGTGTGTGTGTGTGTGTGTGTGTGTGTGTGTGTGTGTGTGTGTGTGTGTGTGTGTGTGTGTGTGTGTGTGTGTGTGTGCGTGCGTGTAGGTGTGGTTGTGTTGTGCCATTACTCACAATACTGTTAATGTTGTTAGAGTAGTTGTACTCGTTGATTTTATTCTCGATGATCTCTGTAATTTCCTTATATGTGGCACAATTTCCCGCATTGTGCGTGCTGTAATGTATGTTGTTAAAAGAAAAGATGTATCTTTTGAGCTCCAGTTTTTGATATGCTATGTATTTTGGTTGCTGCCACTGGTCTCCCTGATATTTGATCTGTGATGACTGAACTTCGCTTTCACCACCGATGATGTTTATTACTTTTGTAATCAAAGTGATATCAACAGTTTGGTGAAAATAATAGTATCTATACAATTACTGATGTATATTTCAGAGATAATATATGCACATTTACTGATGTATGTTTTGATACAAATATGCCTCATACGAAGGGATGGAAATATTTATTTTTAATACCAGTTCGGTGAACTCTGCAGAATTCTAACTTTAAGAAAAGTTCACTGCCTCTAATACGTCAGTATCATTGGTCTCATAATTTAATATATATGGCACATTTATTGACACCTGCATGAAATAACATTTTTTTGCTGGAGTATCTAGTCAAGTCTATCGGTCTATCGCAGCAAAGATAGCTGACGTATCTAGTCAAGTCTATCAGTCTGTCGCAGCAAAGATTGCTGACGTATCTACTCAGGTCTAGCATAAAATATATTCATAGATAGGTATGCCGCGCCTAGCATAAAATTGTCGGTAATGTATTTACTCCAGTCTACTGTAGAAAACATGGCGATGTATTGTCTCCTGTCTACCGTAGAAAACATGGTGATGTATTTACTCCTGTCTACTGTAGAAAACATGGCGATGTATTGTCTCCTGTCTACTGTAGAAAACATGGCGATGTATTGTCTCCTGTCTACCGTAGAAAACATGGTGATGTATTTACTCCTGTCTACTGTAGAAAACATGGCGATGTATTGTCTCCTGTCTACCGTAGAAAGCATGGCGATGTATTTACTCCTGTCTACCGTAGAAAACATGGTGTATCTAGGCATGCCTACTGTCGAAAACGTGGTGATGTATTGACAAATTTGACGTAAAAAGAAACCTGTTTGTGTCACTACTCAAATCTAATTAAGATATCAAATGTTGTTTATATGTCCACACATTCTAAAGTAGCAAATAAAAATAGTATATTTACTCATAAATGAACGTAACACTTGTTGGTAGCGTACCTACCTGAGTGTAATGTCAATAATTGTTTGACGTGAACGTGACATAAAAAATATATATGCAACTTAAATGATTCTGGTGACGTAGCCTCTCGTGCACATGTAATTATTTTCGTTGTGCCATTTCTAGTGCTTCCATTTTTATAATTAAACTTATGTCATCTGTCTTTCTTTCTTTCTTTCTTTCTTTTATCTTTCTTTCTTTCTTTCTTTCTTTTATCTTTCTTTCTTTCTTTCTTTCTTTCTTTCTTTCTTTCTTTCTTTCTTTCATTTTGTTTATTTTATTTGTATTAAAGACAAACCTTTCTGGAATTTCTGTTTCAATCTAACATTAATGGGTAGCACTATCGAAAAGTCATGAATATTTTGGTCAATGTTAAACAGACTCGCCAGACTTTGTTCCTTGCACGACTAATATTATATTACATTGCTTTTCTAATTACTAACTCACAAAATCTAAATCAACCCATCATATCTAATTATATTATACTGTTTATAATTACTAATTCACAAAATCAACATCAACCTTACAGAGAACGGACTTCCCCGTTACTACTGAAGATCTTTGTGATTAGGGTAATCGATAGTGGTGTATCGTACTAATTGATTCAACGTGCTGTGTATAATTAAAAGTAAACCAAATGTAAGTGTAGCTTACTGATTGCAGTTGTTAGTTATAAGTGTCCTGTAGAAGTTGTACTTATCAAACAATCTCTTCTTGATAATATGGCTGCTCCTCATAAGGTTATAAAGTATATTATAATGTTGTACTTATCAAACAATCTCTTCTTGATAATAATATGATGCATGACTGCTCCTCATAAGGTTATAAAGTATATTATAAAAGTTGTACTTATCAAACAATCTCTTCATGACAATGCAAAGCTGTTCTTTACAAAGTTGAACAGTGTTTTGTAACGGTTGTATTTATCAAACAATCTCTTGATGATAATAATATGCACAGCTGTTCTTTACAAAGTTGAACAGTGTTTTGTAAAGGTTGTATTTATCAAACAATCTCTTGATGATAATAATATGCAAAGCTGTTCTTTACAAAGTTGAACAGTGTTTTGTAAAGGTTGTATTTATCAAACAATCACTTGATGATAATAATATGCAAAGCGTTCTTTACAAAGTTGAGAAGTATGTTGTAACGGTTGTACTTATCAAACAATATCTTGATGATGATAATACGCAAAGCGTTCTTTACAAAGTTGAACAGTATGTTGTAACGGTTGTACTTATCAAACAATATCTTGATGATAATAATATGCAAAGCGTTCTTGACAAAGTTGAACAGTATGTTGTAGAAGTTGTTCTTTTCAAACAGTCTTCTGATAATAATATGCAAATCTGTTCTTTATAAACTTGCAAAGTAGGTTGTAGGTGATTTGCATGTGTAGACATTTGTGGTAGTTAAAGAGGTCTATTAAATAATTAAGTACACATATAAATATACAAAAAAAGTAATTCCTCATTATTTCATTATGTTTTTCTTGTATGTCGTATGTATGTATGTATGACGTCTGTCTGTATATATGTCCTATGTATGTATGTATGTTGTATGTATGTATGCATGCATTCGTATGTATATTAGGCATAAGAATATAAAAAGAGCAATTAGTACACTCTTTATTAACGGTAGTGATCGTTTTTGGTGAGTTTAATTTAAAGTATCTTGAACAAAATAAAAGCAATGTGTCTTCATAAAAAGCATAAAATAAAATATTAGTTATGGGTGTGTCTGGCATGTCTGGCACACGCGGCAGCCTGGGTCACTGATGAATAAAAGTTGTTATGTTTATATTACCTTTGCCATAGTAGTGTCGAGGCAACTCCAGCAAGACGGTTGCATGTTTACATTACCTTTTGTTTGGTGGTATACCCAGGGGCCGTCTGGCAATGGTTTATATTTTTTTCTTCCTTTCTGCGCCCAGTCATAATGTCACTTTGCTTTTTCTTGTGTGAAGTAGACATATTGGACTTCATTGGAATGCGTCTGTATCCAAGTGTTTTCACTTGCTCGATAAATAGTTGTTTGTGTGTGTGCGTGTGTGTGTGTTTGTGTGTGTGTGTGTTTGTGTGTGTGCGTTTATGTAGTGTATATGTCGCACAATAGTGAGTAAAACGAACACATATAAGCATGCCAAACCACATAGGCACACAAGTTTATATCAAGAGTCTTTCAAGTAGGCAAAAATACAAGTTCATACTAGCATACATCAAAGTACACACGCACCAACAGAGAAATCGTGAGACACAGAGAGGAGTACACGCCTAGATTAATAAAGCAGCTTACGCAATAAATTTACAGTCATTTCTGATCTGAGACCACAACATCAGTCATCGTTTTGTATATACTGACATATCAATGGTGTTATACCAGAAAGTCAGTTCAGTCATCGTTTTGTATATACTGACACATCAATGATGTTATACCAGAAAGTCAGTTCAGTCATCATTTGTATATACTGACACATCAATGGTGTTATACCAGAAAGTCAGTTCAGTCATCATTTGTATATACTGACATATCAATGGTATTATACCAGAAAGTAAATTATGTGGCTCTCTCATTATTCTAAACCATGAAATGCTAAGGCAATATAAGTGAAAAAAAACTGGAAAAATATTATCGCATCACGCACTTTCAATAGCATGTTCAGCCATTTTACATATCTGAGCAGGATGATTTATATTTTTATATTACTCATGTTTCTGTAGTGTGTTAAAGATGTTACAATGTGTAATTCTATTTTCAGTAGCACTTTAACCTGTATAATAAAGACATTGCAGTATTTCTTTATATTGCTGACGCACTTCATAATGTTGGAATAGTGTTAAAGATATGCTATATTTACTTGTATTAATTTAGCACTTCATATTGATGGAATAGTTAAAGCTATGCTATATGTACTACTTACCTTGCTGAAACACGTCACGTGACACCACTCAGCACCCTTCACTCGTTATGATTATTATTTATTAATTAACATCTCATAACTAATTACAAATGATTGTGAATCTCAATGTATAGTTATTAATAATTCTCTCGCAAGATGAACATATCTCTCACTTGGCGGATTATAAGGTTGTCCTAATCCTCTGGTCTTTATAAAATAATAAGATAGACATTTTACTGTCACGTAATGTTTCTGCATGTGAAAATAATTACTAAAGGAAAAATCAAAATCCGTCTTTTGTTTGCACTTAACGTGTTCCCATCCACTTGCTATTACATAAGGGTTTATTATTTGTGCAAGAAGGTTAATAAATTTATTATATCAGCAATCAAATATACATATGAATATAAACAATAGGACATTGACATTTACATCATTTCACAACAGTGTCTGATTAAACGCTTGACACTTATTTAGTTTATCCTAACGTAGACATCAGCAAGTCAAAATTCACACACACACACACACACACACACACACACACACACACACACACACACACACACACACACACATACACACACACACACATACACACACACACACACACACACACACACACACACACACACACACATATACATATATATATATATAATCAAGTTCATTGATATAGTTTCTTCATATTTATGAGAGTGAGGTTTTAGAGAGATAATTAAATGTTTAAATGTACTTAACCTCTTCAATGATGGCAGTTGTCGCTAGCACGTGTTTCACAATCACGCTGTCAGCAATATGTCACTGTATTTCTAATTAGATGACAGTCCAGTGTACTCCTTTCACGCACATTATACAACTGTTCCAGATTCTCCGATGCGCCCACAAACCACACCGTAGAGAATCAATAGAACTTTGCATGCACTATCAAGCATATCACAAGGAGTGTTCCACAACTTTGCATGCACTATCAAGCATATCACAAGGAGTGTTCCACAACTTTCACGTGCTCTACTCAAGCACATCACAAGGAGTGTTCCACAACTTTCACGTGCTCTACTAAAGCACATCATGAAGAATGTTCAAAATAAATCTTCACGAACTCTGGAGACCAGACTGAAACTTCAATTTCCATTGTATTGACTCTCAAAAGGAATTCACAGGAATCAACTTAAAGCAACACGTTTCCTGATAACTTCCATTTCCATTGTATTGACTCTCAAAAGGAATTCACAGGAATCAACTTAAAGCAACACGTTTACTGATAACTTCCATTTCCATTGTATTGACTCTCAAAAGGAATTCACAGGAATCAACTTAAAGCAACACGTTTACTGATAACTTCGATGACAATGTTGGATACACACACCAACGTGATCCTGTAGGGTGCAGTAGTCACTGCACTTTGAAGCAGATACAAGGTTACAAAAACTCAACGAAACAAGAGGCACGCTCCTTTCTGCAAAAGTCAAATTAAGGGTGGCACTAAGCTTCAGGCATATTTCATCTTAAACTCCTGTCTCTCTTACGCACATTCTCAACTTGCAAATCCTGTAACAATATTCATTAACCCAATACACATTCAGCAGAAGAAATATATAGCATCGATCAAAATTCACAAATGTACAATATAATCAAATTAATGAACATAGAAATAATGGTTCAAATACATAAAAGATTCTCCAATTCAAATCATAGTTTGAAATATTTCTAAGCCCATTCTTTCTTTATCAGTCAGTTAACTTACCATAAGCTAACGATCGCCTTAATGACCGGATTTTATTTACGTCAAAATCAAAGTGATTATAAGATATTACTTTCTTCATCAAAGTAACTTTTAGTCTATCCCCATTGGATGAAATTGTTATGAACAAGTGTGAGACTATTAGTCAGAAAAACTACGCATCCGCAATGAACATTTTTGTTACCTGAGTTGTTATATTAATTCTGGTACTTACAAAAATATCGTCACGCGCAATACTTGAAGGTCATGTCACTTTGCTATTTGACAAATTGTATAACAATTAATTTTAGAAATAGGTACAGGCAAATTTATTCCACCACACTTAATAATTCAGAGCAGTGTTAGAGATATGCTATATTTACACATATTACTGAAGCACTTCAAAGTGATGGAACAGTGTTGAAGATGTGCCATCTTACTAATATTTACGCAATACGTTCATGCTGCTAAAGTAGTATTAAAGTGGTTATAGTTTTTATATACACTTTTAATGGTATTGTGGTATGTTTAAAACTGAGAAGTGGTATTGGTGTCATGTTTAAAACTATTACAGTCTTTACATAAATTGTTAAGTGGTATTGTTTAAAACTGTTAAGTGTATTTGTGTCACATTTTAAAACTATTACAGTGTTTACATAAATTGTTAAGTGGTATTGTTTAAAACTGTTAAGGGTATTTGTGTCACATTTTAAAACTATTACAGTGTTTACATAAACTGTTAAGTGGTATTGTTTAAAACTGTTAAGTGTATTTGTGTCACATTTTAAAACTATTACAGTGTTTACATAAACTGTTAAGTGGTATTGTTTAAAACTGTTACAATGTTTACATATATTGTTGTAGTATTCAATTATGTTGGTGGGTCGAGTTTAAAGGGGAGAAAATTGGTTAATGCTGCAACGCGGATAGTTTTCTTTATGTGAATTCAAGAATTCCATGACAGTTCCTGTCGTAAACTTTTAACTTATGTCCCATATTACTGTCCCAAAATTTTAACTTATATCCCATATTACTGTCCGAAAATTTTAACTTCTGTCCCATATTACCTGTCCTAAAATCTTACCTTCTACCTCGTTGTCTATCACAAAATCTTACCTTTCATTTCTTATTACCAGTCAAAGGTCAAGGGAAAATATAAGACGAATTCTCAGGTATGCTACCTATTGAAAAAATGTCATATTTGTGCGTATTTAACCTTGGATTCTTATTTGTAAGAATGTATATGTAAACGTACATTTATGTATTCACTCTCGTGTTGTACTTGTTTGTTTTAGTATTAATTTATCAGAGTTTGTACAGTAAAATATGAACAGCGAGCATTTAAGTTAGGTAAATGAGAACGGTGGATATTTAACTTAGATAAACTGTGAACAGTGAGCATTTAACTTAGGTAAAAGTACATAATTACATTTAAAAATTCATAACTATTATATATGAGTAGGCATTAGTCTATATATATACTTGTAGATATATATATATATACTTGTAGATATTTGTTTCTAATGACGTAAGGAATTGGACGTGTAAAAGAGTACGTGTAAAGTTGTCTACATATATATATATACTTGTAGATATTTGTTTCTAATGACGTAAGGAATTGGACGTGAGTAGGCATTAGTCTATATATATACTTGTAGATATATATATATATACTTGTAGATATTTGTTTCTAATGACGTAAGGAATTGGACGTGAAAAAGAGTACGTGTAAAGTTGTCGAGTTAACGTCTACTTTTCTCTTTCGCTCGACGTCAACGTTCACTCTAAGATTGTATCCGACAACCCCCTGTAGAGAACTAGATGTAACACATCAGGTGTTCGAAAATGAAAAACTTATTTGCGTCTTAGCGGATTGTGTCCTTGAAAAAAAAAGTTATGTTTCTGCGAAGTCACATTAGTCGCGGTATGTTGTGCAGTTTTTTAGTTATTTATTTTTAAAATAAACGCAAAGGGGTTCTTTGTAATTAACTTGTCGAATCAACTTCTTGAGTTTTAGAATGTTGTCTGATTCTTTCCACAATAAATTTGAGACAGTAACGCAAGCGTAGTGCGACATACACACAGCACCTGTTTGTGCAGAGAGAAATGTATGGCAGAAATGATAAATGAAATATGGATAATTCGAAAGATGGTGAATGGATAGATTAAGGCAGAGTATATAAGTCAGACATGCACATGCATAGATAGATAGATCGAGAGAGAGACAGACAGACAGACAGACGGACGGACGGATGGATGGATAGATTTGGATGTTTATTAACAATTATCCATCCATCCCAATTATTCCTTCATTAGCTTAGATAGACTGACGAAAATACAAAAACTGATTATATTTATTTAAATATGTATATTTATTTAAAACTGATTATATTTATTTTAATATATTTATTATTTATTTAAAACTGATTACATTTATTTAAATATCTTTGAAAGCTATTATGTTGAATGTTGGTGAGAATATTATCTCTGTAGATTAATTATGGTAGGCACTATTATGTATCGTGTTCGCTATTTATATTCATCAAATGTATGTCCTTATTTTTGCATATATAGCATTTTCTACATTAATATATTCTTTCTCTTTTGTCTTGGGTTTATCAGCATTAGCCACCCCATGATGATAAGATGATTTTCTACATTATCTTTTGTCCTGCAGCACGTGCAGACTTGCTGTGTTGTACAGACTTTTGTTACATCTCTGTGTCCCTGCTATTCGCTCTGCAATGATCTTTTACGTAAACACATTACTTCCGGTTCGCTCAATAGACGTCTTTTCTACGGGACCGGTACTCTGTCAGAAATGGCAGTAAAACCACACGTGCACAACCTCCACACGCACTATCGAGACATCCGCAATAAATACATTAGAGAAGTTACAACAACTTTGAGTAAACATACCCTAAGGCAGAGGGACAAGGGAGTGTGTTGGTTCACAGACCTTCTCTTAACGAAATGTTTAGCAGCCTTAGATACAATGAGTTAGTTGAAATTACTGGGGGGGGGGGGTTGTAATTGATTGTTATAGTTTGTATTATATTAAATGATGATTTTTTTTATCTTTTTTTTTTGTAAATGATTGTTATAGTTTGTATTATATTAAATGATGATTTTCTTTATCTGTTTAAAGCACTTGATCGCTTTCATTTCCCTAACGATATGCCGAAATATTAATTCTTGTCCGGTTTCGGACACATGACATATGGACGCATTGATTGTCTAGTCTTATTAAGTCGGTGTCCGACACATTACAACTGCACTATTTTATTGTCTAGTCTTCCTGATTTAGATAGATAGATAGATAGATACATAGATAGATAGATAGATAGATAGATAGATAGATAGATAGATAGATAGATAGATAGATAGATAGATAGATAGATAGATAGATAGATAGATAGATAGATAGATAGATAGATAGATAGATAGATAGATAGAATCTAAATGTTAATTTATGTCATCTTGACATTTACCATTTTGAAATTATTAATTTATATCACTGAACACGTGACGGTATGGTTTATTGGATCCTGTTCTTGTCTAAACTACCCTGTATGGTATGTTCGTTTTATACTGTTCAGTGCTGTGTGTTGTGTTGTGTTTTGTGTTGCTTATAGCTGTGTAGTACTGAGTTGGACTGTGCTGGGGTTTGTGTCAATCAGGACCGGGTAGTACTGTGTTGGACTGTTCTGGGGTTTGTGTCAATCAGGGCCGGGTAGTACTGTAGTGGGCTGTGCTGAGTTTTGTGTTACTCATGGTTGTGTAGTACTGAATTGAACTGTGTTGGGTTTTGTGTAAATCAGGGCTGTGTAGTACTGAGTTGGACTTTGTTGGGGGTTTTTTGTCGCTCAGGACTGCGTAGTGCTGAGTTGAGCTGTACTGGGTTTTGTGTCATTCGTGGCTGTGTAGTACTGAGTTAGATTATGCTGAGTTGTGCTATGCTGATTTGTGTTGAGTGTTGCATAGCGTTGTTTTGTGCTGAGGTCAGTTTGTTTTGTGTTATGTTGTGTTGTACTGTGTTGTATTATGCTGAGTTTGTTGTGTTGTATTAACTATTATATTGTGATGTGTAGTTCTGCTATGATGAGTTGTGTTGTACTGAATTGTGTAATGTTGTGCTTTTGTGTGGTCAGTTATGAGGTACTGTGTTGTGTTTCTGTATATTGTGCTGTAGTCAGCTAAGAGGTATTGTGTTATGTCTTTCTGTGCTGTGTTGAATTCAGTTATGAGGTACTGTGTTGTGTTTTTCTGTGCTGTGTTGTAGTCAGTTATGAGGTTCTGTGTTGTGTTTTCTGTGCTGTGTTGTAGTCAGTTATGAGGTTCTGTGTTGTGTTTTTCATGTTGTGTAGAGATTTGTTGTGCCGAGTTGTGCTGTGTTGTGCTGAGTTTGGTTTGCTGTGTTGATTTGATCTTGTTACATTGTTTGTAATGCGCGGCATCCACTACATAATTTTAAATAATTACGTGTGAGTTTTATGTGTTGAAATTCGATGTCTTGAATAATTACGTGTGAGTTTTATGTGTTGAAATTCGATGTCTTGAATAATTACGTGTGAGTTTTATGTGTTGAAATTCGATGTCTTTACATCAATCTAACATACCATCGTTTTATATCAATAATTGCATTAATATTTTACATCATTTTAACATACGCTGTTACGTCATTAAACGAAATCACTGTTTTTACATCATTCTAACACACCTCCATTTTACATCACTAAACAACGTCACTCTTTTTATATTCATTTTAAAACACATTGTTTCACATCGCCACATTACATCACTGTTTCAACATTATTGTGATGCATCCGAGCTTTACATCACTATATTCTATTATATTACAACACTGTGTTTTATTATATTATACCACTGTATTTTATTATATTACATCACTGTATTCTAATACATCACAACACTGTAATCTATTATATTAGACCACTGTGTTTTATTATATTACAACACTCCATTCTTTTATATTACAACACTCCATTCTTTTATATTACAACACTGCATTCTATTATATTGCAACAATGTTTTATATCCGTAGTGTAAACCATCCCTTGATGGGTATGTTCAATACAGATTGTTGAAAGGAATACAGATATTTTGTACACGAGAAACAAAATTAAAATTATAACATTTTAACGCTCTAGTTCTCTTTCCGATATTGAACGTATTCGGTAATACAACTAGAAAGTTATGTTTTATCAGAACATTAAAAAACTACAAAAGACCTTAAATTAAGTACATTTTTATTAGATTTGATATATCTCTGGAAATGGTACAATTTGTTTATAATAAATTGGAAAGATGACAAATGGTCTAATATTTAAGGAATAATATTTTAATAGATATGTACGGGAGGGGGAGGGGAGCTAGAAATAATTATAACTTGAATGAGAAAATTAAAAAGTTGTAAATTTACCATTTATCATATAAAGCAAGGAAGCGATAACTTATTTAACGTGTTTCGCAATAAAATTGTTTAAGTCTATAATCTTTTCTGATAGCTTTCATCTCAATCCTTTCAGCTGTGTTAACACTTTTCGAAAATGGTTTCGTTAGTTTAGAAATAATATACTGGGTGTGTACGTGTAACGCCTACCAAAGCAGGCCGTGACAAGGGAGGGAACTAAGACTGAACAGACAATCGATGATGGCGGTGGAAAGAAAGGACAAATGTTAAGTGCCTCACACTCACAAGACACCTGGAAGACATTTAATAACAGTGCAGGACGCCCACAAAACCCGAAATGTCAGTGCATCACGTTCTGCTGCTAACGCCTGTTGTTGTGAAACGTCAGTGCCCTAAGGGAAAGCTACGCCCCATCGTGATTGAGGATAAATTGGGTGTTCACACTTTTGAGGCCTACTTAAGAAGTCAAGGAACCCCTAACCCTCCCTCTATATTCACCACCCCAACTCATTTACCGCCCCTACTTACGTGTTATTCTTTGTTTCTCAATAACCAGCTTTTATACAAAATCTGTAGTGTTCTTATTAAAAAAAATAATGCAACTATTCTATCACATTTATATACATCAAATCTATTGTCTCAGTTTTCAGAATGTTTTCCGCAAACGTTCTGTCTCACTTTTCAGAGTATTTACCACAACTCCACAAATGTAGAGAATGTATGTATTGTCTTCTACTCCTACAACTTCACAATGTAGAGAATGTATGTATTGTCTTCTACTTCTACAACTCCACAATGTAGAGAATGTATGTATTGTCTTCTACTTCTACAACTCCACAATGTAGAGAATGTATGTATTGTCTTCTACTTCTACAACTCCACAATGTAGAGAATGTATGTATTGTCTTCTACTTCTACAACTCCACAATGTAGAGAATGTATGTATTGTCTTCTACTTCTACAACTCCACAATGTAGAGAATGTATGTATTGTCCAGGCTCGTTGGCTCGTTGCCAACGTGATGTAATCCGCAAAGCAATGATAACAATAAAAGTACAATTCGGTATGTATATGTATGAATGATTGGATTGAAACTTGTTTCATAAACATACGTCATTCAAAAGAAACCTCTTCTTCTTTAAAGACCATGTGAAGAGGAATTTAGTCAACCATGCAAATGAACTGAAATATTTTAATAAAGTATATAAAATATATATAAAATAAAAGTATATAAAATTTCAACTTCGCAGTTTCAAGGGTATTGCAATATATGCGAAGAAAACAAAGTGTTTCTGCGAGATTTTCCGTATTACCAATGTTCCAGTTTCATGACGACACAGAGGACTAAACAGGCACTCTTTTACAAAGACTAAACAGGCACTCTTTTACAAGGACTAAACAGGCACTCTTTTACAGAGGACTAAACATGCACTCTTTTACAAGGCTAAACAGGCACTCTTTTATAAACAGACACTCTTTTACAGAGGACTAAACATGCACTCTTTTATAGAGGACTAAACAGGCACTCTTTTATAGAGGACTAAGCAGGCACTCTTTTACAGAGGACTAAACAGGCACTCTTTTACAGAGGACTAAACAGGCACTCTTTTATAAACAGGCATTCTTTTATAGAGGACTAAATAGGCACTCTTTTATAGAGGACTAAACAGGCACTCTTTTATAGAGGACTAAACAGGCACTCTTTTACAGAGGACTAAACAGGCACTCTTTTACAGAGGACTAAACAGGCACTCTTTTACAGAGGACTAAACAGGCACTCTTTTACAGAGGACTAAACAGGCACTCTTTTACAGTGAATATTTGACAAAAGGAAACCGAGCTCTGCACGAAAGTCATGATCTATTTCAAGCTTTAACTGCACACGAAAGTCATGATCTATTTCAAGCTTTAACTGCACACGAAAGTCATGATCTATTTCAAGCTTTAACTGCACACGAAAGTCATGATCTATTTCAAGCTTTAACTGCACACGGAAGTCATGAGCTATTTCAAGCTTTAACTGCACACGGAAGTCATGATCTATTTCAAGCTTTAACTGCACACGGAAGTCATGAGCTATTTCAAGCTTTAACTGCACACGGAAGTCATGAGCTATTTCAAGCTTTAACTGCACACGGAAGTCATGATCTATTTCAAGCTTTAACTGCACACGGAAGTCATGAGCTTTTTCAAGCTTTAACTGCACACGGAAGAAAGAAACATCCTTGACTGGACTATTGCCAGGAGCATTTTAGCCACTTTGTGTCGTCAGTTTGGTCAGAGGACTTTATGCTGCACCAGGACATGTGTCGAAATCATTTCTGTTAGTGGACTTTAGACCGCTTTAGGTCAATACAGTCAATGGCACATGTAATGTTTCAATGAAGAAGACCCGATTAAATTTTTGCTTTTTATATTTTATACTTCTGGGTGATTTAAATGTTTACAATAAAAGGAACATGTTGTTAATGGATTACAAAAATTGGAGGGGTTTTTTTTGTGGCTAAGTTCTGTGTGTGTGTGTGTGTGTGTGTGTATGCATCTCTCTCTCTCTCTCTCTCTCTCTCTCTCTCTCTCTCTCTCTCTCTCTCTCTCTCTCTCTCTCTCTCTCTCTCTCTCTCTCTCTCTCTCACGATATATAGATAAATCTTATCGTACATTTCGCTTACTGTCTTGTAAAGATTATGAGAACAAGTTTTTTTCTTATCAAGGGCAGGTAATGCTTTTAT
The DNA here is from genome assembly GCA_028829895.1 of Sinotaia quadrata. Classification (NCBI taxonomy): domain Eukaryota; kingdom Metazoa; phylum Mollusca; class Gastropoda; order Architaenioglossa; family Viviparidae; genus Sinotaia; species Sinotaia quadrata. Next base: position 3,649,140 of record CM054178.1, read on the forward strand.
TATCAAGAGGAGGTAAAATTCTACTTAATGGTTGCAGACCTATATTTCACATCAGCAGGTATACGCGGGGCCAGACACGACTCTGGCGTCAAGAGAAGATGTAAATTCCAGAGAAAAAATTTTAATGTGAAGAAAATAATTAACTCAAGAGCACACTACTCACACAATCCTTTCTCTGTTAAGATGGCATGAATATCACGCAGGGCGTTTCACACATCACTCAGATATATAGATGCATGGCATAATTACTTGGGTGCAAACATAAATTTTTTACGGGGTACTAGATCGTTTAACTGGAAATGAAGTAGCAAAAGTATGGGAAGAAATGTTAATCGTTTGGGATGTGGAGCACTTAGTTATTTTTATTTTGTAAAAGGGAGACAAGCATGCGTATTTAGAAGAGTAAGATTACGTATATAAGTGAAGGGAGACAAGCGTGCATTTGGTATTTAATTAAAAAATGGGGTGGGGTGCAAAACAATATAGGCCTACCACTTTAAAGCAGACATACATGTAATAATATATGCTTAGAGATATGTAAGGGTGGTGCTGCTCTTAAAGGGTGAAGCATTCAAACGATACTTATTCAAAGCATCTGTAGAGTGCCAAGACGTGACAAGACGTGCCAAGACGTGACTAGAGGTGTTCGTACCGTCAGTGCAATCACATTGGCACCGTTTTCAACACGTGCGCACAACGTAATTTTATAACAATTTCTACAGATCTGATTTATTGAGAGATAAGCATGATGAAACACTCCTACATAAGAATCCAAAATGGCGTGGTTGAATTCATTTTGATATCTGAAGATATTATTTTTGTTTGATGTTTGCTTTAATTTATTTTCTTCGCTCTTTCCTTTCCCTTTCCTTCTTTCTTTCTTTCCTTCTTTCTTTCTTTCCTTTTTCTTTCTTTCTTTCTTTCTTTCTTTCTGTAAGTTTTTTTAGGTCTATTGTTTATCATTCTTCCTTTCTTTCTTTCTTTCTTTCTTTCTTTCTTTCTTTTTTCTTTCTTTTCTTTTTTTCTTTCTTCCTTCCTTTCTTTTACAGGTCTCTTGTTTATCAGAATGTGTGAATTTCGTGAAGTAAAATGGCGGCACGACTGGTTTATTTAGGTGAACCGTTTGAGGTTTGTGAGGTTGAATGAGTAGTAAAATGTATAAAGTTTAAAAGCAGTTGTAATAGTCAGTCTTTTAAAATTCCAATTCCAATTCCAAATTTGAAAATTATACAGCTAAAACGCCAGTTCGATATTTCATTGAAAAATAATCAATGGGGCTCAAATTAGATTAAGTTGCCGGGGCACAAGAGATTGACTCGAATGCAGTTTTATATTTGTATGTACAATTCAGTCTCATTAGCAATACAATATAATTTGCCTGATTACTAAACATTATAATCTGATTAATCTGAACGTATTTAGCTTGATAACCAAAAAATGATAGTCTGCTTACAAAGAATACATTATATTTTGCTAATACCTAATCTCGACAGAATCTAGGACTGTTTATCTTTGTCTGCAGTAAGAACTGTGCTCTGTATGGAGGTACGTTTTGCTGGGCACACAGACACGTTTTGCTGGGCACACAGACACGTTTTGCTGGGCACACAGACACGAGATATTTCTTACGACGAGCAAACTTTCTACTTTCAGATTTGATGGAATCAGTTTTCTGGAAAAAAGGCGCCCAGTCTGAAAGCATCAGTCCGAATTAGCAGCTTTCTCTTGATACATCTGATCTGTGCCATCTTGTTTACAGCTGTTAGCTTCAAACCAGTAGACACGTGTCTTGCAGAATGCAGGCCGAAATTAGCACCGAGCTAGTCCCTCCCCAACTCCAATCTCTTCTTCAATCCAGACCACACAAATCTATTTCAAGGACGATGAACAGACACAACAAATCCAGACAACAAGCAGAAAGGAACACACAAAAAATGCTAGACATTGCACACAGCAGTTCTTAACACAAACGTTACAAAGTAATTCTAAACATTGAACACAACAGTCACAAAACTCAATTGAATTTATCACACACAACAGCTTTCGCCACAAACGTCACAAAACAATTCTAAACATCTCACACAACTGCTCTCAACACAAACGTCATAACAATTCTAAACATCTCACACAACTGCTCTCAACACAACATCATAACAATTCTAAACTTCGTACAACAGTTCTCAACACAAACGTCATAAAGCATTCGTTGTCTCAGTATTCTGTATAGCTAGTCTGATAGTGAGTGAGTACTAAAACCTAAGTGGATAGTGAGTGAGAACTAAAAGCGAAGTGGATAGTGAGTGAGAACTAAAAGCTACGTGGATACTGAGGACTAAATGCTAAGTGGATGGTGAGTGAGAGAGAGAGAGAGAGAGAGAGAGAGATAGGGAGAGAGATAGATAGATAGATAGACAGATAGATAGATAGAACATCAGAGTGACAATGAAGAAGAGAGAAAGTAATTAAATTCTAAAAAAAAAACAGTGACAATTTTATCGATAAAGTATAAATATTCATAAACGCTAATTATATTTTCTATTATATGAAGGCTTTTACTTTGCTTGCTAAAAAAAAACTAAGAACCAAATGTTAATATTATTTTAATATCTGGCGATATACACTGGAATTTCTTCAAATGACGTCATACACACTCTAGATTTATCGGTTGCGTATTTATGGATCAGCCATTAGAGATTGCAGTGCCATTCGAAGCACTGTTTTCAGGCATTTCTACGACTGGGCTTCTAACGCTCAAGACTGAAAGATGCAATAAAGTTATAAATGGGGTTGTGTGCTCACTTGTAGACGTTTGAGTGAAAGAAGGAAAGAGGAAGGAAGCATTCATTTGAACTTCAATCCCTTTCTGGTCGGCATTCTGTTTCATCGTTCACAATGTTCTACGTTCATTTTGTTCTGTACACGGACTATAAGAGACAACACGGACTATAAGAGACAACACGGACTATAAGAGACAACACGGACTATAAGAGACAACATGGACTGTTCTGGGTAATACGAATTCTAAAAGATAGCGCGGAGTGCGGGAGATAGTTACAAACTGTAAAAGTAAGCACTGACTGTAGGACATAGAACGAATTGTAAAAGACTGAGTGTAGGAGATAGTTACAAACTGTAAATGAAAGCACTGACTGTAGGACATAGAACGAATTGTAAAAGACTGAGTGTAGGAGATAGTTACAAACTGTAAATGAAAGCACTGACTGTAGGACATAGAACGAATTGTAAAAGACTGAGTGTAGGAGATAGTTACAAACTGTAAAAGTAAGCACTGACTGTAGGAGATAGAACGAAGTGATAAGACAACATGGGTTTTAAGAGATAATAATTTAATATCAACGTAAAACATTATATACACTATAATAGACAACATGTATTTTAAGAGATAATAATTTAATATCAACGTAAAACATTGCATACACTTTAATAGACAACATGGGTTTTAAGAGATAATAATTTAATATCAACGTAAAACATTATATACACTATAATAGACAACATGGGTTTTAAGAGATAATAATTTAATATGAACGTAAAACATAATACACACTATAATAGACAGCGTGGGTTTTAAGAGATAATAATTTAATATCAACGTAAAACATAATACACACTATAATAGAAAACATGGGTTTTAAGAGATAATAATTTAATATCAACGTAAAACATGATACACACTGTAATAGACAACATGAACTGTAAGAGACGAGATGACTTTAGTAGGCAACAGAGACTGTAGGAGAAATACTTCACTATAAGCGATAGTAAGGACTGTAGGAGACTTAATTCACTGATATATCGTGGACTGTAGGAGACTTAATTCACTGATATATCGTGGACTGTAGGAGACTTAATTCACTGATATATCGTGGACTGTAGGAGACCAACTGACTGCACAAGACATAAAACTGCAAGAGACAAGATGGATGTTTTAAGACGATAAGAACTGTACTAGATGCATAATTATGACTGTAAGAGATAGCCTGGATTGTGGGAGTTACAGTTCACTTTTAATGATAACATGGACTATAGGAGTTACAGTTCACTTTTAATGATAACATGGACTGTAGGAGTTACAGTTCACTTTTAATGATAACATGGACTGTAGGAGTTACAGTTCACTTTTAATGATAACATGGACTGTAGGAGTTACAGTTCACTTTTAATTATAACATGGACTATAGGAGACAACACGGATTGAAGGAAACACAACTCTATGTAATAGACAACTTGGATTGTAGGAGATAACAATGTCTGTGGGAGACTCAATTCATTGTAAAAGATAACATGAACTGTAGGAGACAACAAGGATTGTAGGAGACTCAACTCGCTATAAGAGATAACTCTAAGGGATAGTATGTAGAATACACAATTCATGTAAGAGATAACTTAAACTCTAGGCTGTAGAATACACAATTCATGTAAGAGATAACTTAAACTCTAGGCTGTAGAATACACAATTCATGTAAGAGATAACTTAAACTCTAGGCTGTAGAATACACAATTCATGTAAGAGATAACTTAAACTCTAGGCTGTAGAATACACAATTCATGTAAGAGATAACTTAAACTCTAGGCTGTAGAATACACAATTCATGTAAGAGATAACTTAAACTCTAGGCTGTAGAATACACAATTCATGTAAGAGATAACTTAAACTCTAGGCTGTAGAATACACAATTCATGTAAGAGATAACTTAAACTCTAGGCTGTAGAATACACAATCACTGTAAGAGATAACTTAAACTCTAGACTGTATTTAGTACACAATTCACTGTAAGAGACGACACAGACTATCGGAGATAGTACTCTGAAAGAGATAGAATGATCTGAAAGTCACAACACAGATTTTTAGCAAAAATACGGAATGAAAAGAGATCACTCTAAAAGCATAAGACTGCGAACTTCAAGGGATAGCTGGTTGGGAGTTTGTCAGTGATAGATCTAAGCGTTACGAGATAGCTGTTTTTGGGAGTTTGTCAGTGATAGATCTAAGTGTTAGTAAATGGCTGCCGGGGTAAAAAGAAAAAGTTGTTTTTTTAATAGCTCGTCTGCCATTACTCTACTTTTTCCTGACAGGTGGAGCAGCCTGAGTCTTTATCTAAATCACTTTTCCACACATTGACATGCACGTGTTGCTGTAGCTCAGTGTTTAGCATGGATCTGAATCCTCCTCCATTTGCTTTCACATGCAGTGTAGACAGTGCAGACATAAAATGTGTCAGAACTTAAAACTTTAGACTTGTATTAAAGATCAGGTAAAAACGTATTCCTGATGCTAGCAGACTTAATATGTGTCAGAACTTGAAATTTTACACTTGTAGTAACATCGGGTAGAAACTTATTCCAGATCCTAGCAGAATAAAAAGAAAGAGCTAATTCTACTATCGTGTTCTGTTCTTCGTGTACTATTCTTTAGACCCTAGATTTGTGTGGCTCACTGTGCTTTGTGTGTTAATCACACACTAAATGACAAATCCCCATTAATGCTTCGGATCAATTTCGTCATGACATTTTACAAATACTCATTTGACATTTCGGCAATATTGCCATCTGTCAGTTAATAACTACTCCCATCTGATATTAAATAACTACTGCCATCTGACACTAAATAAATAGTGCTTTCTGACATTAAATAATTACTGCTATCAGACTTTAAATAACTACTGCCATCTGACATTAAATACCTAGTGCTATATGACAACAATACTAACAACTAAAATTAAATAACCACTGTTATCTGACACTTAATAACTACTACCATCTGACATTTATAATAATTGGCATATGACATTTTATACTTCAAATCATAATGTGTCATGCTTATATGCATCGTCCCCTTTACCCGCGTCATCATGCTGTGTCATTGCATCAATATTTTATTGACATTCTTTATTTTGCTTACATTCACCATATCTTTATACTTGTTATTCTCTAGAAAATTATAAAGGGCAACACCCATTTGCACTCATTCAAACACATATACAAACACATGCGGGATACCCACATACACAATCACATGTACATATATACAAATACACACAAACAACGCGCACACATACAAAAACAAATGCACACACATACACAAACATCATACACTTACACAAACATGCACACATACATGTGCACTCACATACACAAACAGGAACACACATTAACGCATTTACATACATGCACAAACACACACGCACGCACGTACGCACACACACACACACACACACACACACATACACAGAAATGTCAGTGCACAAGACGTATTGCAATTAGTTCGGCCTGAAACGCCCCCGTGGTGTCCAGACATGTCCTGTTTCAATATGGAAAGTGTCCTCATAACTGTTTTAGAAAACCACTTGCTGTGAAAAGCTAATGCTGTCATAAACTCTTAATTTTTCTCTTGAAATATACAAATATAATGTGGCGAACGTAAGCCATGTTTGTCTTACAAGTTAATTGATAAGTATTGATACTTACAAGTAATAATGATACTTAGTGATAAGTGTTGATACTTACAAGTAATAATGATACTTAGTGATAAGTATTGATACTTACAAGTAATAATGATACTTAGTGATAAGTATTGATACCGTCAGACGTTTGATGGGAAAGTGTTCAAGAGAAATGCGGAATTTCTTTTCTTTTTTTTAACATGTTCAATCAGATTTCAGAAGCAAACTTAAAATCACTTTTGATAATGTGGAACATCTCTTCCTGTCTGTGCCTCGATAGCAGCCCAAATCAACGTTTGAACATAACCCTAACAACGACAATTTTCTTAGACTGATTGATTTTAGTCGTCTTTGTTTTCTGTTTCTAAAAGTGATTTTAGTCGACATTGTTTTTTGTTTCTAAAAGTGATTTTAGTCGACATTGTTTTTTGTTTCTAAAAGTGATTTTAGTCGACATTGTTTTCTGTTTCTAAAAGTGATTTTAGTCGACATTGTTTTCTGTTTCTAAAAGTGATTTTAGTCGACATTGTTTTCTGTTTCTAAAATTGATTTTAGTCGACATTGTTTTATGTTTCTAAAAATTATTTTAGTCGACATTGTTTTATGTTTCTAAAAGTGATTTTAGTCGGCATTGTTTTATATTTCTAAAAATTATTTTAGTCGACATTGTTTTATGTTTCTAAAAGTGATTTTAGTCGTCTTTGTTTTCTGTTTCTAAAAGTGATTTTGGTGATTTCTTGTTTTTGACAGGATTTTCCAAGAATCACTTCCTTGACTGCGTGCACTGACATTAAGCACCGTTTTGCCACCACTCGGATTAGCAGTCACGTGGTCAATCCCACCAACCAATCACGCCAGGCTGTATTTGACGTCACGTTACCAAATGACGCCTTCATATCAAACTTTACATTGTAATTATGTAATTGTTAGTTCTCTAATTTCCTCTTCATCTTTCTTGCTCTCTGCCTTATTCTCGATCTCTCTCTCACACACACACACTTATAAACACACACACACACGTTTCCTCTCCGGGCTTACCCACACACTAACATTGATGCACATATATTTCTCTTTATCAAAACACGGTTTTTCTCTTTTCTCAAACACATACATCACACAAACATATTACTCTAAATATAATACAGTAAACTTGTCCTTACATATCAAACTTAGGATGCATTTGTTTTCAATTTCAAGTTTTCTTTTGGACAGTTCACTCTGATCCAATCATGACAATTCATTTTATTCTATTCATGACAATTCACTTTGATCTATTCATGACAATTCATTTTATTCTATTCATGACAGTTCACTCTGATCCAATCATGACAATTCATTTTATTCTATTCAAGACAGTTCACTCTGATCTATTCATGACAATTCATTTTAATCTATTCAAGACAGTTCACTCTGATCTATTCATGACAATTCATTTTAATCTATTCATGACAATTCACTTTGATCTATTCATGACAATTCACCCTGTCTATTCATTACAATCCATTTTGATCTATTCATAACAATTCTCTCTAATCTATGCAGGACAATTCATTCTGATCCATTCAAGACAAATGATTCTTGTCTGTATTAACAAATGACACTGCCCTATGCGTGACAAATGATAATGCCCTTTATGTGACACAAAACACTACTGACTATATGACAAGTACGTCTTCTATGTGACAAATTGACAACCTTATATGTGACAAATGACACTGCCCTCGTGTGACCAATGACACTGGTTGACAAAGTGATACTGCTCTTTATGTAACAGATGACAGTACCTTGTATGGCAAGATAACACTGTAACAAATAACATGCAAACATGATATTGCTTTATACGTGACCAAAGACAGTGCCATGTACATGAAAAAAATGACACATTACTCAACCTGATATTAGACAATACTCTAGTCTGTATTTGGCAAATGGCAATATGGCAAATGGCAATATGGCAAATGGCAATATGTTTTATATGAAAAGCTAATGTGTCCGAATGTGGCAAATCGTAATCTCTTTAAATTAAAAATTACCCTTGTCCTTATAGATCAAAGGACAATGCTTTGGACATATTACATGGCACTGTTCTGTACACGATCCAAATAAAACTGCCCTGAATATGACACATTTTACGTCAATTAACAGAGCTATTATTTGACAAAGTTCACTGTTTTGAACTCGATAAATGACACCTGTTTGTGTCATGATAAAATTGAAACTTCTGTGAACGTGACAAAGGGCAGTGCTTGTGTTTCTGCCGAGCAAAGTCATAAGGGACGGTACTCTGAGTGAAACAAGCACACTACACTACAGAATATATGTGTGGGAATGAAGACGTTTCCACAAGTTACGAAAGTAATTGCAAGAAAGTCAGATACCGCATTAACATGTCAAGAGGGGTTCTGGCAGCGTGCTACTGTGATTAAAATCTTGTTTTGACACATCTATGATTGTAGGTGTACGTCATGAGTTTATTCCTGCAAGATGGAGCATGGATACGTGATAACGTCAAGTGTTCGTGTGCGTGTGTGTTCTATGTGTGTGTGGTTGTGCGCGAACGTTCAGATTTGTGTTTTAATGTATGTGTGAGTGTATGTTAAGATTTGGTTTGAATGTGTGTCTTTCTGTTATAGTATATTGTCTGCATTACTTGAATGTAACAGAGTGCTAAATACTGGCACATACGTGTGTGTATGTGCTTGAAATTGAGTTGAATGTAAGTAAATATTACTGTGTGTGAGTGTGTTATGTGCTTGAAATTGAGTTGAATGTAAGTAAATATTACTGTGTGTGAGTGTGTTATGTGCTTGAAAGTGAGTTGAATGTAAGTAAATATTATGTGTGTGAGTGTGTTATGTGCTTGAAGAAATATGGTTGAATGTGAGTGTGTGTGTGTGTGTGTGTGCGTGTGTGTGTGTGTGTGTGTGTGTGTGTGTGTGTGTGTGTGTGTGTGTGTGTGTGTGTGTGTGTGTGTGTGTGTGTGTGTGTGTGTGAAACTGCTCGAATGAAAAACTATCGATGTTTGTTAATTTATGTTTGTGTAAGTGAGTATATATTTGGATGGATATGTATGTGTGCTTGTAAATGTAATCTGTTTATGTGTGTGATTGTAAATGTAATCTATTTATATGTGTGTTTGTAAACGTAATCTGTTTATATGTGTGCTTGTAAACCTCATCTATTTATATGTGTTTGTAAACGTAATCTATTTATATGTGTGTTTGTAAATAATCTATTTATGTGTGTTTGTAAACGTAATCTATTTATATGTGTGTTTGTAAACGTAATCTATTTATATGAAGGGAAATTGGCGGCAAGGTGTATTTGGCCAAAGTGACACAGAGAGATGACACTGACATGAAACCTGAAAGTTACCGAACTAGTGTCAGTAGCAGCAGTGGGCGTATAAGTCAAAGGTCAGTGGAAATTGTGACATTGTCGAGTTAATCTCTCTCTCTCTCTCTCTCTCTCTCTCTCTCTCTCTCTCTCTCTCTCTCTCTCACTTTCTCGATTTTCTCTCTCTTCTTTCCTTATGGTTTTTCTTCCTCATCTCTTTTTCTCTCTCGCTCTAATCTATTTCCCTCTTTCTGTCCTTTCTTCTTTTCTCTTTTTACTTTCTTTTCCGTTTATTTCCTCTCTCTCACATACACACACACACACACACTCACACATACACACACATTCTGTAATTAGAACCAACCGCGGGGTCCGGCTGTAATCCTGATTAATTACTTCCTGTTTTCGATCTTAAAGTGAACCAGGTTGCACCTCTGAAACAATTTTTATTTTTCACGTCGCAGGAAATAATTAGAGCAAAGTTAGAACTTATTATTGACATTGATAAATAATTAGAGAAAAGTTAGGGCTTATTATTGACATTGATAAATAATTAGAGAAAAGTTAGGGCTTACTAGTGATATTTATAGATAAATGGTTAGAGCAAAGTTAGAGCTTATTATTGACATTGATAAATAATTAGAGAAAAGTTAGAGCTTACTAAAATAGATAAATAATTAGAACATAGAGCTTACTATTGATAGTTATAGATAAATAATTAAAACATAGAGCTTACTATTGATAGTTATAGATAAATAATTAAAACATAGAGCTTACTATTGATAGTTATAGATAAATAATTAAAACATAGAGCTTACTATTGATAGTTATAGATAAATAATTAAAACATAGGGTAATGACTTATTCTGTGTGAACTTTTTTCTGCTTTGTTCTTTATCCACTTTGACTATTGGTAATGTATGCCAATTGGTAATATTTGTTTATTGGTAATGTCTACTGGTAATGTTTCTGTTGGTTATGTCTGTCTTTTGGTAATATCTATTGGTAATGTTGTCTGTTGGTTGTGTCTGTCTTTTGGTAATGTTTGTCTATTGGTTAGGGTATGTCTGTCCATTGGCAATGTCCGTATATTGATACTGTCTATTGGTATTGTCCATTTGCAATGTTTATTGGTAATGTTTGTCTTTTAGCGATGTCTTCCTATTGGTTATGTATATCTTTTATTGGTAATTTCTATTGGTAGTTTACTGGTACGTCTGTCTATTGGTATTGTATGTCTAGTGGTAATGTATCTATTGGTAATATTTGGTAGTAAAGTATGTCTATTGGTAATATATGTTGGTAATGTGTGGTTATTGGTAATGTCTATTGATAATATCTATTGGTAATATCCAAAGTGAATAAAAAAAAACCCAGAAAAAATCCTTTCTGTACTTGCTGATAAATAGTAAGTCTTCATTTTTTTGTATTTCATCTGTGTAAATATATTTTAATAATTCCATGTCATTCGTATTTCATGTATGTAAATATATTTCTTTTTGTTTCATGTTTTCATTTTGCATGTGGATTCAGCGAGTATTGTTCTGTCTTCAGTTTTATTGTATTATGATGAGTTTTCCAGAACTTTTTGTTGTGAGTTTTAGGTAAATGTTGTAAGCAATTAGAGCTTTTTGTTGTGAGTTTTAGGTAAATGTTGTAAGCAATTAGAGCTTTCATAAACAAGGTCGCTGACATCATTCTTAGAAATAGAAGCAGAAGTTATTTTTGTGGTAATATTGTTTTTGTTGCTGTTGATATCGTTTTCTATTTTTATTTAGACCGAGAGAAACAAATAAATTCAGAGTATCCATTCAAATCGGACCGCAGGATGGGGTGAGCTTTAATCTTACTTACCAGGAGATTCTCGAAAGACGATTGGGTACATACGATCACGTGCTCTACATTGATCCAGGTCAGCCAGTGGAAGACATGCGTGTTGACGTCACAATAGAAGAAAACCGAGATATAACCTACCTCCACGTACCACCTATAAGAAGCGACCTCTTGACGGATTTAGAGTTGAAAGGTCAGATCGAAGGGCAAAAATAAATAGTCAGTCATTCGTGGTTAAAATTACCATTGTTTAATGTTTGAAGTGACAAGTAATTCGTGTTTAAAGTTACTATTGCTTAATTTTAAAGTAGCAAGTAATTTATATTTTAAAAGTTTAAGTACTGCTCTTTTATGTTTGAAGAGAAAATTTTCAATCATTTCCAGTTGTGAAAATATTGTCACAGTAATGACAACATTAACAGCAAAAGGCCCAGCAACAATTGGTGTAATACTTTAGTTATAGTAATCGTTCTAATGATAATCTTATTTTAGTTATACTTTTTTGCGATCGAATCTTGTTCTACTAACTGGGTACCTTTAAGCTTGATTTTGGTTAATGGTTGTGTCGTTGATGCTGGTGTTCAGATATGAACAGACTGGTTCAAGTCGAAAGACCCAACAATCGGCAGGCGTACATCTCCTACCACCCAACCTCGCGACACCAGCAAGTGCAAGGGGCTTCTCCTCGTGGTCTGTCCGGACTTTTTACCGTCCGCTATGACGTCACTAGAGAACTCGATGCCGGAGATTTACTCGTAAGGTTCTAAGTTGTGTTTGTAATTACGATGCAAGAGATTTACTTGTAAGGTTCTATGTTGTGTTTGTAATTACGATGCAAGAGATTTACTTGTAAGGTTCTATGTTGTGTTTGTAATTACGATGCAAGAGATTTACTTGTAAGGTTCTATGTTGTGTTTGTAATTACGATGCAAGAGATTTACTTGTAAGGTTCTATGTTGTGTTTGTAATTACGATGCAAGAGATTTACTTGTAAGGTTCTATGTTGTGTTTGTAATTACGATGTAAGAGATTTACTTGTAAGGTTCTAAGTTGTGTTTGTAATTACGATGTAAGAGATTTACTTGTAAGGTTCTAAGTTGTGTTTGTAATTACGATGTAAGATTTTAGAGGGTTCGCACAATTTTAATTAAGATTATCGCTCTGCGGTGTTCACACAGTTCTGTATACAATTAAGGTTCTAGAGTGTTCGTATTGTCGTAATTACGATCATGATTCTACTTAGAGTATTGACACTGTTTTAATTATGACGTCAGATGCTAGCGTGTTCATAGAGTTTTAATTGCTATTAAGATACTAGATTAACAGACATATCAACTAAGTGTTCTTTGTGTGATATTACATTAAAAACATATCAAGTGAGCGTGATTCAATGTGAGATTAGAGAAACTACACCGGAAAAAACAAAATGGAAAACGGAGACAATAAACACAAATATGTGTAATCGTGTGTTTAATTATACTGAATTCCTGGTTTTCATTACAAATGGATGAGTGGTTATCAGTTAATTTTAATGGGGCATGTGTGTGTGTGTGTGTGTGTGTGTGTGTGTGTGTGTGTGTGTGTGTGTGTGTGTGTGTGTACTTGTGAGTAGTATTGTTGATAAATACATCTTCATACTGGCTCTACGTGTAATTTCCTGCTTACAACGTCATCCTACAGTCAGTTAACCAGTTCAAACATCATTACTGTATTTAATTTGTACATTTTGTCTACTTTAAATTCCTGAATAAATTATAATTCCTATTCCTAAACTGTACTTACTTTGTACATTTTGTCTACTTTAAATTCCTGAATGAACTATAATTCCTATACTGTATAGTTATTTGCAATAGTTATATTTCACGTTTCTCTGTATATGAACTTCTATTGATTTCCGTGACTATTATGAGAAAAAATAATCACGTCTTTGACTTGCGGTTTACAACTTACTGGACAGTTGACATGCAGTCGGATGACCTTTGCTCACGAAATGGTGGAATTCTGTGTTACAAAGTGTCAGTTGTTTCATTGTTTGAATATCATTTGAGGGTCAAGTGTGACAGTGTCAATGGTACTTATTTCTTTAATGTTATTCTCTTACAAAGTGTCAGCTGTTTGTTTAAAGTGTCATGACCTTCAATGTGACAGAGTGTCAATGGCTACTTTGTGCACTACTTCGCCCCGCCCTTGCAGCGCTCCATACCGAAGGACGTGTTGTTCATACTGGACACGAGCACGTCAATGATAGTGGAAAAACTTGACCAACTGAAGGCGGCCTTGAAGGTTATTCTCTCGGACATGGCTCCAGGAGACCGATTTGCACTTCTTCAGGTGACAATTGACTTCCAAATTCCTCACTTTCATAATTCACCCTAGATATTTATCGATAGATAGACATATCGATTAGGATAGATAGATAGATAGATAGATAGATAGATAGATAGACAGATAGATAGATAGATAGATAGATAGATAGATAGATAGATAGATAGATAGATAGATAGATAGATAGATAGATAGATAGATAGATAGATAGATAGATTATATAATATACATATTTATGGACACAAGCATAACAACATAACTAAATATGAATACATATGAATATGATATACAAGTCTCTCTCTCTCTCTCTCTCTCTCTCTCTCACACACACACACACACACACACACACACACACACACACACACAAAACACACACACGCACACATTTAACCCCGAGCGAGAATCGAACCACGATCCTAAAGAGCCGTCGTTTACTTCCATTTACTTCACTCAATAATAAATATGCATACAGAGTTACAATTAAAATTAATTAAAACAGAACTAAATGTATGAATAACAATGCATTTATACGGTATATAAAATACATTTCAACCACATAACCTCTGTGCCATTTCCTGCTTCACATACATTTAATAAATATTATAATACATAACTCTGACACTTACGACTTAACATATATTGTGACTTTCTTTCTTATGACTTTTTTCCTATGACTTTTCGTCCGTGACGTTTTTCCTATGACTTTTTTCCTATGACTTTTTTCTTGTGACTTTATTTCCTATGACATTTTTCCTATGACTTTTTCTTGTGACTTTATTTCCTATGACATTTTTCCTGTGACTTTTTTCCCGCTCACCACTTAGATGTAAGTCATCATTCTCACTGTTCAAAATAGCTGTATGTCTCATTCTAAAAGTTCAAATTATTTGAAAGTCCTCACTCTCACAGTTCGACTTAGGTGTAAGTCCTCACAACTCACAGTTCAACTTAATTGTAAGTCCGCACTCTCATACTTCCGCTTAGTTGTAAGTCCTCACTCTCACAGTTCAGCTTAATTGCAATTCCTCACTCACACAATTCTACTTAGCTGTTAAGTCCTCACTTTCACAGTTCAGCTTGGTTGTAATGAACACATGCTACCTTAGTTTCAAATAATCACAAACATTCTACAATGTTCTGATAGACTTTCATAGTTTAATAATAATTAGCCATACCAACTTTCCTGTTATAAACTTACACTTTTTAAAAGACTACTATAATTAGATTATGCCGTTATTATTTTAGTTTTAGCGCTTGCTGACCTCACTCACTACTAAAACTGATCTAATTACCTTTCTCCGCAGTATGCTCATCTAGTTTCTGTTCTTCGTAGGACGCAGTTTAAAGCTCACTTACATACTGTTCTTTGTAGTATGCAGTCTAAAGCTCATCTAGTTTCTGTTCTTCGTAGGACGCAGTTTAAAGCTCACTTACATACTGTTCTTTGTAGTATGCAGTCTAAAGCTGACCTAGTTGCCGTTCTTTATAGGATGCAGTCTAAAGCTGACCTAGTTGCCGTTCTTTATAGGACTCAGTCCAAAGCTGACCTAGTTGCCGTTCTTTATAGGGCGCAGTCCAAAGCTGACCTAGTTGCCGTTCTTTATAGGATGCAGTCTAAAGCTGACCTAGTTGCCGTTCTTTATAGGGCGCAGTCCAAAGCTGAATTACCTATCGTTCTTCGTAGGACACTACCGTTGTTCATACAAATAGAATGCAGTCTAAAGTTAACTTACCTGCCGTTATTCATAGGACGCTACCGTTGTTCATAGAAATAGAATGCAGTCTAAAGTTAACTTACCTGTTGTTCTTCGTAGGACACTACCGTTGTTCATACAAATAGAATGCAGTCTAAAGTTAACTTACCTGTTGTTCTTCGTAGGACACTACCGTTGTTCATACAAATAGTCTAAAGTTAACTTACCTGCCGTTCTTCATAGGACGCTACCGTTGTTCATAGAATGCAGTCTAAAGCTGACCCAGTTGTCGTTCTTGGCAGGTTGTAGTATAATTGTGATTTAGTTGCCGTTCTTGGCAGTATGCGGTCTAAAGCTGACCTAGTTGCCGTTCTTGGCAGTATGCGGTCTAAAACTGACCTAGTTGCCGTTCTTGACAGTATGTAATTATGATTTAGTTGTCGTCCTTTGCAGTATGCAATCTAAAGCTGACATATTTGACGTTCTTTATTGTATGCGGCTAAAACTGTCACATCACTTTAAAAAACATTTTCAAATAAATTAAACTCGTACTTTGATTAATCTCCGCCTTGCTAATTTTAAATTTTATTTGTATCAAATGATTGTATATGCTTATTGTAATTATGTCTATTGAAAAATTACATTGATTAACCGGTACCTTATTAATTTGAAATTATTTATATCGAACGTGTACTTTGATTAACCCCTACTATACTAATCTGAAATTATCTGATTCAAACTTTTTCTTTGATTAACCCTTACCTTCCTAATTTAAAATAATTTTATACAAACTCTTACTTTGCTGCAAACTATCTTACTCATTTGAAATTATTTTATTTAAACTGTTACTTTATCAACAACTATCATACTAATTTGAAATGGTTTAAACTGTTACTTTATCAACAACTATCATACTAATTTGAAATTATTTCTTCATTTCGTAATTGCAGTTCAATACACGCGCTGTATTTTGGCGCAGACAACTCTTGCCATTAACCCCCGACAACCTGAAAGCGGCACTGCGCTACGTGGACACACTGAAAGCGCGAGGCTGTAAGCCACCATCGTATTTCATCTTTTCATTTATCGCTGTTTTCTTTCTCTTGTTTACTTTTCATATTTCTTCAATTATTTGCTGCTGTTACTATTCTCAGCGTTTACGATGACCTTCACACCTGAGTGAGTGCTGTCTTCTTGATGTTTAGAAAGTAGCACAACTGTAAATGTAAATACCAACAAGACAACGCTGACGTAACAAGTTTATTATTAGCGGGAACATAATGACGTAATGCTCGTTAATTCTAAATGGGAGCATAGAGTGACGTATAATATTTTGTTTTATAAATGAAATATTTCAGTAAAGTAAAAATAATTTATTAATATACAGCAGGGTGCACAAACTGCGGCCCGAGACAGGGCTGTGTGCGGCCCTCAGAGAACTGTATTTCATTATTTGTGCTTTTGTTTGTTTTTTTTCTACTGAGCCATCCATGTGCGATCTGACTAATTTTGTGTTTATTCAAGTTATTAATTCAAAGCTGAAACAGTCAAGAAATATTACTTAGCGTTTATTCTAAGTATAAACGAATAATTCATAGTGTAAATATATGCTATGCATATTGTAAATATATGTGATATATAGTATAAATATGTGTGTTGTAATGCATGCTTCTTCTGTGGGAACACGGTTACGAATTAGCATTTGCCGTAAGTAATGCTGTAATACGTGTAAATAGTAATTATTTAAGATGCTAAAACGCATACCTTCCTGTTGTATTGCCCTAAAATAATTCATTAACACAGTCATTTCCGTGTATGCAACATTAAGGCAACATAAATGAAAGTCTACTTATATTGTTTCACAGTAAACGTCTACTTTCGATGAAAGCAAAATACTAAATAAAACTTTCAGACACGAACATCGACATGGCCTTGACACTTGGCTTGGATTTCCTGAACAAGGAGAGCTCAATCAGGGGAGACAACTCCATGGTTATATTTCTGACAGACGGAAGGCCAACAAGAGGAGATACGAACAGGGAACAAATCCTGAGTAATGTGCGCGCGCAGAACGAAAAGGGCGTTGCTATTTACGGGCTTGCATTCGGTCAAGATGCTGATTGGCCATTGGTAAAACGATTGGCGCTACAAAATGAGGGCGTGGGTCGTCGGATCTATCAGGATTCTGACGCATCTTTACAAGTAATATCAAGATTTATGTTCCCTTGTTTTTGTTTTGTATAAATTTGATTTACAACTTTTGTTTTTATTTTTTATAAAATGTGTTCCACAAGTAATATGAAACTGTGTCCCTTGTTCTTCTGTTTTTATTTTTAAATCTGCTTTACAATTAGCATCAGATCTAAGTCAATCTTACTTTTGGCTTTGGTTTTCATTAACTGATTTAGAAGTAACTTCAGATCTATGTCAATCTTACTTTTGGCTTTGGTTTTCATTAACTGATTTAGAAGTAACTTCAGATCTCTGTCAATCTTACATTTTGTTTTGGTTTTAACTAATTGCTTCGGAAGTAACATCAAATTTGTGTCACTCTTGCTCTTGTTTTTTTATTTTAAATTTGCTTTCATTGATGCCAGATATTTTTCTCCTTAGTTTTATTTTCCATCTCTTTACAAGTAATATAATATTTGTGTTACTTGTCACCACCACCCAATGAAGGGGAGTGGGTTTTGAACAAAGACGTACCGCTATCACAAACGTCACGTTTCTGCTGTCACAACTTTATTCAGCCCCTTAGGAGCTAGTCAACACTCTGTAGGACCTGTTTGTTGTTCGTCACAGTGACCAACGTGCATACACCATTGATGTTTGTCTATCTCTTTTATTATGCGTGCAAGGGTTACGTATGATGACGTGCATAATAGCAGTAAAATAAACAAATGCAAGCAACTGTGCGCACAGGCTGTTTCTAATGTTAACCATGTATAAAATATACAAGAATCTGCAGTTGTTAAGATGGCAATTGTCAATTTTAGCCAAGCATAAAATGAACAAGAATCTGCAGTTGATAAGATGGCAATTGTCAATTTTAGCCAAGCATAAAATGAACAAGAATCTGCAGTTGATAAGATGGCAGTTGTCAATTTTAGCCAAGCATAAAATGAACAAGAACCGGCAGTTGATAAGCTAGTATATGATTCCAGCATTAGCCAAGTATAAAATGTGATTATCATAGGAATTCGGTAAATTTTCTGGTGTCTTGAGTAGATCGAACTTAGAGAGTAAATAATTGGTGACAGTGTTTGCGAGTCATGTTTCTTACGATTACCATAATGGCAAGACGTAATCATTAGATATCACTTCGGACTACGAAAACAAACAATAGAAAGTATTTCACTAACAAATACGCAGATGGAATGTCCCACTCAAGTCAGAGACAAAGTCGCATTAAAACAGGGACAGTTTATACCAGCCACCAAGGCAGTCAGCTACAAACAATCAGCCATAAAGCTCAGCAGACAAAATAAAAACCCTATTTCAGCCAGGGTTTTGCTCTGCATATATGTCAGGAAGGACCCTCCTCCAGTTGCCACCCGAAGACGATTTCAGGAACGAGTAACGATAAAATTTCGCTATGGGACTTTTATCACCCTTGGGATCACTCATGCATCTATTAGACACGCTTTCAATCTGACCAATTACTTAGCTCTAATACGGATTATGCCTTTCTAACGACTTCTAAACGCACATGCTGACCTAGCTAACAACGTTCCCCATTGTATAGCAAAACACACACACTCAGATGTAGAGTTGATTGGGAAGATGTCTGCAGGCAACGTGCAACTACTGATGCGTATCTTGGGTGTCTATACAATTCTCCTCTGACTGCCAAGCTAGGTAGAGCTAATTACATAACCATAGGTGTCTATACAATTCTCCTCTGACCGCCAAGCTAGGTAGAGCTAATTACATAACCATGTAAACTTAGTCTGACAGAACTGTTAAAATCACTTGTTCAATTACTAACACTCTAACGGGGCTTTTTGCATGGTGCTGACTCAGCAAAACATGGGTCAGAAAATAAGACGTCAGCATTTCTTTCATTAGAAAAATAATTATCGATAAAGAATTAAATAAATCATCATTTATGCTATTTGCACCTCTAGATTGTCACATATAATTTCAAAGGTTGATTTCGTGTATGTCCAGTGTTCTGTTTCTTGGCATTTTGACAGATTCAAGGCTTCTATTCAGAGCTGACCAGTCTACTGTTGTCTGGTGTCCAAGCCAAGTACCTTGAGAGTGAGGTTGACCTGCAGACCTTGACCCGTTCCATTTTCAATAAATATTTCAATGGATCTGAGCTCCTGGTTGCAGGCAAACTTGTTCATCAGAACCAAACAACTCTGCAAGTTCAGGTGCATGCCACGGGGCCTGAAGGTCAGCGAGAGTGTTGTCAAACATTACCTCATCATGTTTCTTAGTGTCATAGCAACACTCATTGAAACACTCCATGACATTAATCCCTTTCATTAACTGCCCAATCTCTTCTTTCAGTAACTGACAAATGTTTTCTATTAATAACTGATCCATTTCTTCTTTCAGTAACTGACCAGTATTTTCTATCAATAACTGGCCAATCTCTCTTTATCAGTTAACTGATCAGTGTTTGCTATCAATAACTGGTCAATCTCTCTTTATCAGTTAACTGATCAGTGTTTGCTCTCAATAACTGGTCAATCTCTCTTTATCAGTTAACTGATCAGTGTTTGCTATCAATAACTGGCCAATCTCTCTTTATCAGTTAACTGATCAGTGTTTGCTATCAATAACTGGCCAATCTCTCTTTATCAGTTAACTGATCAGTGTTTGCTATCAATAACTGGTCAATCTCTCTTTATCAGTTAACTGATCAGTGTTTGCTATCAATAACTGGCCAATCTCTCTTTATCAGTTAACTGATCAGTGTTTGCTATCAATAACTGGTCAATCTGTTTTTTTTCAGTAACTGATCAATGTTTGCTACCAATAACTGGTCAATCTCTTCTTTCAGTAACTGACCAGTGTTTGCTATCAATAGCTGGCCATTCTATTATTATTCTAAAAATTACAACGTATACTTAAGAGGAGAATGCACTCTAAGACACTTTAGGGAATACAACAAGAAATGTTTCTATTTGCTGTCTCTTTGTCTTTGTCCTCTTGCAGGACAGAGAGAAAGAAGTATTTTTTCAAGACGGAATGCTTGGCTATATATTCTAAGAATTGATTTCATATGTGCGCACGGGTTTGTGTGTGTTTTTGAATTTGCGAGGAGAACTTTTGATGTTCAGTCTGACGTAGAGACAACTTTTAAAAACTGACTCCCAAGTAATCAAACCCTTTAATATTTCTCAGTCGGACAAGTAAATCTTCATTCTAAATGCCCAAAGGTCACGCGGGTCACATTGTATCGTAACACTGCATGTGTTGACAAATTTCGCCACGTAATTCAATACGCGCACCACACTACAAATTTGTTTGAAACTATGGTTATCAGAGCTAATAACTAATGTATGCAATCAAATTAAATTAACAATGCTAACACTACAAAATTAAAAATAATAAAAATAATGGGCAGATACGGATATGTACAGACAGACCGATAGATAGATAGATAGATAGATAGATAGATAGATAGATAGATAGATAGATAGATAGATAGATAGATAGATAGATAGATAGATAGATAGATAGATAGATAGATAGATAGATAGATAGATAGATAGATAGATAGATAGATAGATAGATAGATAGATAGATAGATAGATAGATAGATTACTTTCTTTCTGTTTGATATCAAAGTATATCTTTGTGAAACACTGAAAAAAAGTACAGTCTAATCAAACATTGGACCCAAACGGAGTTTAAACCGGAAGTCCGACACAAGCAATAGATATGACCAGGCAAAGTCGACATGTTGTGAATGGCAGACTTCAATTGTTGTTTGTTAGTGCAGTGTAAGCACATAGCTGTATTTCAAGTTTTATTTCTTTATATCTTGTGGTATTCTTTCATTCTTTCAGGGCACGTCAATCTAACAGTAAAACCTGACCGTGACCCCAAAAGCTTTGACCAGTTAAAGTCGTGCGGGTTGATGAGCGTTGCTGACCTCGCCAACATTACGGAGAAGATGTGGGCGTACCTCACCATACGACAAATGCTGCAGCAACGTGTTCGAGAAGTGGACGCTAGCAAGAAGCTTGAGCTGCAAGAGAAAGCCACAAACCTTGCGCTCAAGGTATGTCACAGCAATATTTTATCAGTCTCCAACAGCTGATTCAGCACTCTTAGTAGTTGGTCTCCAACAGCTGATTCAGCACTCTTAGTAGTTGGTCTCCAACAGCTGATTCAGCACTCTTAGTAGTTGGTCTCCAACAACTAATTCAGCACTCTCAGTAGTTGGTCTCCAGCAGCTAATTCAGCACATTCATTAGTTGGTCTCCAACGGCTAATTCAGTGTGATACATGTTGTTTAAGCGACTACTTCACAATGTGATAAATGCTATATAATTTTAAGAATACTTCATAGTGTGATAAATGTTGTTTTAAGTGACTACTTCACAATGTGATAAATGCTATTTAGTTTAAGGATGCCTATTTGTGTGATATTCCCATGTATGTTTGTGTGATGATGCTTAATACTACGATCACGTGAAAATGCTTTATATAGCCATGTGATAACGTTCCATTTATGTGCCCATCATGTAATGTGGCTGTAATTCCCGTGTGATGACTCTGTATGCATACCCATGTATTAATGTTTTGCTGCATACACCTGTAATGACGCTTTGTATTTATACCGATGTGATGATTTTTTGTTGCATACCCGTGTGATGATATTTCTTTGTATGATAGATTGATTATCGGAAGTTTTTGCATCACTGTGTGATGTTGTTTTCTTGTTTGCCTGCCCAATGTTGTTTTGTTGTATGTCCATTTGATGATGTTTTTATGCCTGTGATAATATTTTTGTTGTATGCCGTTTTGATGATGTTTGTTGTTTGACTGTTTGCTGATATTTCTTGAAGTAGTAGGGTATGACCCTAACGATATTTTGTAATATGTCTTTGTGAGCGTGTTGAAATTCATGGGGTTTTTTTGTAGTCTGTCCGAAATTATATTTTATAATATGAATGCGTGTTGATTTTTGTATATAAGTTTTGCATGAGATGTTTTGTATTCCTGTATGAAATGTTTATGTAAGCCTGTATGATGATGTTTCGTATGCCTGTATGATGATTAATTAGGTCTGTATGATGATGTTTTTGTATACCTGTATGATTTTTTGTATGCCAGTATGATGATGTTTTATGCCATTATGATGACTTTTGTATGCCTGTATGAATTTTTTTGTATGCCTGTATGATGAATTTTTACGCCTGTATGATAATGTTTTTGTAAGCCTATATGAGATAATTTTGTATGCCTTTATGATATCTTTTTTTGTATGCCTGTAGGATGATGTATTGTATGCTTGTATGAGATGCTTTTGTATGCTTGTATGAGATGTTTTTATATGCCTGTAGTATGGTGTGTTTGTACGCCTGTATGATGATGTTTTGTATGCTTGTATGAATATGTTTGTACGCCTAGTGTGAAATATATATGTACGTAGCGAGAGAGAACTACACTACTAATGCATCCTACAGTATGATTTTGTCACACCCGTGACGTCATTGGTGGTCAGAAAACCTGGTGCCGAAGAAACTGCTTACCTGGAAGAGGATGCCAGTGACCTAGTCGATGACAATGGTAAGAATCGTGGAAATGTCCTTGTTCCGTGTTTGATCGAAACCTGTTGCCATGGTGAAAGTCTGTAACAGCATCTAGATTTCTTGCGGTTTTCTTTACATTTCTTGTCGTCATTGTTTATTTACAAATTTCGTCAACATATTTTGTCATACCGTCAATCGTTTATAAGAATGCATGTACCTAAATCATAAGTCTTTATATAATCGTAGTAAATATGTTTGTATTTGTATTTAAAAGCTCAGAGTAGAAAAAAATATTGTTGTAGACAATGTGACGTTTTGCTTATATGCCTGTGTGATGATGTTGTCTATAGGTAACAGTGTGATGATATTGTGATTATATATCTAGATAAATCATGACAATTATAGAAGACGTGGTTTTTAAAAAATATTGAATAAATGTTTGCGATTAAGTTTTAACTAAAGTGGACCATGGACAAACTGTTTGCGATTAGAAGCGAAAACTGTAATCCTGTAATTTGTTTTGTTGGTTGAAATAGTCATATATTTTCTTCTACATGTACCTGTAATCCTGTAATTTGTTTTGTTGGTTGAAATAGTCATATATTTTCTTCTATCTGTACCTGTAATCCTGTAATTTGTTTTGTTGGTTGAAATAGTCATATATTTTCTTCTACATGTACCTGTAATCCTGTAATTTGTTTTGTTGGTTGAAATAGTCATATATTTTCTTCTATCTGTACCTGTAATCCCGTCATGTGTTTTGCAAACTTGATATATGTATAATATATTCCTCTCCCTCATGTATCCTCTGAAGTTATCATCATGCACAATGTACGTTACCCACTCTGTGACGTGTTCCTCTAACTAATAATATTTAGGTTTATTTTTCCCGCCACCCTTTATAAATTTCTCTAATATATCACAGACCTGTCGCCTGCAACTGAAACTCCTGAAATTTCAAGCACTACGGAAGGGAAAGTTGGTAAGATGATAGAGAGGCTATGTGAGTTGGTAAGATTACGGACTAGCTATACAACTTGGTAAGGTTACAGACAAGCTTAAGTATCTTGGAAAGGGGACAGACTGGTGATGTAATATGGTAAGTTTTTTTCTTCGTTGACTACTTTTCTTAACTAGAGCCGCAGGAGACTTTTCGTCACTTGATGTCAGTCTTGGACGGCTCCAACGTTTAGTGTTATGAGGAGGGTAGTCTGTGGTAATGCGCCCTCTAGTTGTTAGTGTTATGAGGAGGGTAGTCTGTGGTAATGCGCCCTCTAGTTTTTAGTGTTATGAGGAGGGTAGTCTGTGGTAATGCGCCCTGTAGTTGTTAGTGTTTATCTAGATATAGTGGTAGTGGTCAGATGCTTACTTTGTGTGTGCGGTGGTAGGGTGGGGGTGGGGGGTATTTTAGTCTCTCCATTTATACGTGTTAGAGAAAGTGTAGTGTTTGTTTCTGTATGGATTGTGCTTTTTTTTTAATTAGATTTTTAGATTTTCTGTTTGTGGCTGTGAGTAGCGTATTGAGAGTGTAGAGAGTGGGAACCGAAGTCTAGTTAATTACCTTGGTAAGATTGCAGACTGGCTACATATCTGAAAGTAGTCTAGTTACTTAGATGAAAACCTGGCTAAATATCTAGTCTTAGTAAGATGCTAGTCTGGATACATATCTAGTGGTAATCTAGTTACGTAATTTGTTAAGATTGCAGTCTGTTGGTAGTCTATTTACTTAACTTGGTAAGGCTACGTGTCTTGTGGTAATCGAATTACTTAACTTTATAAAATGCCAGTCTGGCTTCATATCTAGTGGTAGTCCAGTTACCTAACTTGGTAAGTTGACAGACTAGCTACATATCTTAGTGGTAGTCCAGTTACTTTGCTTGGTACGATGGCAAACTGGCTACATATCTATCTGGATATGTAACTTGTTAAGGATATATTCGGGTTATGTACTTGCAGATTGTTTATGTAACTTGATACGGGTACACAATGGTAACATAAGTTGACAGGTAAGGGCACAACTGGTAATGTATCATGGTAAGATAAATGTTGCTTATGAAGTTGCATTCTGCTAGCGATAGTTTAAACCTGAACCCTACCCAACCGTTCCTCTACCTGCCCTTGTGAACGTAAGGAATGATGGAAATATTAAGATAAACTTCACATTGATTAGCGTCAATCTAAACACTGTAATGTAAACCGCCTTAAATTGTAATAATTGACAGTAGTATAAACTGGACAATAAACAGCTATACATCGCATACTTTGACAGCAGTATAAATTGGACAACAAACAGCTATATATCGTATACTTTGACAGCAGTATAAATTGGACAACAAACAGCTGTAAATTGTATACTTTGACAGAAGTATAAATTGGACAACACCTATAAATTGTATACTTTGACAGCAGTATAAATTGGACAACAAACAGCTGTAAATTGTATACTTTGACAGCAATATAAATTGGACAACAAACAGCTGTAAATTGTATACTTTGACAGCAATATAAATTGGACAACAAACAGCTGTAAATTGTATACTTTGACAGCAATATAAATTGGACAACAAACAGCTATAAATTGCATACTTTGACAGTAAGGTTTGCATATTGAGATTTCAGTTTTGATTTCATGAGTTTAATTTTTATAGAATTATATCCTGTATTTGTGCATGAAGTGCCATTATAGATTGAAGTTTTCCTAATGAATGAATGAATTGCATGCTTTCAATCATCTATTTTCTAGCTATATACTGTAGTGGATTCTATTACATAGTGGATTATATTATATAGTGGATTCTATTACAAAGTGGATTCTCTTACATAGTGGATTCTATTACAAAGTGGATTCTATTACACAGTGGATTATATTACATAGTGGATTATATTACAAAGTGGATTCTATTACATAGTGGATTCTATTACATTTAAGATTGAATTATTCAGTGTTATTCTTATTTGTACATTTGATAACGTATCTTTTTGTGAAACAACTTTACTTGTGAGTGAAACAAGTTTACTTGTGAGTGAAATCTTCTTGTATACTTGTTGTTCGTGCTGTACTCGAGTGTGGAGGTGAACAGAAATAGGGGGGAATCGATTAAGTAAACATTTTGCATATTCCATTTCTATTTATTACAAAATGCTAAGGAAATCAAATACTTTATTTATTTCTTATTTATTAATTAGCAATGTATTTATACATTTAAGTATTCGAGAAAGATTTTAATGGTTGTACCTGCAAGTTTAATTAATGAGAAAGATTTTAATGGTTTTACCTGCAAGTTTAATTAATGAGAAAGATTTTAATAGTTATACTTGCAAGTTTAATTAATGAGAAAGATTTTAATAGTTATACATGTAAGTTTAATTAATGAGAAAGATTTTATTATGAGTATTTTTATCAGACTGTCAATCAGTATTTCATTAGAAACTGTATCTCAAATTTCTTTCATAATTTAATATTTTTATCAGACTGTCAATCAGTATTTCATTAGAAACTGTATCTCAAATTTCTTTCATAATTTAATATTTTCTTTCAAAGCTCTAACGTCGATAAGAGAGGGTCAGGAATATCTAACATCTACTAACACTCCTAATTCAGAGGAAAGTAAGTCTGGATAATATTTATTAATTATTTTACATTAGGATTTGACTTCTCAACTATGAATTTGATAACTGAACACATCGTTTTAGTACACTGTCGGTTTACAGTGTCGACGTTGTCATCACCGTCAACACTCATTCTTTCTCTCTTCTCTTTTGTAGCTGTATCACTGACTCGAGGAGCAGTTTACCAACCAGCAACTACCTACACCATCGTACCAGTCAGTGCGTAATTGTTTCTCCAAATTTGCGGGCTGTGTGTGTGTGTGTGTGTGTGTGTGGGTGGGTGGGTGGGTGGGTGGGTGGGTGGGTGGGTGTGTGTGTGTGTCTTTTGTGACGAGTTTTCTGTTTGTTTTCTTCGCTTCGCCCGACGGGGGATGATTTATCTACTTGTTCTTTGGTCCTATTAATTGCTGATGTGCTTAGTGCTTCTTGACTTTTGTCCCGTTAATTGGTGACGTGCTTACTACTTGTTATCTATTGTCCTGTTAATTGGTGACGTACTTACCACTTCTTGACTTTTGTCCCGTTAATTGGTGACGTGCTTACTACTTCTTGACTTTTGTCCCGTTAATTGGTGACGTGCTTACTACTTGTTATCTATTATCCCGTTAATTGGTGACGTACTTACTGCTTGTTATCTATTGTCCCGTTAATTGGTGGCGTACTTACTGCTTGTTATCTATTGTTCCTGTTAATTGGTGACGTGATTACTCTTCTTGTTATCACCACACCATTGTTGAGGAATGTCGAGTTTTCTGTTTGGTTTGTTTGCAATATCCCGCACTTCTCATTTGATGGCGAGCAATATGTTCTATTTTGCCCAGCGAGTAAATATTTTTTTAATATTTGCTTTAGTCGTATTTCGTCCATCTGACGATTCTGTTCTTTACGGCTTTCTGACATGCTTCCTGATGTTTTCTGACCTATCTGGAGTCGTGGTTTGTGATTCCTTTTTCCGTTCATGTGACATATGTGTTGGCTTTTGCTTCTTCGTCTCTCTTTTAACGTGTTTCTGTTTTACTTTTATTTATCCAGCTGACCTTTGTCTTTCTTTTTCTATGCCAGTCTGTATTGTGTTTTGCCAGTCAGCAATGTATTGTTCCACTCTGTAATGTTATTTGGTTTTTATTTCACTTCATCTAGGTAGAGACTTTTTTGTTTGCCAGTCTCAATAAACGTCTTCGGCTCTATTTGTGTCTGCTTAACATCACGTATTCTGTCCACTAATAGAATTGCTTCCCTTGGTTACTTCTCGCATTTTCTTCTTGTAATGGATTTAAATTTCCCATATGCTCACGTCATAATACACTTGTTCCCTCATTCCTGAACGAATATATAAAATGTATTTCAACATTACTGAATTTACTTTAAAGGGACTTGTATTTGAATCACTTTTATAATCCACTAGATTCAAGTTTAGATTAAATTATTATATCCATTTCATGCGTAAATATTATAGCCATCACAATAGCATACAGTCCCAGAAGATAGTATTTCTATCCTAAACAGTCCCATAAGGGAGTATGTCTCTCCTATACAGTCCCAGAATGGAGTATGTCTCTCCTATATAGTCCCAGAATGGAGTATGTCTCTCCTATACAGTCCCAGAAGGTATCCTCTGTCCTCTAAACGAAATCCTGGTTTGAACTCAAACTAATTAAGGTCACATTTAATTCCAGTATATATCGTATAGCCATTGATTACCTACCAATATATAAATCCTATATCCACAATTTACAGTACAATATCAATCGATCGTCCAGTGCTTACAATGTTCATCTTACTCTCATGCTGTCTTAGTTAAAATTCTTTGTCTAATTCTTATTTCAGGATACATTATAACTCCTATACGCTTGTTCCTTAAAATCAAACATTAAAAATCCTATATCCATTACATAATTCTTAGCATAAATAACACCGTCTTTAAATAAATCCCAGTATAAATCCTACAGCCTCATTGTATATGGTGCGTCCAGTGTATACGTATATGCTACGTCGATTGAATACAATCACAGTATGATATGTTCATTGCCTACAGTCTCAATATAAATATTACGTCCACTGTATACAGTCTCACTATGTATGTTACGTCCATTGCATATAGTTTCACTATAAATCTTACGTCCATTCTCGTTGTATGCAATCTCAGTGTGGATCTTACGTCCATTGTATACAGTCTCAATCTATATCAAGGGTGCACAAACCGCGGCCCGAGACAGGGATCTGTGCGCCCCCCCCCCCCCCCCCCGGAACAGATTATTTAATTATTTGTGTTGTTTTTTGTTTGTTTTCTACTGAGCCATCCATGTGCAATCTGGCTTGCGGCCCTCCACGCATTATCAATTGGAAATTTCGCCCTCTGGCCTAAAAAGTTTGTGCACCCCTGATCTATATGTTAAGTTCATTGTATAGTGTCTCAATCTATATGTTAAGTTCATTGTATACAGTCTCAATCTATATGTTAAGTCCATTGTATACAGTCTCAATCTATATGTTAAGTTCATTGTATATAGTCTCAGTATATATTTTACGTCCATTGTATACAGTTTCAAAATACGTTACCTCCACTGTATACACTCTCATCATAAATCTTACATTCATTTTGCTTTGCATACAGTCTAATTATAAATCTTACGTCCGCTCTTATTTGATTTGTCAGACACGACTTCCAGATTCAGAGAAGTGTCGTCAGGAAAGTCTGGTATGCACACAGCAAGCCCTTCTACAGTATTTGTCAAAGACATGTCTTCTAGTTCCAACAAGGCGACGTCTACACAAATCTTTCATGAGCGAACTTCTAGTGCCGACATGTCTCCATCACCGGATGCTCCATTTCTCTTCTCCACTGGTGCCTTCAGGACTCGATCAATAGTTATCTCCCCTGAAGCGTCGTCGACTCCTAGATTACACCAGTCAACGGAAATCTCACACATCTCGTCTGCCAATTCCACAGACAAAGGTGGAAGTTCTTAAAACTCTGTTGTTTTGTTTGTTTCTTCGTTGTAAACATGAGATGCGTACTCAGGTCAAATATTATGAAAACGAAGTCACACAACATAATATAATGTTTCAATCGTAACACAATTTGAAGTAATTTCGTTAATAATGGAAATGGTTACACTCAAACAACTTCGACAATTCTTGGTGTTTATTTACTAGTGGGCGGAGTAACGCTGCGCGCGCAATACTTTGCAGTCTGTCGAGTTTGCTTTTAAAGCCAGTACACATTACATTTCATTTATATGTGTGTAAATTTCAGTGCTATATGTAAACTTTAGTGCTGTGTATAAATTTCAGTAATGTGTGTAAATTTCATTGCCACATTACATTGCATCAGTATGGATTCACTTTATTAAGGGTTGTATAAAGTTTATTTATGTATTGGTGTAAACCTATTTTTGATGTGTTTAATATAGGGACGTCATTACCAGATGAGACTCAACCCAAGACTTTGTCTCCTACAGATATAGGGGCATCATCAACAGATGAGACTCAGACTAGGACTTTGTCTCCTACAGATATAAAGATGTCATCAACAGATGAGACTCAGACTAGGACTATGTCTCCTACAGATATAAAGATGTCATCAACTGATGAGACTCATACAAAGACTTTGTCTCCTATAGTTATGGGGAAGTCACCAGATGAGACTCAACGCAGGACTTTGTCTCCTACAGATATAGGGACGTCATCAACAGATGAGACAGTAACCAGGACTTCGTCTCTTAAAACCACAGAGGTATCAAAACCTCTCGACACACGTACAAGACTTCCAGGCGCAAATGGAACACGCAGAGGTGGAGGTAAACTTTACCATTTCCTTGATACACGTCATTTAACTTCTTCTACCCATAATAGTCTTTACATTTGATCTTTTTATATCATTTATTCATTTAGTACTTCATGAGTGATCTGTTTATATCATTTATTCATTTAGTGCTTCATGAGTGATCTTTTTATATCATTTATTTATTTAGTGCTTCATGAGTGATCTGTTTATATCATTTATTCATTTAGTACTTCATGAGTGATCTTTTTATATCATTTATTTATTTAGTGCTTCATGAGTGATCTGTTTATATCATTTATTCATTTAGTACTTCATGAGTGATCTGTTTATATCATTTATTCATTTAGTACTTCATGAGTGATCTGTTTATATCATTTATTCATTTAGTACTTCATGAGTGATCTGTTTATATCATTTATTCATTTAGTGCTACATGAGTGATCTGTTTATATCATTTATTTATTTAGTGTTTCATGAGTGATCTTTTTATATCATTTATTTATTTATTCATGAGTAATCTGTTTATATCATTTATTCATTTATTCATGAGTAATCTGTTTATATCATTTATTCATTTATTGATCAACTACATGTGGTCATTTTATATAATCTACATAGTGAATTACATCACTCACAACTGCATAGTGACAAAGACATTATATCAATTTTCATACGCAACATGGTGGTAAACGATCAGTATCATTACGTCATTTGTATGTAAAAAGACATGTCTTTTTACAGTAATCACAGTGGCCATCACGTCATTTCTTATAAGATAAATAGACATTACTTTCAAATCTTTCATGGTATGGGGAGAGAGATATTATTTAAATGTGCATCATTAAAAATGTCTCTGTATCATTTTACTTATCAATGGGGCTATAAGATATTTAAATTTGTATGAGCTGTGTACTCACAGAAAGTCACTGTCGTTTGATTTTATTTCAGTGGGGTAATACAGTCTTGTTTAAATTTCATCAAGTACTTTCTGATAAACAGACAGTTATTTTACTTCAGTGGGGTAATACAGTCTTGTTTAAATTTCATCATGTACTTTCTGATAAACAGACAGTTATTTTACTTCAGTGGGGTAATACAGTCTTGTTTAAATTTCATCATGTACTTTCTGATAAACAGACAGTTATTTTACTTCAACTTCAGTCTGATATAGATGACATCACCTGACGTCATCCACGTCATACAATATATGTTTGGATTTTTGAAATACATACTGTTTACAACCCGAAGAGCAGAAGATAGCTCCATTACGAGAAATCAACTTGATAAGTTAAATGTTACAGTTGTCTGTCCCAGGTGGAGGCGATCCGCACTTCATGGTAGAAGTTGGCACACTGCCATATCCGCTCTGTTTTGACGTCAAAGGAAACACCGGCGATGTGTATCGCCTGCTCAAAGACCCGGAATCAGGTTGTCAAATATCATTTATCTAGCTCTTACAAAAATTCTTTCCTGTAACGTTATGAACATCAGTTACAGCATGTAGTCTTAATGTAACGTTATCAGCATCAGTTATCTTAGATCTGTCCTATAATACAGGATATCTAGAGAGTTAGCTTATACCGAATATATTTTATAATAGTGGATATCTTAGAGGTAGTTTTCTACCAAATCTAGTAATACATTATATCTATAATACAGGGTAATACAGGATATCTATAGAGTTAGCTTTTACCAAATCTTTGTTGGAATAGTGGATATCTTTAGAGTTAGTTCACATCAGATCTGCGTGAGACTAGTGGATATCTATAGAGTTAGTTCACATCAGATCTGCGTGAGATTAGTTGATATCTATAGAGTTAGTTCACATCAGATCTGCGTGAGATTAGTTGATATCTATAGAGTTAGTTCACATCAGATCTGCGTGAGATTAGTTGATATCTATAGAGTAAGTTAATTTCAAATCTGCATCTGAAGAACGGATACCTATACTAATAGAGTTAGTTTGAATTATATCAGCTCCATGTTAGAATGGTGAGTGTCTATTGAATTAGTTTAAAATATAAAATCTATTGTAGAATAGTGAATACGTAAAGTTCTAGATAAAATTATGTTAAATCTATGTTAGAATAGTACATTTCTAAAGAATTACTTAAAATTATTTCAAATTACATTAAAATAATTGAACCAATAACTTAGTTTCTTCAGATTCGCATGCTGGTTTATGATTAAGACCAACTGATATAATTTCTATCATCAGTAATTATTTGGTAGAATACTACCTAGATTATTTAGTTAGAAAATGTCTGAGTATATCATTGAGTATTGACACACTGTTTACACATCACACTTAATAATTATTATTTACAATCATTTAAGAATTAATTAGGGTTATTTTTCAAGCCTCATAGGTAGAGCTGTGGTTTAATGTGCAGTTTGATTTGTAGACTTGTATTTCATCATAATATTTAATTGGTAGACTTGTATTTTATCATAATATTTAATTGGTAGACTTGTATTTCATTATAATATTTAATTGGTAGACTTGTATTTCATCACAATATTTAATTGGTAGACTTGTATTTCATCATAATATTTAAAATTGGTAGACTTGTATTTTATCCGTTTGCAATTTAATTGGTAGACTTGTATTTTAACTTGTACTTTGATTTGGTAGACTTGTTTTATTTATCTTGTACTTTTCAATTTGATTGGTAAACCTGTTTTATATTCTTGCAAATTGCACAAGATGTATTTATAAAATGAATAGACCAATGATACTAGTGTAAGAAGTCAAAGTGTATATTAACAATCATAATCTATTGCATATTAAGGAAACGTAGATAGATGTGTATGAATGTAATTCGTTCCTTGTGATAAACGTAACGTATAAGTCAAAGTCAAATACTTTATTTATAACTACCAGTAGGGTGAACTGCACAGTGAACCTGAGGACGGAACATTTATTTCATTTATTGGGGGGGGGGGTCTATGAACACTGAATTTGAGGTTAGACACACAAAACATTTTTTCTGATCTATATGTTCCTGTAAGGTAATATCAAAGCACTGACCTAAAAGCAAAGGAGAAGATTTATTTATTTCTACGTTATTTAGGGCAATATATGAACACTGACCATAATTTCTACGTTATTTAGGGCAACATATGACCATAATTTCTACGTTATTTAGGGCAACATATGAACACTGACCATAATTTAATTTCTGTATTCCTGTAGGACTGACTGTAAACGTTGAACTTGAGGCTCGACCTCACAGTCGTCCCGGTGTTCATCGCGTATATATCGCTCGTGTCATGGTTCTTTACCAGGATGTTGTCATGGACATCACGCGAGCTGGAGCTCGGGTCAACGGCGTGGTGCTAGAATGGAACTCCACGAACTCAGCTCGTGCAGAAGGAGTGTGGGTCATGATGGAGGGCCATAAACTTCGCTTTGTCTTGGACTGGGGAGCGGAAATTGACGTCAGCAAGCACGACCGCCGTTCTGGAATTGGTGGAGACGAGTTTCTAAATGTGGAAATCCAAAACGAGGCGCAACTGTCACCGGAAACGACAGGACTTTTGGGTAAAAACCATAAGTGTTATTTATGGAATAGGTATACGTGAAATGAACATGACTGCTAATATAAGATATAAATACAAATAACAATATTATAACCCTCCCACGGGTTGTTTTTACCAATATTATAAATATTCACATGTCAATTTGTTCATAAGATATGATAACTATGACACAGATCAGTTTGTTCATAAAAATATGATAACTATGCCATAGGTCAGTTTGTCCATAAAAATATGATAACTATGCCACAGGTCAGTTTGCCCATAAGAATATCACATTGAAGAAGATGAAGAGGCGAGATGGTCGAGTGGTTGCGGAGTTTGACGTTGAAGACGCTGGTCACACTCAACATGGTCGTGCTGCCGTTAAACAGCGAAGAGATCCGTTCTTCGATCGTGTGGTACCTTGTTTAATGGTCGACTCACTGTGGTCCAAAACACTGGACCACCCTGTACGATTCTATCGCTTGGACAGCCTGTTCATTGTGTGACATTTCTCTAGCCGTACGTCAGTGTGAAATTTCTCTAACCATATGATAGTGTGACATTTCTCTAGCCGCACGACAGTATGACATTTCAATAGCCAAATAAAGTGTGACATTTCTCTAACCATATAACTGTGTGATATTTCTCTTGCGGCTTGATATATGACATTTCTCTAACTGAATGACATATCAATGGCCGTGTGACACTGTGACATTTCTCCAGCCATAAGGCAGTGTAACATTTCGCTAGTCGAATGACAATGTGACATTTCCATGAATCATGCAGTTGGCTGATATTTCCCTGCATCTGTATGACTTTGTGACAAAGTAGTCGGATGGCTTTGGGAATTTTCCATTAGCTCCATATGTCAGCTATTGTGAAATGTCTCTCCTACAAAAATGGTCACAAAGTGCAATCATTTTATTACACCCCTACTGAGTTAGTCAGCCCTCGCATTGAGTGACTCTTCTCTACAGCCACACCATTGTGAGTAATTACCTTACAACCATACCATTGTTAGTAATTACCTTACAACCACACCTTTGTGGGTAATCTTCTCTACAGCCATACCATTGTATTTCCTTACAGTCATACCACTGTGAGTAATTACCCTTACAACCCTCAAGTGTGAGTTATTCCCTTACAGCCGTACCATTGTAATTGCTTACAATCATACCACTGTAAGTACCTTACAGCCTTACGACAGTGAGTTATTACCTTACAGCTATACCATTGCGAGTAATTATTCTACAGCCATAACATTATGAGTAATTACCTTACAATCATACCTTCGTGAGTAATTAACTCACAGCCATACCATTGTGAGTAATTATCTTACAGCCAGATCATTGTGAATAATTACTTTACAGCCACACTATATTGAGTAATTTCCTTATAACCATGCCCTTGTGAGTAATTTCAATACAGTCATAACATTGTGAGTAATTACACCATTTCAATCACACCATTGTGAGTTATTTCCTTACAGTCCTACCATTGTGAGTCATACCGTTGTGAGTAATTACCTTACAGGCATACCATTGTGAGTTATTTCCTTACAACCTTCCCATTGGGAATAATTTTCTTACAGCCACACCATTGTGAGTAATTACTTTACGCCACACCATTGTGAGTAATTACTTTACGCCACACCATTGTGAGTAATTACTTTACGCCAAAACATTGTGAGTAATTACTTTACGCCACACCATTGTGAGTAATTACTTTACGCCATACCATTGTGAGTAACTACTTTACGCCATACTACTTTAATAATTTCCTATATGCGATACATCATTTTGTACAAAGATCACACCTTACAATGGCATATAATCTCTTTATTGTTGCTAGAGGTGGTAAAGGTGGGTTGTCGCTACATTGTAGTAGATATTAACGAAATAATCATACTTAGTCTCTTTGTTCAGAAAAATTAAGATAATTTGTATAGCTTTATTAAACTTAATTATGACTTCATTACTTTAAGTAGATATTTGAAATGTGTAAGTTTGGATCTATCAAAAATAAGTTTCTCCTGAAGCATGAAATGTTAAAATAAAAAGTTGACATCATAGTTAGAATGTTACGTCATAAAATGGTGACATTATCTTTTGAATGTTAAGTCATAAAATGATGACATTATTTTTTGAATGTTAAGTCATAAAATGGTGACATTATAGTTAGAATATTACGTCATAAAATGGTGATATTATCTTTTGAATGTTACGTCATAAAATGGTGACATTATAGTTAGAGTGGTACGTCATAAAATGGTGACATTATCTTTAGAATGTTACTTCATAAAATAGTGACATTAAAGTTAGAATGTTACCTCATAAAATGGTGACGTCATAGTTAGAATGTTACGTCATAAAATTGTGATATTATAGTTAGAATGTTACAAAGTAAACAATTTTCAAAGATAATAGTTCGATTATGTGGGATTCCTCCATTCAGTATACTCTATTTTTTTGTTCTATCTATCAGAGTTACGCTAACATTTGTTTTGCTCTAGTCTACTTGTTTTTTTTTTATTTCTGTTGTCATGGTTATGCTAACGTTTATTTTTCTACAGCTCCGGTAATCTTGCTTTTGTTGTTCTTATCATGGTTACGCTAACACTTCGCTTCTCCAGTTTTGTTTTGCTTTCTGTTGTCATGGTTACGCTAACTCTTCGCTTCTCCAGTTTTGTTTTGCTTTCTGTTGTCTTGGTTACTAAAATATGTATTTCAATAATGCAACAATAAAATAAAAATGTGTAATAAGACGATTTCTTGCAAGAGTATATGTAAATGGTTAGAATTTGATATATGAATTATGATACAATATTATTAATATTTTCCAGGACAAATTATTCCTCCCTATTGTCCTTAGAATAAAAAGCACAATTGATGTAAGAAGTTAATAGTGAACTTTTGATGTAAGAAGTTAATAGTGAACATTTGATGTAAGAAGTTAATAGTGAACATTTGATGTAAGAAGTTAATAGTGAACTTTTGATGTAAGAAGTTAATAGTGAACTTTTGATGTAAGAAGTTAATAGTGAACATTTGATGTAAGAAGTTAATAGTGAATGCGATGTAACGACTTTCTTGCTTATCTTCAATGGTTAGAATAAATCATTAGCCCGGATGTTGCACAGTAATCTCTTAATCGCTTCCACGAACTCTGTTCTTTTGCTTTATTTACAGTAAAATAGACTCTGTATGCAATGACCCATTTAGATAGTCTGTATGCAATGACCCATTTAGATAGTCTGTATGCAATGACCCATTTAGATAGTCTGTATGCAATGACCCATTTAGATAGTCTGTATGCAATGACCCATGTAGAGAGTCTGTATGCAATGAACCATTTAGATAGTCTGTATGCAATGAACCATTTAGACAGTCTGTATGCAATGACCCATGTAGAGAGTCTGTATGCAATGAACCATTTAGATAGTCTGTATGCAATGAACCATTTAGATAGTCTGTATGCAATGAACCATTTAGATAGTCTGTATGCAATGACCCATTTAGATAGTCTGTATGCAATGAACCATTTAGATAGTCTGTATGCAATGACCCATTTAGATAGTCTGTATGCAATGAACCATTTAGATAGTCTGTATGCAATGACCCATGTAGAGAGTCTGTATGCAATGAACCATTTAGATAGTCTGTATGCAATGACCCATGTAGATAGTCTGTATGCAATGACCCATGTAGATAGTCTGTATGCAATGACCCATGTAGATAGTCTGTATGCAATGAACCATTTAGATAGTCTGTATGCAATGAACCATTTAGATAGTCTGTATGCAATGAACCAGTTCGATAACCTGATTTCTTTCTTTCCATCGAGTGGTGAGACTTTACTCTTATGAACGAAATGAAAACGATTTCATATTTGAAGAATATTTCTGTTTTTATTTCTGTTTTTATTTTTATTTTACAATTATATTGACTACACAGTTTTTTTTGTAACAAATTGTACGTGTAAATGGACGACTTATTCTTTGTTGTTAATGGTTATACTGCATTAATATGGATGTTATCAATGTTATCAAGTCTTCATAACTGCTTTCAAATTATTTCCTTGCGTTTCGATAATTAGACGCAAACAGACGTTTGTAATAAAGTATTATGAAATTCTGCGACAGTTTATTTTCGTTTTTTATGGCTAGAATTGATGATTGTGAATGTATTAACAATAATCCTTTAAATTGTCCCTTAAACATTTCCTCTTACCGTCCCTTTCTATTGATTACCGGTTGCTAATAGTTACCAAAAGTATGTGAGTGAGAAATGGCAATATCTTACGTGGACATTTGGCATATCCGGGGAAAGAATTTATATCTAGTTCGAAATCAATTGCATATTAATGATCTCTTTAATACGTCTGAAGTTTCTCATTCATTCATTTTATTTCTGAGGATATTAAGTTTTACAACTCCTCTCTCTCTCTCTCTCTCTCTCTCTCTCTCTCTCTCTCTCTCTCTCTCTCTCTCTCTCTCTCTCTCTCTCTCTCTCTCTCTCTCTCTCTGTGTTTGTGTGTGTTGTTGTTGTTTATTTGGTTACTATGGTTAAAATTAAATGTAGATCAAATATCAAAACTATATCTTAACTTGAAGTCTACCTTACTGCTAACGAAATGAAATTCTTAGCTTGTGGTCATTGCTCTAACGAAATGAAATACTTAGCTTGTGGTTAAGAAGAGTTTGTATGAATATTGTCACAACCACATCTAATTTGGACCTTAGATTAATTTGTGTCTTACTGCTTTATGCTGGGAATAAAATTATGTCACAATCTACTAATTTGTACCTATCACTAATTCATGTCTTACTGCTTTATGCTGGGAATAAAATTATGTCACAATCTGCTAATTTGTACCTATCACCAATTCTTTTTCTTCATATATGTAACAATTATGTCACAATCTGCTAATTTGTACCTATCACCAATTCTTTTTCTTCATATATGTAACAATTATGTCACAAGTTTGATGTAACAACGACAACTTCATATAATTATTGACAAAGTCTGTTTTAAGAAAGTTTATGGTTATAATTAAAATAATTTAAAATATTGAATTAAATGTGCATGCATTATTTCGTAAAAGTAGTTTATCTCATTTATGACTGAAGTTTATCTTATTAAAGACTGAAGTTTATCTTATTAATGACGATGTGTCAATGTCATAGATTGTGTTGAGATGAAATCACACTTCTGACAGGTGGTTATAATTAAGTACATTTGAAAGGTGTCAAAACCAAATGTGAATGTATATTTTTATTATGATTATCTCCAGCTGGTTTGGTGTTACGATTTAAGTACTTTTGAAAGAAATCTAAACCACATATTAACGTATATATTGATTATGATTATCTCCAGCTGGCTTGGTGTTACGATTTAAGTACTTTTGAAAGAAGTCTAAACCAAATGTGAATGTATGTTTTGATTATGATTTTCTTCAATTGGCCTTGATGTTACAATTTAAGTACTTTTGAAAGAAGTCTAAACCAAATGTGAATGTATGTTTTGATTCTGATTTTCTTCAATTGGCTTGATGTTACGATTTAAGTACTTTTGAAAGAAGTCTAAACCAAATGTGAATGTATGTTTTGATTCTGATTTTCTTCAATTGGCTTGATGTTACAATTTGAAATATCTCGAATCCGTACTGTAACATCAAAAGAAAGCAAACTCTTCTCCTTAATAAGAAGTGTTCCACCTACAGAAGGATCACGTGACTGGAAATGTTTTTATGTTGTGGTAGAGAGAAAACGTTTTCGACGCCCGCTAAGTGATAGACGAGTGGTATCTGTTGGAAGATCATTAACAGGATAAATTAAGATTCTCATCTCTTGTATTTGGTTATGAAAGATTAATAAATAATAATAAATAATTTTCCTTAACTAGGTGGCGTGCCCGTCACACACAGTACGTATTTTTTACGACTATTGTAGATGACCATTTAGTGTTTGTGAACCTGAGATGACCATTTAGTGTTTGTTAACTTGAGATGACCATTTAGTGTTTGTTAACTTGAGATGACCATTTAGTGTTTGTTAACTTGAGATGACCATTTAGTGTTTGTTAACTTGAGATGACCATTTAGTGTTTGTTAACTTGAGATGACCATTTAGTGTTTGTTAACTTGAGATGACCATTTAGTGTTTGTTAACTTGAGATGACCATTTAGTGTTTGTTAACTTGAGATGACCATTTAGTGTTTGTTAACTTGAGATGACCATTTAGTGATTGTTAACTTGAATATGTGTTAGCTAATTTTTAATTCTATACTAGGTGAGTAAAAACCTGTCCCCATTTAGCACAAAGCTGTGTCAAGTACATTGCTATACTAGGTGAGTAAAGACCTGTCCCCATTTAGCACTAGCTGTGTCAAGAGCATTTCTAGGTGAGTAAAGACCTGTCTCCATTTAGCACAAGCTGTGTCAAGAACATTTCTAGGTTAGTAAAGACCTGTCCCCATTTAGCACAAGCTGTGTCAAGAACATTTCTAGGTGAGTAAAGACCTCTTCATAAATGTTATTTAAACATGCCCGGAACAATTTCAGGTCTGTAGCCCCTGTTATTCACAGTTATGTTTCCTGATGTGATGATTACTGCTTCATAACTGTTATCACAAGTGTCTCGATAAAGGTGTGGCGAATGTCAGCCGGACTCGTACACATGACTAGACTATTAATAAATATTACTAAAATTGCACTGTCAATAAAGGACGGCCTCGTACACATGACTAGACTATTAATAAATATTACTAAAATTGCACTGTCAATAAAGGACGGCCTCGTACACGTGACTAGACTATTAATAAATATTACTAAAATTGCACTGTCAATAAAGGCCGGTCTCGTACACGTGACTAGACTATTAATAAATATTACTAAAATTGCACTGTCAATAAAGGACGGCCTCGTATCAGAGTAAGTATTACCGATGATAGCAATATAAAAATTCCTATGTTTACCAGTTGTGCAACACGAAACAGGTCGTAGGAGTCGAATAAAAAACCGTTATCAGGACAAAGAGTTATTAAGAGCAATGACATTTGAGTAAAGAAACTAATCAGACTACTGTTTTTATCTTGCACATGTAACATTGTAACATTGCACGTAAACAATATTCACCATACACATGTATCTCTCTTTTAATATAAACAATATTTCACATTTTACGTTGCATATGTAGCTTTGCTTATACTATAAATAACATTTACTTTTTCCACAAACACAAGTACAAGTACCTGTTTACCTGTTTACCTGTTTCATAATCAAGGTAACAACTTTCGCTCTCAATCATTTTCATGTTAATGATAAGATATTCATTAAAACATAGCATCATTATTAACCCAC
This sequence comes from Sinotaia quadrata, assembly GCA_028829895.1. Lineage (NCBI taxonomy): Eukaryota > Metazoa > Mollusca > Gastropoda > Architaenioglossa > Viviparidae > Sinotaia > Sinotaia quadrata. The sequence goes on from CM054178.1 coordinate 3,690,791, forward strand.
CGAGCGTCCATCTTGACATACATGCGCGCACACTGGCATCCATAATTTAATACTGGCGCGAGTGCATACAATCTATTTGTTCGACTTTGTCTCTCTTACCATTTCTCTATCTCTTTTTCTCTCTCCCTCCCTCCCTCCCCATTTACACAGACAGAGAGATGAGCATACTTTCTTGAAGCTGCAAGACGAAACAATCTCGCTCCTCTTTTGGACATGAAATAAAACCTCATTACTGAAACAAATAATGAGTGGTTTCGTTGTTTACTTGTTTCAAAGCTTCATCATTTGCTTTGTTACAAACTTACATAAACAAATAATGAGGGCAAGTTCATATTATGAATACTTTTTTTCAAAAAATCAATTACTAAAGAACATTGATCATGCCTTGTTATAGCCAATACTTAAAATAACGAGTTTAACATGTTGACAGTAGTTCTAACTAAAAGAACGTTTTTTCACATTTACAGTATATTCTTAAAGAACATTTCCCATGTTTACGGTAGGTTCTCGCTTAAAGAACATTTCCCATGTTTACGGTAGGTTCTCGCTTAAAGAACATTTCCCATGTTTACGGTAGGTTCTCGCTTACAGAACGTGTCATGTTTACAGTCAAGCCTTAACTTGATAGACCTGTTGGACGAAACTTCTCTCCATTATGGACAAAAGGCCAGTACAGAATTCAACCTTGTCTAGTGATGGCACATTTCATTTACAATGTACACTATTGGTAGTCTGCCTCTTTTACAGGATATTTTGACCATTCCTTGTTTACTGTACTGGACAGTGTCCATTCTGATCATTCTTTGTTGACTGTATTGGCATTGTCCATTCTGATCATTCCTTGTTTACTGTACTAGGCACTGTCCACTCTGACCATTCCTTGTTGACTTCACTGGGCACTGTGAACTCTGATCATTCCTTGTTTACTGTACTGGGCACTGTCCATTCTGACCATTCCTTGTAAAATGTAGTGGACACTGTTTAATCTGACCATTCTTATTTACACTACTGGACACTGTATGGCGGACCACTCACTGCATAGAGACAAGTGCTTTGACAGTCGCACTGACATCTAACTGAATGTCCACGTCTTTGGCTGTACTGTACTGACCATTGACTGCGTGTTATGACACACAGTAAGAAAAAAGTAATATCCTCGCTTAACTCTACAAGCGTTCTGATGACACATGAATGTCTGCGCCTTCTAAAACACTGTTATGACACATGAATGTCTGCGCCTTCTAAAACACTGTTATGACACATGAATGTCGGCGCCTTCTAAAACACAGTTATGACACATGAATATATGTGCCTTCTAAATCAATGTTATGACACATGAATATCTGTGCCTTCTAAAACACTATTATGACACATGAATATCTGTGCCTTCTAAAACACAGTTATGACACATGAATATATGTGCCTTCTAAATCAATGTTATGACACATGAATATCTGTGCCTTCTAAAACACTGTTATGACACATGAATATATGTGCCTTCTAAATCAATGTTATGACACATGAATATCTGTGCCTTCTAAAACACTGTTATGACACATGAATATATGTGCCTTTTAAACACTGTTATGACACATGAATATATGTGCCTTCTAAAACACTGTTATGACACATGAATATATGTGCCTTCTAAATCAATGTTATGACACATGAATATATGTGCCTTCTAAATCAATGTTATGACACATGAATATATGTGCCTTCTAAATCAATGTTACGACACATGAATATATGTGCCTTCTAAAACACTGTTATGACACATGAATATCTGTGCCTTCTAAATCAATGTTACGACACACATTATGAAAAATTATTATCGTCGTTTTACTCTACAAGTGTTCTGACACACATGAATGCCTACGCCTTCTAAAACAGTTTTATGACACACGTCATTGCCTGCGCCTTCTAAAACAGTGTTATGACACACACGAATGCCTGCGCCTTCTAAAAGTTTTATGACACACGTCATTGCCTGCGCCTTCTAAAGCAGTGTTATGACAATATTGTATACTAGTGGTCAAATGACACTTGATTACCCATGTTGTCTGAAGCAATGTTATGATCTATTGTTCAATGATTGAAATATGGGACATGCATTAATGTCCCCCTTGCGTGAATCAGTGATTTGACACGCTTTCGTCCATTAATGGGATTATTGACATGAGTCACTTTAGTTTACTTGAGCAAATGTTGCTATTAACTGTAGAGGAATGGCTCACGTATAGTTCTATGACAAGTACAAAGCATCTCACCAATTGTGAACTAGTGTAATGGCGCAAAATGGCAAATACTGTTATGATTCTGAGTTAGTGTTTATAGCACACAACAATGTCATCTCGGCTTTGATGAACTCTATAGCACTGCCTTTTGACTAGTGTTATGCTGCGCTTTATTAACAAAAGTATCTCAGCTAGCTTATCATACCCTTTACTAGCAACATTTCTGAGCTAGCATTAACATACTCACTACTAGCAACATTTCTGAGCTAGCATTAACATACTCACTACTAGAAACATTTCTGAGCTAGCATTAGCATACTCTTTACTAGCACGTTTATGAGCAAACAAATGACCTCTCTACTGGCAATGATGTCTGAGCTAGCGTTATGGCACTCTTTACTATCAACTATTTCGGAGCAAATTTAATAACAACGATTTCCGATTTAGTGACATGATATTGACAACATCTAGCAATATGCACAATTTCGTTGACTGACAGCTAGTGTTCAGACACATCGACAAAATCTAGCAATTTGATACACTGTTGTAGAATGGCTGAGCTAGCATTTTGACACATTGACATCTAGCAATTTGACACACTGTTGTAGAATGGCTGAGCTAGTATTTTGACACATTGACATCTAGCAATTTAACACAGTGTTGTCCAGGGGTTGCGATAATTATCTCTTGTCCAGTGTTTATGTGACGTCGGACTTGGCCATTTACTCGCCACTTGTAGTAGCTACTAGGAAATAAACCAAAATCCCATTACTTCCGGAATGTGGCTGGAGTATACTGGTTGGCAGTGTTCATTGTCATTCCATACTCAGGAGACCGCTCGCGGTAATCTGCAACACCCAACATCTTACACTTCAGTATTAAATATTAAACATCCAACATTTCAAACGTCAAATATTAAACATCTAAATGTTTCAAACGTTAAATATTAAGCATCCTACACTTCAAAAGTCAAATATTAAACATCCAACACTTCATACGTAAAAGATTAAAGTTCCAACATTTCAAACATAAATATTAAACATCCAACTACTTACTTCAAACATCACAAATTAAACATCTAACACTTCAAACAAAAAATATTAAACATCCAACACTTCAAACATCAAATATTAAACATCCAACACTTCAAACATCAAATATTAAACATCCAATACTTCAAACATCAAATATTAGACATCCAACTACATCAAATGTCAAATATTAAACATCTAATACTTCAAACATCAAATATTAAGCATCTAATACTTCAAACATCAAATATTAAACATCCAACACTTCAAACATCAAATATTAAACATCCAATACTTCAAACATCAAATATTAAACATCCAACACTTCAAACATCAAATATTAGACATCCAACTACATCAAATGTCAAATATTAAACATCCAACACTTCAAACATCAAACAAGTTTGTGTGGAAATAACGTTATTATATGCAATATAAAAAAAAACTGTAACTTTCAAAGAGATTCACATACAAATGAAAGAGTTTGTGTTTAAAGGGTGTTGTTATACAAAGTAGTTTGTATTTAAAGGGTTTTGTTATACTAAATAAAGAGTTTGTGTTTAAAGGGTGTTATTATAATAAATAAAGAGTTTGTGTTTAAAGGGTGTTGTTATACTAAATAAAGAGTTTGTATTTAAAGGGTGTTGTACCAAATAACGAGTTTGTATTTAAAGGGTATTGTTATACTAAATAAAGAGTTTATATTTAAAGGGTGTTGTTATACCTGTGACACCGGGAAGTCACTCTTGTTTATGTAAAGTTGTACTATGTAAGTTGTTTTCGTTTTGAATTTTTGTATTTGTTTTATTTTGTCTAGTTTCTCCATTGCTTTCTTTGTTTCGTTTGTTGTATTTTGATTGGCTTTGTCTTGTTGTATTTTGATTGGCTGTCTTGTTGTAGTTTGATTGGCTTTGTCTTGTTGTATTTTGATTGGCTTTGTCTTGTTTTATTTTGATTGGCTTTGTCTTGTTGTAGTTTGCCTTGCTTTGTTTTATATTAGCTTTTTCTTGTTTTTGGTTTCTCTCCTTTGACTGCCTTGATTTATATTGCTTTGGTTTGCTTTCTTTACCCTGCCTTGTCTTTTATTGATTTCGTTTGTTTCTTTACCCTGTCTTATTTTTTATTGATTTCGTTTGGTTTCTTTACCCTGTCTTATTCTATATTGATTTCGTTTGGATTCTTTACCCTGTCTTATTTTTTATTGATTTCGTTTGGTTTCTTTACCCTGTTTTGTTCTATATTGATTTCGTTTGGTTTCTTTCGTTTTGTTTATTGAAGTTTGTACACGGACTCAATCATATTGTGTCGTGACAAATATTACATAGGAGATAATAATAATGATATTAATAATAACAATAATAATCTTGTCATCTAACCTTTGAGACGAACACCTATTGATTCATCATCATCTTCATCTTCAAAAGGGTTGTAGCTCTTTCCTGCCACGAGTTTTCTCCCCTTAGAATTAGGTTTGCAGCAGCATGAGCAATTCCGGAAACACCATCCGAGCATGCGCATCTCCATAAAACGCACGCAGAAGTAGAAGGCGAACGCAAGCCCCACCATCCCAGCAACAACAGCTAGGACAGCAGGGATAATCCACGCCAGGTCAGAGCTACCTGTGCTGCCGAGTAAAATCCCCGGGCTTCCGGTATATGGCGTCAAGGAGGGTTCTGGGGCGTTCAACGGCGTGTTTAGAATGTCGACATTGTCGCTTGCGTCAGGGGTTATTGATAAGTACGTCATCGAATGGTCTCCATTAAATGCAGAGGTCGTGGTGTCAGTGTGTGAACTCGCGTTGATTAATACTTGGATTATGGTTCTTGGTTGGACGGAAGAGCTGGCGGAGTGAGTGGACTGCACAGTATTCAAGATGGCGCTCCGTAGAGAAGACATGGCTGCCCTATCTATTATGAAAGATAAACCTGTTCATTAAGTATTTATGTAAAATAATATTGACACGTTTAGCTTCAGTTAACAATAGTTATAATAATGAAATGGAATTCCGTAGACATCTATTTTTCAACATCTGAAGGAGCAAATCAAACCTGAAACAAACTAGTATAGTCACTAGTAGTTCTTAAGTAAACGTGCCTAATTTAGACACAGCAAGGAAATGGTCAGCTGATTTTGCTTACGTTACACAAAAATACATTAATAAAACCCTCAAGACATACATATATAATAAAACTCTCAAGACATACATATATTAATAAAACTCTCAAGACATACATATATTAATAAAACTCTCAAGACATACATATATTAATAAAACTCTCAAGACATACATATATTAATAAAACCCTCAAGACATACATATATTAATAAAACTCTCAAGACATACATATATTAATAAAACTCTCAAGACATACATATATTAATAAAACTCTCATGACACACATTTACATTAATACTACACTCATGACACATATATACACTAATAAATCATGATGAACCTGAGACACACACACACTAATAATACATTTATGAACACTCATACACTAATAATTCACTCATGACACACAAATACACTTATGACACACGTGTACACTAATAATACGCTCATGACACTCACATACACTAATAATATACTCATGACACTCACATACACTAATAATACGCTCATGACACTCACATACACACACACTGAAATATACTCATGGCATACATACACACTCATGGAACGCGCGCACACACACGTACACATACACGTACACACACACGTTCCATTATTACTTATTTACACACATACACAGTTTTCTCCACACGAGTTTCACTTCTTTCTCACATTTCCACAATTATGTAATCAGAATTTATGTTAAATTACGTTTTGCTTGGGGGGTGGGGGTGAGTATTTGCTCACATGCTTTCGTAAACTTACCAGGATTCCTTCAATTGCTTTGTCTTTGAGCTTTGTGCCAAAAATCCTCTAGAGTTCGACCACCGTCGGATTTTTCACAATTGTCTGATAAAAATATTATCACATTGCAGACGTCATATTTTAGATAAGGCATACTGATAGGTTAAAGTGAAAGAATAAATGGGTGCAGTGCTGATAGGGTCATTTGAAGGGAGAAATGGGTGTTTATTCATATCAACTTTCAGCAGTAGCAAGGACCCGTTTTCTAAAACTCAAATAATTATAATGGTAACACGCAAGGGATCAAGAATTGTCACACATTAGAGCAGAATTATAAAATACATATAATTTGAAATTACAACATAATTACCAAAGACAGCATAATTACAAAATACAACAGTATTACGAAATATAATTGTGAAATACAACAGTAATTACAAAATGCAGATAGCTACAAAATACAACAGTCATTACAAATTACAACAGTCACTTCACAAGTACAAAAGTTTATTCAAAATACATCATTACATCGCTTAATAGAAATGTAACGATTGTAATATGTTGTTTAACAAATTACAAACAAGCCATGAATACATTTGTGAGATTGAGATGTTGTGAATGAGATCATTTTGAAATCGTCATTCTCTGAATACAATTATGACGTTGTCGCGTTTATATGAGTGAGATCATTTTGAAATCGTCATTCTCTGAATACAATTATGACGTTGTCGCGTTTATATGAGTGAGATCATTTTGAAATCGTCATTCTCTGAATACAATTATGACGTTGTCGCGTTTATATGAGTGAGATCATTTTGAAATCGTCATTCTCTGAATACAATTATGACGTTGTCGCGTTTATATGAGTGAGATCATTTTGAAATCGTCATTCTCTGAATACAATTATGACGTTGTCGCGTTTATATGAGTGAGATCATTTTGAAATCGTCATTCTCTGAATACAATTATGACGTTGTCGCGTTTGTATCGAGTGAGATCATTTTGAAATCGTCATTCTCTGAATACAATTATGACGTTGTCGCGTTTGTATCGAGTGAGATCATTTTCAATCGCTATTCTCTGAATAAAATTATGAGGTTGTAGTGTTTATATCGAATGAGTTCATTGCTGTCAGAAATGATAACATTGTTTTGATAGAACTGTGTATTGCTAACATTAAAGACATTGTTGCTGTGTTAATATATTGTATTGGTATCAGTAAAGATATCGTTGCTGTGTTAATATATTGTATTGGTATCAGTAAAGATATCGTTGCTGTGTTAATACATTGTATTGGTTTCAGTAATCATTACATTGCGGTCTTAGTACAGTAATACTAACACTGAATTAGTTGTATGTTGCTGTTAGTAATGATAACATTGAGTTAGTAAAGTGTTTGCTGCCATTAACGATTATATTGACTTAGGACAGTGTATTGTAATCAGTAATGATAACAGTGTGTAGTACAGTGCACAGAGGTCAGTAATGATAACAGTGTGTTAGTACCGTGTACAGAGGTCAGTAATGATAACAGTGTGTTAGTACCGTGTACAGAGGTCAGTAATGATAACAGTGTGTTAGTACAGTGCACTGAAGTCAGGAATGATAACACTGTTTTAGTACAGGTAATAATAACATGTAGAGTAGTGTGTTGCTCTCAGTAACGATGACATTGTGTTAGTACAGTGTACAGAGGTCAGTAATGATAACTTTGTGTTAGTACAATGTTCTGTAGTAAGCAATAATACCCTAGTTTTAATACATTGAACTGTAGTCAGTAATGATAATATTATTTTAGCACTGTCTACTGTAGTCAGTAATTATAACATTATGTTAGCACAGTGTACTGAAGTCAGTAATTATAACATTGTGTTAGTACCGTGTACTGAAGTCAGTAATAATACTGTGATAATACATACTGTAGTCAGTAATGATAATATTGTACAGTATACTGTAGTCAGTAATAATATCATTGTGTTAATACAGTGTATTGTTGTCAGTAATAATAACATAGAGTTATTGTAGTGTGTTGCTGTCAGTATTGATAACAGTGTTTTAGTGTTGTCAGTAATGTTTACATTGAATTAGTACAGTGTAAAGCAGTCATTTTATCATTATGACAGGAACATGCTGTGCTAATTCAATGTGTAAAGCAGTCATTTTATCATTATGACAGGAATGTGCTGTGCTAATTCAATGTGTTTAATTTTTTAAGTCGCAACCCACAAACAACACATCTTCACAAAAACAATTCACAGTTTTACACGAAGAGGTGAAATTGTATTAAGTCGAATTACAAAATCACGTATGTATAGTGGAGTTTCACATAAAATCGAATGTCAAATGTGAAGAATTAAAATTCCATCTACAGTTTGCCAGGTATCGTCTGCCAACATCTAGTGCCACTTCTTCACTCTTTCATGTACCGCCATGCTGACGTCAGAAGGGAAAGGGAAAACGAAAAGTGTGAAGTGATTACAGGCTTCAAGACAAGTACAACCGATATTCATTGATCACAAACTGATAAAGAGTGTGTGGTAAGTCAGTCCTCAATTGCTATCTAAGTGAAAAATGAAACTGTTTTACTTACCCTATATATATCAATTCCTTGTCGGGTCACAGAAACATTCAGGGGCCGGCACAAACCTGAAAAAAAACTGAGAAGGGAAGAGAACTCTCGATTCACAGGAATGACGCTAGTGTGTTCAGTTCTGCAGTCTTATTCTCTGCTTTATTTTTATCTCAGCGATAAACACGTGTTCTGACGTTACACAGCCGTGCTTGTCATGTTTCATGCAGCAAGTGAAGGGACACTGCATACAACGCTAATCAGTGGAGTGTGGTTATCAAGTGGACTTATTATGTGTCATAAGCAATACTTTCTTTGGGGGGGGGGGGAATTTGTTTCTCGGTGTAAATATGTATTACACTACCGTTAGTATAATGATTGTCTGTTTCAAAAAAACAGTATTTGTCTAGAATCAGTACTGTAATTAGTCAGTTTAATTGTTGTACAGAGGCGTAGCTGGGGGTGGGGGGCAGGGGGGGGTTACATATGTCCCCGGGCGCCAAAGTACTGGGGCGTCAAAATGAGGCTTACAACGTTACATTATAATAAGTGAACAAGGGTAATAAAGGGTGATTAAACGGGAAGGGGGCGCCAATTTTATAGTTCGTCCCCGGGCGCAAAATATCCTAGCTATGTCTCTGTTGTATTAAATCTGGATTTATCTATTGTATGTACACTGTTATGGCTAGAGTATACACTGAGTCTTGACGAGAAGTGTAAACTGTGTATTTGTCCAACAATGATCTGCCTTTTAGGGTGAAAGTTTCTTACCTTACTTGTAATACTAAATGTATCCAAATTAATGGAAATAAGCATCCAATACAAAATATTTAAATTGTAGGCCCTAAGTAAATTTATTTTTCAGCATTAAGGTTGTTTCACACAAAGAATGAGTTACCGGACATTTCGAAAGTGTTCATGCAACATAAGACTGGGTCCCTGGACGTTTAATTACTGTTCCTATAACAAGGACTGGGTCCCTGGATGTTTAATTACTGTTCCTATAACAAGGACTGGGTCCCTGGACGTTTAATTACTGTTCCTATAACAAGGACTGGGTCCCTGGACGTTTAATTACTGTTCCTATAACAAGGACTGGGTCCCTGGACGTTTAATTGCTATGAAATGCTACTAATGTCGTGGTAACAGTTTTTACTTGACGTCAATGCAATAACAGTCTGTAAATGTTAGTGTGATAACAGTCTATAAATGATATTAATATGATAATAGTCTGTAAATGCTACTAGAATCATGGTAAAAATTTTCAAATGATGATAATGTGATAACAGTCTTTTAATGATACTAATGTATTAGTCGTCTGTAAATGCTACTAGTGTGATATTAGTCTTCAAATGCTGATATATTTGTGATAACAGTCTGTAAATGCTAGAATCAACTAGTGTGATAACAATCTTTAGAAGCTAATAAAGCTTAATTGCTAATAAAGCTGTGATAACAGTCTGTAATAGTTATTAACAGTCTTTAAATGATGCTACTTTCGTGATAACAGTCTTTAAATGTTGCTGATTTCATTATGACAGCGGTAAATGTTGCTGATTTCGTCCGAACAGTCATTAAACGATGCTACTGCATTGACAAAAGTCTATCATTGCTTCTAATATCCTTTTCAAAGTCTTTAATTTCTATTAACAGTAATTATAACTATATATAATTATAATTATTTTAATGTCTTGGTCTTTAATTTCTATTAATGTCTTCATAACAGTCTTTAATTTCTATTAATGTCTTCATAACAGTCTTTAATTTCTATTAATGTCTTCATAACAGTCTTTAATTTCTATTAATGTCTTCATAACAGTCTTTAATTTCTATTAATGTCTTCATAACAGTCTTTAATTTCTATTAATGTCTTCATAACAGTCTTTCAATGAAGCTAATGTAATAATAGTTTTTGGATGCTTCTACTGTGATAACAGTCTTAAATCTCATGACAACAATCTTTAAACGCTGCTAATGTTGTAATGAGATATTTTAAAAATCTACTAATTTGATAACAGTCTTTAAATGCTACTATTTTGATAACACTTAACAGTTTTGAATTCTACCACGCCATGATAAATGTCTTTAAATGCCACCAAGTCATGGTAAATGCGATTAACAATCTTAAAATGTTAATAATGTGATAATAATGTGTAAATGCTGCATAAATGATGTGCTTACAGACGTATTCTTTAACTGGCATGCTACTAATATCGTGATAACAGACTAGCTACTAATATCGTGATAACAGACAAGATACAAATATCGTGATAACAGACTAGCTACTAATATCGTGATAACAGACTAGCTACTAATATCGTGATAACAGACAAGATACTAATATCGTGATAACAGACAAGATACTACTTTAATAAACTACTAATATGATAACAGCCTTGAAAAACAACTAACGTTACAACAGTTTTGAAAAACTAGTAATGTGGTAACGATCTTTAAATGTCATTAGTACCATAACAGACTTTGAAAAAACCACTAATATAATAATAGTCTGTAAATGCCATTAGTATGATAACAGACTTGAAAAAAAACACTAATATGATAATAGTCTTTAAATGCTATTAATGGCAAAATAGTCTTTAAATGCCATTAATGCAATAGGTATATTTATATTATTATGGGAGGGCCTCTTTAATTACGAGAAAATTATCTCCCCTACACTATGATTATTTGCACCTTTCAGCTTGCAGGTGGCGGACTGAATGTACTCTACAGTGACTTTGTAATAATAAATCTCATCAACATTGACATTTAGTTATGATACAAATCATCTGTTCTAGAGTATGGGCCACTGGTTATATATGCATAAGTGCAACTGTTAAACCGATATACAAATGAGCTGACATCAATTCCACTCATGGCCCACATAAAGTACAAACAAAGAATTTACATTTCATTAACAGATAAGCAAGACTGAACAATTGATACAAATTTAAAGAAAATTTTAACAATCTTTAAAGAATCAGCAGAATACATTATGCCCTAGTTTCTTGTCATATGGCAATTTGGGGATTAAAAAATCTGATTAAATTCAAGCTGCACTGTAGTCACTGACACAAGCGGGATTTAACTTCAGCTTCAATGTGCTGGCATGAGGTACGTCATGCTGGTAAGTGCTCCATATGATATGGCATAAATACATCAGAATCAGGTACCTAAAGCTCTCATCATAGATTTCAGTATAAGATAGAAAATGAATCACAAAGGAGACAAAAAGAAAAACTCTAAAACACAAGTGATTGCAATTTAATACATTAATAAATACTCATTTTGACATATTTCTCTGCAAAACAAACTGAAGGTTAAACATGTTTCAACATGTTAAAACATTCCTAATAAACATAACCATCCACACAATACAGAGACGTCTTTAACATATCTAGACAAGGGTTTCCTGTTCCTTATACAACCCATGCTAGGGAGGGACTCAGTTTCAACACTCACCCAAAGAGTTGTTTTGCAAAAAGTTAGAAATAGAATTTCTATTCTGGTTTTATTATTCTTGAAACCAAACCAGTCTCTACCCATACTGACTCCTGATCCAATCAAAGTCAAATCCATGATTTTCTCACACCTTCCAACTTACATTCTGTCAGCAAACATATGATCTATCCAAAAATATGTTTGTAATTAGGTCACCATAAGAATTAAATAAAACACCTGACCAAGGTCAAAATCAAGATTCCAGATCTAATGTTTAATATAAAATATATAAAGGGGGTTCTCCCACATATATTTTATATTAAACATTAGATCTGGAATCTTGATTTTGACCTTGGTCAGGTGCTTTATTTAACTGACAGACTGTTACTAAAACAAAGCTGTCATGTTATACAGTAAAACTTTATTTACACAATTTAAAATCATGTTGTGGACTTCTTACAAAAATATAGCTATCTAGTTATACAGTAAAACTTTATTTACACAATTTAAAATCATGTTGTGGACTGTTACAAAAATATAGCTGTCATGTTATATTGCAAAAGCTTTATTTAAACAATTTAAAATTGTGTTGCTGGACTGCCACTCAAATATATTTGTCATGTTAAAATGTAAAACATTATTTACACAATTTTAAATCATGTTCCTTGACCATCACTAAAATATATTGTCCTGTTATACTATAAATTTATTTTCATAACAAAATCATGTTACTTGACTGTTATTTTGTACTTTTCATGTTAAGGTGTAAAAACTTTATTTACCCCACAATTTAAAATTATGTTCCTGGCTGTTGTTAAAATGTACTTGTTATGTTATAAAAATATTATTAATACAATTTAAAAATCATGCTGCTAAACTGTCATTGAAGTCAAGTTTCTTTATAATACAAGCTTTATTTACAAAATTTAAAATCATGCTGCAAGACTGTCACTAACATGTAGTTGTAAAAATGTTATTACATGTAACACAATTTTAAATCATGCTGTGTAACTGTCACTGAAGTCAAGCTGCCTTTATTGTACAAACTTTATTTACACAATTTTAATCATGTTGTTTCACCCTCAAAAATGTTAAGCTGCAGTGTTATGTTGTAATAGTTTTATTCAAACAATTACTTATTTGAAGATGACATGATTTATTTTACAACTAACTCGGGGAAATAATCATGACAAATATATTTCTCACTATGTTGCAGTTAGCTCCCTTGCATTGATTCGTGAATGTCAGTTGGAGTATATATGCGAACTTCCAGCATTATAATTTTGTCATAGTGTTGTTAGTGGCGGAAAGTATATCATGATAGTTTTGTGTCAGTAAAGATATGTATGCAAACAGTTTGTCAGTTTAGTGTCAGCAGAGATATATGTAAGTTAATATTATTATACTTTTGTCAGTCAGTGTCGGAGGAGGTAAGTATGCCAACTGTATTATTATTGTTTTGTCAAAGTCAGTAGAGATATGTATCCAAACTCTTACATCACATTTTTTCTGAGTGTCAGATAAATAAGTACAAAACCCATATTATATGTTTGTTTCCCTCAGTATAAATATTATGCAAAATGACTTATAATAGTTTTGTCATTGTCAGAACAGATAAGTATGCAATCTGTATCACATACTTTTGTTGCTTTCAGCAGATATATCCTAAATATATACAACATTATTATTGTTTGGCCACTGTCAGTGATTGTAAGGATTTGTATGCATTCAGAATATTTACACTGCATCAGTGTCTTTAAAGATATGTTTGTAAACAGTTATTATACTATTGTTATACCGAATGTAATAGTATTAGTAAGCATTCAGTATTATTTGGTCAGTTTACAGGGAGATAAGTATGTAGTCATTATTATAAGTCTCAGAATTATCTGTGAAGATATTTATAATTTAAGCAATATTATACTTTTGTTAAATACCTATTCAGAAATATGTAATAGTATGCATACAGTTTTGTTTGTTATACTTTTGTCACTTTTGTGGAAGATACAGTAATTATTAAGACCAGTAATTATTATAAGACTTCCTTTAGTATTTGTAAAGATGTGTATGATTTAAGCATTATTATACTTTGTTAGCATCTACACAGAAATAAGTATGCATTATGTGTTATTATATTTTTCCAATTTCCATAAAGATATGTATTTATTCAGTGTTTATTATACTTTTGTTAATATCTGTACAAAAATATTATATCAGTATTATACTTTTGTCAGTGTCTGTTATAGAATGATTCAGAAATGTATGTATAGCATAGTTTTGAAGAGTTGTAAAGATATGTTTAATGTATCTTGAGTACTATTATACTCTTACCTAAGTAAAGATATGTATACAATATTTTTATTCTTTTGTTATTTTCAGTACAGATATGTATGTATACTTTATTATTATGTATGTGTCATAGTCAGTACAGATATGTATGTATACTTTATTATTATGTATGTGTCACAGTCAGTACAGATATGTATGTATACTTTATTATTATGCATTTGTCAGTCAGTACAGATACATACCTATAAGGTAGTGTTAAAGATTTTTTCCTACAAAACTGTCAGTGTCTAACTATGCAATCAGGATCTTATATCTTATTCTTGTGTCAGTGTTATTTCAGTGACACACACTTATTGTTCTTTTGTGTCACTGTCAGTACACACAAAATTAATCGTCATTCTGTATACACAGATTTAGGCAGTTACATTCCAAATATCAGTGCCCAGTGTGTAGAAGTTACAGTTAGATGCTCCTTCATTCTACCAGTAAGAGAATGAGGCCTACATGTTAATCGAGCAAAACCGGTAATTAATTATACAAATACCTCTGTTATTGATTCAGGCCAACTTCTGCATGCACATGCACATACACATACACACACCAGTACATATAACACAGGTTATAAACAATCTCATGAACAAATACTATAAATTCAAAAGTATTTATTATTTTTCTTCTTCAATCGTATAAAATATTAAATATACTGAATATGTACATGACCGTAAAATAAAAATGTTCTTTTCTAATCACAATGCATCAATGGAGAAATATACAAATGGCACAACATCTTTCACTGACAGACACAATTTAGAATGGATTTCAATTGTCAGTCTTCAGATACGATAGAAACTCTACAAGAAATGTTAGGAAACTTCAAACTGCCTTTCTTTTTTTAATTTTATGATGTCCTTGTGACACACTTCTAAAAGTATTCTGATTAAGTTTGCATCATCTGAAAGATAGTTGTGGAGAATTTTCTTTGTTTAAATTTGGCATTATGATTGACATTAAATAATCTAATGATATGGTCCCACCATAATCTTAAATAATTCGTAATATAAACACAATGCAAACATAGATTGACTGTCCAAAACCTGCAATTTACTACACAGGTAACCAGTCACCCCCATCCCCCATCCTTCTGCTTACAGGTAGCAAAGAAAATATTATCACAGACTATTATCAGATTTCCAATCAGTTTCAACAGAAGCTTAGTTTTTCAGTTGCATTACAGTCTCTTTTTGTTTCTTTTCTTATGTATAGCAGACACACCTCTTTCAACTTAAGATTCACAAGTCCAAAAGAAAACAAATAACAGACACCCCTCTTTCAACTTAAGATTCAAAAGAGTCCAAAAGAAAACAAATAACAGACACACTTTTTTCAAGAGTCCAAAAGAAAACAAATAACAGTCACCCCTCTTTCAACTTAAGATTCAAAATAGTCCAAAAGAAACACCTATAATCACACCTTTCTGGATTAGAATTAGGTCAGATCCATAGAATTCTAGCCAATTATAACAATATTGAATCAGAACAAGAAACACTAATCTTAATTTTAAATGGTCAAACGATTGCATCAAATTTTACATTAATTTTATCTTTGAAATACATTTATTTACTTCAATTGAATCGAAATCTATGAGCAATCTGCATTACAGCCAAACATTAAAATCCAGCTTCATCCATTTTGCAAAAAACAAAAATATAAATTCAGAAGAATTTTTCTGTAATCAATAATAGGAATTCTGGTAACCACTGCAATCAAAACCAAGATCCTTTAACAACACATAAGTGAAATAATCTCTATCGGAGTAAAGCCAGTCAGTAAAAATTAAAAATCTAAATTAATTTGGTTTAAATGCTTTTAAATAATTACTTCTTAAGTATATATTTTTTAAATGAATCAACTGCTCTTTTGTTTCAAAATATCTCATATTAAAATGGTTCTATGATAAATATATGTGGTGCTTGATTTCCTATTCTTCCAAAAATAATTCATAATGAATGACAAGTGATGAAGACTGTTCTCTGAACCACTCTTTCATCATTCTGCAACTAAATAAATACTGTACTTATTTGCAACAAATTAAAAAAATAAAAAACTTACATTTGTTCATTTTGTTCATTTTCTCTTTTACATATTAACATAACATTTCTAAAATGTAAAATACCAAGTCCCCATAACACACACACACACACACACACACACTCTCTCTCTCTCTCTCTCTCTCTCTCTCTCTCTCTCTCTCTCTCTCTCTCTCTCTCTCTCTCTGTCACACACACAGACATTTATGTACAACAAATAGACATGCGCATACTGAACAATAATATTAAATCTTGGTAATACACAGTAATACACATAAACTTATGCTTCCCAAAACATTGTACTGTTCAGTCAAAAAACTACATTTGCATACATTAAAAGAATTTTAATAAATCTTACTTTTTAAAATCTAAACATAACTGTTAAACATGACAATGAGTCAAAGAACTTATCCGTACAAAATTATTTTTTTAAATATGAAAATAATATATGCATCTTCATACAACATTTTATGACAAAGTGGCACATAAGCATTATAAAAGCATTTTTAAATATCCATCATATAAAAATAACATAAATATCTTCCACTCTCATCTTCTTCCACTCTCTATCATTCCTCATTTCTGGTTCATGTTTAGCAATTGTATACAAAGTCTTGAACACTCAAAGTCATAGAAATAAACACTCGTTGTCAGTAATAAAATGTTCAACATTTACACACAACTACAGACGCAGCAGTAACTGAGGTCAGCAAAGAATAACCAGTTCTTACATCATCAAACAGTTCAGTGCTAGAACCAGTTCTTATATCACAAACCAAATTCTGCATAGGAATGTATATGAAAAATCCTTCAGCAAATAGGCTTCAAGTGAATGAATTTGCCTAAATGACTAAACCTAAGTTGTCTTGCTACTTGGGTCAACATCACATTTCACAATCACAAAATTCTACCACAAAGGCATTTCCTGAATGGCACCGCATGAAAGTTCTTGATATATGATGAAAGCAGAAAATCTAATATTTTATGTAAACAAAAATCCCTGTATAAAGATCTCTAGTCCCAGAATGGAACATTGTCCAAAATGTCTGGGGATATGTAACAATGAAATGGACGAACATTGTCCAAAATGTCTGGGGATATGTATCAATGAAATGGATGCACAGGCGAGATAAATGCACAAATAGTTCATTATGTTCTAGTGATGAAAATATGTCAACTGTTAAGAGATCAAGCCAATGATAATATTTTGATAATGAGAATGAATCTGATGATTCGAGAACAAAACTTCAGTTAATTCTCTGATGACAAAACAAGATCTTAACTTTTAAAAAAAATGTAAAGAGTTGGTTATGCAGAGGGCAGGGCCTCCCTCTCCAAGATATACTCGATCCCTTCATTAACATCTTGCACAAACTTGTGTGGCTGTGTCAACTCTGGCTCATGGGCGATGTCACGGTGGCCATGGTACACCACCTGCCCATCAGGCCCCTTGCTGTTCATTTCTGTTCCGTACTTGTACACGCCTGTGCCAACCAACATGCTCAAACAATCCTCCACCGTCTGCTCACTCAGCTCTGCATTCTGGGGGATTTTCCTTGAAGAAGGAAGTATGCATGCACCATTAGATGTGCTTGATGTGGTGGATGTAATGCCATCATCCTTGGTGATCATGTTGCCATTCAAAACATTGAGAGAGTTGCGTTTGATGAAGCGGTTATAGAGGTTAGCCCCAACAATGTCCACATGTGGATTGTCACTAAAAGAGATATATTAGTAAAAATGTCTATTAGTACCAGCAGAAATGAGTCAGAGAAATATAATTTATCTTTTGTTTACCCATGCCAGGGTTCCAGTTATACTAATTGCAATTTCTTTCAAAATGAATTAAAATTCTATTACATTAAGGTGACCACAAGATTTACTGTCCTTTTAAAAAGAAATGATTTTGAGCTGCTTGAAAAACTTAAGAGATCACTCACTTACATCCACTCACTGACTAGTAAGTCTAAAGATGAAAATTGTATAAACCACTTTATATCTGATTTATTAATCATTCTGATTTAATAATATTTTTAAAGTATGTCAGTATGTTTTATAATTTATTTTTAATTAAAGCAGTCTAATTTCTTTCTTTCCTTATTTTTAGTGATATCTATGGCAATTAAAAATAAATAATGACTTAATATTGACAAAACCTCACCCAAAAAAGTAGAGTCGTTTGATAGGTCGGTTAATACCCATGCCTTTTGCAATTTTACTCAAGGTGTGTTCAGCAAACCGGTACGTGATCTCACATGGTTTACCAACCAGAGAGGTGTACTGAAGGTCATGGCCAGTCAGCTTCTGCAACAACAAGCAGAAATCTACAACTGTAACAAAGTTGTATACATTCTGTTAATGATATGTAAGTTTTGTAACACAGGGAGTACTGAACACAGATAATTAAATATGTTATTTTAAAGTGACCAATAACACTGACCTCATAAGTGTTCTACAATTGAATCTAGCCTAAAAAAACAAAGCAAATTGTTTCCTCCCTTAGTTTGACTAAGTTTGTCATTTAATCAGAAATAAAAATAATATATAGATCCTCGGATCTTAATTTCTTTATAAAATGCACATGATTATTTGATTGACATTACAAAAGTTTCCTTTAATAGAGCCATAATAGCTATTATAAACAGACTGTCTTAGAAATAAAAGTTTTTGTTAACTGACCAATAAAAGTGACCAATTAACAAACTGTCTCCGAAAATATCAGAACAACAAAAGCTTTTATCAAGAGAGTCTGTTATGGAGAATAACAGAAGAGCCACCTACCCTATACAAAGCCTCCAAGCACACCAAAAATGCTCCATGCCCAAACCTGCATCAAACATAAACAATACACATTTAGGAGTGACGTAAGCTCCTTTATTAAAACAAATAAACAATACACATTTATGAGTGACGTAAGCTCCTTTATTAAAACAAATAAACAAAACGCATTTATGAGTGAAGTAAAAGAAGAATTTAACCAAAGGAAATAGTGTTTGTAATACTGCTTTCAAAATAATGCAGAATTAACAAAGCAATAAATAAATAAATAGGAAAATTAAATATTTGCTCTCTGATAAAGAAAAATAAGTGTAGAATTAAAAAAAATGGGAGATGTAATAGTTTGTTAACATTTTCACAGCTACATTTACTGCCAGGTTAAAATTGGGTGGCTAATTCTCTTTGCTGATAAAAATTAAAATGTTTATACTTTAATTTTATTTTATTTGGTTTACAAATTTAAAAGTTATTTTAAATAAATAAAAATATCAGTGAATTACCTTGGCATACAGGCCTCAGCCATGAAGACAAGGTCCATGTTGCAGGCGATGACTGGGATTTGTGGCACATTGTGGGGGTCAGTGGGAGCCTCAGTGGGTTTGCCCTCAGTGAGAAGCAGATCAATCAGCAACTGGAGGTTTGATTCCCAGAGCATTGGTTCACCAATCAATAGTATGGCCTCTACACGAGGGAAATTAGGGTTGTCGTGGCACTCACCCTTGGCCTGAAAGAATGAAAACAAATAAATGATAAAGATAGCTCTTTCTTTCATGCAGTGCCAGAGAAAGACCAAAGGATGGAGGTAATTTCAAAAATAAAATATATATGCTATTTAACAAAGAATAATATATATAATAAATTCACTCTAAAATAAAATGTAATAAAAAATTATTTCTTAATATTATAAAATTAGAAGTTAACACATGAATAATGTGACAAATATAAATAATCAGCCTCTGAAGTTTAATGTTTATAAATAAATCTTCAAACTGTATTGCTGGGGGGGGGGGGAGGGGTAATCTGTAAAATATCTCTAGCATACAAAAAATTTTATTTCAATGATAGCATAAAAACAGGTTTTTTTATTTTTAAAAAAAAGCATTTATTATAACTCTATCACTACTATACGCAAATAAATGAATGACAAATTTGTTACATACCACAATCTTTCTGTTGTCATGGTTGACCATGTCCAGCAAGGGATAGGCTTCTTGCACATCTTCAATGGTACAAACATTTGTGAAGCCAAGACTAACGGGGGTCAAGGAATCTACCCTTACATGCACATTACACTTTTGCTCCAAGTACTAATCTACTCAAACACACATATTACACTTTTTTAAAAGTACTAGTCTACCCAAAATTATACTTTGTTACTAGTACTAATCTACCAAATCATGCACATTATACTTTATTACAAGTACCACTACTAGTCTACCCAAATAGACACTTTACACTTTCAAATCTACCCAAACAGGCATATTACATTTTGTTACAAAAACAAATCTACCCATACAGGCCTGTTACACTTTGTTACAAGTACAATTCTATCCATATTATTATGTACATTACAATTTGTTAGAAGTACTATAGCAAATATTGTATTGTGTGACTGAAATTCTTGCTTGAATTTTATAAATTCTTTTCCATCCTTATTAACTGGCATTAATACAGTACTATTTCAATATCCAATGACTCACATGTACAATAGGGATTAATATGCATGCATTCACATATATATATATATACATGCTCACAGCCACACACAAACAACAACAAAAAATACCAGCATAAAATGTTTGAAACAGAAAGGATACTCTGCAGCAATGTCTTTTCGATGTTCTTGACCAATGACCAGTGTGTGTTTGGTATGGAGGTCACGCAGCAGCTTGACAGGAGTGGGAGCATGAATCACCTGATCTGGAGACACCTGCACAAAAAGTAATCCAACCATAAAAATTACCAGTAATCTATATTAATTATATAGTAATTATATATGTACAAGTAAAATCATTTCAGGTAGCTGAAGAATAAGCTAGTTTACCATTCTTAAAAGTTGTGGCTGCAACCATATATATAAGTGCAGGTCTCAAATTGAGACGCAATGATATTGTATTTAAAAAATTAATTTACCTCCATGTCAAACCAGTTGCCGATCTGTCTAGCCTTATCATCAGAGCGATTGCATGCGTTGGTAACAAAAGCGACTGGGACTCTCAGGTGTCCATTAGCATCTTTCAATCTCTCCATCGCTTTCTTAGCGGGTTCAAGGGGAGTACTTCCTCTAGCGAGTACACCGTCCACGTCAAACAGAATGCCAAAGTCAGGCTGCAATCAAACCAAGCGCGTTGATAAACATCTAAAAACCATAAACTCTCTCTCTCTCTCTCTTTCTCTCTCTCTCTCTCTCTCTCTCTCTGATATGTATATAATATGTCGGATCTTATTTCGACCTTGACTGGTTTCCATTTCGGTATTGCAGACGATCTATCTCGCACAAAGCTTACGGACCATACTGGCCAAACTCGAATACTTTTACAGTAAACTAAGCTACAGGCACTAAAAATAATCCGGGGATGCATCTGCCTGGTATACTAAACTTCACAGACAGATGATAGATAAGCCAGAATTATTTTGCTCATTGACAGCTGCCCTGGAGAGGATGTATCAAATTTGACGGTGAAGGACACATTATGACCTACAAATTAGCATACCACGTGATGTTTATACTTCTGTCTAAGCACATGCTTCGGTCTGTTCGGTTTCTCCGAGGTACAGTGTTCGTGTCTGGGTTTGGTTTGTTTGTTGCTGAAAGACGATTTTTTACTTTTACAATTTATAATTAGGCAAAATTAAGTCCGTATCACAGAAGAAATATAAATTTATCAAACGTGGATTTGTAGCGATCTAGACTGACACCAAAAAATAAAATAGAGATAATTAGCGAACGTCGAAATTTTCAGAGTTTAAATTACCAAGTCAGAGAGTATCGCGATTCGCGTGTCAGCTTCATACCTACACAAACTTCCGGATCTAAACGTATACTGTATATCACATAAAAAGGGAACAAATTATAACGTGTAACTAAAACTGCAGTCGATAAATAAAAAAAGGGAACAAATTATAACATGTAACTAAAACTGCAATAATGTAGTGCATCGTTATAAATAAAGGTGAGACAATATTATTTTTATTTAATTTTAAACTTACCCGATTTAGTACATTTTCCACCAAGATGTCTCCCATAGACACATCAGATGCATCTGCAAGACATGAAAAATAATTGTTATTTATCTTTTTGGTGATCATAAGCTTCACTTGTATCAACAACCTTGGGTGCTCGGAAATATGCAGCCCTATGTGAAACACACAAACGGTTACTCTAATCGGCAGGTAACTGACTAACCATCCTATCTAATAGCGTCAATCAACTGCATAACAAATTTCATCAAACATTTTGATTGAAACCTAAATTATGTGTATTGCCAATTCTACCCTACATCTTAGTCAAACACTTTTAACGAAGTCGAAAGTGTAGAGAGAGGAAATAATTACACGTAGTCTCATACAAATACAATTAAATACTTCGTCAATAATTTTCAGAAATGGCTGACTATGAGACCAATCCTACTATTGTTCTGCTATTGTCTTGAAATAAACTCTTCACAAGAACAAATACACACCAGATGAGTAGCCATCGACGTCCACGAGCATGGGGATAGGGTTGTCACGCATTCTGGAAACTAACGTCAACGATTCGAAAGGCAG
Source organism: Sinotaia quadrata (assembly GCA_028829895.1). Taxonomy (NCBI): domain Eukaryota; kingdom Metazoa; phylum Mollusca; class Gastropoda; order Architaenioglossa; family Viviparidae; genus Sinotaia; species Sinotaia quadrata. The sequence continues at coordinate 3,713,851 of CM054178.1, forward strand.
GCAGAAGAACTGAAGAAATTAGCTTCGTGGGTTCGTGTTTTTGTTTTTAGTCACAGTGACTAGAGTTAATTTCCAGTAGTCGCAAGTTGTATCCAGTTAGTTTCAAAGTGATCCAAATTCCCGGACGAAGGTATATTATTTTCCTTTTCGGAGTTAGCCAGAAGTATTTCTGATTCGACAGTTGATTTCATTCTGAGTTACTTTGAGAAACGCGCCCTTATTTATACTTGAACAATTTTCCGCAGCTGGTCCTCGCCCTCTCATGCGGATTGGTGGAGAAGAAAGTCGAGCGGTCAGAGTTCGCAGGTCACGAGAGCTTTATGAGGTCATTTTGCGAGATATCTGTTTGCGCAGCAGGCAGAAAGTCGGTGAAAGTCAGAGGACTGACTCAAATTCGTGAGCTTTGTGTAACTTGCTGATCATTAAAACTGAAGATGACTTACTCATCAATCCTGTCCAATATCTGTACCTTTAAGCATAATATAGTGTGTTAGATGCGTTGCAGAATCAAAGAAATGGAAATGAGTTGTTTGTTTTTGTCGGTGACTAGTTTAATCTCAATAAATGAAGCATCATACATGTGTAGATCATACTAATTGAACAAACTTACGGACTGTACAATCAGACATGCCTTGCCTTTGATCTTGTATTGAGCGTAATGATATAAAGATATAAAGCATGTTCATTTAGAAAACATCGATATAAAGCAATTCTCTTTTTTTTCTACTTCTTTACAAATGACATCGTAAACCCCGAGTACACGAATTATTTGTGTTATTTTTACAAGAGCTTATGTGAAAGATTTATGACCTCGTGTTGTCCGCCTAGGTCGACTTGCCTACTTACAATGTGCCTGTACGCAATTTTATTTATCATCGCTATTTATTGTTCATCTGATAATGGCGGTCGATTTGAGGGTCACTTGATTGTCTTTCCAAAATGAGCCTTATATGCCTTGTTTTATGCATGATAAATTTACAATATTAATTTTTGTGTACATCTTTATGTTCACAATAGACAACGTCTTTACTTAATCAACTTCGTTTCTTCTTTATTGGTCCTATCAATAATTTTCCAGCTGACCTACTTTCTTACTCACGTGTACGCGGCACGCGACTCAAGGTTATACCAGATTGCCTGCCCATGTATCTAGAGTCTAGACTCTTCTCAAACCGTTCTTCGCGTGGCAAGAGCTCAGCATTTTTTTAAAAAATTAGTCTATTTTCAAAGTTTTATATATATATGGGTACTTACATTAGAATAATTATGTATAACGAACTATCATATAAATGAAAATAACTATTATGATTGACTTAAATAAAGCACGTGGTCACCTAAGTAAGTGGGACTAATCAACAAGTGTTTTTTGCTCTTTAGTGTTAAGTTACTTTTCGTCTGCTGACCAAACCTTTGACAGAGTCAACCCAAAGGCATAAATGAAAGCAGTTTTGAGACCAGAGACTTCTGTTTACGTTTCCCAAGGTCATTATGGTCCAGAAATCTATTTAAATGCACCGGAGATATAAATGACATTCATCCTTGAAAACTTTACCTTAATATAAAGTCGGGACAGACGGCCTAACCTCTTTTTCTCAGGAACATCGCCGCACTAACCTAATTCACTCTCTGTTGCGGAACCGATTAACTGTTAGGACCAACAAAAAATAATATTCAGTTGCGGTACGGTCTTTGCTGGAAGAGGTAACTGTTGAATGTCATCGTGTGGCTAATCAAAATTCAAGATAAATAGCAAAGTACGAACAGTGTTGTTCATACTTAAATACGTGGTTACCTGAAAATAATATTGCTATAATTAATGACTTCCGAATTACAAATCACTGAGACTAGAAACATAATATATATTTTTTAATGTGTATCGTGTTAATTGCCTTTTTCAAACTGCATTTTTTTAAAATTAAACTGTTTGCTGAGCAACCTTAAGAGTATAATTACTAATTTCCAAATTAAACATATTTTTTCTCGTTGTGACCCAGAAGTACACGCCAACCTGTATGTTTGTAAACAAGCCAGAAAATATTGCTGACCTCAGCGTGATAGCGCCTTGGCGTGCCAGGAAACAAGTGCAGACAGATACTGCAGGCAGTTCCAGCTGACAAGTCTCAAAATGTTATCTCTTGTATTTTTCATTTCAGAATATTTTATCTAGTATTTTAATTTTAGATTTTGTTTTAATTTTTCCTTTCTACTTTGTGGGATATTTGTTGTTAACTAATGACATTTTGTATGATATTTGTAATGTTTCTCTAAGATATTTTTTTCTAAATACTCTCCTTGTGACAGTTTTTATTTTTGCTTTATTACAGTTTTATTTGGTGTGTATTTTTGTAGGGTTTTCCATGCTGGTTCTTTCTTAGTTCAGGTATATGCGATATGTTTAACTTAGTAATTGTTTTTGGTGTTTGTTATTTTTACTAGAATAGGTGCATGTAATATGTTTGACGTAGTATTCGTTTGTGATGTTTGTTACTTACTAAAGGTCAGGTCACGTGATATGTCTGACGTAGTATTCGTTTGTGATGTTTGTTACTAATGGTCAGGTCACGTGATATGTTAAAACCTTAGTAACTTATATTGTTCAGTCTTTTCCATTTCGGTGCCAGTTTTCTAGGCCTTTATCTATTTACCTGTAATTATTGCATAATCTAGGCGGTGGACTGTGCTTCTAATTGTCCGTGTTAGTAGATAATATATAACTGTAATCGAAGTCAGAGAGCTACCATCGATCTATAGTAGTGACGTCACGAGTGAAATTTGTCAAGCTACCCAAAGTAGAGTGATAAACAACTGCAACATCCAAACAGTTGTGTAACGTTTTGTGACCTTGAACGCTTTTCTTAAGTGATCATCATACTGCAATCAACATCCAGCTTTGCAGCGTTTTCTGTCTGGATAGTTTGTTTAGATAGCATGCCAGAGTCAGTAGGCCCTAATTGTCTGAGATTATACAGGTATGTGCTAAAGGCATGGTGCAATATGGCCCAAAAGCTTGAGAAATGTTATAGCTAATAACTGATATCCATCGAAACAGTCAATGTTTTTTAGTCGTTGTTATTTGCTTTTATGTTTTTATTTGTTGTTGTTGTGAACTGGAACTTGCAAAAACAATGTACGGCTGCTTGCACACTTATTTCGTCATGAGTTATGTTTACTACATCGCAATATTTTGTAGTATGATTAACTGATTGACGGTACAAACACTGTATTTGTTTCGTGGTCGCTATTGTAGTGACATAGCTACTTGTCCTTCATTACGTTCATTACCTGACATGCTAGAAGTTGCTCAGACCATGACGCGACTTACTCTCGAGGACTGTTCAAAGCTCGTCTGTCAGTCAAGTGTGGTTATTTGCGTACTAAAATTAAACTAATTCCCTTCCACATCTGCATTTTGTAGAAAACACAACAGTTTGTTAGCGATGAGTCAAACCTGGCCGTATATTTTCTCTGCCCTTTGTCTTCCCAGCGGTATTCTCGAGGCTAAATCAGTCACTCCGAAAAAAGGCGGTCGCCACACTCCGATCACGACTAGGGCGCATGGAGACGCTTATTTGGGGCACGGCAACAGACCAATCGAAAGGTGCGACACGGTAAAAACTGATCTGTCATTGGACGTTGCTATCCCAAGGCCGGTTAACCGATTTTATTATTTTTGCGCTTCCGCTGAATAAGTGCATAGAAACTTGTTAGTAGTTGTCACTACTGGCTTGACAACGTTCAGTACATTGTCTTCTTTTCTTTTCTTTTGCACTTGCTGCTGTCCGACAAGTTAGGTCCATGTTAAGCAAACATCAAGTAAACAAACTTTTTCAGTACGTGATTTTTAAAGAAGTATTTAATAAATGTTTACTGGTTCAGATTTACGATTTAATCATGACTGATTTATCCCTTATAGCATGCCATTGTCTGGTTAAATCCTTTACAATTAATGGTTTGGTTAAATCTTTCAAATGTGTGTTTGGGTAAATCTGTCAAATATGCGTTGTTTGGTTAAATCTGTCAAATGTGTGTTTGAGTAAATCTGTCAAATGTGCGTTGTTTGGTTAAATCTGTCAAATATGCGTTGTTTGGTTAAATCTGTCAAATATGCGTTGTTTGGTTAAATCTGTCAAATGTGCATTGTTTGGTTAAATCCGACAAAAAGTAGGCTACATTGTCTGGCTAAAAAGTCAACACGTACATAGTGTGGCTAGCCGTTAAAATATGCATGCTGAAATTCAGAAATAGACAACGAATCACTGACCGATATAAGCACGAATATCATTTCGATTATCACTCGGACTGATAACTCGTCACCTTGTCTGGTTGCGGTCTGGGTGGGGATGGTGTCGCGAAGAAAATGTAAAGTTCAGAGTTCGAATCCTGATTAATATCGGTGCACGTATTTATTATAAACGCGCGTAAGCACTGTCACCACTGTAGCATTGGGTGTGAGTATTATTGTCACAGGAAGTGTCACTTAAGACTCAAGATGGAACGCAGTGGCAGTCTGTGACACTTTATACCGGTATTTCCCATATATCTCCTCCGTATAATTACATACTTAATATGAAGATATGCGCGATTTTATTTTTTTACTGACGTGCATCTATATATGCATACATTAACGCATTGACCTGAAGACTACTTTAGTGTCATTAACATATATACTGCGCAGTACAACACTGTACATATAATCTTCACGACATATTGTACGAGTTTACATACAAATACAAGAACGTATAATTATTTCGGTTGAAATATGCATAAAAATAAACACTCGTGTTACGGAAATAAACCACAAACATGGGCATTTGACAAGTCTATATATGGATATAGAAGAATGCACTTTGTGGACATAAAATATAAAGAAATAAGTAACAACTTTACACATACAGATAAAATACTCCTATTCTGTTCAAAGCATAAAAGAAAGACATCTTCGCTTTTTGCCACCTTTAACTGTCTGGTTCCAGCCCCAATATACCTGACTGATTTCACTCGTGTACCTTTCTGCTCGAAGTCAGAGGCAAACACGCATTGCCAACATTCTGACAGTTAAGTATAGGCCAACATTCCATCTGTCTGGAATTCGCTGCCTGTTGAGCTGAGACAAAGAGATCAAGGTCACCTACCAAAGAGCCCTCGGGAAACTATCTCGTAGTTTTCTAGCAAAAATCTCACGATCTTTTTTGTCTCACTGTTTTCTAGCAAAAATCTCACGATCTTTTTTGTCTCATTGTTTTCTAGCAAAAATCTCACGATCTTTTTTGTCTCATTGTTTTCTAGCAAAAATCTCACGATCTTTTTTGTCTCATTGTTTTCTAGCAAAAATCTCACGATCTTTTTTGTCTCATTGTTTTCTAGCAAAAATCTCACGATCTTTTTTGTCTCATTGTTTTCTAGCAAAAATCTCACGATCTTTTTTGTCTCATTGTTTTCTAGCAAAAATCTCACGATCTTTTTTGTCTCATTGTTTTCTAGCAAAAATCTCACGATCTTTTTTGTCTCACTGTTTTCTAGCTATACATAAATTCGCTTTTTATTAGCTAGAATGTCACTATCTATTTTGTCTCATTGTTTTCTAGCTATACATAAATTCGCTTTTCGTTAGCTAGAATCTCACTATATTTTGTCTCATTGTTTTCTAGCTATACATAAATTCGCTTTTCGTTAGCAAGAATGTCACTATCTATTTTGTCTCATTGTTTTCTAGCTATACATAAATTCGCTTTTCATTAGCTAGAATCTCACTATTTTGTCTCACTGTTTTCTAGCTATACAAAAATTCGCTTTTCATTAGCCAGAATCTCACTATTTTGTCTCATTGTTTTCTAGGAATACATAAATTCGCTAAGCAATAATCTCACTGTCTCAATGCTTATGTACCTATACAATGAGAACGTTTATTAATATTTCTATTTTTGTAAGAATATGTTTGCTGTATAGGCCTATTAATTATCAAACAAACAAACAAAAATTGTGTTTACATTTTTTAAAGCAAACGTATATATTCATGAATTATCCATTGTGCTTAAATGTGGAAAGAGATTCATATGTGTATGTGTACCTTTATGCAGTGTACATGCACAGAGACACACACCTATACACATAATTAGTGTGCCAACACAAAGAGAAAACTACTATCATACTATACGGAAGACGCAAGGAACAAACATGATTATAATTATTGTAGTCTCAAGCACAAAGAGAAAATCAAGTGTAGTTTTTCTTTTTATAGAGCTGTCCGCAAGAACGTGACCTAAATGAGTTAAAAATACATCCCAGCTGAGAGAAGAACTAAAAGTAATCTTGCCCTTGCTCGCCCAGCTGATTTTAGGGGTTTCCCGATAAACGCGCTTTAGTTTTTTCCTCTCTCCCTGATGACCTATTTCGAACAGCCGCGATCAAAACAGCTGTTCGGGCGTTCGCTCACCAACAACAGTGGGTTGAAAGGGGGAACAAAAAAGCAGAGCACACTCAGCAATCACGTGCAAGGAGAACTTGAACTTATTGCATGGGGTCAAAGTTTAAATTTTAATTTATTCAGATTTGAAACAAAGTATTAATACTGCACGTGCTCGGAGCGTGTAGCTTTCGGTTTGTCATTTTAGTGAAAATTGGAAACAGAAACTGATAGATAAAAAAACAAAACTCTTTTAACTCGGATTGGGTCACGACATGAAACTGTCTTTAACTCTGTTCGTGTGTACGTTTGTGTATACATGTGTGTGTGTGTGTGTGTGTGTGTGTGTGTGTGTGTGTGTGTGTGTGCGTGCTTGCGAGCATGCGAATATGGTGATGTGCTTCTTTGAAAAAAAAATATTAATACATCAAATCGAACTTCCTTTAAATCATAAGTACCACGAAATCTAGGGTTGTGTCTTCAGGGTGTCCAATCCTTACCTAGCTATCAGCTGTATATTCAGTTACATATTTAATTTACACTCAGTTGTTTTCAAGCTTGCTCAGTATCTAGATTGGGTGGTGCTCTCTCTCTCTCTCTCTCTCTCTCTCTCTGTTAAGGACACCTTGAGAGCTATGATAATGAGAGTGTTACAAGTCTTCAGAGCTCGAGTTAGTGGTAAATGTTTTAAGAACTGATAATATCAATATGAAAATGGCGTCCAGAAACCTGAATGCGGGTGAAAAACGATTAGGAGTTGTTTTTTTTTCCTTTCAAGTCCTGAACAATGCTTTATATCTGAGATATTAGGCCAAATCTTCTAGATACGATAGCAGCTAAATGGTTAAATACTTAATTAGATGAGATATTAGGACAAATCCTCCAGATATGCCGTAAGCTAAATGGTTAAATACTTAATTAGCTGAGATATTAAGCCAAATTCTCCAGATATGTTGTAAGCTAAATGATTAAATTTAGCTGTAAGCTAAATGGTTAAATACTTAATTAGCTGAGATATTAAGATATTTGAGATATTAAGCTAAACCCTCCAGATACGTTATAAGCTATGTGGTTAAATAGTTAATGGCCCTACCGGAACATATATGCGGTGTCAGTAAATCTGGGATAAATGTTAAATGCCAATTTTACCATGATTTACACGTACAAGAAATCAAGTTAAAGTTACATTACGGTTACACTGCTTGACACATACAGAAACTAAGTTAAAGTTACATTAAGTTTATATTGCTTGTGTCGTACATAAAATGAAGTTAAAAGTTACATTATGGTTGCACTGCTTGACAGGTAGAGTTAACGATGTTATAGTTACATTAAGTTACATTAGAGTACTTGACAAGCACAGGAAACCTAGTTATTGTTACTCTAGAGTTATATTTACCTGCAAGATTAACTTATCATGTGAAATTTTTATTTATATGGAAGTTTAACCTAATATTTGACAAGCTAATCATTATCTAGTTTTAATAAGGTTTCAATTGAACAAAAGGTTCTCTTGAAAAAGTTATCCTTTAATGTGCACGATGACTAATAGCTGTTTGAAGGGTTAATTTAATACAGTTGTACAGAGTAAGCTGCGCGTGTGAAGGTTTTATATACAAGAAAGTTATCTCACATGGGTTAACTACTTGTATGCTGGTTTTATTTAGCCCACAACGGTTAACTAGTGGCATGAAAGTTTGACTATATGAAAGTAAAGATATACCATACAAGGTAAATGATTAAATAAGCATAGGAGCGGTTAATTTAAGAAAGATATCCCGCAAGTTAAATAGTTATTAATTATGCGAAAGTGTAATTCAATAATGAAATCCAAAATCTAAATGATTATTAATTATATGCAAGGTCAATAAAGAAAGATAGTTCGGCTAAATAGGTCAATAAAATTATTTAAAATATTGATAAATATATCCCGCAAGCTAAATGGTTTGGTTAACCGACAAATGCGCGCCGACAAAAACGCGATGGACAAAAGCGCGACGACTCATGTCCCTAACTCTAACCCTAACTCTAACCCTAACCCCTAACCCTAACCCTAACTCTAACGCGCATTTGTCGGTGCGCGCAATTGTCTTTCGCGCATTTGTCGGGTCACGAAATGGTTTATGATAGGTACACATTAAAAAAAATTGAATTACTGGCTTAAGTAAGTTCCATTGCAGTTCTGACAACGCCAAAGTTTTCAATTGGCATAAGTTTAACGTTTTGCCTAGCGCAATTATTCTACAAGACTGGCACACAAACAACCACAAAACCCATTTCCTGTTTGCCTGTCTGAAATATACAGAACAGTATTAATAGTCTGAAATACGCACAACCATCGCATGCCTTGATTCATACAGAACAGAAATTTGTGGTAATCCTTTACTAAGAAATTTGACACAATGTATCCAATCATTTGTTCTTAGCTCGGACTTGAAGACAAAGATTTTTGAGTGACAATTTTAGTGACCAAACTGGAATAAATCACTGTAGCACAAACAATACATATAACATTTATGAACCAATATAAATAAAATACACGCGACACCTATCTAAAACTAAATCTAAAAATTTTAATGTATTTTCTTATTTTTACCTGAAGATGAATCTTCATCCCAGTTTGTTATCACTTCGATTTTGATCAGTTGCTCGCAGTTTGATGGCGATTCCATTTTCTGAGCGTGTCTACGAATCGACTTGATTCACAGAGATTTCTTTGGAATAAAATGTCCACTGTTTTTACAGGGGTATTTCAACTGTCAGTGTAAAACTGAAGACGGTGCCAAGTTGTGACAGTGTAAAGTTAAGAGCAGTGCCAAACTGAGACACGGCCGTTCGCGCGCGCGTTCTTTGACTAAAATCCCAAATTCCTGCTTTAAAAAGCTTTCGGTCTGGCACTGATTAAGAGTCTGGCACCCGCTTTAATGATCACCAATCACTACAGCGCTTCTACACCGGATAATACTCGCGTCAGGCGGCATTCAGTGTTAGACCGCTTTTCAACCCCACCGCCTTTTAATCAGTCCCTTCACGTGGCCTTGAGCAGTTGGACTGTGATAATATCGGTCAAGTTCAAAACCGGGGTTCTCAAAATATCTAGCATTTCTGATGAGATATTTTTCTCTTTTTATTTTTTTCTACCACCACCACCCACCCACCCACCCCAAATCCGGCAAGCTAGTCTATTCGCTTTTCCTACGTCATGATGGCCGCACGCGCGGGCCACGTGCTCTTTCGCCTATCCAATGGGCTGTGAGTAGTGGCTTGGGCGAATGGGTGGGCAGTGGTGTCATGAAACGAAGGACGCATTCCTGTCACCGATAGGCCTGCGTCCTTAGTACAAACTGGGCAAGGGTAGGAGATTGTGAAGTATGAGATGTGACGTCACCTCTACTCATGGTCCATGAGTTCTAATTATAGAACTACATTTATTTCCGTCAGCCGCGAATTTTTATTTTGAGAGAGCAAGCTGGAATTAAATCGTGAGCTTAAGGTGACACGGGAAGTTGCAGAGTACGAGGGTGTGGATGGGTGGGGGAGAGAGTTTAAACTTTATGGGATCGGTGGCGATAAAAAAATTGGATTTGTAACAGAGCTATTGGTGCTGAGGAAACGTTTCAGCATAACGTGTATCATTAGTCACGAGTTACTCAACCGGGATTCTGGTAGTTAGGGGTTTCCGAGATATCGCAATTGAATAACTCTTATGCTGGGGTTCCCTGAACATGAACATTATTTCTAGGGTTCTTCTACAGTGAAAAGGTTGAAAAGGGCTGCAGTAGACGAACAAACGTTAGAGTATCGGTGTGAACTTTTGCATACAACGCCCCTCACGCTGACAGCACAGATTCTCCCGGAACTCTATAGCAAGGTTGAATGAGAACAGGACACTACTGCCCTTTAATGACAGGAGTTCGATTCCACCTTACTGTGGCTTTTATGTCTCTCAGTTCAAATGGCATCAAATGCCATATACAAGGGTCCTGATGAGCAAAAGAATTTAACTGTATAACCTATGCTTTGCTTTCAAAATGTTGGAAATGTGTGTGCCTAATGTAGAGTGTACAGAATTGTAGGATTAGACAAACAATTGGGTCTGGTTCCATAATAAAAGAAAGAGATTTTGTCGTCAATCATTAGACAGTAAGTTTGGGTCTGGAACCATAATAAAAGAAAGAGATTTTGTCGTCAATCAGTAGACAGAATGTTTGGGTCTGGAACCATTATAAAAGAAAGAGATTTTGTCGTCAATCAGTGGACAGTAGGTTCGGGTCTGGAACCATAATAAAAGAAAGAGATTTTGTCGTCAATCAGTAGACAGTAAGATCTGTGATGAAGTAAAATAACATGACCCTGTGTGTTTTGTTTAGTTGTTTTTAGCTCTGAGAATAATTAAAACTGCATTATTGCGAATCTTGTCAACTTTCTTTCAGAGACGTTATAGGAAACCAGCGAAAAGAAAGTGTCATTGTCAAATCGAGAGAATATTTATGAATAGTGCTGATTCGTTTTACTTCCAGAAAAGGGGCTAAAGAATTGCTATTTTAAGAAAATGAGAGTTTATTTTTTAGCGTCATTAGTGTCAAGAGTTATTGTGTATATAGAATAGCTATTTTTAAAATTGACAGCTTATTCTTCCCGTCATTAACGTCAACAGTTACATAGAATGGGCTAAAAAATAGCTATTTTAGAAAGTGACAGTTTATTTTTCTCGTCATTAACGTCAAGAGTTATATTGTGCATTAAAGGGAGATTACAATAACTATTTTTTAAAAGTGGCAGTTTATTTTTTCTTGTCATTAACATCAAGAGTTATTGTGTATTAAAGGGAGATTAAAATAGCTAATTTTTAAAAGTGGCAGTTTATTTTTTCTCGTCATTAACATCAAGAGTTATTGTGTATTAAAGGGAGATTGAAATAGCTAATTTTTAAAAGTGGCAGTTTATTTTTTCTCGTCATTAACGTCAAGAGTTATTTATATCAAAAGAAGGTTACAATAGCTATATTTTACAAGTGACAGTTTATTTTTTCTCGTCATAAAGTCAAGAGTTGTTTTGTATCAAAGGCTGGTTACAATAGCTATATTTTACAAGTGACAGTTTATTTTTTCTCGTCATTAAAGTCAAGAGTTGTTTTGTATCAAAGGCTGGTTACAATAGCTATATTTTACAAGTGACAGTTTATTTTTTCTCGTCATTAAAGTCAAGAGTTGTTTTGTATCAAAGACTGGTTACAATAGCTATATTTTACAAGTGACAGTTTATTTTTTCTCGTCATTAACGTCAAGAGTTATTTGTATCAAAGGGAGGTTACAATAGCTATTTTAAAAAGATATGGAAAATGTGAGTAGAAGAAGTATTACGATTCCTATCTTAGCAGACAATAAAACATCTAATCAGTCAAATCGCAGTCTTTTGGATTAGGATCACGTGATTTTGGGGTGCGGTTACTGAGTACAGTTTGTAGAAAATCCACAGATGTTCCCTATAACGTTCTAAAACGGAGTGGTGGAGACTGCTTATCAAAGATGAAACAGGTGACAGGTCGGGTATATGGAAGGAGATGTCGTGTCCAGTTCAGAGGAAGAGATGACAGGTCAAGTAGAGGGAAAGAGATGACAAAAATCGCAGACAGATTTAGTTGCTAAGAGGTATAAATTAGTATACATATCGTACGATAGAGCACAAACATCTAGTGTTATTATATATTGCATAAAGGGATGCAGTAGACCTCAGGTACCTAGTCTTAATATTTACAGTGCGATGTTATGAAGTAGGGCATCAGCATCTAGTATATATACTTACTGCACAAACTTGTAAAGCAAAGTGAAAGTATCTACTTTCGGTATTTACTGTAAAAGGTCAAGAGGTAGAATGCAAGTATCTAGTCTTAATATTTAGTGTACAATGCTAAAGCATTTAAAAAACAAAGACAAACATCCAGTGCTAAGTTTAGAGGTTATGAAGTTGTGACAGAATACATTTGCCCCTCCCTATTTTTAATTTTAATTGTTATATAAACTGCTAAAATTGTCAGAGTAACCCACCTTGGGCAGTCCTTTTTATTTAGAAACCCGATTTCTCTGTTATGGTATTTTAGTTATTGTTTTCCCAATATTTTTTCTAACAAGTAATTTTCACAATATTTAATTTGTACTTGATTAATTATCAGCTTTGAATGTAATAACGTAAAACTGATAATTAATCAATGCAAAATACGTTTTGACAAAGACAACAAAGAGAACTAATTAGAACACATCTGTAATGCTCAACAAACACGATTTAGAACACGTTTGTAATGCTCAACAAACACGATTTAGAACACGATTGTAATGCTCAACAAACACGATTTAGAACACGTTTGTAATGCTCAACAAACACGATTTAGAACACGTTTGTAATGTTCAACAAACACAATTTAGAACACTTTGTTCAAAAGAATACGCATGCACACTAACACAAGCACTACTTGTCCTAGTTGTCACATATACACCGACAACAAAGAGACTCCAAAAAATGAAAATGGAGGGTTGAAAAAGATTATAAAAATCTAAAGACACACACACACACACACACACACACACACACACACACACACACACACACACACACACACACACACACGTACACATATATTCACACATACACATACATTTATGCACAGATACATACACACATAAACACATGCACATATACCACAATTACATACATAAATACATACATACATATACAGACACACACACAAATTCATACACAAATACACACACAGACACATACACACACCCACACACACACACACACATACACATGCGTAAAAGAAGTAAACATTAATTTTGTTAAGCAAAGCGACAGGACTAGACCAATCTACAGACACTTATTTTTAATCTAACTTTTTAAAAATTGGTGGAAAAAAGGAAATTGAAAGTGCTAAAGCACATTAGTGATATATTGCTTAGTGATCACGTGTCCAAGGCCGCAGTATTAGATAATGTGGTTAAATCATTTGCATTGTTTAGTGATGAGCAATGCTGCACAGTGATCACGTGATCAATTGTGAAAATGGTCTTGAGTGCACATCAGTTGCTTTTTCTTTGGCACAGTGTCAACATATGAATACTGAAGTAACAGTGCCTAATAATAGGCTTCCGCCTTGATTGTTCTTTATTAACACGTTAGCTGTTTAAATAAAGGACTTAGGCAATTGGTGAAAAAAGATTAATGTGCATTTTATAACCAGTCTTTTGTTTCTATTTATTTACTGAGCTCTGCATCAGTTGTCTAACGACAGAAGCAGAAGTATATCCACGTCGATAATTGGTGTGTTTGTATTAACTTAACCCGAAACATAAGTCTGTGTTCATGGATAATTTGTATGCTTTGCATAACAGTAAGTCGGGATACTTGGGCTTAGGTAAGCAGGACTTTATTATCACGTGACAACTACGTGTGCGCTCTGCATTTGTGTCCAGTGATTGTAAAGAAAGCCTGCATAGAACAGCTGATGTCACGTTGGACTTCTACTTTTACGAAAACCCCGGATGACAAACGACGAATGGCCCGCATGCCTAACAATAATGATCAGACTCCTGGTGTTCACTTTCTATTTTTTAAATAATAATCTAAACATTTTATGTTTCAGGATTTGTGCCATTAATTCGGTGTCAATGTATTAGAGCATGGCGCCGGTCTGTGAGAACACATGTATAACGCATGAGACGAGTGGTGGTGTTGAAATGGGTGGACGTGTATCTGATAAGCTAATGATAGAGATAAAATATTTTTAAAACCAGGTGTATATATTGAGAATATATTTACACCTGGCTGTGGAAAGTAAGATATACACTGAAATGTAACGAGATATCTGTAATGGATATCTGTAACGAGACATCTGTAACGGGAAACTGATGTAACGAGATATCTGTAATACAGATATGTATTACAGATAATACAGATATATGTAATACAGATATAATGAGAAACTAATGTAACGAGATATCTGTAATGAGAAACTAATGTAACGAGATATCTGTAATGAGAAACTAATGTAACGAGATATCTGTAATGAGAAACTAATGTAACGAGATATCTGTAATGAGAAAACCGATGTAACGAGATATCTGTAACGACATATCTGTGATGGAAAACTGATGTAATGACGTATCTGTAATGAAATATCTGTAACGAGATATTTGTAAAAACTGATGTAACGAGATATCTGTAATGGGAAACTGATGCTAGAAATTGGGTGTACGGACATAATCAAGTCAAGCGTGGCGAAAAAAGTGATTTACTGTTAGATGCGTGATGCTTTACGGAAATATCTCTCTTGTACAGGTCGGGTAGAGGCTTTGTGAGGAAATATCTCTACCTTGAAATGCGTATCTCTAAAATCTCTTTTGTAATGCCGGGTAAAGTCTGGTAGAAGTTTTGTGAGGACATATCTGTAAGCGAAACAACTAATTAATGTAGGAAAATATACTGTGAGAATCAGAAAAGTAATGTTTTAAAATAACGATTTTTACAACTTTACGCTTATAATGCTGACTTTAAATTACGTTTCCTATCTTTACACATGTGACATGTTGGGGCGATTTGCAAAATTCACGTTAAGTGAAGGGGTGTCTTTAAACTTTTCATACAGTCACTAACTCCGTCAGCAATTCACTAAGTGGCGCTGTCCAGCTTATTGTGCGCTCAGAAATCAGTGGACCGTATTTATAGCAAACCAACCAGATTGTGAAATAGCGCAGAGCACTTCTTTAAGTTCCAGATGTAGTCCTGAATGGTACACACAAACAGAATGATACTGTCTTAAAATATTCTCTTTTGTAATGTTCTTAATGGTACACACGAAAGAATGATTTTTCTTGTAATGTTCTTAATGGTACACAAAAACATAATGATTTTTTCCACTGTAATGTTCTTAATGGTACACTCAAACAGAATGATTTTTCTTGTAATGTTCTTAATGGTATACACGAACAAGCATAATGATATGTTCTTATAATGTTCTCAATGGTAAACACAAACATAATGTTACTGTCTTCTAATGTTCTCTTTTGTAATGTTCTTAATGCTACACAAAAGCATAATAATGCTTTCATATGATGTTTGCAGAGGTACACACAGAAACGATGCTCTGATGTAATGTTCTCATAGGAACAGGCATAACCATGATGTAATGTTCTCATAGGTACAGACATAACCACAATGTAATGTCCTCATAGGTACAGACATAACCATGATGTAATGTTCTCATACGTACAGACATAACCACGATGGAATACAAGACTCGGCAATGTTTCACTTATTACATACGTAGCATTGTAAACTTATCCTGCATCCTTTATCATTCAACACCCGATACGTAGTAATGATTCACTTTCACAAACAGTTGCAATTACTTTTCATCACACATGACTCTACACTCAATTAGTAATCAACATTGCTAAATGTTCACTTATACATCCAGTTATATCACGATTCATCCAATAAAATGTACACCCATTATGGAATGCAACAATGGGCAATGTTTAACTTATATGCCTACACTTGTAGCCATTCTTCATCCTGACGAATACAGTTGTAGCCATTCTTCATCCTGACGAATACAGTTGTAGCCATTCTTCATCCTGACGAATACACTTGTAGCCATTCTTCATCCTGACGAATACAGTTGTAGCCAGTCTTCATCCTGACGAATACAGTTGTAGCCATTCTTCATCCTGACGAATACAGTTGTAGCCTTTCTTCATCCTGACGAATACAGTAGAGGCTAGTCTTCATCCTATGACATATAAAGATCAATAGCCAATTTTTATCATATGATATAGAGAGGCCTACATCTACAGTTGTAGCCATTCTTCATCCTGATATAGAAAGGACTACAGCTACAGTTGAAGCCATTCTTAATCCTATGTGTGACGCCAGCTCCACTTATTTAATTATTATTAATAATTAAATAATCATTCAAAACTAATTACAAGTGATGAGAATCTTAATTCCATTTTACTAATGATCCTTCAACAGACACCACCCGTCTCTCTCACTTGGCGGAAATATGGGCGCTGTAAATAGTTCCTCTCTTCCAGAACATTAAAGAAAATATTTACTCTCACACAATATTATGTAGGTGGGAAACTTCTTACTAAAGGAGAAGACAAATCCGTCTTTATTCAATATTTAGCGAGTCCTATCACCCTCCTTCTTCTCTAACATAAAATTATCAATATGTATAAGAAAATAAATTTATTAAATCAACAATCAAATATACATACGACAAATACAATGAAATAGACTACTTCACATCAATATTTCCATGAACCCATGTTCAGATCATTTCTGTAATTCACAGTCATATTCATAAAATACAACACAACAATAATATCAATACAAACCATGTGATAGTCTTATTATAGAACAGAAATGGAGTTATTAAAGATAGGTAATAATAGTATCAATACAAATCACAAGATAGTCTTATCATAAAACAAAAATGGAGTTATTAAAGATAGGTAATAATAGTATCAATACAAATCACAGGCTAGTCTTATCCTAAAACAAAAATGGAGTTATTAAAGATAGGTAATAATAGTATCAATACAAATCACAGGCTAGTCTTATCCTAAAACAAAAATGGAGTTATTAAAGATAGGTAATAATAGTATTTACATAGCCTGATTCAGCACAATCTTAACATTCCTTCTTGCACTTTGCCACAAATTATAGTTCAGTTCAACTTCTACATGTTTCCCTCCTCATGTTTAAACAGATTGGCCCTATGTTCTCTTGAAATCACTGGGACTTTTCCACCATACCAGTTTATTCAAGCAGAACATTAACTGTAGTAATTTCTAGACTCTCATGTCCTAGAAATTGTCTCAATGTAGTGAGCATACTTTGCCATCATAAATCAAATAGACTGGAGTGTACCATACTTTGCCATCATAAATCAAATAGACTGGAGTGTACCCTCTTTACACTTACACACACTGCAGCAGATGATTCCCATGTCTGCCTGGTCACAGTGGCACCCCCCCCCCCCAAAAAAAAAAAAAAAAGCCAGTGAACTAGTAGATTCAAACAACATGTGAAAATAGGCAGCTGAAATAACTACTTGCTTCCTGCAAAATATAATTAAGGGGCAAACCTAAGTTTCCAGTTTATCACTTTATATCTCCATTCTTACTTACTTTCTGGTCTCAACTTACAATTTCCAGCATTGGTACTTTTTAGCCCAATACATGCACACAGCATAATAAATACAGCATTTCAAAACAATGCCGAGTGTTCAGTAACTATATGCGAGTAGCTTAGTTCAACATTTGTAGAAATATAAGTCAACTCATATAGTACATCTCTACATAAAACACGAGTATAACATATCAATAGCAAAAATGCATAAAATGTCTCAAAATCACTCTCTCTCAATCAGTGAAGGGTTGCCTTCAAAACTGGACTTCTTGCTATTTCTAAAATCAAAAAGATCAGAGAATAGAACTGTCTGCAGCAAGTAAACATTTTTATCTCAGCCCATGGACTGGTCTCCTCATAGATTAAAACCATTGGATAATAAAAACTACTCACTAGTTTGCATTACATCAGCAAAATCTAACACATTCTCTCCTCGTGCGTTTACTTCAACTCAAACACTTTCAAAAATACCATCATAATGAGTGCCCAATGTCGGGTCACCCTGACGATTTAACAATTTATATAACAATTTATTTTAAAATAGGGATAGACAAATTTACTCCGCCACTCTACAGAAAGGCCTACAGTTGTAGCCATTATTCATCCTATGATATAGAGGCCTACAACTATAATATAGAAGCCTACACTAATCTCCACGTGACCAGTTTCGCTGCATTTCATAACTAGTCGTTCTTCTTCTTTTTCTTTGCTCACTCATTCGTCTTCATTCTTTCACTCACTTCTCTTTTTGTTTCTTATTCACCAATTATATCTTGTTTTCTTTCCTCTTTCGTTCCACTGTTCCTTCTTTTAACTCTCTCATTCTTGTTTTGTTTCTTCAGTCCTTCTTTCCTTTTTTGTTTCTTCTTCCACTTTGTCTTTTTTTTATTTTGTCTCCTCTCTCATTATCTTAATTCACTCATTCCTTTACTGTCTTCAGCTACTCATGTTTCTTATTTTTCTTATTCATGCGCCTCTTGCTTCACTCTCTGATCATTTTACTCATTTTTCTTATTTTTATTACTCATTCATTCCTCGGTTGCTTCTTTATTCATTCATGCTTCGTTTGCTTCTTCCTCTTTGAACTTAACTCATTTTTGTTTTGTGTGTGTGGGTGGGTGTGGGGGTATTGGGCGTGTTGGTGATGTCTTCACTGCCTCATTTATTTAGTTTCTTCGTTCAGTTACTAATTTTTTCTTCATTTCTTTATTCACTCATTTTGTTGTCTTTATGCATTTAGTCGTCTTTAGCTGTTCCCCACCTTCTTATTTTTTTTTCCCCCCTTCTCACTCATTCTTTTGTTTCTCTACTCACTTACTTTTCCTTTGTTCTGCTTTGTTTCATCCCCATTTTTTTCAGTTTTGTTTCATTCCTACTTTTCTACTCATCCATTCCTTCTTTCTTTCTCCACTCACTCCTTCTTCCTTTCTCCACTCACTATCCAGTAATTTCTTCTTCTTTCTCCCATTTATTCATTTATTTATTTCCCTACTCACTCATCCCATCTTTGTTTCATTTGTCCTTTCTTTCTCCACTCACTCATTCCTTTTTTCTTTCTTCCTCACTCTTCATTCATTTTCTTAGTCACCACGTAACCTCTGCGCACGCTTTGGGTCCGCCCCTCCCAGGGCTGGTGGGGCGTGGGATAGAACTATTGAACTGGGTCTAGGCTGACCGCAGCGCACGTGCAGAGAGTGTGCCCCCCAAGTGCAGACCGGCGTGACTATCACGTGATAGGACCATGGGGTCGGAATAGCAGGGACGAGAAGGCAAACCCTTGCACAAAATACCTGTATCGCTGTAACTAGAGACCGTTCAGTTCATGACTCATTTTTGACATGAGGTAAGCATCTCTTTTGGACCGAAAGTTTTCGTCTAGAAACCTAACTACCGCCATATCCGTCAGATTACTAACGGAACAGTTTTCTTTTCATTCTCTGTCATTTTATTTCAACAACTAGACATTACCCCCTCCAAATTTAGACAAACAACTAGACATTACCCCCTCCAAATTTAGACAAACAACTAGACATTACCCCCTCCAAATTTAGACAAACAACTAGACATTGCCCACTCCAAATTTAGACAAACAACTAGACATTACCCACTCCAAATTTAGAGAAACAACTAGACATTACCCCCTCCAAATTTAGAGAAACAACTAGACATTACCCACTCCAAATTTAGAGAAACAACTAGACATTACCCCCTCCAAATTTAGAGAAACAACTAGACATTGCCCACTCCAAATTTAGACAAACAACTAGACATTACCCACTCCAAATTTAGACAAACAACTAGACATTACCCCCTCCAAATTTAGAGAAACAACTAGACATTACCCACTCCAAATTTAGACAATCAACTAGACATTGCCCACTCCAAATTTAGACAAACAACTAGACATTACCCACTCCAAATTTAGACAAAGAAAGGCTTAAGCAAAATGAAATTTTATTTTTCAACGGCAAATTACATATTACTATTAGCCTTTCATTTATGTTTAAGATAAAATAAATGTAAATGCTAAACCATAGCACTGAAATTCAAAGACATTAAGAAAGACAACTATCGATCGCATGGATAAAAGTTATTTTTCAATAATAAAAGGAGGGGTCAGTTTCTAATTTTGCTGACGCTATTCTATAAATGATTTGCACTTATTCGACAAGAAATAATTATGTTTATATCAGAATTAACAAAAATGGCATACTAGCACCAATCAAATCAATAATAATTTTGTGATTGTGTTGATGATGTTGATGATTGTGTGGTGATTGTGGTTGTGATAGTGTTGATGTAGGTAATGATGATGGTGATTGTGGTGATAGTTGTGGCACAACGTATTAACAAAGAAAGACAATAAGTGTCTTATCAGACTGTCAGGTAATGGGTGTCTAATGTGACTAGCAAGTGTCTTATCAGACCGTTTTGGTAATGGGTGTCTAATGTGACTAGCAAGTGTCTTATCAGACCGTTTTGGTAATATGGGTGTCTAATGTGACTAGCAAGTGTCTTATCAGACCGTTTTGGTAATGGGTGTCTAATGTGACTAGCAAGTGTCTTATTAGACCGTTTTGGTAATGGGTGTCTAATGTGACTAGCAAGTGTCTTATCAGACCGTTCTGGTAATGGGTGTCTAATGTGACTAGCAAGTGTCTTATCAGACCGTTCTGGTAATGGGTGTCTAATGTGACTAGCAAGTGTCTTGTCAGACTGTCTGGTAATGGGTGTCTAATGTGACTAGCAAGAGTCTTATCAGACCGTTCTAGTAATGGGTGTCTAATGTGACTAGCAAGTGTCTTGTCAGACTGTCTGGTAATGGGTGTCTAATGTGACTAGCAAGAGTCTTATCAGACTGTTTTGGTAATGGGTGTCTAATGTGACTAGCAAGTGTCTTGTCAAAGTTCCTCACCAAAATCCGCTTGACTGCAGATGATCATGTAATTAATATATAAGTTTATTATGATTAATTAGGACTTTTAATAAATACAAAATGTCAAGGTTTCTCTATTAAAACTATATATTGTGTATAAGTACTAGTAAACACAAGCTCAAGGAACATTACACCATAATTTACCAAAGCAGTCATTGTGTTGATTAAGTGAAAAAGTGAATTGTCTAAATGTAAGTTGTTATCGCTTTGATGTATTTAAAGTTGTGATACAAATACTAGCGTGTTATGTCTGAGACAGTAAGTTGTTATCGCTTTGATGTATTTAAAGTTGTGATACAAATACTAGCGTGTCATGTCTGAGACAGTAAATTGTTAACAAGTCATTTGTCAGCAAACATCTGTCTGACGAAAATGTTTGCCCACCATTTATCTCATGTTAAGGATTGTTATCGTACCATTTATCTGACAAAGAGAAATATTTGTAAAGTGTTACGTGTAATTGCAACCTGCTTATCAACAGGTACACTTAATTGTTATCTGATAGATTATAAATCTAACATTATTTAACTCATCTAGCCATACAACAGGTACACTTAACTGTTATCTGATAGAGTATAAATCTAACATTATTTAACTCATCTAGCCATACAAATGGTAACTTCGAACTAATTTGTTAAGTAACTTATCCTTTAGTACAATCGCCAAAACATATAGCCATAATAAACACATGCAGCCTGTCACAGGAAATGAGGGACAGAAATTATATTTTATTTCATTTTAAAAAAACCGCTAACAAAACTAGTTGAAGTAACCCGAGTTTTGTTATTTTTCATATGTAGCATGTAATTCCAGTAACGGTCACCTAAGATCTCTTTAGTAGACAGACGTTCGTGACGCAGTGTGTGTTAATTATCATATTGAATATATATATTAGTTTGTGAAAGATATGTATATTGAACAATTGGGACAATTGCGCAGTACGAGTCACATGTTGTTGACGAGAGAATAGGCCAGTGCGCATTAGAATTGACCACAGAAAATCGTGCATCACGATTACCACTAAATATCCAAGGCAAAAATCGAGTCACACGCCATAGCTTCTGGAAGATTCTGGAAACATTCAGTGAAGCTATATAAGAGGCAAAATGAAGATTTTACTCTCAATGTTGAAAACGTCGATTCGTCTGAAGCCAGTCTAACTTCACGTATGAATTATCTCATGTACAGAGATTTCATAAAGGAAAGCTGCAAGAATCTCTTTCCATCCGTTTTTCCATCCGTCTGATGCCATATATTGAGTAACGAGGCAAAATTACTCAGTATAACTTTTGGCAAAGTGGAAAGTTCACTGTCAAGAAAACCGATGCATGCGACGCTGGTTGTATGCAGTTAACAACACGAGGGACCAAATTTGTTCTTCCCCCTGTCTGAGTTCGTTTGGCAGCTCTATCCCGCTATTGAGAAGGCTAGCACCGTGATCGTCTCAGACATCCGGATTTCTACACTCAATGTAATGCGACGACACACCCCACTGGACGACTCCACCCGATAATGCTAAACGTCGTTGAGGTGTCCGTTTCCACGACAACCAAGAAACGACAATTATCGAGGCCGACAACAGTCAGCTAAATTTCAGATTTCTCCCCAGTGATAATCTGAAAGTGGTGCCTAGATTCTGCAGAATCTTCACCTGTAATGCGACGCCTCAATTGCGTCGTGGTCTTCCCTTTGAAGTGCCGCTTATAAGTGACGTGTGAGCTTACGTCATCTCCTTGGAACTCTGACATTAATAGTGAGTAATAATTAGCATGGCTAACGTGCACATACTTAACTCTAGGACTCTAAGAAAATGAACACTATTATATCGTTTGTGAAATACGAACTTTAATGTTAAAATTAATGCTTATTCTATATGTCAACTATTGTTAAAGTGGCCCCATTTGCCGCATAAGAATTGTGTAATTAATCTTTATTTTATATTTTGAATTTCATCATTTTCATCTCCCCTTATTTCCCACAGAGTGTATGACATTGGAAAGTTGAATGAATGATTAATCACTGTGCGAAAGAGTAGTGCCCCTTTTAAATCGGGAAATAAATAACCTGATTTAAACATCTTTCAACTCTCTTGTTATTCGTAGTTTTTTGAGAGGGACGAAAGAATTTGTACTATTGTTTTGCACCGTTCGTCTGTTCGTCCGTTTATTCACATTTATGATACACACTCACAACACACACCGCCAATAAAACGTTCCTTGGCATGACATTAATAAACTGGGCCCCACCCAAACATCAATGGTGTATGTCATGTGTGTCTATGTAACAACTTGACGCGACGTAGTACTGGCATACGTCACACGGGCTTTTCTTGGAGGTGCACCGGAGCAGGCCAAAAATAGACTTCACCCCTTGCATCTCTAACTTCAGCTCGGGGACGGCTTGTAACGAGCCGCCCACTTTGTGACACAGCCATAATAAACATATATAGTCATAATAATATATAACAATAACCATAATAAACATATGATTTATGGCCATAATAGTATATAACCATAGAGATAATAAACATATGATTTGTGGCCATAATAATATATAACCATAGCCATAATAAACATATGATTTGTGGCCATAATAATATATAACCATAGCCATAATAAACATATGATTTGTGGCCATAATAATATATAACCATGGCCATAATAAACACATGAATTGTGAAGTAGCTTATCACTTAGTAAAATCACCTAAACACCTAAGTATATATGCCATAATAAACATACATAGCCACAATAAACCTATGATTTGTTAAGTAGCTTATCTTAGCAAACAACATCAATGTATATTTAGCCATAATAAATATATGACTTGTCATGTAGTTTTATTCTTTAGTAAAACTGCCAATATATATATATAGCCATAATAAACATACCTAGCCGTAGAAAAACTGTAATGTGTAGATGAATTATTTCATATGTAGCTAGCCATAAATATAACATTAGTAAAAGTATTATGTGCTGTGTAGAATATCTTAGTAAAAGTATGATTTCATATGCATCTAGCCTTAGTAAAAGTATAATTTCACATACACCTAGCATAAAAGTATATTTGATATGTTGCTAACTTTTAGAAAATACACATGTGACCTGATATGTTGCTAACTTTAGAAAGTACACGTGTGACTTGATATGTTACTAACTTTAGAAAGTACACATGTGACTTGATATGTTGCTAACTTTAGAAAGTACACGTGTGACTTGATATGTTGCTAACTTTAGAAAGTACACGTGTGACTTGATATGTTGCTAACTTTAGAAAGTACACGTGTGACTTGATATGTTGCTAACTTTAGAAAGTACACGTGTGACTTGATATGTTGCTAACTTTAGAAAGTACACGTGTGACTTGATATGTTGCTAACTTTTAGAAAGTAAACGTGTGAATTGATATGTAGCTAATCATAGTAAAAATGTGATTTGAATTGTAGTTTACCGTAGCAAAAGTATGATATAATATGTAGCAAATCTGTATGAGCTGCTTGTGCTGACTGCTTGGCCTGCCTGTTTGTGGTACTATAGATTGAACATTATACTTGTTTAGTGGACAGGCATTGATGCTTGGGCAACCTGTTAGTGGTGCTTATACGTCCGACAATAAGCTTGTGTTAAACGATATATGGGCAGACCTGTTAGTCACTTTTAAGACCAATGGTTTACACTCAAATTTGCCTGTAATAAGTACTTTAAGTCAATGGTTTATAGACAAATATGCCTGTAATAAGTACTTTAATTCAATGGTTTCTAGACAAATTTGCCGTAATCAGTACTTTAAGTCAATGGTTTGCAGACAAATTTGCCTGTAATCAGTACTTTAAGTCAATGGTTTATAGACAAATTTGCCGTAATCAGTACTTAATTCAATGGTTTATAGACAAATTTGCCGTAATCAGTACTTCAAGTCAATGGTTTAAAGACAAATTTGTATGTAATCAGTACTTTAAGTCAATGGTATACAGACAAGTTTCCTGTAATCAATAATTTTAGTAAGTTATACTTAGGTGCATCTTTACAGAATAATTGAAACACGTGACAGATTCAAATATTCATTTAATGCAGGTAATAGTAGATCTATCCATTTTAAATTTTCTATTACAACTTTCAATTCTAGCCAACTTGCAGGCGTCATTGAATGGTTCCTACCACCACCATCACAAAACTACAACTGTTCGGGTAGAATGAACAGTAATTCTGCCTTGATTACGTGCAAAGTACAAAACCGGTGTCCACGTGTGTAACACGTGTCAGACTGAAAGAAATCCATATCACCTCATACACACACACACACGCGCGCACACGCACACGTTTTCCTGCATATTTCTACTAGTTTTGTGGAGAGAAAATAGATGTGGCGGGTGCAGACTGGTTGACAAGGGCGCAACATGCCCTAAGTTTTATTTCCGTGCCAGGAAATATTGGGCCACATTTCTGCATTGTCACGTGACAAAAATTAAAATACCTTCGAAGAGTGCAAACACCTGATTTACTGATTTACTATCAACCGAAAGCCAGTTTAAAATAGGACTGAGTGCACGAACTCCTTGACATTTCAGGGGACGCAACCCCGAACTCACGTAGTACCCGCTGCATTTCCCCGGTGTTTCTGAAAGTACATTCGGATGAAGTACATTCAACCTGCTCAATACTACGAGCGGCGTTATTTGACATGCATGTTGTCATGTCAAGACGGGGATTGGCTGAGCTTAGAATCTCTGCTTTTGTTTTGGGAGTCGGCGGATGTAGTGGCGAAAATAACGAGCTTCCAACAATATCGAGCGGTGACCTACTTAGCAAGGATCTGCGAGTAGGCTCGCTTACAGCTGACAATCAGCTGATCGCCAGCAAGATGAACTCTCACCCTTATTTTTAGTAATCCCACGTAAAATGTTTGTGGGAAACCCAGCATAAACTTAGTCATTATTCGCATTTTGGGCATTCCATACTTTGTGATTAATTTTTTCTTCTCTTTTCTTCATCGTTTTCCCCTGCCTTACAGTGTCATTTCTTTCTTCTCTTTTCTTCAACCTTTTTTCCTGCCTTACCGTATCATTTCTGCATTTATCTTTTAGTGGATGGAATTAATCATTAATTTGTGATTATGGATATGAGCTTTCATTATTTTATCTTTTTGTTGGAGGATCCGCTCCCTCCCCCAACCTCAACCTGTACCGTGTGAACGAAAGAGAAATTTGACTTTCGTTTCTAAAAAAAATTTTTTTTCTTTACTTTCTTCGAGCTCGTTTTTGGTTACATCGCTTTCTTTTTCTCGTCACTTCCGTTTTAGTAGTCATTCTCATAAATTTTGTGTCATCGCTTTCTTTTTCTCATCACTTCCGTTTTAGTAGTCATTCTCATAAATTTTGTGTCATCACTTTCTCACCACTTCCTTGTTTTATTAGTCATTCTCATAAATTTTGTGTCATCACTTTCTCTCATCACTTCATTGTTTTATTTGTCATTCTCATAAATTTTGTGTCATCACTTTCTCATCACTTCCTTTGTTTTATTTGTCATTCTCATAAATTTTGTGTCATCACTTTCTCATCACTTCCTTGTTTTATTTGTCATTCTCATAAATTTTGTGTCATCACTTTCTCATCACTTCCTTGTTTTATTAATCATTCTAGTCACTTTTGTTGTCATTACTTTCTCTCATCACTTATTTGTTTTATTAAATCTTTTGTGTCACTTCTTTCTCGCCTTAATAACTGGATACCTAGATTTCTTTTAAGCAATATACATTTTTGTATTAATTTCTCTCATTAAAACAAATCGTAAATTTGTTTTCAAACTTCATCAATAGTCCACATAAAAGACGTGTTTCTCACAAATAAAACAAAAGTGCTCCATTACTTTCTTGCAATTTTTTTTTAACGACTTCTGTCGTTGTTTCTTTAAGCTTTGCAACAAAATATTATTTATGCCCTAAAAGTCCTTGATTTTCTGTACGCTACCTCATCATAATTTTGTCCCAAAAACGCCATTGAGTTTTTCCGTCTAGTAACTCATCATAATTTTGTCCCCTAAAAGTCTTTGAGTTTTTCCGTCCAGAAATAAACTATTGAATTTTTTAAAGATAAATATTTATTGAATATTTTAAAATAATGAAAACAGAATAATATATGTTCCATGCTGTAGCCATAAAATGGCGTCCATCAAAGTTAATGGTAAATATAATAGACAGGGGTTCTTAACAAGTACAGAAGATGTCCATCAAATCCAGTGTTGAATGTGATAAACAAGGGTTCTTATATAGATGATATCCATCACATGTAATGTTGAATGTGATAGATAAGGATTCTTATCAAGTATAAACGATGTCCAAATTAAATTAATGTTGAAGGTGATGCACAAGGGTTCTTATGCAGATGGTATCATCAAATTTAATGGTGAATGTGATAGATAAGGATTTTTATCAATCACAGATGATTTCCATCAAATTAAAGGTGATAGACAATGGTTGTTATCAAGTACAGTGTCCATCAAATTTAATAGTGAATGCGATAGACAAAGATTCGTATCAACTATCAACTAAGTCAAGTACAGATGATTCTGCAAGTGTTGTTAGTTAAGATTTTATACACATGCTTTAGTTCTACCTTTCTCTTCTTATTGGGAGAAGATGGAATCATTGACTTTAAACACAAAACGTACGTAAGTCTTTCGACGATGAAATGAATCAGTGATTGTAAGTGTTGTTAAGTTCATTGGTTCTTTCTCCACATACATTTACATACGCGCGCGCGCGCGCGCGCGACAAATCTATGGAAATGCTTTGAAACTCCGTGGGAATGTGCTAATCGATTATGTCCCTTTGCGAAAGTATGCTGCACAATAATGTCTGTAATTTACGTACATTAAACTCCGTTTTATTTATTATAATTAATTTTTAAAAATCTAAATTATATTACACCATGCTAGATTGGCAATAAAGGTGCAATATTACATGCCACTTCAAATTATAAAATAATATTATTTTTGTCTACCCGACTAATCATCTTGTCACTCTCCTAGCGGGTGGAGGATGTCGAATCAAGACCAAAGTGTGCTTGTGTACCGCTCAGGTCATGTTGCCTTGACGGTCTCTAGTTACAGGTAAAACAACTTGTTGTTTAGTTCCTCGTAAAAAGAAGGGCAACTTAATTTCAAGGACTCCGACTGTGAAATTTATGGGCAAAAAGCATGTCAGTTTATGACACGCCACTGCAGCAGATTTTTAACAGGTAAGGAGACTACAGCAAGCACGTGAAAGACAGGTGTTTCCTGAAGGAGGCAAACAAAATGACGTGTATGCTGTGAGGAATCATTTATATTCTAAAACTGAAATAAATTCCTGACAACTAGACCTTGTTATAAATAATGCATACATGCACAAAAGTATGCATATATATATATACGTCTGAATCTAATGAGCGCGCGCACACATGCATGCAGACACAAAATGACGCGTGACTTCAATATTTTTAAAATTTGATTTCTATTCAAGTTTGAAAGGAACATTCATAAAAAACGATTTTTGTTTTCCTATTTTTATTATTTGCTAATAAGGATCTTCTGTTTTGCTTATCATTCTGTCTTCATAAGACATATTTCATTTTATATCGACAGGCAAAAATAAAAGTACATTTGAATCTGTCTTGAGATGACTTTTGTGGTCAGCAAAATCCCACACTAATAAATGAAATTATACACAGATGTACACGCCTGCATACACACATGCATGCAGACACTCTAGCACACAAGCAGGAAAAGACTTGTTTAGAACCTCCACTTACTAAAAAGCACTTTAATCTACGCATTGTAGGCGTACATCGCGCTGACCTACATAACTCAAGGCCACGCAGCACACGAGAAGAGAATGTGATTGCCGGGTCTGGACCTTGCAAGGGATTCGCGCCTATAACATTCTCTAGCCAGGAATAGCGACAGTGACATAATGTACCAACAAGATTATCGTGACACCTGTGATATCTTTTTTTTTTTTTTGGTTGTCAAATTGAAATTTTGACTACTAATCTTGACTTCTATGGCGAGAAGGGAAATTCGTGATATTTTTTCTTCAGTCAAATTTTAAAGCCGTGACAATTTCTTAAAATCAATGATAAATTTCAGTCAAATTTAAAAAGAAGAGATTTTTTTGTGTGCGTGTGACTTAAAGTTGTCTAATTGATCATTCATTTTAAGTAATAATATATTACAAAGGTTTCTCTCTACAAACTTTTCACTGACATTTCCTGTAAAGTGTATGTAATCAAAATATATGCAGTAAATTTGTGACTGATATTAGCTTATTGCATAAAATTCAGCTCACTTTTTTTATAACGTAAATGTGTGTACTAATTTTAACATTTTATACTAATTACTCTTATTAAATGAAATACAACATTTATATATTAATCTTGTTTGTTAAGTACAATTTCTAGCTTTTTTTTTTCCCCTGTTCAGTAGGGCATTATCTTACCTAAAGTTTCTTGTGTAATAAAATTAATGAATATTTTTTTCTTCTAAAATTAAATTTGTGATCAAACTTTATTTTTAAAGAACTTCTGTTAAGAGGACGTGTGTAAAAGTAATTTGTACAGCAGTTATTTTTTCTTTTACAAAGAGTCTCAAAATAGGCGATGTGCATGTATTATTTTTTTTAAGTTCATCGATATTTGCATATAATGTACTTAATGTAAACTACTTTATTTTTTTAATTATTTTCTTATGAACATTTTTTCATTTTAAAATGCAATTTTTACTGATAATTTATTATTTGCTTACTGAAATATAAATGTAATTTTGGAATAAACGATAGATAGATAGATAGATAGATAGATAGATAGATAGATAGATAGATAGATAGATAGATAGATAGATAGATAGATAGATAGATAGATAGATAGATAGATAGATAGATAGATAGATAGATAGATAGATAGATAGATAGATAGATTAAAACATTAATTCACAAAATAATTTTATGCACACCTGTGACGTCATTGTGTTTCTATGATTATATTTACTGCTCCATAGTAATCATCGATTACAAATTAGTAGAAGGGAAAAATTATTAAAGTAGTATTCCCTTCTTACGGAGTGTTTATTTTATAATAACTTTTCAAATTTCATTTATTTCTTCGAAGTAAATAACTTATTAAACTAGACCCAAAAATTCATGTACTTTAATAATGGCGTTCTGACATAGCCATAGATGACCTACTGATAAGCCGCCCACTTTGATAATGTCCTAAATTTAGTCTTCAAGTTCGTTGTCTTTTATTGGGTACAGTTCTATTTCTAAGTGCATAAAAGTAATTTAGCATGCATTCTTACTCGATGCTTCATTTTTATTTAGTTCGGTTTCCCCTCGAATACCTTATGTTTGAAACATATAAAAGAATTATGGCATTTTTTATGGATTGATTTGTATGTCTGTCAAACATAACAACATAAATATTCGAATATGTATACTGTTTTGTTAATGTCAAACTAACATCAAATGTCAGAACTATTTTGTATGTCAAACTAATATCAAACAAGTATTGTGTGTTTCTCTATTGTTTTGTTCGTCAAACTAGTCTCAAATAAATATTACATGTTTCTCTATTGTTTTGTATGTCAAACTAGTATTAAACAAATATTACATGTTTCTCTAGTGTTTTGTATGTCAAACTAGTATTAAACAAGTATTACATGCTTCTCTAGTGTTTTGTATGTCAAACTAGTATTAAACAAATATTACATGTTTCTCTAGTGTTTTGTATGTCAAACTAGTATTAAACAAGTATTACATGTTTCTCTAGTGTTTTGTATGTCAAACTAGTATTAAACAAGTATTACATGTTTCTCTAGTGTTTTGTATGTCAAACTAGTATTAAGCAAGTATTACATGATTCTCTACTGTTTTCTATGTCACTTTAGTATCAAGCAAGTAGGCCTATTACACGTTTCTCTATTGTTTTGTATATCAACAAGTTTTTTTAAAAAGTTATTACGTATTAACATCTCACTGGTTTGACATAGTATGATTTAAAAATCTTTAGTATATTAAAGCTCTCCTATGCTATCTATATAAATTAGTTATTTTCATCGTGTCTCACATCTAGTGCATTACTGTCACATCTTTTACTATATTCAGTACGTTACTATCACGTCTTTTACTGTCTATATTCAGTATGTAATTGTCACGTCTTTTACGTCTTTATCCAGCATGTAATTGTCACGTCTTTTACTGTCTATATCCAGTACGTAATTGTCACGTCTTTTACTATCTATATTCAGTCAGGAGATATTTTAGACTCAGAATATGGTCAGAAAATGTTTTATAGATCCTTACTGACAGGAAATAGTCAAAAATGTGGTTGATTTCTTTATTAGAAAATGATTTATTTATCTGTTAATGACATAAAATGATCCTTAGATCCCTTATTGACTCGGGAACTGCTTCGTGACAGAACGACGTCAGCATTAGTCCCTGAAGTCCCATTACTGTGTGTTATAGGACAAGTACAAAGATAAGCTTTCTGTATCTAGGTACTCTTCTATCTCAGCACATATATCGACCTCAGCATTAGTCCCTGATGTCCCATTGCTGTTTGTTGTAGGACAATCACAAAGGTAAGCTTTCTGTATCTAGGTACTCTTCTATCTCAGTACAGATCTACTTGTAACAATGACTTTATCTCCAGTTCCTGGCCGGTCTGCCGGATGGCTGGCCCGATATCATAATTCGTGGTGTCTCCCGCGATAATTTATTTATGTCAGTGCTAAAGTGTCCGCGCCATCGTCAACAAGGCAATGAAATGAGCGAGCGAGGAAAATGACCTTGACTCTCAACTATCAGCTGTTGTTGTACTAGGGTGAAGTGCAGGTTGACCTTTGTTTTTTTCTTAAATGTGTGTGTTTGTTGGGTGGGGGGAAATAGGTGAGTACCGGTGAATATCAGTCAAAAAAAAGGTTGGAACAAGGCTTTTTTAGATAATAGGCCCTACCAAAATGTACCCACCTTCCTCTTCCTCTTCTCTCTTTCTCCTGCTCGCTCGCTCCACAGGTACACGTGTCTGGGTGTGGCAGCTCAACCGTGTAACAATATGCTCGCGCCTTCGTTTGACTACACATGAAAATATTGTGTTCTGATGGTTCCAGAGTGAACTCCAATTTGCTTGTTATCATTGTGTCTACAGTGACTAATGAATTTCAGTTTGATAGTGCTGCTTTGGGAAATTATACCCAGAAGCAATGTATATGATCACAACTGTTCTGATATTTTGCAGTGTACTCATGTAAGAAAAATGTTTAACAAATTTCAAATTACTTACGATGTCTGGTTACTTTATAATATAGCTGGACCATAAAACTAGTCTGTACTCTCCAAAAATCAAAACCACAAAACGCAATAACTATTTATACGTCATTAAAATTATTTTCCCATTTACAATTTAGCAAAATTAGAATTTTCTTTCATCAAATATAAAATATGAATGATTCCATGTAAAATTTAGCATAATTAGAATCTTCTTTTATCAAATATAAAATATGACTGATCCCATTTAAACTCTTATTGGTTGGTTCAAATAATTTACCACTGCAGTAGATAGAAAAGTAAATCAAATAATACTTAGCCTTCTAAAACGCAATGACACTTTAACCCTTGTAAGACTGTGTTAAAGACGCAATGACACTTTAACCCTTGTAAGACTGTGTTAAAAACGAAATGATACTGTATTCCAAGACCGTATGCTATAAAAGAAATGATACTTAACCTCTTTAAGTCTGTATTTAAAAACAAAATGATTCTTAACCCTTCTATGGCTGTGTTAATAATGAAATGATACTGTGACAAGTACGCCACGTAGTTACAGCGTCAAACATCCGACAAGTGAGAGACGAGCGGTGTCTGTTGTAGCATCTTAATAAAATAAATTAACATTCTCATCATTTGTAATTGGTTATGAAAGATTAATTAATAATAATAATCATTTCATTAACTAAGTAGTGTGCCCGTCACACACTGGTTTACAGAAAGCAACATTTTTTACGAAAAAGTCTGTAGTTCGCAATACAAGGATAGAACACTACAATACACTTGTCCATTCTCATTTAAGCTTTTCCTTTGTTGTGGGCGTGGTGATGCAGATAATTGGTGTAGGGAGCTTATTCCCATACATTGGCGCTGTGTTATATTTATCGATCAATATGTAGTCGAGTGAGATTACAGCTTTAATTATAACAGTTTTGATTCCCGTACATTGGCGCTGTGCTATATTTATCGATCAATGTGTAGTCGAGTAAGATTCCAGTGTGACTAGCTTTGATTCAAAGACAATCAGTAAGATTTTAGTGTTAGGAAGTGAGTGACTTAATACAGAACGACAGTATGAAAACTGTTTGACTGACTTGATTCATGATAGCTGTATTATTACAGTTTGACTGACTTGATTCAGGGTAGCAATAATAATTATTACAGATTAACTGACTTGATTCAAAGTAGCTGTATTATTACAGTTTGACTGACTTGATTCAGGGTGGCAGTAATATTACAGTTTGACAGACTTGATTCAGGATGGCAGTAATATTACAGTTTGACAGACTTCATTCATTATGGCAGTAATATTACAGTTTGACAGACTTCATTCATTGTTGCAATAATATTACAGTTTACCTGACTTGATTCAGGGTTGCAATAATATTAGAGTTTGACTGATTTGACTCAGGGTTTCGATAATATTAGAGTTTGACAGATTTGACTCAGGGTTGCAATAATATTAGAGTTTGACTGACTTGATTGTAGAAAAGCGGTAAAGTTCGCATGTGGAATAAACACAAAATTTGTTCTTTCACAGTTCTGGCACTGGAACAATGTTTTGTAGCACTCACTTGTTGCTGACATTTTTAAAAAAATGTTTGTTGCCATTCGCTTACATATTTTTTCCGGTAATTTTCCGTGGATGAAATGGTGTTAGTTCGTGACACATATTCACGGCACAGTCACTTGCTTTGTCTGCACTTCACTGTTTCTTCACCCCAGTCTATTAGTGGTGCACTTACATCGTGCATATGCACACCACAGATATCAACAACAACATAAAAATGTAAACAAAATGTATTAAGCACAATCTGCACCTATGGTAGATATATATAACTTTGCTTAAGTCCTAATCAAGGGGCCCTACGGAATTGTATAAATGACATTATTAAGTTGAAACTATTTTTTAGGTAGAACTACTGTTAAAATAAATAACTAAATTCTATTATTTTGTTACTGTTAAAATAAATAACTAAATTCTATTATTTTGTCTCTCGCAAGTATGATACTAACTCAAGCACATTTTTCAAACGTCTACCGATTTTCGTCATCACAGCATTTGGGATGTACGATTATGTTGTTAGACCGAAAACTAATATTAGCATGTTAGTAGAGATGTATGTATGTTGTTAGACCGAAAACTAATATTAGTATGTTAGTAGAGATGTATGTTGTTAGACCGAAAACTAATATTAGCATGTTAGTAGAGATGTATGTATGTTGTTAGACCGAAAACTAATATTAGTATGTTAGTAGAGATGTATGTATGTTGTTAGACCGAAAACTAATATTAGTATGTTAGTAGAGATGTATGTATGTTGTTAGACCGAAAACTAATATTAGTATGTTAGTAGAGATGTATGTATGTTGTTAGACTGAAGACTAATATTAGCATGTTAGTAGAGATGTATGTATGTTGTTAGACTGAAGATTAATATTAGCATGTTAGTAGAGATGTATGTATGTTGTTAGACTGAAGACTAATATTAGCATGTTAGTAGAGATGTATGTATGTTGTTAGACTGAAGACTAATATTAGCATGTTAGTAGAGATGTATGTATATTGTTAGACTGAAGACTAATATTAGCATGTTATGTTATGTTATGTTAGAGATGTATGTATATTGTTAGACCGAAAACTAATATTAGCGTGTTAGTCGAGATGTGTGTATTTTGTTAGACTGAAGACTAATATTACATGTAAGTCGAGATGTTCACTAGTTTTCAATATCTGTTCACACGCCCCACCCACTCACACTTCACCGACTTTCAGCACTTAGCCAAGGTCATTGACATCTACCGTAGGTTGTAAAACTAGGAAAACTGTACATAGAAGTCAACATCTCGAGAATGCCATCTTGTTTAACTGTGAGAGTAAATGTGTTTGATTGAGTGTCTGTATGTATGTAGTTGAATGATATGTGTGCGAATGAGTTCTGTATATGTGTAGTTGAGTGCTATGTGAGTGTTTGAATTAGTTCTATTTGTGTAAAGTTGTGTCAATTCGTGTGAATGAGTTCTGTATGTGTAGTTGAGTGCTATGTGTTTGTGTTTGAATTAGTTCTATTTGTGTAAAGTTGTGTCAATTCGTGTGAATGAGTTCTGTATGTGTAGTTGAGTGCTATGTGAGTGTTTGAATTAGTTCTATTTGTGTAAAGTTGTGTCAATTCGTGTGAATGAGTTCTGTATGTGTAGTTGAGTGCTATGTGAGTGTTTGAATTAGTTCTATTTGTGTAAAGTTGTGTCAATTCGTGTGAATGAGTTATGTATGTGTGTATTAAGTATCTTTATGTGTGTGTGTTTGTCTGTATGTGTGTGTACATGTGTGTCTACATTTGTGTAAAGGTATGCGGGAAAGTGTATCTGCTTGTGTGTGAAGATATGTAGTAGGAAAGTTTGTCTGTATATGTGTATGTGAAAATATGTAAGAAGTGTATATGTATGTGTATTAAGGCTTGTGAGAAAGTGTGTATGTTAAGGTGTGTGGGAATAGTGTGTATGTGTGTGTGTGTTTATCTGTGGAAATATAATGTGTGAGATAGAATGTCTGTCTGCGTTGTAACATGCATCCTTCGTATACATTTTGACAATGAAATTATAATCTTGAGTTCATGCAACATTATTACATGTTTTCGATCGGTTTATTTTTAGCCATTACTCTTTTATTATTGCTTGCACAAAGTTTGATTATAAGTCATTAGCCTTTCATTATTGCAATGTTGCACTTTTATTGAGCATGTGCCACATGTTTAACTGTTAAGTATTATAATGACAAACTTTGAGCCAGTTGGGCCTATCTTTAACAATCAGATACACATAGTCCAGTACGGGTTGAATGCCATTTATTGTTTAGTGTTGAAGTACAAAATGAATGGCATTTATTAAATATAGTGTTGTAGTGCAGAGTGAATGCCATTTATTACGTACTGAGTTGTGTAGTGCCCAAGACACACTACATGAAGTCTTATATGCCACCCAAGCAAAGTCATTCTAAAGATCATATTAAACAGACTGAAGCCGCAAGCAGAGGAAATTATAGATGAAGAACAGTCAGGCTTCAGACATGGGCGAAGCACAACCGAACAAAGTTTTAATCTGAGACTGCTATGTGAGAAGTACCTTCAACACCAGTAAGACCTTTATCATTTGTAGATTTTAAGAAGGCGTTCAACAGGTTTTGGCATGCAGCCATTTGGTCCACCATGAAGCTGTACAACATCAATGCTAAACTGATCAAAGTTATAGAAAGCCTTTACAGCGAGGCCACCAGCGCAGTCTGCTTTCAATGTCCAAATAGGAGATTGGTTCAGGGCAACAGTGGGAGTCAGACAAGGCTGCTTGCTTTCACCTATTCTCTTCAACATCTTCCTTGAAAGAATCATGACAGATGCTCTGGAAGACCATGAAGGAACTGTAGAGCAATAACGAACTTACGCTTTGCCGATGACATCGATGACCTTTCAGGAAGCACACATTGAACATAAATACACGCAATAAATATAAACACACACATTGAACATAAATACACGCAATAAATATAAACACACACATTGAACATAAATACACGCAATAAATATAAACACACACATTGAACATAAATACACGCAATAAATATAAACACACACATTGAACATAAATACACGCAATAAATATAAACACACACATTGAACATAAATACACGCAATAAATATAAACACACACATTGAACATAAATACACGCAATAAATATAAACACACACATTGAACATAAATACACGCAATAAATATAAACACACACATTGAACATAAATACACGCAATAAATATAAACACACACATTGAACATAAATACACGCAATAAATATAAACACACACATTGAACATAAATACACGCAATAAATATAAACACACACATTGAACATAAATACACGCAATAAATATAAACACACACATTGAACATAAATACACGCAATAAATATAAACACACACATTGAACATAAATACACGCAATAAATATAAACACACACATTGAACATAAATACACGCAATAAATATAAACACACACATTGAACATAAATACACGCAATAAATATAAACACACACATTGAACATAAATACACGCAATAAATATAAACACACACATTGAACATAAATACACGCAATAAATATAAACACACACATTGAACATAAATACACGCAATAAATATAAACACACACATTGAACATAAATACACGCAATAAATATAAACACACACAGTGGACACAAATATATGCAGTGAAAACAAACACAACGCAAACACAAAAGTACTCAGTGAAAGCTAAGACACACAAGCCCTGGGTAGCGGATTCGTTTGGCCACATTTCAGGACACTATAGAATAATAGTTCCAAACAACTACGACTCCGAAAACAGAAATTTAGGGATTGTCGATAAGGGCCCACTCAGTAGATGACGCATTTCTGCTAGCCAAGGTCACTCTGGAGTCATAAATTCAGGCTTAAATACAGGTCACATGACATTGTCGTGGCAAACTATTTACACCATCCTAGAAAAAACAAAAGTTATCATTGCACCTGAGAACTGGGACCAATGGGTCATCATCGCAAAACACATAAGAATAGAGTCTAAATTTAAAATATGAACTTAACGGAATCGCGACATATAAGAATACAGACTAAATTGAATTTTAGAGTAAAGTGTCGAATATTTATAACAAATGCGTGTTTTGTGTTCACTGCGTATATTTGTATTGACTGTGTTTGTGTTCACGGTGTGTGTTTATGTTCACTGTGTGTGTTCTGCGCAATGTAACACACATGCGTTGTTTAACTATTTCGTATTACATTTGGGCATTATTAACAAACAGAGAACTGCTCTGGCATATCAATTTTGTTTTTGCTAAATTATTTCATTTGAATCACAGATAGCCTGAAAAACGTAATTTCTTTCGCACATCCGTAATGATGAGTCAGTTGGGATGTCTTGTGTATGTTTTTGTTGGCAATATATAGGGCCTATTATGGTAGAAATATTACGTGTTTCTTTTATTTTGCCTTTTCTTCTTTCTTGTGTTAAATATTCAAGGAGGTCTGAGGGTTTTTATAGAGTGTAAAAGCTAATTAGTTATTATACACGTAAAAATTACATTGCTCGAAAGACTTTCTAGTGTGATAGTCTGTGTACGTTTGTGTGTATTCATTATTTTGGGGGAGTTAAATCAATCGTTTTGTGAGAGAGAGAAAGAGACACTAGATAGATAGATAGATAGATAGATAGATAGATAGATAGATAGATAGATAGATAGATAGATAGATAGATAGATAGATAGATAGATAGATAGATAGATAGATAGATAGATAGATAGATAGATAGATAGATAGATAGATAGATAGATAATGCAGCTTTTGGGGAACTAGCCCATGCCAGAGTAACTTACATGATGGAATTGATATAAATATTAGTTATAGAAAAAGAATATATGTCATCATCAAATTCCTGGGTTACGGACTGGCCAAACGTGCCCTAAAAGAAACCTTAATTTTAAATTTTCCCCTTTGATTACGATCTAACCTTATGGCTCTGACCCCTCCCCTAGGATAAGCACTTACTCCACAGGACACGAAATGAGTTAGGAAGATAAGTGATTAACAGATATTTAGTTAAGAAAATGGAAATCAACAATTAACCATTTAACGATAGTTAAAGAATGTAAGAGTGAAGAAATAAGGTATCAGTGAAAATGATAATTAATTTAATATTCTAACCAAATTCTGCATGTATCCACAAGGAAGCATCATTTAAAGCAATGAAATGTAAAATATATAATAGAATTCAAATGGGCTGGAAATTTAGGCTTATTCAGTTCTTCACAGTTTAAATCAATAACAATTTCTAATGATGATTTCAATTGAAGTAGTCTAACTAAAAAAAAACTATGTGGAATTTTTGTGCATCTTATTACAGCAGAAAATAGAAATTACAAAAGCAATTCATAAAAACTTCATTCTCTGTCACATACATACGTTATTCTGTCTCTCAGTGGATGGTAGTCTATTTTAACCTCACAAACATACGTTATTCTCTCAGTGGATGGTAGTCTATTGTAACCTCACAAACGTACGTTATTCTCTCAGTGGATGGTAGTCTATTGTAACCTCACAAACATACGTTATTCTATCTCTCAGTGGATGGTAGTCTATTGTAACTTCAGATACACACGTTATTCTGTCTCTCATTGGATGGTAGTCTATTGTAACCTCACAAACATACGTTATTCTTTCAGTGAATGGTAGTCTATTGTAATCTCACATACATACGTTATTCTGTCTCTCATTGGATGGTAGTCTATTGTAACCTCACAAACATACATTATTCTCTCAGTGGATGTAGTCTATGGTCCTCGCACAGCTGCAAGCGAGCAGTGAACTCAACACGACTAACCTGACCCAATCCTACTTTACAATAACATATGTTGTTTGGCAACAAGACTGTATCTACAGTAATCTGCAGAGGTTATTCTGTTCCATTTTATATGACGTCACAGCGATGTTATCATAATACCATGTCAACTCTTGTCTAACCATTAGGAAGAGAGAGAGAGGTCAGCTGATATGAGGCGTTTCCTGTACATGAAGAACATCATTCATTTGAAATCTACATTATAGCTCTATGTTATCAGTGTGTTACAATGCCCCAAATATCCCGATGTTACAAAAAATTGCAACATGTTACAGAGTAGACTTCAGTAAGTGTTCCTGTGCACCAGGCAGTGAACCATTATAATTAAGTTCTAACAAAAAAATCCCAGACAGGAGAATTTTACAACAAAATATACACTGACTAACTCAGTGGTGGGCAAACCTTTCATAGCGAGGGCCGCACCAGTGGGCCATGAAACGTCAAAAGGCCGCACCTTTTAAAATCGAGCGGTGCGCTTTAAGATAATACAACATCTATACACAGTATGGTTAATAAAACCAAACACATTATAAATCCAGCCATTCCAGCACAAACAACTTAATAGGAAAAATTAATCTGATCAAAATACAAAGCATCAATAATAAATTGTATAAAGTAATACAGTCTCAAATCATTGATGCACAAAGCATTGACAATAAATCTTGTAAACTAGACAAAATATTGCACTAAGCATTGACAATAAATCTTGTAAACTAGACAAAATATTGCACAAAGCATTGACAATAAATCTTGTAAACTAGACAAAATATTGCACAAAGCATTGACAATAAATCTTGTAAACTAGACAAAATATTGCGCAAATGATGACATCTATAGAATTGTCAATCTTTGATAATTAATTACTGAAAATCCATTATGGGAGACCTACGCTACGCGAATCTCTTTTTCTCTCAGCTTCCCCCCCCCCTTCTTACTCCATTCCCCCTCTCTCTCTCTCTCTCTCTCTCTCTCTCTCTCTCTCTCTCTCTCTCTCTCTCTCTCTCTTTCTCTCTTTCTCCCTTTCTTCCACTATTGCATCCCCATGTTCGGCCATGACCTGACTGATCAGTCGCCTGTTTGCATTCAAGATTTCTTTGAATGCTTTCCTCCAAGTCAACGACCTCATTATTCTTAGTTCAACCAAGCGTGACGCCATTCCGACTTCTGAATGAAAGAAATCATGACATAAAAAAATTAAATAATTATATATAATGAATGACTGGGACATGACTAAAGTCTAAGAATATTAAAATAGGGTGAATGTTTACACAAACGGGAGTTTTAGAAAAAATTCCGTAGTTCTTCAAAACTATTTCGTCATGGAGTTGTTAGAGTTTGATGTTCGAAGCTTTCCCAATTTCAGCACACAACGATCACGTGCTGTTCACGTCGCCATCACTCAGTCATTGGCAGGCAAGAAATCCGACTGACAGCCTAACTAGGACACCATGACCTATTTATCGACAACCTGCAAGTAAATACGGAATTTTCGCTTTTACAGTGATCCAGCCCTATCCTAAAGTAACGCTGAATTGATCCGCTCTAGTCCAGCGAGTCAAGCTAGGTTATTACTTGGCAGAATGCATTAGTCTCGTGTCATAGTGTGGTTTGCAAAGTTCACTAGTGTTCAGTCATAGTGTGGTTTGCAAAGTACACTAGTGTTCAGTCATAGTGTGGTTTGCAAAGTACACTAGTGTTCAGTCATAGTGTGGTTTGCACATACACTAGTGATTGCACATACACTATAACTTGTGTGTCTAGAAGTAGAGTATTATTAGATTATGCCATAAGATCAGGGTAGATTATATTTTATACATTATACTAGCCTCATTTTTTCTAACTTGCAGAATTTTCTAGCTTTACAGAATTAAAATGAACTAGTCTAATGCCAAGAAAGATTATAATCCATTGCATGGACTTTGTATTTACTGAAGTGCAAGAAAGGAAACATATAGTACACATTTTATTGTCTTGATTGATTGCATTTATTCAGTACACAAGTTTATTTTCATGGTCGATTGCATTTTATTCAGTACACAAGTTCATTTTCATGGTCGATTGCATTTTGTTCAGTACACAAGTTTATTTTCAGAGATGATTGCATTTTATTCAGTACACAAGTTTATTGTCATAGCTTATTTCATTTAACTCAATCCACAAGTTTATTGTCAAGATTAATTGCATTTTACTCAGTGCATTCGTCTCGTGTCATGAAAATTTTGATTATTCAATATTTTAAATTGGTGTCATAAAATTTTGATTATTCAATATATTAAATTAGTGCCATAAAATTTTGTTATTCAATAAGCTAAATTAATGCCATAAAAATTTTGATTATTCAATAAGCTAAATTAATGCCATAAAAATTTGACTATTCAATATGCTAATTAAGTGCCATGAAAATTGCGGATATACAATATGCTAATTTTGTGCCATCAAAATTTTGTTGCACTTAATTCACTGCTTTAGTGCCATCAGACTTTTGTAGTACATTATACACTGGATTAGTGCCATTAAATCTATGATATGCTCAAAACTAGTCTAGTGCCATGACTAAGAGTGGCTTACTCATAACGCTAGTCTTGTACCACGAATACCTGTAGTTTGATTATTGCACAAATTTGCTACCAAGGCGGCAAATGTATTACGCAATAGGCAGAAACGAAAAGGATAGTGCAATGTAATTGCATAACAACAAGAAATGTGCTGTACACAATGCATTAAGGAATAGCACCAAGGAATACAACGATTTATAAATAAATAATTCCAGAATCTTGCGGTTTATTTTATAGCACTAGTGTAGTACTAAGAAATACAACGATTTATAAATAAATAATTCCAGAATCTTGCGATTTATTTTGTAGCACTAGTTTAGAACTAGAGACAATAGGTTTCTGTAATAAAATTAGCTTGTACGACCTGTCCTGTTCTAATAACCATACAAAGTGCTTTCCTCAGATGACTGCAATATAACATTCCATTATCTACAAAAAATAAAATTATATGAAAGAACATAAAAGTGTTTACGTATATGCTTTTGATCGTATCAGTGTGTGATGTATGCGAGTTGTGGTCTGTTATTTGCTTTCGAGTAGATATTTATTGTGTTGTCAGTATGTGTGTGTGTGTGCACATATGAAACAGAATCGAGGAGTGCACTCTCCAAGAGCAGTTAAACAAGCCTTCATTCAGTGCATAAAGGCCACTCAGTGTTGTTGAAAGTGCAGTGAAAATAACTTCGCACTCTCGTCTTGTGTTCCTTTATTTCTTTCCTCATTCGATCTTCACCTCTTTTCTTTTTTTTAAAAAAAGTAATTTTTGATGTTTGTACACTGAAGTGTATTTGGCGACATTGGCCTTGAAGCAGATGAGCACTGGCCGTAGACAAATGCTGAAAACATTTCTGATATTTTCAGGTCCTGGATTGTAAATTGTGTACCTTGAAATGGCCACAACTTGACAACACGTTTTCTTCAACATTGAGTGTCAACAAATGTATCTTGAACTTGAAAATTGTTCGCAAACAATGTATCTTGAACTTGAAAATTGTTCGCAAACAATGTATCTTGAACTTGAAAATTGTTCGCAAACAAAGTATCTTGAACTTGAAAATTGTCCGCAAACAATGTATCTTGAACTTGAAAATTGTTCGCAAACAATGTATCTTAACTTTCAATGGCCAAAGTATTCAGTGTCAACAAATCATTAACCTCAGACTCATAAGTGCTCGTAAACAGTGTTTATTTTTTAATGCTTAAATTCAAAGCCCACATACCATTCAGACCAGGCTATATTTTTCATCTTCAAGTTTTCGGACAAAACTGCTCTTTGTCAATATTAGTGTGTTCTCAAGGACAGATTGACGTATAGGTTCACTGTCTTCATTCTAAGTCTTAATTCTAACACTTTATTCTTCATTCTAAGTCTTAATGTTTTAAGACTTTATTCTTCATTCAAAGTCTTAATTCTAACACTTTATTCTTCATTCTAAGTTTTAATTCTTTAAGACTTTATTCTTCATTCTAAGTCTTAATTCTTTAAGACTTTATTCTTCATTCTAAGTCTTAATTCTTTAAGACTTTATTCTTCAATCTAAGTCTTAATTCTAACACTTTATTCTTCAATCTATCTTAATTCTTTAAGACTTTATTCTTTATTCTAAGTCTTAATTCTTTAAGACTTTATTCTTTATTCTAAGTCTTAATTCTAACATTTTATTCTTCATTTTAAGTCTTAATTCTAACACTTTATTCTTCATTCTAAGTCTTAATTCTAACACTTTATTCTTCATTCTGTTTAATGACTTAGAGTAAAGAATTAACACTTCTTCATTCAAAGTCTTCATTCTAAGACTTGTTTTCATTCTAAGGCATGTCCTCATTCTAAGTCATGTCTTCATTCAAAGGTCTTAAGTCTTTATTCTAAATCATGGACTCCTCATTCTAAAACTTCGAATTTTCATAATGAAACCTCGTGACATGTCGAAGATGTAATATAAAGCTCGCCAGTGCAATTCTGGCTCGAGGTATGAACCAAGATTGACCTCTCTCGGCAATTGCTATGAAATCTTAATAATCTGGTGGTGACGCGCTTTGAGTGGCAGATGCACTTACCTTAGTGTGAACAGTCAGTAGTACTCTCTATTGAACAGCCCAGGTCGATGAGATGTTCACACACTGTAGCTTATAAACTGAATTTTGAGAACAGCCTGAGTCTAAGTATTAATGTTAGATGGAATAATAAGATGTTTTAGATCCTAAAATCTTGACAGAACATAATAAGGCTAGATATTAACAGATTCGGTTCTATTCTGAGGCCATTTCTTCCAGAGCTCATGCTTTAACATTTCCTAAATGCAGGCAGATTAATCTTTATGTAGCAAGTATCTTGCACCCGTGCAAAGAGATTACGTTTTGTGTAGCAAGCATCTAGTACCCATCTAGTACCCATGCAAAAGAGAAATAAGTTTTGCGTAGGAAGCATCAGGTACCCATGCAGAGATTACGTTTTAAGTAGCAGGCATCTTGCACCCATGCAGAGAGATTACGTTTTAAGTAGCAGGCATCTTGCACCCATGCAGAGAGATTACGTTTTAAGTAGCAGGCATCTTGC
The DNA here is from genome assembly GCA_028829895.1 of Sinotaia quadrata. Classification (NCBI taxonomy): domain Eukaryota; kingdom Metazoa; phylum Mollusca; class Gastropoda; order Architaenioglossa; family Viviparidae; genus Sinotaia; species Sinotaia quadrata. The sequence goes on from CM054178.1 coordinate 3,758,735, forward strand.
ACCCATGCAGAGAGATTACGCTTTAAGCAGCAGATACCTTGCACACATGCAGAGAGATTAAGTTTTTGTTCAGCAAGCATCTAGCACCGTACTCTCACCCACCTTCATGACGCCTGAAACAAATTAATTCTGATCCAAACTCGAACTTTAAGTGGTGTTTGTCTTAAAAAATTTTTTTTAAAAATAGGATCGTTCCGTAGAATACTGCAAGTCTATTGTATACGTCACAGAGGTGACCAAGTGCTCCTGTCATGCAGACAGATTTGTGAGGCATTACGACTACACACGAGTAGCCAGATTCTTGCTGCACACCAGGCAAGGCTGCGCCTAGGAAAGTGGGTGTAGTCAGGAGACCCGTGCACTTGGACGCGTGACAAGATGCACTTACTGCCTTGTTCGCCAATGGGTTCGCTCCCCTCTCGTGCGTACTCGCTGAACTATGCGACTATGCATCACGCTTAAAAACACACAACCATACATACACACATCCATTCACAAATTCACAACACATAAATATTCCTAAGAAACGTACACAGATGCGAAGCACACACACACACACACACACACACACACATACCCTACACTGATGTGTAACAATGCACAAAATTGGCCTATTTTAAGCTAACATTCCCCCGCTAAACAAAGACAACAAACAAACGTACTCATGATACACTCACTGACAATAAACACCTAAGGGCTACCACAACCTGCCTCTTATCTGATAATGAGTCGTGACTTGGCGCAACGACATAAAAACAAACAAGGAACAGGAAAGGAGCCAGTCCCAGAACTTCTGCAGTTCCTGGCGGATTTTTCTCGTGCATGAACATTGTCTGGTTACCATCCCGTCCTGACTTCCACTCGGGAATATAGTGCACTCACACGGCACTAAGTCACTTAGTTACTTTCTTTTTGCCTATCCTCAATGCGTTAGTTTATCTGACCTATCCTCAGTGCGTTAGTTTATCTGACCTATCCTCAGTGCGTTAGTTTATCTGACCTATCCTCAGTGCGTTAGTTTATCTGACCTATCCTCAATGCGTTAGTTTATCTGACCTATCCTCAGTGCGTTAGTTTATCTGACCTATCCTCAATGCGTTAGTTTATCTGACCTATCCTCAATGCGTTAGTTTATCTGACCTATCCTCAGTGCGTTAGTTTATCTGACCTATCCTCAGTGCGTTAGTTTATCTGACCTGTCCTCAATGCGTTAGTTTATCTGACCTATCCTCAATGCGTTAGTTTATCTGACCTGTCCTCAATGCGTTAGTTTATCTGACCTGTCTGCATTTCTACCTTGCACTACTTGTTGGCTTATCTTCACTTCTACCCCAAACTAAGTTAATTGGCACGTTTCTGTTACAACCTGCACAAAGTTGTTTATTTATCCTCACAAACCACAATTAATTATTAGATCTATTGTCATGTACACAATACATTTAGTTATTAGATCCGTTGTCATTTACAAATACATTTAGTTATTAAGTCTTAATGCCATTTACACACATTTAGTTATTAGGCCTAATGTCATTTACACACACTTAGTTATTAGGCCTAATGTCATTTACGCACACTTAGTTATTAGGCCTAATGTCATTTACACACTACATTTAGTTATGTGTATTAGGCCTAATGTCATTTACACACACTTATTAGGCCTACTGTTATTTACACACAGTTATTAGGCCTAATGTCATTTACACACACACACACACACACACACTTAGTTAATAGGCCTATTTTCACCTACATACTACAGTTAGTTGTTAGACCTATCGCCACTTACAGGCTACTGTGAGTTATTTTGTCCTATCCTCACTTAGTTATAGTTATTTGCTCTCTAATCAGATATTAACCAACTTAGCCTAACCTTTGTCACATAGTTAACATATACACACACAAAATGTTGATTTTAGGTCAATCTAACAATTCTTGGTTTAACCTTTGTGTGTTAGGGTAGGTTCAAATAAAATCTTTTACACCAATTTTGACAACGTTGACAGAAATGCAGGAACACTTCTAGCAGCTATTCATTTCTTTATTCGGCTCATATAGAGCCTTGTCCTTCCAGACACACAGACTTATATAGCTAAGAGGAGAAAAGAGTTGTAAGTCTGTACGCATATAATGACAGCCTTGCCCTTCCAGACACACACACAAACTCTTTTCTTCTCTTAGCTATATAACTCTGTACGCATATAATGACAGCCTTGCCCTTCCAGACACACACACAAACTCTTTTCTCCTCTTAGCTATATAACTCTCTCTTCTTCTGTACGCTTATAATGACACTCGAAGGCCCCATCACATGGATGGATATTTGGGTGATATTGCCAAAATCATGTCCGGCCACCAATGGTGGACTTTAGTCCAGTAGTCCATGAGCCAAAGCTCTGATAGATGGATATTTGGATGATATTGTTAAAATCATGTCCGGCCACCAATGGTGGACTTTAGTCCATGAGCCAAAACTCTGGTAGATGGTTTTGCTGTCATTCTCGATGTTGGATTGGGAGGGGGTTTCTTACAGAACCCAGTCTAGTAGTACACCAGTAATGGACCTAGCGTGTACATTCACCCGGGATGTTCAACCCCTGTCCTCCTCACTGGTGGCGCTGTCGTTGTTGTTGGTGGTACTGACTTTGTTGCTGTCCCTTGTGTCCGTTGGGATGCATGAAGACGGGTGCTGGCAGGCAGTACAGGTGGTCCTGCAGCAGTTGGATCATATCTGCAATGAGGTGATTGGTGTATCCCCACTACATGTATTGCTGACCACTGTGTTACTATTAGTATCCCTACTACATGTATTGCTGACCACAGTGCTACCATTAGTAGTAGTAAATGTAGGGGGCGCTTTCGGCTTCCGCCGCTTTCGCGCTGGGAGAGGGGAGAAAGGGAGGGGAGATGAGGCCTTTGGGCTGCGTGCATCTGTTACGAACATGTCTGGCCGGCAAAGGCAGACTCCCGCCCAGAAATCCGTGGGCTTGGAATTGTAGTTGTTGTTGTAGTTCTTGGCGATGAAGTTGTTGTAGTCGTTCCTGATGTTAAAGTATGTGTGTGGGGGGGATTTTACAGATCAGTACCTAGTGTATGTGCGCCCGGTAGGTTCAACCCCCCCGGCCTCCTCACTGTGTTGTTGTAGTTGTTGTGGCTGTCCCCGGTGTCCGTTGGCATGTCTAAATGTGGTTGTTGGTGGCCAGTATAATATCAGCTGGATCAAGTCAGCCACTGGGTGGTTAAAAATCCCCATGGCGGGTATTGTTGTTCGTAGTACTGCCATTGTTGTTGTTGTCGACGCTGTTGTTGATGGTATCTGCGTCGTTGTTGTGGCTGTTGGTGCCACCATTGCTGTCATTGCTGTTGTCAGCGGTGGTTTCGTCAGCATTTGATGTTGTCATTGTTGTTGTGGCTTCTGTTGTTGACTTTGTTGTTTTTGCTGTGTTTCCTAATGTGTTGTGGTGGGCGCCATCTTTTGTGCTCTGTTATGTGTTCAGTGTAAATGATGTTGCTATCTGTGACATCAATGCCACTTAGTTAATGATTATGATTATTTATTTATTTATAATTCACAACTAATTACACATTATGAGAATCTTAATTTATGTTATTAATAATTCTCCAGCAGATACCATTCGTCTCTCTCACTTGTGTAACCATTATGTACTCAACAGTCATTGGGTAACCATTTTGTACTCAACAGTCATTGGGTAACCATTTTGTACATTGATTCAATTTTTATTCTACAGTTATAATAAATTCAAACTTTACATTACACTTTACCCTTACAGTATGAGAGTGATCAAATTATGATTCAATTTTGGACTCTTCACTGATACTAATCTCTGAATTAAGTGTGCCCTTTACATTTATCGTGTAATCACAAAATAAAGATGTATCCAACTTGTATTCTGACATTTATGGTGTACCCTGTCATGTGCTACTTTTGTTTTCTACAATATGGCGTTTTGAGACGATGTGTTAAATGAATCCTTATATTTATAAAGTAACGAGGCTGGGTATTATTTTTGTATACCGAAATCTAATGTGTAACCAAGTTATTTATTAAAGTTGTATCCTGTAATTATAATGAAAACTAAGCTATGTATTAATGTTGTATCCTGTAATTATAACGAAACTAAGCTATGCATTAATTTTGTATCCTGTAATTATAACGAAACTAAGCTATGTATTAATGTTGTATCCTGTAATTATAATGAAAATAAGCTATGTATTAATGTTGTATCCTGTAATTATAACGAAACTAAGCTATGTATTACTTTTGCATCCTATAGTTATTTGTAAACAAGTAGTACATTAGTGTCGTAATCTACAGTTTATGTAAATCTGCGCATTTTTGTTGTAATCTAGTGTTGTGTTTAAGCAAGCAGTGTATTTATGTTGTATTCTTCGGTTGTATATTACACTTTGCACATTAATTAATGTAGTTCTACAGTGTAGTCAAGCTATTAATTAAATTTGTATCTCAGGTCAGGTGTCGCCAATTTGTTAGACATTATTAAAAGCAAGCAGTAAACCGCGTGCCAAATGACCTTTGCCCTCTCGCCAAGAGCACTTTTGGAACATCTCAAGAAACCTACGAACTTACTGGATGACCCTTTAAGCTATGTGTCGGGGTTTCCAGCCGCCAGGAAAAAACTATCGTTTTGATGCTAATATTATAAACGACTTTTCTGTCAGTCGAGAACTATGGAAATTTACTTCCACTCAGTTGCAAATAAACGTAAATAAGATTTTGGAAAAGCCGTACACTTAAATAAATAGGAGTCGTTTGGTCCACAAGGAAATGAGTTTAAATTTGCCACACTGGAATTGATGTGCTTTCTCTCATACCAGTAGTTGTGGGAGTGTGATGACAAAACATTATATGTAATGACGGAGAGATTGTAATTTTTACTGACATGGACAGTGTTGCTAGTAGATGACATCATTACTCGTAAATGGACAGTGTTGCTTGTAAATTGATTATTACCTTTGAGAGGTACGCATGGCTATAATTTATAACGAAACCATGGCATTATTACTTATCGATTAGTGACCACTAAATGATTATTGCTTATTAAAGACAGCGTTAAATTATACTCAATCAATATTTGTACGAACATAATTAGTATTTATCGATATTTTTTAGATGTAGAGTTATTTATATTTATAAACTTATGGTGCGATTATCAGTATTCTTGTACTGTTAAATGGTGTTTTCAAAACACACGCGCGCATACACACATACTAAATAGTGTGTCTCTGATTATAATATACATGAATGTATCAATAGCTTAGCCATTAATATTTATGAAGTGTCATGTTCATCAATAGGAATTATTAGACTGAATTTTCTATTACATAATCAGTTAGTAATAGAACTTTTTCTCCTTTCTTTTAATTTACCTCCGTGAAATTGATCAAAATAAAAGAGGGAAGTTAATTAGATATGTTTAGATAATGTTAACCTTTTATTAATATATTTTAATATGAAATTAACCCATTTTTACTAATGTGACCTTTAATAAACCTTTTGTTAATATATTTTAGTATGAAATTAGCCCACTTTTACTAATGTGACCTTTAATATGAAATTAGCCCACTTTTACTAATGTGACCTTTAATATGAAATTAGCCCATTTTTACTAATGTGACCGTTAATATGAAATTAGCCCATTTTTACTAATGTGACCTTTAATATGAAATTAGCCCACTTTTACTAATGTAACCTTTAAAAAATATGAAATTAGCCCATTTTTACTAATGTGAATTATATTAATTACTTTGATCGAGCCAGACTGAAACAAATTAACAAAACAAAGTAAGGAAAGTTGCAAGTCGTATGGTCACTAGGAATTATAAACATTGCTAACAGGCCACTGAACGACAAAAAACAAAACGCACTCCCTATAAATGGGTCTACATGTATCCCTTATAAAGTGTGACTACTACAGTCACAGACATCCCTTGTAAGTGTGATGTGTGACTACAGTCACCCCTTATAAGTGTGACTACAGACATCCCCTAAGAGCGTGACAAATATCGAATTCTGTGCGCCCCCAGAAACGAGAGTTGTTTATTAGAATCATCCTGACAAAAGCGACTTGTTTATTGTTAACAAAAAAAAACCGCGTTAGTGCGAGACCTTGACACGACGACCTTCACCTTGCACTGCTTGAATTTGCCAGCTGGCAAGCAGCTGATCGTGAGGTCAGGTTACTTACTATATGGCATGTAAAGCACAGAAGTCGGTTATCTGAAAATCAGTATCTAGTCCAGGCACGCGGTACCGCTCGTGCTCGAAATCGGGAATTCAGACTCCACCTCAGTACTTTTAAACTAGTTGATGCGATTTAAGTCCTCGGAGGAGCCAGCCGAGACCTAGAACATCTCAGGATGAAAAGTCTCTGCGCGCGCGCACACATACACACACACACACTGATGCGACTATACTCCTCTATCCTAATCTGTACAGCTGATAACCAATCGTGCCAGTCTGCAAATTTTTGCGCTCGTTATCGGCTGGTTTTTTTCGAGAACAAATCCCTTATCGTTATTGTAACATTTCTATTAACTGTTCTCATTTCGTGGACCCGCCGCCTAACAATTTAAAAGGTGAATTTTATTTAAGCTGTCTATGTTATTTGCAGCGATTTATGTCGCCTTAAATTAGCAACCGTTGTCTCAGTTCTTATGGACCGCATTCGCAAGCGTTAGTCCGGTCAACGAGCCGACAAGCTTATCAGTGTGTCAGTTTGCACTTTAAAAGCCAATTTAAATGACGTCCGATTGACTTGAATAAAGGTCACTTAAAATCGAAGTATGTCCGTTCGTTAGCATAGCACACGATATATTTTATTTAAATTGATGACATGACTGTATGAGTAATGCACTGCTTTAAATAGTTGAATGTTAAGAATTTTATACTCACTTATAATCATTTATCAATCTTTCGCACGCTTCTCTCCCCCCCCCCCTGCCCTATTCTACCACATTCTCGTCCACTCGCTCCATTTTCTTAGTTTTTAACTGCGTCGCGCGATTTGCTTGAGTGAATCCCAGGAATTCGTTCGTGAAAAGGAGATGTTACAAGTTCACTCAGAGAATGAATGTCACGTGTTCAAAATTCTGCCCCGTTCACTACAACACCTCAGAGAATAACAAGATAAAATATCAATAAACAACCAGTTTTCGTAATCCACAGGGGATCCGCGCACAACATCGAAATAAGTATCTTCGGTGTACCAGACCGCTCACAATGTTCAAATATACAGGATTCAAAGCACTAGACACAGATCTATATTGTGACCGCTCACAATGTTCAAATATACAGGATTCAAAGCACTAGACACAGATCTATATTGTGACCGCTCACAATGTTCAAATATACAGGTTTCAAAGCACTAGACACAGATCTATATCACGACCGCTCACAATGTTCAAATATACAGGATTCAAAGCACTAGACACAGATCTATATTGTGACCGCTCACAATGTTCAAATATACAAGTTTCAAAGCACTAGACACAGATCTATATCACGACCGCTCACAATGTTCAAATATACAGGTTTCAAAGCACTAGACACAGATCTACCTCATGACGGCTCACAATTTTCAAATATACAGGATTCAAAGCACTAGACACAGATCTATATCATGACCGCTCACAATTTTCAAATATACAGGATTCAAAGCACTAGACACAGATCTATATTGTGACCGCTCGCAATTTTCATAGATCTATAGTATAACAGCTCGAAATTTTTAAAAATGCAGGATCGAAGAGCTAGAACTGTATAATTACTCATTGCAATTAACAGATATTTGGGTCCAAGGCTAGATATAGAGCTAGATCTGTATAATTACTCATTGCAATTAGCAGATATTTGGGTCCAAGGCTAGATCTGTACTATTGCAGTTTGTAATATTAAGGTAAACAGGTCCATAGCAATTGATATATCGCAGTTTGTAATACTGAGATGTACAGGTCCAAAGCGTTAGTATACATAAATATCATTATAGCTTGTAATCATAAACATACAGGTCCAAAGCGATACTATATATATATATGAAGTGTGTGTGTGTGTGTGTGTGTGTGTGTGTGTGTGTGTGTGTGTGTGTGTGTGTGTGTGTGTGTGTGTGTGTGTGTGTGTGTGTGTGTTTAGATCTAAATCAGGAGCCTGGTGATGGGAACGTCCTACATATCTAGCTGAAACTTGGATTTTCTTCCAAAAGTCTTGGTCATACTAACAGAATTACAGTCAATTGCAAGAATTATTCTGATACAGCTAGTCACTGCTGATATTTTGAAGTTTGAAGTCACTGCTGATATTTCGGTCGCAAGTCACTGCTGATATTTCGAAGTCTAAAGTCACTTCTGATATTCCTAAGTCTGAAGTAGCTGCTGATGTCTCTTAAGTCAAATTTTACTGCTATATTCCTAACTTAGGCCCCAGTGCTGATATACCTAAAACTGAAGTCAATACTAATATTCCTAAGTCTTAGGCCCCAATGCTGATATACCTAAAACTGAAGTCAATACTAATATTCTAAAGTCTGAGGCAATGCTGATAAATCATATTCTCAAAACATAACCCAAATTCTTAAAAGAATTAATATTCCTCATTCGTAAGACCATACTTATAATCCACTTTCTTCAGACACATTTGATGATCCAGTTTCTTAAGACACACATAATAGGAGAGTCTAGAAAAGCACCCTCATGACAAAAAAACACAACGTGACACACGTTCTACTATGACAAGTAGTTATAGGTTATTAAGAAAGTGTCATGACATTTTTATAGAGAGAAAATATCAAGACAGCGGTAACTGTGAATATACACATCTGCTGGATATAGAGAAACACGTGACACCGATATAGTGAGACAAAATCATGACACATCAAAATGCTGGCACACAACTATATGCAAAACCGTTATGATACCATAGCTGCAAACAGTGAGTGTCATGAAGTATAGCTGCATAAAGTGATTGTCTTGAAGCATAGCTGTATAAAGTGACTGTCTTGAAGCATAGCTGTATAAAGTGACTGTCTTGAAGCATAGCTGTATAAAGTGACTGTCTTGAAGCATAGCTGTATAAAGTGACTGTCTTGAAGCATAGCTGTATAAAGTGACTGTCTTGAAGCATAGCTGTATAAAGTGACTGTCATGATGCATAGCTATATTAAGACTGCCTTGATAATACTAATTAAAGAAACTCTACAAGACACAGATGTAATTATACAGAGATGAAGCAAAGACTCTCACAGGATAAAAGACTTCCAGATGTAGGTCATCTAATATCATGGAACTAAATAAAGAAACTGATATAATAACACCGTACATAGATTGTCTAATATGAAGCTAAATAAAGAAACTCATATCATAATACGTCCGTACATAGATTCTCTAATATCGTGGAGATAAATATACTCATATGATAACACAGAAAATATAATATCCAAATATCACGAAACCAAATGACGAGTAGACACTCTCGTTGCAATATCATCAAAGTAAATGATGAGTAAGACACTCTCATTGCAATATCACGAAACTAAATAATGAGTAGACACTCTCATTGCAATATCGCGAAACTAAATAATGAGTAGACACTCTCATTGCAATATCACGAAACTAAATAATGAGTAGACACTCTCGTTGCAATATCACGAAACTAAATAATGAGTAGACGCCTTCATTGCAATGCTGTAGCAACACCGAGACTTTCGGGCAAAATAATATTACAAAACTCATTCGACACTTCTACCTAGTGCTACAGAGTGTTTAAATCACTAGACACGCTTATCTAGTTCTACAGACTACAAATCACTAGACACGCTTAATTGTGCTACAGAGACTTTTTAAATCACTAGACACGCTTATCTAGTGCTACAGAGATGTTTACAAATTAATCGACCTCTATTTACAGTTTTCCAATTCAAATTCTGTATATCCGTCTGTGCCAAGCACTAAAGCGTCCTTGACTTTCGAGCACGTGGGAGATTTTGGAGCAAGCCAGCTAAAGTATCCTTGACCTTCAAGCATGTGGGAGTCTTTTATCCAATTCTGTGTATCCGTCTGTGTGAAGTGATAAAGCGTCCTTGACCTTCGAGAACTGAGAGGGTTTTTTTTTTAACCAATTCTGTGTGTCCCTCTGTGTGATACACTAAAGCGTCCTTGACCTTCGAGCACCTAGGAGATTTTCTGAGCGAGCTGGTATTTTCACATGGCCAGCTTTATATTGTATTGTTGCGTTCCCGAAACAGAGACTACATCAAAGTGCTCATTAAAAAAAAAAAAAAAACGATGGTCAAGGTCATTTGCTAAATGGTGCTTGAGTTTTCACTCGCAATGTGGAGCTTACAACCAAGCCTTCCAATAAATAAATTCATTTATGTTCCTAGCAATGATTTATTTTAATTTTCTACGCGTCATATAATGTGCACGTCATACTCTAGTATGTTTTAATGCTGTACATTCTGCTTTCAAGCAATTAAACATTAAGCCTATAAAACTATCAATAACTGAAATTGTAACTGTGTTTTCACTGTCAGTGTGATAAATGCCATTTATTGTTTTGTTCTCGTCCATTTAATGTGTTTAGATGTCAGTGTGATAAATGCCATTTATTGTTTTGTTCTCGTCCATTCAATGTGTTTAGATGTCAGTGTGATAAATGCCATTTATTGTTTTGTTCTCGTCCATTCAATGTGTTTTGATGTCACGACGAAGCTTGCACTTACTTTTGCGTCACTGCTAGTAGTCTTGTAATTAAAGGGAGACAAACCTAGTCACTTCACCGAGGATTGACTCGAAAGGATGATCTAGGTCAGGATTCTAGGTCAAGATACAGCTGAACCGTGAGTCATTCAAGGGAAAGAAATCTTGCATATATAGGAAGTGTTAATAGCATTGTTGTTCCCCTTTGAGTGAGTGAGAGAAAGTGTGTGTGAGAGTGTGTGTATGTGAGTGTGTTCTACATCCTATGCTATACTTACAGCGCTTGTGTATGTGCGTGTGTATACTTTTACGTGGTGTCTGCTTCTTGAAATCTTTGCTAATAATTATCTACCTTTGTAATCAACCGCTCAAAATGAGCACTCAGTAAATTTCACTTCTCGCCTCTAGCATTCATTTATTCATACAGTCAAAAAATAAAGAAATAAAGAGATCAATATTTATTTAACTTTAATTCAAGATTCTGTTGGAATAAATGGGAAACCTGTCCATAAAAAATTTCACAAAGTAAGGAGTAGTAAGTATGACAATGTACATAGTGTGACAATTATCGTTCTCTTCACTGTGTAATATTAAAAAGAATACTTTAGAGGAAAGACAAAATATGTCACATATAGAAACACTTAGCTTAGCTTCATTGTATAACACATAGCTTTAACATGTGTATAAGAGATCACTTCTCAAGAAAATGCCAATTACAATTAACACATTGTGTCAATAAGACAGGAAAAAGTTCCTACAAGCAGTCAGAAAGTTCTCAAAAGTACTCAAAAAGTTCTCACAAGCACTCAGAAAGTTCTCAGAAAGACATCACAAGTACTCAAAAAGTTCTCAGAAAGACCTCACAAATACTCAAAAAGTTCTCAGAAAGACCTCACAAGTACTCAAAAAATTCTCAAAAAGTTTTCACAAGCACTCAAAAGTTCTCAGAAAGACCTGACAAGTACTCAAAAAGTTCTCAGAAAGACCTGACAAGTACTCAAAAAGTTCTCAGAAAAGACCTCACAAGTACTCAAAAAGTTCTCACAAGCACTCAAAAGTTCTCAGAAAGACCTGACAAGTTCTCAGAAAGACCTCACAAGTGCTCAAAAGACCTCACAAGTACTCAGAAAGTTCTCACTTGTACTCAAAAAGTTCTCAGAGAGAAGTACTCAAAAAGTTCTCTCAGAAAGACTTCACAAGTATTAGAAAGTTTTCACAAGTATTAGAAAGTTTTCACAAATTCTCAGAAAAATCTCACAAGTACCACAAAGATTCACAAAATTTAGAAATGCTAATGCTGAGCCAATATATTTCGCGTTTATATATCACAGCAACATGGTCATAGCCACACGGTCACAAGAGCATTCAAACTTCCACAAAATAAACACACAAACATGAAATAAAAAGTAAAATGCCACCTTGATTATAATAATAATAATCAAGGTGATACCGAGAAACATTTATTTCCACTGAGTTGTTTGTGAGGCAGCAACTAACTATTTGAAGTTAAGGTCATCATTTCGTGAGATTGCTTTAATGTTTTACACTATAAAATTGCAGACACTAATTTTAGCATTTAACGACTGTATGTCAAATAGTTTTCGTTATATCAGCAGATATCTTTAAACTACAGTTTTAATTAACTGAGGTTCTTAACATTGTCAACGGAATATATTGTTAGTGATGTTAAATAACATTTAGAGAACCACAAACTGTATTTGAAATACGATAAAATAAGTTTTAGAGATAGTGACTGAAAATTCTAATAAACTATACAATATGTCGGAAAGTGTCTGCATGCAAGATTAATATTGTGTAAAAACCGCAACTGAGAAAATGCACAGCACGCGAAACTCGTAAAAGGGACTTGTAGCAACAAGATTACAGAAAAATATCATTTTAGTTAGAACATCAAGGTTAAAGGAAATTAACTTGGACCATCAGAGTTATAAAAAGTGAACTAGGTCCATCAAGGTTAAGGAAATAAACTGTGACCATCAAGGTTACAGAAAATGTACTTAGAACATCATCAAGGTTAAGGAAATAAACTGTGACCATCAAGGTTACAGAAAATGTACTTAGAACATCATCAAGGTTACAGGAAATAAACTGTGACCATCAAGGTTACGGGAAATGAACTTAGAATATTAAGGTTATAGGAAACGTGCTTAAGCCGTCAGAATTATAAACAATGAGCATACGCAAACATTATAATAAATGAATGTATGTTAGGCTATCAAGATGAAAAGTAATGAAATTAGACCAACAAGATCGTTATAAAGAATAAACGTCTGACTCGTCAGTTAAAATACAAATGGCGAATTTAGCAACGGTAAGGCAAAATAGAGGGAAGAAGAACTTTTATTTCCTAAACAAGCTGGAATGAATTGTTTCGGTCTGCAATGAACCAGTACTTATGAAAATGTAGTGTGCCAGTACTAAAGGTGTGAATTTTTTTGTGGTATGTGAAAAGATTTCGTGTCACCGAGACCATTGACAATGTGTTTACTTGTCATGTGACAAGATTTCGTGTCACCGAGACCATTCACAATGTGACACTTGTCATCTTCGACAGAATAATTGTAGAGGGCGTGACGACAGAATAATTGTAGAGGGCGTGACGAGCAAACATAGCACTCATGGATTTTTAACCGTGTACGCGTTTTGGCATGCATTTCGTTTTCACTCATGGAAGTATTAAGGAATTCGTCTTGTTAGCAAATTGTGCGAATATAGAAAAATGATCGAACCTTCCAAACACTACACCCTACTTACTCTCAATCCCATCCCTTAGCCTCCACCCGTCAAATGTATTAATTATTGTTTTGTTTCACTTTTACTTAATATCGCTTTACTATACTAACCTCAGTATGAAATAGTGATAAAGTTATGAGGGCTAGCGGGTTTGAACTCATTTCACCTTATGATTTCCCGTTTCATATGTTGTGATATTGCAGTCACTGTGTGCCCCATTTCCTTTGTGTACTTGTATCTGTCGCCACACTATGTACAAATCAATCTGGTCGGAGGCTAAAATTCCTTAACAACCTCCAATCTGTCAGAATGGTCATAAATTCTATGCTAATCGATCAATAATAATAGTCCCAGTTCCTTACCTATTGATATCCCCAATGCCCACAAAACTTAGACATGTAAATTAACCAGTACACAATCCCCATTACCCAAATACTTACAAATGTATGTTCCCTAGCACACAATTCACTATAACCCATAATACCTAGAAATGTATGTTCACTAGCACACAATTCACTATAACCCATAATACCTAGAAATGTATGTTTACTAGCACACAATTCACTATAACCCATAATACCTAGAAATGTATGTTCACTAGCACACAATTCACTATAACCCATAATACCTAGAAATGTATGTTCACTAGCACACAATTCACTATAAACACCAATTATCAGTTTCCTCCCTTGGAACAAGAAACTGCACTTCATTGGTTCTTCCTTCCATCTTCAGCGGGTTGTCATAGGAAGCGAAATAGAAAAAATTAGTGACGTATTTCCGGCCGTCAGCGTCCAGGTCTGCTGCTAATTGCAGTAGCTCTTCCAACCAGTCGGAATACGTCATAGGGTAACCAGAAAACGTTCTGGAACAAACAGGTTTTCGTTTTAAAACATTCTAATTTCGAACACATATTCTCTGTTTTGTAAATAGGTGATATTATTCTTTTGAAATATAAAGACCATTGTAAATATCTTTTCCATTGAAAAAGTGAGTGAGTGAGTGAGTGAGTGAGTGAGTGAGTGAGTGAGTGAGTGAGTGAGTGAGTGAGTGAGTGAGTGAGTGAGTGAGTGAATGAGTGAGTGAATGAGTGAGTGCCTTGTCTTACTTCGATTACATCGTGAATACATATTTTCGTCACAAATGAAGCGAAACGTTACTGTTCATCAATCCGATTTGTCCTTAATGCAAGTTACATTGCGTTTTGTCCTCAGTTAATATATATACAAAAAAATCCAATCTTTTAAGTAGAATAAAAAGAAAAAAGAAAACGTTGATGGTAACTGATATCTATACAATCCTGTATGATTTTTGGCATTGCATTTAATCAGCCAGTTTTTCGCAGTTGGGAGAATAAAATGATACTCCCGTTAGAAAGTAATCGTACAAGATGGGCATCGATAATTCAATATCTGTATTTTAACTTTATTGTGTTCATCATTGTAAACAGAAATTCCCACACTTAAGTGGAATCAATAAGATTTTATTTTGTACGCTATTTATAAAGCAGGAAATCCATTTAGGTCAAACAAAAATTATCATCTGCTGCGCACAATTTTAGAACAATATCTATTTATAGATCCCAAATCCCGAGTTTCACTTCTCTTGATGATGAATTAGACTCGCAGTCGATGTCGCCAGTTTTGTTTCCTCTAGGTTATAAGTAAAAGGATTTATAATGCAGCCATTTTTGTTATCTCTAGTTGGTAAGTAAAAGGATTTATAATGCAGCCATTTTTGTTATCTCTAGTTGGTAAGTAAAAGGATTTATAATGCAGCCATTTTTGTTATCTCTAGTTGGTAAGTAAAAGGATTTATAATGCAGCCATTTTTGTTATCTCTAGTTGGTAAGTAAAAGGATTTATAATGCAGCCATTTTTGTTATCTCTAGTTGGTAAGTAAAAGGATTTATAATGCAGCCAGTTTTGTTTCCTCTAGGTTATAAGTAAAAGGATTTATAATGCAGCCATTTTTGTTATCTCTAGTTGGTAAGTAAAAGGATTTATAATGCAGCCAGTTTTGTTTCCTCTAGGTTATAAGTAAAAGGATTTATAATGCAGCCATTTTTGTTATCTCTAGTTGGTAAGTAAAAGGATTTATAATGCAGCCATTTTTGTTATCTCTAGTTGGTAAGTAAAAGGATTTATAATGCAGCCATTTTTGTTATCTCTAGTTGGTAAGTAAAAGGATTTATAATGCAGTCATTTTGTTACCTCTAGTTGGTAAGTAAAAGGATTCACGAGTGAGGTAACAACAGGCTAAATAATGATGAACTGTTAAAATCGCTTTTCAAATTATTCCATAAGTTTTTCTTCACCAGTAGTGAAGAGTTAAAATCATTTGCCACATACAATTTTTTTTCACATTTGGGAAATGTACGTGTGACATCCACAAGATCAATTTTGTTGTGACTGGTTTTACAGAACCTAAAATGTGACATCCACAAGATCAGTTTTGTTGTGACTAGTTTTACAGAACCTAAAGTGAGTGACGAGTTTGGATGGCGCTCGCGGGCACCGTGCTGAACACCACTGATCTATGTAATCCTTACCTTACGTAGAGACTGTATGAATTGACGTTGAGAACTGTAACGTTGTTGTCAAGAGGAGTCGGCCAGGACTTCACTTCCGGTGAAATGTAGAAGAACATGGTGAAATTGACAGGTGACTGGAATTCCGCCCTATAATCTATACGTGTGATGACTGGGGCTGTCATTGGTAGTGTCTCATCTGGTAATAAAACCATTTAGAAAACTGACCATTTGACATGAGAGAACAGCTTTAATATAGTATTTGGTAATAAAACCATTTAGAAAATTGACCATTTGACATGAGAGAACAGCTTTAATATAGTATTTGATACACTTAGCTATGTACGTGTCAAATAACGTCATCAATTACACGTTTTTTTAAGTCTTGCTGTTGAAATGACTGAGTTACGTATAAGTGTGTTATTAAGTGTACACAGAGCTACGAACGTGTCAAATGACGTCACCAATTAGATGTATTTTACGTCTTGCTGTTGAAATGAATAAGTTACGTATCAGTGTGTTCTTAAGTGTACACTTAGCTACGTACGTGTCAAATAATGTCATCAATTACACGTTTTTTTACGTCTTACTGTTGAAATGACTGAGTTACGTATCAGTGCGTTATTAAGTGTACAGAGATACGTACGTGTCAAATGACGTCAACTTTCGCATTTTTTACAGTATAATGCTGAATGTCTTCCGACAAAATTGTTTGACTAATACTACGATCGAAACTCAAATCGTCTGTTTGCTATCTATCTAGACAGAGACAGAGTGCAGGCAGGCAGACAGACAGGCAGGCAGGCAGATAGATAGATAGATACACAGGCGGACAGACAGACAGATAGATAGGTAGACAGACAGACAGATAGATAGATAGATAGATAGACGGACAGACAGACAGATAGATAGATAGATATTAATAAGGTCTTACTTTTGTCATTGTTGCCGGTGATGTAAGCACGCAGACGACCATAAAGTTCCAAGCTGGACAGCCGGAAGTCGTCCGCACTAACTTTACTCTTAGCGTATGGGGCCACTGAGTAATATCGGACTTCGTAAGTCTGCCAGTGACAATCAAGAAAAATAAAGGAATTCAATTCAACTAAGTTTTAAATTAAACAACACATTACAAATCCAGTGACAATCAAGAAAAATAAAGAAATTCAATTCAACTAAGTTTTAAATTAAACAACACATTACAAACCCAGTGGCGTAGCGAAAATTGTGCAGGGGGGGGAGGAGGATGTAGTCGTTCCGGGCGGCAATTTGAACATTAGTTGGTAAGAGTACCGTATATATCAAAAATTATACAATGGAGTACCGTATATATGAAAAATAATACAATGGAGTAAGGACGTGTCTGATAGTTTGTACGTCGCTGTAGAGACGTGTTAACAGTAAATGAACTGCATGTGCATGTTTACTTCGAAATGATACAATTCTTGAACTCAGGCGTACAGGTAATAAATTAACAAGTTAGCTAAAAGGTGAACAAATACACTTAACTCCTAACGAAGTACGATATGAATATACAGAGAACTATAATCATTGTATTTTTTTAAAAAACTAATATAAATAATTATGAATTTTAAACTGAATATTGGTGAATTCTATATTAAAAGCATACGTACTGTTGAATTATTACACTATATAGATAGGTACTGGTGAATTATTACACTATACAAAGTACTGATGAATTATTACACTATACAGACAAGTACTGGTGAATTATTACCCTATACAGATAAGTGCTGGTGAATTATTACACTATACAGATAAGTGCTGGTGAATTATTACACTATACCGATAAATGCTGGTGAATTATTACACTATACAGATAAGTGCTGGTGAATTATTACACTATACAGATAAGTGCTGGTGAATTATTACACTATACAGATAAGTGCTGGTGAATTATTACACTATACAGATAAGTGCTGGTGAATTATTACACTATACAGATAAGTGCTGGTGAATTATTACACTATACAGATAAGTGCTGGTGAATTATTACACTATACAGATAAGTGCTGGTGAATTATTACACTATACAGATAAGTGCTGGTGAATTATTACACTATACAGATAAGTGCTGGTGAATTATTACACTATACAGATAAGTGCTGGTGAATTATTACACTGAATACACTGGTAATATGCCGCTCATTGTCATGCACAATACACGTCTTCTATTTACTGTAAGTACTATCACTGCCCGAGTCTTGCATTATATCCATCACTATTTCAGTTTAAAATTAAATATTCACCACTGAATTAACTATACGTCAATCAAAGTTTAAGTATTATTTAAGTCACGAGATCAATATTTGACATTTTTAGTCCTGTGCTATCTCTCTCCCTCCCATCCTCTTCCACGAAATGACAAAATGGAAGAACCACACTGATCTATAAAGACTACTGCGTGAAAATTACACAAATCGGATTTTGATTGTATTCAAAAGGTCATATATTATTAAATTTATATAATTCAGTCATTAAGTATTAAATCAACCTGTCAATAAATGTTGTGCAAAACTATAATTAAGTGGTAAATGATTCAGGTATTGTTATATGGCATCAAGTGTTTGTAAAACTCTTTAAAACCTGCCATTAAGGGCTACATAAATCTGTCAGTTTAATGTGATATAAATCAGAAATTAAATGCTGTATGAATCAATCATTTTACAGTCGTTCATTAACTGGCGGGCACTAGTGGAAAGATATATAAATGAAAGACAATTTGAAAAAACATATCTTACGCAGGTCAGTTATTTGTTTAGCATTAGATAACATTGTCATTGTAAAAGTGTTATTTATGTGATCTAGGTCAGTTATTTGTTTAGCATTAGGTAACTATGTCACTATAAAAGTGTTATGTGTGTGATCTAAGTCAGTAATTAGTTTAGCATTAGGTAACCATGTCATTGTAAAAGATTTATGTGATCTAGCCAGTAATTAGTTTAGCATTAGATAACATTGTCACTGTAAAACTGTTATTTATGTGTGTAATCTAGGTCAGTAATTAGTTTAGCATTAGGTAACCATGTGCCTAAAGATGTTATGTGTGTGATCTAGGTCAGTTATTAGTATAGCATTAGGTAACCATGTGCCTAAAGATTTTATGTGTGTGATCTAGGTCAGTTATTAGTATAGCATTAGGTAACCATGTCACTAAAGATGTTATGTGTGTGATCTAGATCAGTTATTAGTATTTAACCTTGTCATTGTAAAAGTGTTTGTGTGTGATCTAGGTCAATTATTATTTTAGCTTTAGGTAACCTTGTCATTGTAAAAGTGTTTGTGTGTGATCTAGGTCAATTATTATTTTAGCTTTAGGTAAAGGTGTCACTGTAAAAGTGTTATTTATGTGATCTAGGTCAGTTATATAAATTGGACTAATGTACTCTAATTGACTGTCTCAGAAGTTGGTCTAACTTGTTCTATTTGACTGCCACACAAGTTGGTCAAAATGTTTTATTTGACTGTCATAGAAGTTGGTAAAAATTCTCTATGTGACTGTCACAGAAGGTGGTTGTAAATTATCTATTTAACTGTCACAGAAGTTGGTCAAAATTCTCTATTTGACTGTCATAGAAATTGGTCTAATGACCTCTATTTGACTGTCATAGAATTAGAAATTGGACTAATGTGCTCTATTTGACAGTCATAGATGGTCTAATGTGCTCTAGATGACTGACACAGGAGTTGGACTAATGTGCTCTATGGACTGTCATAGAGGTTGGTCTAATGACCTCTATTTAAATGTCATAGTCGTTGGTCTTATGTGCTCTATTTGACTGTCATAGAAGATGGTCTAATGACCTCTATTTGGCTGTCATAGAAGATGGTCTAATGATCTCTATTTGACTGTCATAGTGGATAATTGCTCTATTTGACTGTCATAGAAGTTGGACTAATGTGCTCTATTAGACTGTCATAGAAGATGGTCTAATGACCTCTATTTGACTGTCATAGAAGCTGGTATAATGTGCTCTATTTGACTGTCATTTGAAGTTGGTCTATGTTCTCTATTCTGTCTTCAGTAAGACAATGGCGAATTCCTCCTCCAAATCATACCCCTCTGTCCTCGACAACTTGTGAAGGTGGGCATGCATAGTGCTGACAGACATTCGGTGTTTTGGTTTCTCTCGGAATGCCGGCTTTAAAATCTGCTGCATACGGCTGCCATTTGCTGCAAGCATATCAACGTACCAGAATGTAAAATGTGTTCACACCAACACACATGACTGTCATATAAAACAGTAACATAGCAGATTGTAAAATATATCCACACCACTATGCAGGACTAAAACAGTAACATGACATATCCTACAAAGCCCTTGACAAGAATGTTTTTCAGGCTTACTGTAATTTAAAAAAAGTCATAAACTCTTGGAAAAAATTTTAATGACACTTTCAGATTTAATGTGGAGTCACCATCTTAACCTTTAACTGCCGCCCTCCGTGATGTGTAATGAAAGCTAAAGACTGTGAAATGTAGGCTAATATAAGTAATAAGATAAATACTTCTCCCTAACAAGATAAATACTTCATTCTAAATTCCATTTCTACTGGTGTCTATAGCATTTGTCTCATCAATACAATATTTTAAAGAACGACTTGTGACGTTTGCCTAGAGTGACTCGCAGTATTTATCCAGCGATGAAAAATGTGATCCTACGTCCTGCGTGATGAAAAATGTGATCCTACATCCTGCGTGATGAAAAATGTGATCCTATATCCTGCGTACAATTTGCCTTGCAAGTTTGATGTCGTGTCTCTTGTGGCATTTGTCCAGATATGCAATTTTTGATCATATTTTCCGTGTAACATTTGTCAAAAAGTGAAATATTACACACAAAGATCCTTGTGGTATTAGCTTAACAGAGCCATATTACACACAAAGATCCTTGTGGTATTAACTTAACAGAGCCATATTATACACAAAGATCCTTGTGGTATTAGCTTAGCAATGCAATATTTCTTTGTAAGTTTGCCTAGCATCAGTACATTTGATCATAATTGCCTTGTGGCAACGGCTTAGTAAAACAATCAACATATTTTCTTTATAAAAGTATCTTATACATCTGTCACTTGTAACCTTTGTCTAGAAAGACTATGCTATAGTTCCAAGATATGGCCAAATGTAAAATCACATATAAATGTTTTTCGAAATCGAGACATTTCATAACTTGCCTTGCCCAACGATTACTTGAGAAACGTAGAATATTTCCTTGTGACGCTGATATCAGAATAAGGGCAGATAACACCAGTTTTGTTGACATCGTCAGCGAAATTTTGTTCAGTTCAGAAAAAAAAAACACCTGTAAAGAAAGAAGTGTAAGTTGTAATTGTCGAAATTTGCAATCCATCTTTCTGTAAAATGAGTCCAATGACACAGCAGTTTGTTAAACCTCGACCTGAAGCAAGAGAATTATGGATGAAGCGTTACCCAATGATGTAGATAATCAGATAAACACACACAAACATGCACACAAATATATGAAAATAATATTCGCACTTTCACATTTTCAACTCATATTTATCTGTCTTTTATTTTATTTTACACTGCTTTTATGAGCCATTGCTCTAAATAATTCTTTCATAAGTCACGTGGTCACTGTATAAGTATGTTGGTGATACATACCTCAATGCATTAAAACCATTAAACTAAGTATTTATTTTTAACATATCGAGGTTGATTTGATACAGACTAATTCAAATCATAAAATTGCTTTCTTTGAATATCATCTTCATATAACTTGGATACTAGTGGATTAGGGGAGAGAATGCATACATTATACTGGATGATTACCGTTGTGCAGAGTTATCTTCCCATACACAACAGAATTCACCTGATTTACTTGAATACATGTAATATGTAAAGCAAAAATCTTGTAAATAAAATAATTAACTTTTAAAAAAAATTAATTTAATTCTTACATAGCTTTTTTTATTTTTCTCTTTTAAAGATCTCTTTAGCAGCATATATATTTGCTGTGTTATTTTCATATTAATATCCACATATTAACCCCCCCAAAAAAAAAAAAAAAAAAAAAAAAAAAACAGATTTCATTTTTAAAATAAAAATTAACTTAAACTTTACAAAATGCTATGTACTTTTCCAAGCACTTTCATGTCATATGATACTTAAATTTAAACTTTTTGTAACTTTTTAAAAACTTTTTTCATTTTATATTTATTTAATTAGAATACTGAATTAGTCAATATGTGTCATTTTCATTTATATTTATTTAATTAGAATACTGAATTAGTCAATATGTGTCATTTTCATTTTATATTTATTTAATTAGAATACTGTGCCACTCAGTATGTGTCATTTAAGTCATGTTTATTTAAAAAACTGTGTCAGTCAATATGTGTCTTAATGAGACCAACATTTACATTACAGTAATATATAATGTGTTAGATCAAATGTCTTCATCTTATGCCTAAATATGCATAGCACTCTGGTACCTGCAATTTTTATTAGGCCATTCACTATGTCAGTGGCCGTCAAGGTTGATGCAATAGTTCGCATGCTCCTTTGAAGGTCCAGTTCCTTGATTTAAGCCACTGCACTCTAAACTGACAAATTGTCATGCTGTGAGCTTGCTTATTGCTCTTCTAGTGATGCAGAAACTCAATTAAACTACAAGGTATATCTAACTAGCGACCCAGACACTCTATTAAACTACAAGCTATACCTACCTACATGTGACCCAGACACATTTATTAAACTACAAGCTATACCTACCTACATGTGACCCAGACACATCTATTAAACTACAAGCTATACCTACCTACATGTGACCCAGACACATCTATTAAACTACAAGCTATACCTACCTACATGTGACCCAGACACATTTATTAAACTACAAGCTATTCCTACCTACATGTGATCCAGACACATCTATTAAACTACAAGCTATACCTACCTACATGTGACCCAGACACATTTATTAAACTACAAGCTATACCTACCTACATGTGACCCAGACACATTTATTAAACTACAAGCTATACCTACCTACATGTGCTCATACCTAAGTATAGTGATGGAGGAATTATATTTTCAACCAGTAAACTAAACGGCAGAACAAACCACAAGTACTCACACAATCCAGGGACACAGACACTATATTTTGACCATGGACTAAAAGTTTGACCTAACTCTATGTAATCACACTTTAGTCAAAGGAAATAGACACTATTTTGACCTGTAAACTGAAAAATAGACTTAGAAACTCACACTTTAGTCTGACTCTAAACAACTGACATTTAACTGCACCTTAGTAGTCATAATGTATGTAAGGGACTCTAGTGTACACATGCTAATATAGACACCTCAGGCATTGCACTGACCAATAAATTTTACATGTGAACACATCATGTTAATATAGACACCTCAGGCATTGTACTGAGCAATAACTTGTATGTGTACACATGCTAATCAAAGATCCCAAGATACTATTCTGACCAGGAAACTATACTTTCATAGTGTTCTGGGCTCGGTTTCACGACAGCCAACTAGCGCGGTTTTCGACCTAACTTGGGTGGCAACTAGCTTAGTTTCCTTCTAAGCGCTAGGTAGTGTTTCACGACTGCAAACTTGGGCGCGCGCCGCCTAAATTAGGTCGGAACTACTGGAGCAGCTCCTACCAGCTCTAACTTTCGCTAGCACCGACCTAAGGTACAAACAAATAGGTGCCACGCGTGCATCAATTCTATCACAGACGTAGGCAAAGAAGAAATCGTCCGTCACGGGATCGTATATAGTTTAATATTCTCAGAAACATTTATGAATCACTATGAACATATATTTTATTTCTACCACCCATTTCTAAATATTTTATTTTAATGTAAATATGTGTAGTTTTTATGCAATCATATGTGAAAGGAAAGGAGTAAATTAATTTTGCAATTCTGTTTCCACTAAATCCATGAATCTCAAGAATGATTTATATCTTTCCTTAATTTTATTTATCTGTATATTCATTATAATGCAACTTAAAACTCTCTAAAGCCACAGATAAAAACAAAAAATGATTGTTTTATCATATAACTGGAAATTTTCATTAGTGGACTATTAAAGTATTAATAATAATATATCAATTTTAATTGGCATTAAGTTTATTTTAAACCAAATTATATTAGTGATAGTAATATTTGATCATATGTAATATTATAATAAAATGTACAGTTATTTCATAATTATACTGTTAGAGTTTTGAAAATAAAAGAAAAATATATATTCTATTTTATAATATTGTTATAATATAAAGGCTAAAAACGTGGCGGCATTTTAATTTTTTTTTTAAGTTTCACTGTTTTTCATTAAAAATATATACAGTAAACTTTCAGTGCTACTCATCATCTGTCAAACTGACATATGTGTATCTAGCTGTAACATTACAACTAATGATTATTTTTTAATTAAAAAAAAACAATGGCCATATATTATGTAAACATTACATAGTAATAATGCATTAGTATAAGTTAATATAATAAGAAGGTGAAAAGCTTTGTTTTGGTTTTCTGAAAAATACAGTTTTTGTATTTTCAAAGTATTTACATTTATTTCATTGTTGTTACAAATATATTTAACTTTTACATTAACAATAAAAGTGCATGTATACACTGCCTGATGGGAAAAATTCATATAGATGAATATAAAATGTGACTTAACACTGGCAATTGCTGGATAGAGAAATAAATTGCAACTTCAATTAGTATTTACAAAAAGATCTAGGCATTTGAATATTAATATGATGGTGACTCATGTCATATTTAATACATATAGTCATTTAAATATTATCATGATGGTGACTCATGTTATATTTAACACATGTAGAGTAATAGACATTTAAATATTTTCATGATGGTGACTCATGTCATATTTAACACATATAGACATTTAAATATTATTATGATAGTGACTCATGTCATATTTAACACATATAGATATTTAAATATTTCATAATGGTGACTCATGTCATATTAACACATATAGACATTTAAATATTATCATGATGGTGACTCATGTCATATTGAACACAAATAGAGTAATAGACATTTAAATATTATCATGATGGTGACTCATGTCATATTAAACACATAATTTTTATAGACATTTAAATATTATTATGATGGTGACTTATGCCTAAATGTGAATTGATTAAAATAATTATTAAGAAAAAAATAAATTATACAAACTTGAGTCTTTATTCTTTGTTTTCAGTTTGCATGTTTATTTACTGTTGCATTTATCACATACATTCAAAGGTATTTTTGAGATATGATAGTTATTGTTTTATGAACATGAGAACTAAAATAAATAAGTATTGAAACAGTTAATAAAAAAAAAAATTAGAAAATATAATTTATGACTAAAACTGCAATTTGTATAATTTCTATACAAATGTTTAATTCATTTCTTGTACAAGGAATATTTATGTCAAATGACAGGTTATCCAATATTAAACAAATTATTATAGTTTATTCCTCAAACAACTGATTTAGTGTTTATAGTTTTGAGAATAGAATATAGCACTTTTATTTCTGATAATGTGAATAAAAATATACATGAGTTCTCCACCAGTCTTAGGGTATTTTCTTTTTAGCAAGATCACTTTTTGCTTCGCTTGTTAGTTTAGAGTTTAGACCATTTACAGCGAAGTTCGTCTGCTAACCGATGAATGGTAAAAAAATGCATTCACTGACATGAGCACAGCAGCCCACGCATTCTTTTTGTATTTGTTTGTGACTGAGCTCTTTAGTCGTGATTGTAGGATGTTTTTTTCTGTATTCGTATGCCTCTATTAAAGCAACGATCTCTGAATGCGTGAAATTATCATTATGTGCACAACGATTTCCATGCTCGGCATCCATTGTTAAAATTGAATTGTGGGATAGATCTATTTATAAACAAGTCATGTGACGCTTCTAGTTGGCAACTACTTAGTGCGCTTCTAGTTGGCTGTCGTGAAACGCTAACTAACAGTGACAACTAAGTAGTTTGGAACTAGCGCGCTTTTCGGGAAAGCTCCGCTCTAAGTTGGGCGGCTGTCGTGAAACCGAGCCCTGGAACTTTAGACAAGGCACCCAATACAAATGTTATCTTCTGAAATATATTCTTTATATTCTTGTGCATGTACTTGAAAGTAGAGATCCAAAAAACCATGCAGGAAGCCAGAGCAGAATAAAAAAGGGAACTACAGCACTATACTTAGGAGCATAGACTCTTTATGGAGCCACAACACTGTACTTAATATCTTAGGACCATAGACTGTTTATGGAGCCACACTATACTTATTAACTTAGGAGCATAGACTCTTTATGGAACCACAACACTATACTTATTAACTTAGGAGCATAGACTCTTTTTGGAACCACAACACTATACTTACTAACTTAGGACCATAGACTGTTTATGGAGCCACTACACTATGTATAAGAGCACAGACCCCACACACATGTTTATGGAGCCACACCACTATACTTAGGAGCACAGACCCTGTGTATGGAGCCACAACACTATATTTAAAGAGCAAGGTCACTGTTTATGAATTCAAAACACTATTCAGTATTCTTGGGAAGTAAGAACACTGAACTCATTGACCTTCAATGGCAACATGACGCACGAGCCAATAGTTCCTATCATCGCCCTTATTTTTATGAGGATAAACGTGAATCGGTAGATATCTACATTGTTCAAGTTCTGTTCGGCATTTGAGTTGTCAGCTGAACACCGGCTTTATGGACAGTCCCTAATTTACAATGTTCATAGATCGTCGGCATTTGAGTTGTCAGCTGAACACCGGCTTTATGGACCGTCCCTAATTTACAATGTTCATAGATCGTCGGCATGTGAGTTGTGAGCTGAATACTGGATAAGGGGACAGTCCCTGACTTCAATGTTCACAGTCTGGCCTGCACGTTGCTAATGTTAAAGAAAGAAAGAAATATCATTTTACTTAATTCTACTTACCTGGCTACGATTGGGTGGGAGGATGCAGCCGGTCGACAGTGGTTGATGCAAAGTACTGAGTGCGTTCTTTTTTCCTCAAACGCCGGAATTCATACGTTGATTTTTTTTTTTCAGTTTTCCCAGTCACGGGGATGTGCCTTATGTAAGCCGTACTTGTTCCACCCTCTCCCCTAGGGACTTGCCCACTTTCTACGAAGGGGTGGTCGGATTGAAGTTCACGGTGGTTATGTAAAACCCAGGCACTCGTTGGGGGAGGGGGCGGAAAAGGCACAAATAATAATAATAAGCTTGGAAAATGAGGGAGGTGGAAAAAAGTTGCCTTGCTCGCTGACCGACTTCAAAGTTGTCTACATTTTGTCCTGCTGGCTCGTCTACTGCAGTCCTTGCTGTAATGGCGGCATTGCCATGTTCACAGGGTAAAAGTTGTACTACCATTTCCAATTCCTACATTCCTAAGTAAATCATTCAGTAGATGAGCTACTCCAGGATTTATTTACATTAGAACTTTTAGATAGGTTTCTATCGAATTGTATACAGTCCACCTTATTTGGATAGGTTTCTATCACAATTGTATACAGTCCACCTTATTTAGATAGGTTTCTATCGAATTGTATACAGTCCACCTTATTTAGATAGGTTTCTATCACAATTGTATACAGTCCACCTTATTTAGATAGGTTTCTATCACAAGTGTATAGTCCACCTTATTTAGATAGGTTGCTATCACAATTGTATAGTCCACCTTATTTAGATAGGTTGCTATCACAAGTGTATAGTCCACCTTATTTAGATAGGTTTCTATCACAAGTGTATAGTCCACCTTATTTAGATAGGTTGCTATCACAAGTGTATAGTCCACCTTATTTAGATAGGTTTCTATCACAAGTGTATAGTCCACCTTATTTAGATAGGTTGCTATCACAATTGTATAGTCCACCTCGTGGCAATTGCGATAAGTGCATTGACAAAATGACCGTTAGCGAGTAAACGATTGAAGTTAGTTAAATTCCTTGGCCAGGTCTTCAGTCGACAACATTCTGAATTTAACAACAGAATTAACAGTTGTTTTAGAATGTATACATTCACAGGGAATTTTATGTGAAAATACGCATTCTGAAAATGAACTTACAGTGATCAATACAAGGGACGTAAGCAAGAGTTTGCAAACTAAAGTGAGAGCGGGTTCGACTTTGCGAAAATTTGTCACGGTAGTTGTACTCTAGCGGGGGTGATGTGGGGATGGGTGGGAGAGGGATCTTTTCCGTAAAGTGACACGGTTCTCCTATTTTTTCCTCATTACGTTATTACATGCATTAAATTGATAGTTTGATAATTAAAACAATCAACTAACCCTGGATAATAAAACTTCATTTGTCCATAAAATAATTAGGCCAAAAACTTTATCTCTCAGATGCAAGCAAAATGCAAAGAGAAATCTTGCTTGGTGTCATCATGGGTAATATGCACCAGAGTGTCGCGATGTACTCTGGGGTGAGGTTGTAATAATAAATTTTACCAAATATTAGCAATAGTTAATACTATAAAAACCACTACAGGTGCCGATGTAGAGTATGGACTACTGACTAAATATGTACACAATGTCTGTAACTGTTGCACCCATATGCGAGTGCGCTGAGGTGAATTCGACGCATGGCCCTCACTCAGTTATGTAAACCAAGAAATATATAGATAGAGGGACAGATGACAAGACGTAATCATTATATTATCATTACAAGTTATGATAACAAACTGAAAGAAGTTACATTGAACACAAGCATATACGCGAGAGTGAACAATTAATACAAATTTCATGAAAAAGACAGTTTTACAATATTCAAAAGAATAAGCAAATACATCTGTCCTAGTTTCTCATCATAAACAGATACATCTGTCCTAGTTTCTCATCATAAACAAATACATCTGTCCTAGTTTCTCATCATAAACAAATAGTTGATCTATATCGGTTGAAGTAATGAAAAGAAAAAAAATATTCAACGGAAGTGTTCTGTACTATGACTATGCTGTTTTATTCTTAAAGATAAATTTTTGTAGGAGACATTTTGCCATTGTCTCTTTTTTCATAATTACAAACTGTTCAACTTGCAAACTGATATTAAATTGTAAGGAGGGTTTCTTGTTTAATATCTTGATTTTATAATACACATTTACATTGGCATTCTGGCTAAATACCGGATATAATTATCAACAGATTGACCCTTTAAATAGTTCGATGTGAGGGATATTTGGCAGTTTAAAAATTAAAAATACCTTCTTCACTTTATTTTTTTCTTATTTTAAGTCCAACATAACACTACCGTGTAATATTATATAATTCAATAAGTAGAGCTGAAATGGGCCATTGATAAATAAAAAAATCCATCTGATGGTTAAGTACAATTATGTTCTGCACGAATCCTGCACACCCCTTTTCTTCACAGTAGTACGTTCCTTCATAGTAAATTTAGGTCAGCTCGCAAACCCAGGTCAAACTGTCACGTGGGGTAAAAGCGCGTGATGCGACAGTCTACTGCACATAGATTTACGGATCGCCGGTTTAGATGCGTTAGCCCTATTTCTTCGGTGAAACTTGTTTGTACACTTTTATTTTTTTTCAGCCACATTTGTGAAGCGTGTATTCAGTGTTCATTAGAGAACATCTCACGTTACTACTAAGAATCCAGGCCATGCTTAGCGGAAAACATCTATGGAAGCTCTGTTTCCACCTCATATGGCAAAACTCATTAAAATATAACAGTACTGTGAAAATTGGGTCTCTGGGCCTTAATTCTCATATGGCAAAACTCATTAAAATATAACAGTACTGTGAAAATTGGGTCTCTGGGCCTTAATTCTCATATGGCAAAACTCATTAAAATATAACTGTGAAAATTGGGTCTTTGGGCCTTAATTCTCATATGGCAAAACTCATTAAAATATAACTGTGAAAATTGGGTCTCTGGGCCTTAATTCTCATATGGCAAAACTCATTAAAATATAACTGTGAAAATTGGGTCTCTGGGCCTTAATTCTCATATGGCAAAACTCATTAAAATATAGGCCCCTAACTGTGAAAATTGGGTCTCTGGGCCTTAATTCTCATATGGTAAACTAATAAAATATAACTGTGAAAATTGGGTCAATGGGCCTTAATTCTCATATGGTAAACTAATAAAATATAACTGAAAATTCCGTCTCTGTTCTCATACGTTTTTGCAATGAATTTAACATATTTCTATTTATAGGACGTGAGGGGATTGACTTAAAATTACTCTCTATACTGAAAACAAAATAGTCACACATTGCTGAGAACGAAAACAATTTAAAACATTTTTTAAATTATGGCAATTTGTAACTGTGTAGTTCACTTACTGATTTAAGCATTAAAAGCAATGTTCGTATTAAAAAATATTTCATCTACAATTGAAATCTAAAAACGTTTTCCTACAAATGACTAGACTCTAAGGATACTGGCTCGCAATGAAAGCCAGTGTGGCGAGAGGAGGGGTACCTCACATGGGTTTAAGGCAGGCCACACAGGTAAAAGTGTATCTACATATATGTATATTGCATTACAAAATGCACGTTGATTTATTTCTTCTCCGAGCAAAGACAAGCATGACGCAATTTAATGATCGAGTGTCTACAAAGAGCCTAGATCAAGTAATACAATGACTAAGATATTAAACAGGAAGTTAATGATCCGAGTGTCTACAACTATGATTTGAATCTAAATCAACTAAGAAATGGACTTTGATATCAAACAGAAGAAGGGAATTTTGCAGGAAATGAACGCCAAGGATAATGTCCAGGTCGGGGGGTGGGGTGGGGTAGGATTGCTGTTTTTTTGTTTTTGTTTATTTTAAAAGATACAAAGCTCATTTATTCGCAGAAGGGGAAATAATTTCATATATCTTGTTATTTCTCTGCCGGTGAAGGAGACGGGGAAAACGTTTTCAGGTACTGCCTGCCCTCTGGTACCGCATACACTAGCGCCGCCAATCATATTGTTTATAAAAGTATAACTTTTGTTTAAAGTACATTTTTAATTGCATTAATACGTCATATTTTGCATCCTGTTTTAGTGGACGACGTAGGGTACATGTAATTCTGTAACATGAAATGTGTGTCCTGAGTAGCCGCCTGTTTCAGTGGACGACGTAGAGTACATGTAATTCTGTAACATGAAATGTGTGTCCTGAGTAACAAAGCAAGAAAAAAGGAAAGTTTCGAAAACTCATATTATAAAAGTCAGGAGACGTTTATTATTCAGTGCTTTGGTTCTTTGTTACAGGTGAGATTGGAGAAGGGGATGCTTACTTCAAAGAAGTGGGTGAAGTATGCGACAAGTTCTCTCCCCTGAGTGAGGATGGTCTTTCTTCGATTTCATTTAGTGAAGAGTCCACAGCCCCACAAAGACGTGACCTAATTGCCCACGTGACAAAATGCTGTCTAAGCGGTAGGGCCTATTAAATATGTGTGTGTAGCCTAATTTATTTGTTGTCAACAGCTAGTCTTTGTTAAGATTTTTATTTTTAATAAGCTTAGTACAGTGTGGTAGATTTTAAAAAAAAAATTTTTAGTCAGTCTCTGGGTTGTTACTGTTGTCATGTGAGTCAGCAGCATTTTAAACAGACTATCTTTATTCCGGGATTTCTTTTGTACAGACTATCTTTATAGCCGGGATTTCTTTTGTACAGACTATCTTTATAGCCGGGATTTGAGAGTGTAACGAGTTTTACATTCAGTCAAAGAGTTAGCGCGAGTAAAGCCATTGCGAGCTGCGTTCTCTGCACACACCCAATTTATTATCGTTAACATTCTTTACAGAGTACACGTAAACTCAATACACCCAATTTATTATCGTTAACATTCTTTACAGAGTACACGTAAACTCAATACACCCAATTTATTCTCGTTAACATTCTGTTACAGAGTACAAGTAAACTCAAAACACCCAATTTATTCTCGTTAACATTCTTTACAGAGTACACGTAAACTCAATACCGTCACAGCCCTTTCTCGCAATTGCGGGTTGTTTTTTTATTTTAATATACAAACTTGACGTTAATTCTAAAATAAAAAATGTTAAAGAAAGCAATAACAAAAATTGAACAACTTGATCATGTTTATAAAAATATAAGTGTAAATTTACAAAATCACTCTTTGTCATATTCGCAGTATAAGCTACCACATTCTTTATCATGGTTACAGTACAAATAATTTTATTCTGTATCATGTTTACAGTATACAATACATCATTTTTATCATGTTATAGCACAAATACCATCTTTTCATGCATGTCTGGAGCAACTGTAAGGTATCATCACTTTGTTTCAGTTATTGAACCCATTATTTCAAAAGAAAAACTTTCAGACCTGGAAAACTTATATAGTGCTAAAAGTTAAAAAATATCTTTTTTCACCTGTAGCACCAGTATTTACCTTCATAATCTCTGTTTTTCTTTATTTTGTTTATACTGCATCTGTAAATATGTACTTTTATTTTAACATTATTATTAGTAATGTCAAACAGAGCTTTTACAGAATTAAAGATGAATTCCATTTTTAATTCATCATTATTATTTTTGTTGATTAATGTTATTATTATCATTATTATTGTATTATTGCATTTTTACATATTACATTGTTCAGAATATCTTACGAATGATATTTGTTTTATTCATTTTTACAAAGTGTAAAGAATATTTTTATGAATGATTCAGTAATTTGTGTTTCCTTTATTTCTTTTTTCTTATTAAGTGGTGGAGGGAGGGGGAATACTTTTATATTTATTAATCTATTTTTATTTTATTTAGTTTCTTTTTTATTCAATAATTCCAGCTTATATTTACAGCATATATTGTTTTTAGTTCAGTGTACATCTTATGATTGGCAATTATCTTTTATCCTGCTTGTAGTTTGAATTAAAACATCTTTGGACTGGCTTCTTGCCATGTACCATATTTACAGTTTCAGTAAAGAGCACCTTGTGGTTGACTGCAATTTTTGGACTGATGAAAACATTAATCAGAGGTCTTTTCAAACCTGAATATGAAGTTCTAGCACTGGTAATTTGTTGCAGCTGCACTGTCATTGGGTGTTATACATGATTATTATGTGTGTGATTGAGAGGTGATTAAAATAGCAAGAAATTATAACATATATTTTTTTTTACACTTAATTTTCAATTAATCAGTAAATATCACTGCATCTCAGTATAGTTGGTATTTAAAGAAAGTCTTTAAAATAATTTGACTGTTTTAACTTATTTTCATCATGGTTGAGATCGTTAGAGTTATCAATTAATATAAGCCATTCCGAAGCTAAAATTAGAGAGGTTCTGAAATTTGTGAAAATGAACTTTTATTTTTATACAATTATGTGCAAAGCTTTGATGATATTTTTTTTAAATAATTACTATTTAAAGGTACTTCATTGATTTCAGAGATTAAAAATTATTTTTTTGTTTTTGTTTTCTTTTTCTGTTCCTTGGACCACAGTGTCCTTAAGATCAAGAACATTAAGAACCTGGAATAATGTTGTCATTTAAGGGAGATAACTGCGTGCTTATTCAACGAATACATTTTTATTATTTCCCTGCTTCTTACCCAAATAGCAAAAATTATAAGATATTTTTCAGGAAGATTCATTCACAGCCATTTTCCGATCCTAAATCTTGCCCATTCAACTTATGAAAATGACAAGCATATTTGCATTTTATTCTTGTATGCATATGCTCATGTTTTTTTATTTAATACATGAACACTTTCATCAGCCATTTGTTAGCTGAAAATGACATACTTTTACAAATCTCACCATGCAGTGAGCCAAAAGGTAAACCTTGATGAAAGTAAGTAAGCAATTTGTTTGCCTGTCACTATCACTCCTATTGGTGTTAGTACAGTATCAACAAGATCACATAGCTTACTGTGTGCTGCAATTAAGTTCCAAAATCACTTCACCAATCACTGACATTCATCAATTTTGATAAGCAATGAGTGAGTGAGTGAGTGAGAGAGTGATGGCAAATTTCAATTAAGTATAACAAGTTTCAGTGAGGTATGGCTTGTTCAGTGAGGTATAACTAGAACAAATTCCAGTGAGTGATGACACACTGAAGCGAGCAATGACAAGTTAAGGTGATTGATTATAAATTCACTGATTTTTGACAAGGTACAGTAAGTGATATGTTTCAATGAGTGAGGACAAACTGCTGTTAGTAATAACAAGTTTAACAGTGATGACAAGTTGTAGTGAGTGGTGATAAGCTGTAGTGAGTGATGACAAGTTGCATTGAGTGGTGATAAACTTCAATGAGTGATGATAAGTTGCAGTGCATGGTGATAAACTTCAATGAGTGATGACAAGTTGCAGTGCATGATGATAAGCTGTAGTAAGTGATGACAAGTTGCAGTGCATGATGATAAGCTGTAGTAAGTGATGACAAGTTGCAGTGCATGATGATAAGCTGTAGTAAGTGATGACAAGTTGCAGTGAATAATGATAAACTGTACTGAGTGGTGACAAGTTACAATATTCTTGTTTGTGGAAATGGAACTCTGATTTTGTTTCATTAAATAAAAATAAAGAATATTCATGTTAAAATCCAGTTGCTTTCAGATTGCATTATATTTGTGGTCAAAGTTTGAAACGTGAATACACATAATACTTAAAAAGGAACACTTATTCTATTTACTGGAGGTTTACAATGTTTGTTATTTAAATATTTCACTTTAGTTCTGATGACATGCTGAATCAGTTTTTTCAAATCTATATAAGAAATGTATTTATATTCCAAACTGAAATTTTTTAACTTAAACATATATTGCATACATTCAATTAAATATTTTAATTATTACTTAGTTTGGAAAATGTCACAATTTCATATATCAGATGTTTACATTAAACCCTTGGTAATGTGTGCTGTTATTGTTAAACATTTTACTTGAATGTCACATAATGGTTGAAAATGATAAAGTATGAAATTTTTATCAGCACTTGATCTTGAATATAAATCAAAGCACTTTTTGTCATGACTGTAAACCAAGGAAATCCTGAGCCAAAGTGATTTCATTATTTGAGAAAGTCTACTTTTGGGGGGATTCATTTGAACTCAAAACCTGCTTGGAAAATTAGTAACTAAACCTCCCAGCCATACTCACAATCACACAGTTCTCTGATATGTTGATGTTAATAAAATGACTGCCATAAATAGATATAAATATAAACAAAAGCTGATGATATAGAAAATTAGTACATTCTTTATTAGCTCTTGTAATAGAGTGTTTTTTTGATTATATAGAAAAATCCCTTAAATTCATTCCCTATTTCAGAAACTCATACAATGATAGCCTTTGAGGCCAAATTGGTGACATCCAACCCTGCCAAATATCTGGGAAATTATCTTTTTAACTTGACCTGGCATAAAGAGACAAATGGTATCAACTTAAGACATCACTAATTGCCATTCTTACTGACAAGTATAGAGTGAGGATTTCACTCAGGTGTCAAGAGAATTCAGTGATTTAGATCTAACATAGATTTGGTTTTAATTTACTTGTTATGATATTATGAAAGTGATATATTGTATTGAGTGCATTAATATATTTAGTAAAGTTAATGAAACAGTCAGTGTTAACAGTTCCCTGTTAACCCCTCAGAACAGGAACTGCTATGTGCTGAAAAAGCAAGGGAGATAAGAACACTTGAGTCCTTACTAGATTTGTCTAGAACTCTAGATCACTTACACGTCAGCATAAAAGGAAAGGAAATGTCTTTTGTAAAAGGCAGGTTGGGTAGATCAGTTTACTATTTCAACATGCCATAAATCTTATGTGCAACACGTTTTTCTTTCAACTGTCATTCACTGTTTTGTTAATATTTATTTTTGTGCCTTAAACTTAACGGCTCTGTAGCCATTTGGTTTCATTGCTTCACATTATTTTTAATTTCATTTTAAATTTACTCTCGTATTAAAAAAATACCAATCTTCTACCAGGCTCTCGATTTTAATTTCAAATTTAAATTTACTCTTGTTCTAAAAAAGGCTAATCTACTAACAGGTTCTAGTTTTAATTTCATTTTAAATTTACTCTTGTTCTAAAAAAAAGGCTAATCTACTAACAGGTTCTAGTTTTAATTTATTTTAAATTTACTCTTGTTCTAAAAAAGGCTAATCTACTAACAGGTTCTAGTTTTAATTTCATTTTAAATTTACTCTTGTTCTAAAAAAATACTAATCTACTAACAGTGTTCATCAAAAGTAATTGTTCTCACAGTCTGTTATTGCAAGTGTTCATCAACAGCAATTGTTCTCAGTCTGTTATTGCAAGTGTTCATCAACAGCAATTGTTCTCAGTCTGTTATTGCAAGTGTTCATCAACAGCTATTGTTCATAGGGTCATGGCAAGTGCTCATGGATCAGGTGTGTGGCATGACAGCTTTGTAAAAAATCTGGGTAACTTAATAGGAAAGTTAAAGGATATCTGGATAACTCAAGTTGGTATTGATAGGTCAAAAGTTACAGAATGTAAGTAAATTCAAACGAACCGTCACAGAGTTGGGATGACGTCCGTGGAAAATGGCAGAACCTAAATAACATTTTTGGGGAATGAAAATAATTTTAAGTACTAATGTTTATAACAAGAAATTATAAACTACACTTGATAGATTTGCTAACTGTGTGTGAGGTTGCCTGAGTCCACTCTGAAAGAAGATTCTATTCTCACTCCCATCACAATTCTGTTTATCGCGAGTGATCGATGACTTCTGAAAAACGACGTGCGAATAGACACGAAATGTGGTTGTTGATAATGTCGGTAATGTGTGTGACGTGTGAAATGCGGCTGCTGACAATGTCGTTAATGTGTTTGACGTGTGCCTAATCTCCTTTCTGTTTCTTCCCCTGGCTCTAGAAGAGTTCGTCACCAACTGTAAACCTGCCAGAGTGACGTTCTAATCAGACTAGTGAAGTGCACAATATTATTATGAGTGACGTTCTAATCAGACTAGTGAAGTGCACAATATTATTATGGGTGACGTTCTAATCAGACTAGTGAAGTGCACAATATTATTATGGGTGACGTTCTAATCAGACTAGTGAAGTGCACAATATTATTATGGGTGACGTTCTAATCAGACTAGTGAAGTGACAATATTATTATGGGTGACGTTCTAATCAGACTAGTGAAGTGCACAATATTATTATGGGTGACGTTCTAATCAGACTAGTGAAGTGCACAATATTATTATGGGTGACGTTCTAATCAGACTAGTGAAGTGCACAATATTATTATGGGTGACGTTCTAATCAGACTAGTGGGGTGCACACTACTATTGTGGATGACGTTCTAATCAGAAGTGGAATGCACAGTACCTTTGTGGATGATGCTCTAATCAGACTAGTAGGGTGCACACTATTATTGTGGGTGACGTTCTAATCAGACTAGTAGGGTGCACACTACTATTGTGGGTGACGTTCTAGAAGTGGAATGCACAGTACCTTTGTGGATGATGCTCTAGTCAGACTAGTGGGGTGCAGAAAAATTGGTGCGAGGATCGATATTTCTCCAATTGAGGACAAGGTCAGTGAAACTCAAACTTGAACAAGGTCAGTGAAACTCAAACTTGAACAAGGTCAGTGAAACTCAAACTTGAACAAGGTCAGTGAAACTCAAACTTGAACAAGGTCAGTGAAACTCAAACTTGAACAAGGTCAGTGAAACTCAAACTTGAACAAGGTCAGTGAAACTCAAACTTGAACAAGGTCAGTGAAACTCAAACTTGAACAAGGTCAGTGAAACTCAAACTTGAACAAGGTCAGTGAAACTCAAACTTGAACAAGGTCAGTGAAACTCAAACTTGAACAAGATCAGTGAAACTCAAACTTGAACAAGATCAGTGAAACTCAAACTTGAACAAGATCAGTGAAACTCAAACTTGAACAAGATCAGTGAAACTCAAACTTGAACAAGATCAGTGAAACTCAAACTTCATGCTTGTGCGGAAAGTACACAATGAGTTTGTTTTGATTGTGGCTTTGTGTCACCATATATTATTTCTTTCAAAATTAAAAACATATACTGAGATCCGAAAGATCCGAAAGTTACCATACTGCCTGAATCTAGCCAAAAAGATGAGCACTGAAGTAAACTTGCGTCCTTGTCATTCAACTTAGTAGGTACTCTAGAAGTCAGACAACTTAGCAGGTACTCTAGAAGTCATTCAACTTAGCAGGTACTCTAGAAGTCAGACAACTTAGCAGGTACTCTAGAAGTCAGACAACTTAGCAGGTACTCTAGAAGTCAGACAACTTAGCAGGTACTCTAGAAGTCAGACAACTTAGCAGGTACTCTAGAAGTCAGACAACTTAGCAGGTACTCTAGAAGTCAGACAACTTAGCAGGTACTATAGAAGATAACTTATCAGGTGCTCTAGAAGTCAGACAACAGGTATTCAAGAAGTAAGACAACTTACTAGATATTTTAGAAGTCAGACAAATTAGTAGATACTCTAGCAGTCAGTTATAAAGTAAACTATAATTTCAACCAATTAGCAAGTGTAATAGTAAACATAACAATGAATTAGTGAGTAATAAGCAATAAACCTAGAAGTTCAATCTAGTAGTCAGTCAAGCAGTCAGTCAACCAATGAGTCAGCCTAAAAGTCAAAGTCAGTATAGAAGTCAGACATAGAGTCAAACTAGGCAGTCAACATAGTAATCAACCCAAGAGTCAAACACATAGTCGACCTCTCTGTTGATCAACAGCCAGCGTAGTACTGAATCATAGCAGTCAGCCAACCAATCAATCTAACAGTTTCAGTAGTCAGCAAGCAAACAAACCTAACCTAACTCAGCATCAGCCAAGCAAACAGATTAGCAATAAACTCAGCAATCAGTCAAGACAACTGTTACGTTTCCAGTATTTATTTAAAGACCCTGCTTAGGAAATTATAGAACTTTAATTTACTATTTAAATTAATTCCCTTTCGTTTAACCTAAACAGACTGGTTGCTCAAATCATCATTCGACTAAATTAAAAATGCATCTTTGTAGTCTAGATCACAGATTTACGAAACTGATAATTTGCGTACTTTAGCTAGATTGGAAATCGTTAAAAACTCTCTTAGATTCATATGCATTCATTACGTCATTCGTTTTGCTCAGACAGCCCCCATCCAATCCACGTCTTTTGGTCTATATGCATACAAATTTACTACAAAAAGAGGTTCTTAACAAAATGAAATAAGATTTAATAAGTTTAACAATTAACAGCAACGATTAATTACAACACGACGTCTTAATTCTACACAGCGTTGTTCTCTCATTTTACCGTCTCTGTTAAAAGTCTTAACGAGAATTCTCTTTTCTTTTATTGCCAAATAGTCACTTGATTCTGGACCCTAGTAGATATACTTAACTACACTCTTGGTCGCATGTGGGGTTCAACTGGTTAGAACTGGTCCACATCCTTGGCTCATCGTCAGTACTGCATAGCACAACGGTCAATCGTCCACTCAATTACTGCATCGCTAATGTACTTGCGACGAATCGTTAACACGTGGTTAACACGAGGTACTTCTACATAGTTCACGTATGGGTCATGAAGACACCCGAGTCGGTGTACGACTTAAGAAGTACGAAGGTAGAGAGGGATAACATAAGAAGAACCCGGCTGAAACAAAGGATTTGGGCTCTGTAACTATTTGCGTCTATATTCGCAAAACCCAAGCACATGTTTCTTTGTTTAAGGTTCTGAATTTAGAATCTTTGACTATCGTGTCGTTTACAATTTAAATATGGTTATATTTAAATATACATTGTGGTTCACGTGTGTGTTACATATAACGTTACACGAACGTATGAATTCTCAAATATTTACAGCATTAAAAATTAGAATTCACACAAAGGATTAATTCAAAATGAAGCATGAATGCTTTACAATTTTACACGAAAAATTATATGCAAGAACAATTTGAATTACAAAGAAGAATTCACCACGTGCACAGACATACTGGCGGCACTAGTGAATTTAAGATTATATAAATTAAAGATAAGAAAAAGTTACAATAATTTATATACAATAACTTTTAGATTTGTCCCTTTACATCGAAACACGTGCTTTGGCTAAAATAGCGCTAAGCTGCACAAAATACATACATCAATTCAATTACAAAATACAATCAATAAATGCAATAAATACTGTAAGAAGTAGACGTGTTATTGTTACCTCTTAAAAGTAGATTTTACTGCTCTAGCGCGGGTTCATCTTCGACTCTCTTACGACTCTGGTATGGCGGCGGGACGGAGCTAATGTTAAAGCTGCCTTGTGTGTCTGCCGGTCTGTGAGTGAGTGAGTGTTTTGGCGCCTTATGATTATTTTTATGAAACTGCATTGAACGCATCACGTGACCGCTCACGTGGTATGTTGTTGATCTCGAAGGTGCTGGACACTGGCCTAAAGTTATGCAACAATCCGACCTTGCTAGAAAGCTTCTCTCGATACTGATGTATCACGGGTGAATTTCAACAAAGGTCCGTTCAAAAATTTAATTTTGAAACGAGCAATTGGGTCACGAGGTCATGACACAGAATTTGTCACACATCGTCACACCCCCTTGCTTTTGAGGCGTTTATCTTACCAAAAGATAAATGCCTCCTACAAATTATGTGTTATAAAATGTAGAAGTGCAAAATGAAGAAAAAATTTACAATTAAAAAATTTCAACATAACCAGAAATAATGTAACGCGGCAGGGAAATCAACTCTAGATTAACGGCACTCTCATACAATATTTCTCACTTCAGAAATCAAAGAAAAATGATTTAAGAAAAAAAATCAAATAAAATGATTTAAGAAAAGGTCCAGTCTAATTTAATAGACATCCATCCAATGGAATAACATGTTCTGAAATTCTCACTATCTGTCCCAATAATCAATAGTTCACACACAACCTAGTTCGATCTAATCAGATTATTCAGAATAGAAATCCAACATCAACCAATTCCACTGAATACGTATCCAACAATAGTGTGATCAAAAAAATGACTTCCAATGAACAACACTATCAATATGCAGGTTATGAAAAGTTCCAGATATTGATTTCCTGTATCAACCAAATATCAGAGTCTATGAATTACCAACTCACTGAACCATCTATCAGTCTCCCTGTCATATTCAGAGTTACAACACTAACACAATTCAATCAGTGTTATAGCTTGTCCCAAGTTTTTATGAAATGTCCAACATATTTACAATAACAACCACCAACTACGGTACAACAAGAAAATAATGAAAATTCAAAGAAGGTATCAAATCATTATTTCTACTGCTGCACTATCCTGCCTAGCACAATCTTCGTAGTTCTGTCCCAATCCCAATACACGTCGTCGCCCATGTGTGTCAACATGTCTACGGCATGACAACTGTATTCTTTCTTTCTTACTCTGTTCGTCAGAATGTCACTGTGAGGTGCAATATATTGCATGTCAAGTTTAGACTTTTCATTTCTCGTCCGGTAAGTACGTCCTTGAAGTGTTTTATCGTCTCGATCTCTTTCAAAACTCTCCAAAGTACTTGTCAAGTTTAAAATGTTTCTGGTAGTGTCAGTTTCTGTATGACTGGTCTCTACCCTGTCTAACAGTTTCAAACTTCTCGATACGTTCGGTATCATGTCAGTGTCACTGTGGCATTGATTATGCGAAGTCTGAATTTCAAATCTATCGCTCTTAGCCTTGTCACTGAACTCACGCAAATGGAAATTTGCTCTCTTGGTGTTTCGTGCATCTGTAGTTACGTCATTGTGTACACATTGAACGTCTCTAGTTCGCATGCACTCAACGTCTTTCGTCGGAATGGCGTCAGATCTACTATGGGTCCATTTCGCATCTAGTCTAACGTCATAGGTTCGCAAATGTGCTCTGTCACGGCTACCAGTCTCTCTGAAGTACCTGAATTGCAACATTAGCGTCCCCTCTAAATCTGGAGGTTCCGTTCTCCTGATCTTATCATAGACTGAAGTGAAATACCTCATCCCACTAATTGTTTTCTGTTTTAACCCATTCACAACTAGGTGTTTGACTGTCATTATGTCTGTCAGCTTGTCTCTCTCCCTGACAACATAAGTCTGTGTCTCTTTTGTGACTCTAGAATTGTCTAACTCTCCACTCGAGTATTTTCTAGTCACTGTGGGGTCAGACTCACTCGCTAGCAAGTCAGATTCCCGTGGTTGTATGAACAAGGGTTCTGTTTTAAACTCTCCAAGAGTTATCGATTGTCTCCCCTGGACCATACCGTTTATTGAACCAACATAATCTGTCTCCACTGACTCAGTTAATTCAATATGTCTCCTCATCAAATCGTCAGAATCTATGATGGAAATTCT
This sequence comes from Sinotaia quadrata, assembly GCA_028829895.1. Classification (NCBI taxonomy): domain Eukaryota; kingdom Metazoa; phylum Mollusca; class Gastropoda; order Architaenioglossa; family Viviparidae; genus Sinotaia; species Sinotaia quadrata. The sequence goes on from CM054178.1 coordinate 3,801,125, forward strand.
GTCAGTTTCAGTCACCAACTGGCAGTGAATGTTACCTGTCTCTAATACACTGAATAACATCACTATGTCTACTCTCTGTGTGTCGTAGGCTACACTCCCACTGTTTCCTCTATCATAATTCTCTGCATCTGATGTCAGTAACAGTCCTGATGCCCCACCTACTCTGGTTATCAGTCCGTCACTCCGGTTTTCATTATCTATCGATCTAGTTCTGTCACTCATTTGTACTGTGTCTTTGATTAATTCGGGATTACACTCCGTACTTATCATCAGTGAACCAAGGAACATATCAGTTAATGAAACCCCCTCCTCCTTACTTCTACTTGTCTCAGTTTTTGGTACGTACTCATGACATTCCTTTATCTCAACAGGTGAGTCAATAAAGGTAGTCCATGTACCGTGGCTTCTGTCTACGTCACTAATTCCGTTAAGTGATTTATCTGCAGACGGTTCTGCCATGTCTCTGACAACTGCGTGCATACACGTCAGTACACATGCATTGTTATCATCGACCGTCCCTAATATCTCTATGTTAGAAATACTAGATTTCGTCCCTGTACAGTTTTCGACCATATCTTCTTCCATGTCACGTTTGGAAAAGAACTCTGTCTCAGCTCTGACAACTGTCATGTCATCTGAAGTAAATGAATTTATCATAGGCACATTGTCTCTGTCTGTAATGCTACCTATGCTGTCATCTGGGTCAAATACTTCTGTTTCCCTGGCTGTCAATGTGTTAGCACTCGAAACCTCGCATAACGCAATAATCTTGTGTTCCAAAATTACGTCATGACTCACGTCAATCATCGGAGATCGAGATCTACCGATGTCAGTCTCAGTCTTCGTAGCGAGCACATTCTCATGACTCCCTCTTAAACTAACAGTTCGGTCAGTAGACTCAGTCGATGCGTCACTGCCCTTCGACGATACACAACTGATAGAATCGGTTTCTATCTTCTCATGCATACTTGTCCTGTCAGAAAAATCAGTCACTGTGTTGCTAGAAGTTTCATCACACCTTAACGGTACACAACCGATAGAATCTGCCTCTATCTTATCATGCGCATTCAGTCCGTCAACCAAGGTGTCACACGTACACGGCGGTGTATGTGTTTGTCCAAATTCTACACATGTTATTAAGTCCTTAACAACAGTGTCTTTTCTTGTCTCTGTTTCAAGATCAAGCTTTGGTGGTGCGCCAACTGTTTCTGTAAACTGGTTAGCAAGTTGAACTGTAATGGTTTCGTCAAAACATTTGTTTTTGTTTTCAATCAAACTGTCTAATTCGTCTGCTGTGTTCGGTAGCGCGACTAATTTCTGTGTGTCAGTCTCCACGCTCGCGGCGTTTGACCTCGGCAAGTCAAAGTTCACGGCCTGACCTTCCTGTCGTAATTTGTCAACAGTACCGTCCTTTTCCCCAGAAATTTTAGACTCTGTTTCGATTTCTGTCCACAACCATTCTAATTCTAGACTTTCTTTCCTTTCCATAAGCACTAGCCTCTCTTTCTTCAACTTTCTAATTTCGAACGTTAAGTCTCGTATTTCGGCCTCCCCTTCCCCTTTGAATCGGAAATCTCTATCACACAACTGCGCTTCTGTAAGTTTTACACGTGAGCTTAATGAAGATCTAATTTCTTCCCTGTGTTCTATTTCCTTTTCATTGAGTGCAAGTAAGGCAAAATTACGTAGCTGTTCACTTTCGTATCTTAGTGATATGCCTATCTTCTGTTCGCGTTTTAGAATCTCCACGAGTTGTAAACTCCCTACACTGTTCTTCCGATAGTTGATCCCTAGATTTATCAAAGCTATAATGTGATCATCTTCTATCTCTTCTCTTTCTATCTCTCTCTCTGCTTCCTCTTTCTCTCTCTTGTCTAGTTCAGTTCTCACGTAGTTCATTAACTCTTTTTCGGTTCGGTATCCGATCAATGAACCTATCTCTCTCAGATCCGCAATAACCTGTTCGAGATCCGAAATGTCCATCTTATTTATTTAGCGCGTCTGGCTACAATAAATATCTCTCGTGATTGTGTATCTAACCGTAGGCGATAAAACTCCGCTTTTATCCCACAATAACTTTTAGGCTACAACCTTACAAAAATTATTGAATTTATTCAGAACACCTTCCGAATTAAATTACGCGTTGGTTACACGTTCACCTGCTTGGCTACAATCTGTTGTCTCCAAGGCTTTCGTAATGTCACGGCTCCAACCATACAACATTACACATTATACTTAGCACCCTAAATATAATAGTCCGAAGTCTGTTACTACCGATAACTCTCCTAGCTGGCGGTATAACACGTCGACCTCTTACAATGAAGTATCCAGTAACACAATACTAAATAAATCATCAATAGCTAACATGACATATTTAACTACGCTTAAATATATCAACATTAACTAACATGCACGCTACTCTGCAAAAGAATACATGCACATGTCACAACAAAAGCAAGATAAATATTTCAACAATCCTGAATCAATAGAATATTGGCAATTCTCAGATGTTCGTTCGTTCGTTTCTAGGTTTATGATACGCCCTATGTATAAAAAATGTTACAATTTAATACATATCAATCCACGGACGAGATTCCCCCACTTGTTACGTTTCCAGTATTTATTTAAAGACCCTGCTTAGGAAATTATAGAACTTTAATTTACTATTTAAATTAATTCCCTTTCGTTTAACCTAAACAGACTGGTTGCTCAAATCATCATTCGACTAAATTAAAAATGCATCTTTGTAGTCTAGATCACAGATTTACGAAACTGATAATTTGCGTACTTTAGCTAGATTGGAAATCGTTAAAAACTCTCTTAGATTCATATGCATTCATTACGTCATTCGTTTTGCTCAGACAGCCCCCATCCAATCCACGTCTTTTGGTCTATATGCATACAAATTTACTACAAAAAGAGGTTCTTAACAAAATGAAATAAGATTTAATAAGTTTAACAATTAACAGCAACGATTAATTACAACACGACGTCTTAATTCTACACAGCGTTGTTCTCTCATTTTACCGTCTCTGTTAAAAGTCTTAACGAGAATTCTCTTTTCTTTTATTGCCAAATAGTCACTTGATTCTGGACCCTAGTAGATATACTTAACTACACTCTTGGTCGCATGTGGGGTTCAACTGGTTAGAACTGGTCCACATCCTTGGCTCATCGTCAGTACTGCATAGCACAACGGTCAATCGTCCACTCAATTACTGCATCGCTAATGTACTTGCGACGAATCGTTAACACGTGGTTAACACGAGGTACTTCTACATAGTTCACGTATGGGTCATGAAGACACCCGAGTCGGTGTACGACTTAAGAAGTACGAAGGTAGAGAGGGATAACATAAGAAGAACCCGGCTGAAACAAAGGATTTGGGCTCTGTAACTATTTGCGTCTATATTCGCAAAACCCAAGCACATGTTTCTTTGTTTAAGGTTCTGAATTTAGAATCTTTGACTATCGTGTCGTTTACAATTTAAATATGGTTATATTTAAATATACATTGTGGTTCACGTGTGTGTTACATATAACGTTACACGAACGTATGAATTCTCAAATATTTACAGCATTAAAAATTAGAATTCACACAAAGGATTAATTCAAAATGAAGCATGAATGCTTTACAATTTTACACGAAAAATTATATGCAAGAACAATTTGAATTACAAAGAAGAATTCACCACGTGCACAGACATACTGGCGGCACTAGTGAATTTAAGATTATATAAATTAAAGATAAGAAAAAGTTACAATAATTTATATACAATAACTTTTAGATTTGTCCCTTTACATCGAAACACGTGCTTTGGCTAAAATAGCGCTAAGCTGCACAAAATACATACATCAATTCAATTACAAAATACAATCAATAAATGCAATAAATACTGTAAGAAGTAGACGTGTTATTGTTACCTCTTAAAAGTAGATTTTACTGCTCTAGCGCGGGTTCATCTTCGACTCTCTTACGACTCTGGTATGGCGGCGGGACGGAGCTAATGTTAAAGCTGCCTTGTGTGTCTGCCGGTCTGTGAGTGAGTGAGTGTTTTGGCGCCTTATGATTATTTTTATGAAACTGCATTGAACGCATCACGTGACCGCTCACGTGGTATGTTGTTGATCTCGAAGGTGCTGGACACTGGCCTAAAGTTATGCAACAATCCGACCTTGCTAGAAAGCTTCTCTCGATACTGATGTATCACGGGTGAATTTCAACAAAGGTCCGTTCAAAAATTTAATTTTGAAACGAGCAATTGGGTCACGAGGTCATGACACAGAATTTGTCACACATCGTCACAACAACAACAACCTAACAATGAACTCAGCAATCAGTCAAGACAACAACAACCTAACAATGAACTCAGCAATAAGCAAGATAAGAACAGCCTAACAATGAACTCAGCAATCAGCCAAGCAAAGAACCTAAATGAACTCAGCAGTCAGCCAAGCTATCATCCTAGAAACCAACTTACCAGTTAATCAAGGAGTCAAAATCTAACAGCCAGCTAGCCATCTAAGAAGTCAAATTTACATCTAATATTTAAACTGACTTTATTAATGTGCAGTGACGTTAAAGCAGTAATCAATCTCTGAACTCATCCATTATAAAAGACAGTATAACATTTCTGAAATGTGTTTGGATGGCGGTGAAGCAGTTAATCAGTCTCTGAACTCATCCATTATAGACAACAGTATAACATTTCTGAAGTATGGTGGTTTTGGATTGGCGGTAAAGCCCCCCCCAGTACAATGCACAAAAGATCAGACAGGCAGAGGACTTTAATCTTTTAATGACACTGGAAAATGCAGCTGAACTCGCCAGTCCAAGCGAACTCGAGTCAGTGCGCTTGTCGAATGCGAAATCAGAAATAAGAATCGCTTATTGGATGATGGCTTCAAAGGCGTTTCACAATACAATTAATTCCTCCATGCTGCTAGAACTGGTTGATGCTATTCACGCGTGTCTGTAACTCTGGCATGACTTAAGGCGTTGCTTCCATAGCGGGAGGCAATCTGCCTATTTTATTTCGTGGCTAATCTTTCAAGGCAATCTGCCTAGTTTCATTCGTGTCTAGTCTTTCAAGACAATATCCACAGTTTCATGTCTTAATAATCTTTCAAAAGACAATCTGCCTAGTTTTATTCGTGGCTAATTTTTCAAAAGACAATCTGCCTAGTTTCATTCGTGGCTAATCTTTCAAGGCAGTCTTCTTATTTTTATGTCTTGCTAATCTTTTCAAAAGACACTTCCATTTTCTTCGTGTTTTTTTTTCCTTTTGTGAACTCATTTATTCGTTGTGTGTTGTCACTGTGAACATCATTTCTTCAATAATAGGGAATTTACATTTGACTTCATCAAATAGAAAGAAAGTCATATTGGAAATATAAACAATAGGGAATTTACATTTGACTTCATCAAATAGAAAGACAGTCATATTGGAAATATAAACAAGTTTGGTATTGTCACGTTTGTAGCTTTGTATATGTTCTTTATACTTTAATTTTATTTTTATTTCTTTACAAATTTTGAAAGCTATATCAGACCTGACAAAATGGTAATTTGCTGTCAGATTACCGAAAATGACTACCATAGTGACGTTTAAAATTTTATTAAATTCCTAAAATCATAAAAGCCACAAAGAAAAATGTAAATGTTGAATGAATTTTGCAGGCATATTGTAACTGCCAGATTGCAAATGCTGCCAGATAGACAAACAGACAGACAGATAGGTGGATGGATGGATGGATGGATAGATGGATCCTTTTAAAAAAAAGAAGTTTGAATTTAGAATTTCAGTTAAAAAAAACTGTTTAAGTATAAGGATAACCTCTGTCTGCAACAAAAATAAATAAAAACATTTTGTTGACTTGACTCGAATATATATTATACTCAACAATTAGGACTTAGAGTTAGGGGAGGTAAATCTAGTTATTGGTGTCAATATATATTATACTCAACAATTAGGACTTAGAGTTAGGGGAGGTAAATCTAGTTATTGGTGTCAATATATTTTTTAAGTAAACGTTTGTTCAACTTCAGCTAAATGTGCGTAACAAGGAACGTCAACCTTGAAAAATCAAGGAATAGTGATGTCATTTTATATAAAATTAATTGTTTGACACGTCTAATAATAACTTATGTGTACCTTTTCCAAACTCGTAATATGACAGATTTTTAACTGAAGTCCTATGATGTCATAGCTCTTACATGTGTTTTGTTCACTATACGTACTGCTGCTTTTTAATACACACACAAGTACGCAAACACTGATAATTTAAGTTTTCCAAAAAGGATATTATTAATGGCAGAACTAATTTCGTTGTATTTTAAATAGAACTTTCCGTGACGTCAACGTTATACGTACATTGTTTAGTTCTTATAAAATTTTTGGGGCTGAATCACTTTCAAGTATGTGCTGACCATTGATTTAATTCTTTATTTTATATCAAAACATGGTTTGCCAAGTACGTCATTTAGGCGTTATGTTGAGAAATGAAAACGGTTTTTTATGCAAGAACATATAAAGCTTTTCACTTTAAAATAAAATAGGGATAAAGAGCAGAATAAAACGTATAAAGCTTTTCACTTTAAAATAAAATAGGGATAAAGAGCAGAATAAAAAAAATAACTCAAATACAGGCAATAACGAATAATGTTCACGTGATGAAATTGACCTAATGTGCTTTGTTCCTCCAGTCTAATCTCTGAAGTATTGAACGTTTCTCCAGGGTAGAGCAGTGTAATGCAGGTTTTAGGCTGAATGAAAATAGGACTGAAAGACCGGAATTAGAGAGCTAGCCAAAGATAGAAGTGACAGAAATGACGTGTGCATATCATGTGACAAGAGTTGTAAGTCCAAGACACTTTGTGCTTCATTCGAACAAAGTCACCCTAGCAAAGCGACAAAGATTTTCAGGGAAGCGATAGTTAAGTCACCCTAGCAAAGCGACAAAGATTTTCATGGAAGCGATAGTTGAAGTCACCCTAGCAAAGCGACAAAGATTTTCATGGAAGCGATAGTTGAAGTCACCCTAGCAAAGCGACAAAGATTTTCAGGGAAGCGATAGTTGAAGTCACAAAGATTACTAAATCTCGGTGAGATAAAGAAAATAAATGTATAAATGATTCTGAATAAAAGGATAGACTTAACAACAGAAGTCCGATTGAAGTCAATGAGTACTTTTATTATGAGAAAATTGTAATGAAACGTTATTTTTGTAAGAAAAAGAAGGAAATAATTAAATTAAAGATTTATTGGTGCCTAAATTGTAATATTGTATTACAAAAGAAATTATTTAGTAAGTAAGTACCATAAGTAAGTAACATTAGTAAGTAACGTTAGTAACATTAGTAAGTAAAATAGTTTGGTAAACCACAAAATACTAGCAGAATGTTTAATTATTCAAAGAGAGATACAAGGAGATTTTGGAAGCTTAATTATGATTCTGAAATCTGACTTGTAAGTGAGGTACAATTTGGGAATCTGACTTGTAAATGAGGTACAATTTGGAAATATGACTTGTAAATGAGGTACAATTTGGAAATATGACTTGTAAATGAGGTACAATTTGGAAATATGACTTGTAAATGAGGTACAGTTTGGAAATCTGACTTGTAAGTGAGGCACAATTTGGGAATCTGATTTGTGAGGTACAATTTGGGAATGTTGAGAGTTTCACAAGAGAGAGCTTTGTATGACCTCTTTAATTGTGGTTATTGCTCATTGGGTTAAAGACAGTGAGGGCTTGGGACAACGCCTTTAACTGGAAGACAATGAGGGCTTGGGACGACACATTTAACTGGAAGACAATGAGGGATTTGGATGACACCTTTACCTAGAAGACATTGAGGATTTGGATGACACCTTTATCAATGACTGTGCTACAACTATCAGTTAAGTCAAACTGCCAGTCAAAAAAGGTTTTTTCTCATAAATTATCAAAGAAAATAATGTTAGGATCTTTATAGTGATATGCAGAAACTCTTTGAAAACTAACCACTCCAAGTCATAATGCTATATTAGTCAAATACTTGATACAGGAACATTAACGTTAAATCTAAAATATGGATAATTATCTGCCCTTTGTAATTGACAACAGAGACTCTTAAAATAATTATATCATTGAATGCTAACATAACTGTAGTTAGCATTTAAATTGTAATTTGATATGTAGACACCTGCGTATAAACATAAGTATTAATTGTTCACAAACCGTACTGTGCATTTGTTATCTTAAATCCCTCTCTAATTAATTTACAACTGTAAAGTATTTTATGATAATTTTCATTGTCGTGTGTTGGTGACTGTGTCACCCGGGGTCAGAGCAATGAGGCACTAGGGTGATGTGTTCCGCACAATTGTGGGGAGTGTATATAAAACACTAAAGCCCTGGAGTGGGTATAATAGTAATAAGAAAATTTCATATATGATAGACACATCACCCCAATATAAGTACGAGATGAAGACCTCAACACAAACACCGTACAGGCATTCAACCAAACAGATGCTCTACACCAAACAGACATTTTTTCGCACGAAGCAGACATTCTACACCAAATAGACATTTTTCCCACGAAGCAGACATTCTACACCAAACAGACATTTTTTCGCACGAAGCAGACATTCTACACCAAACAGACATTTTTTCGCACGAAGCAGACATTCTACACCAAACAGACATTTTTTCGCACGAAGCAGACATTCTACACCAAACAGACATTTTTCCCACGAAGCAGACATTCTACACCAAACAGACATTTTTTCGCATGAAGCAGACATTCTACACCAAACAGACATTTTTTCGCACGAAGCAGACATTCTATGCCAATCAAACAGTGCACACTAACAAGACTGTGACACCTCTTAGGGCACCCTCACTCGTTATGATTATTATTTATTAATTAATGATACATAACTAATTACAAGTGATTGAGAATCTTAATTTATATAAATAATTAATTCTCCCACAAGACCAATATGTCTCTCACTTGGCGTATTATAAGGGTGTCGTAAAACTCTACTCTTTACACAGTAATAAGATAGACGTTTTACTGTCGCATAATGTTCTGCAGGTGGAAACTTCTTATTAAAGGAGTAATAAAATCCGTCTAGCCCACATCCTCCTACTACTACTCGAACATACGTTTTAACATATGTACAATAAATTTATTAAATCAACAATTAAATATACGACATAAGAATATAACCAAAGGAGCGTTGACATTTACATCACTTACAAACAATGTTCAATTAACGCTAGACACTCATTCAGTTTATCCCAGCATAGACATGTTGTCAAATTAACACACACACACACACACACACACACACACACACATATATATATATAATCAAGTTCATATATTTAATTCGTTACTGTATTGAGTGTGGAGTTTCAGAGAGATAATTATAGTCAATGTAAATAACCTTTTCAAAGATGGCAGCTGTCACTGTCACGTGTTCACAATCTCGTGGTTTGCAGCAAGTCAACGTCTTTCTTATTTAGGTGTCGATCCAACTACCCCTTCTAGGCACGTTACACAATTGTTCCAGAACCTTTGATGTGCTCACAAAGTTCACCATGGAGAATCGTCCAAAACTTTACATGCGCTGTTAAAGTATATCACGTGAGTGTTCTAGAATCTTCATGTGCACTAAGCAAGCACACCACAAGGATTGTTCAAGAAACTTTCATGAATTCTCAAGACCAATCTCAAGCCTCAATTTATTGCAGTATTGGCTCTTGAACGGAATTCAATAGGAATCAACTTACAGCAACATTTACTGATACGTCCAATGACAATGCCCAATTCACACACACCAACATGATCCAGTAGAGTACAGTAGTCATTGGAGTCTGCAGCATCTCCAATAATATACAGTAGTCACTGTAGTCTAAAGCAGATCCAGTAGTGTACAGTAGTCGCTGTAGTCTAAAGCAGATCTAGTAGTGTACAGTAGTCACTGCAGTCTAAAGCAGATCAAAAGCATCAAAGAAAAAAAGGTGGCTTCTTCAGCAACAGCCAAATTACGGTAGCACTATATCTCAGGCACATTTCATCTCTAAACTCCTTTCTCCCTTATATATATTCTCAACTGACAAATCTTGCAACAATATTCATTAGCTCAATATACACACTACATAAAAAATATAGCATCAAACAAAATTCACAATGTAATCGAGTTAGTGAACAAGAAAATAATGGTTCAATTACAAAAGCATTCTCTAATTCAAATCAAGATCAGTAGAAAATATGTACAAAGTATTCTAAGTCCATTCTTCATTTATCAGTCAGTTAACTTACCAAAAGCTAATGATCGCCTTAATGACTGGACTCGAGTTATGTTCAAAATCAGAGTGATTAGAATATAGACTTTCTTCAATAAAATAACTGTTGGTCCATTCCCATTGGTTGAAGTTGTTAGGAAATGGTTTGGATTGCATCAGTAATTTCTAGCATATTCTCTACGTCATAAACAGTGACCAAGGTCGGATCACTTTGACATTTAACAATTTATATAACAATTAAATATAGAATTAGGGATAGGCAAATTTACTCTGCCACATTTAACAATTTAGATTAGATTTAGGAAGAAGCAAATTTACTCTGCCACAAAGACAATTCACTAACCAAGCATTCTTCATCAAGGATGCTTTTTTTCACCCTGTACTGTACACTGAGCACTGAGCAGACAGTTTTCACTAAACATAGACTGTACACTGAGCAGTCGGTCTTCACTAAACAGAAACTGTACACTGAGCAGACAGTTTTCACTAAACAGAGACTATACACTGAGCAGACAGTCTTCACCAAACAGATTTTGTACGCTTAGCAGTCAGTTTTCACTAAACAGACACAGTACACTGAGCAGACAGTTTTCACTAAACAGAAACTGTACATTTGAGCAGTTTTCACTAAACAGAGACTGTACACTGAGCAGTCAGTCTTCACTAAACAGACACAGTACACTGAGCAGTCAGTCTTCACTAAACAGACACAGTACACTGAGCAGTCAGTCTTCACTAAACAGACACAGTACACTGAGCAGTCAGTCTTCACCAAACAGAAACTGTACACTGAGCAGACAGTCTTCACTAAACAGACACAGTACACTGAGCAGTCAGTCTTCACCAAACAGAAACTGTACACTGAGCAGACAGTCTTCACCAAACAGATTTTGTACACTGACAGACATTCTTTACCAAACAGACACTGAACACTGAGCAGACATTCTTCACCAAACACTGTACACTGAGCAAATATTTTTCACCAAACACTGTACCATGAACAAACATTCTTCACCAAACATTGTAGGCTACACTGAGCAGACATTCTTCACTAAACATTAGGCTATACTGAGCAGACATTCTTCACCAGACACTGTACACTGAACAGTCTTCACCATGCAGGCATTTTCTAGACAGATTGTATTACACGTACAGGTTTGGATGGGGAAAAATGAAAAACAAAGAAAGAAAAGAGCAAAAATTGATATATTTGCAAAAACTACCTCCCCTCCCACCAAAAAACAAAAACCCTTTTGTTAAAATTTCACATGGAGGTCCGAGGCGCACGCATCATGTATCGACTACCTCTCTGCTCGTACGCTAGTCAAGTCACATTCTCCGAGCACGCGCTAGTCAAGTCGCATTCTCCGAGCACGCGCGGGATAAATGTAGACCATTGTCCTCGGAAACGCGATCGTTGGTCTGGTCATCAGTCTATTATCAATATTCAGTCAATAAAGTCATTAATTTACCTGTCCAACAGTCGACTGTAGGAAAAATACATACACGCCACAAAACAACCAGCAATGAACAGAAATAGGAGACGCTAGTAAGAGAGTTTTAGGTTGACAGAAATGTCCAACACTCCAGTATGCAGTCACGCATACAATGAACCACTATGGGAGTATGCCAGGTAAAACAATGTGTGTGTGTGTGTGTGGTTATATTTACAACGAGGGCTATATCTGTTGAGGTGGAGGGAGATGAGAACTTAACAAGAAAGAAAGAACGAAAGTGCGAGCGAAAGAAAGAAAGAAAGAAAGAAAGAAAAGAAGGAAGGGAGGAAGGAAGGAAGGAAGGACAGTTGATAAAATAAAACAGGCTGAAAGAAAGAACGAAAAGACGGCGATAAACTAAAACAGGCTGAAAGAAAGACTACTGATAAACTAAAACAGACTGAAAGAAAGATAGCTGATAAACTAAAACAGGTTGAAAGAAAGATAGCTGATAAACTAAAACAGGCTGAAAGAAAGATAGCTGATAAACTAAAAGGCTGAAAGAAAGACTACTGATAAACTAAAACAGGCTGAAAGAAAGGCTACTGATAAACTAAAACAGGTTGAAAGAAAGATAGCTGATAAACTAAAACAGGCTGAAAGAAAGCTGATAAACTAAGACAGGCTGAAAGAAAGAGCTGATAAACTAAAACAGGCTGAAAGACAGCTGATAAACTAAAACAGACTGAAAGAAAGACTGCTGATAAACTAAAACAGGCTTAAAGAAAGACAGCTGATAAACTAAAACAGGCTTAAAGTTGTGAAAACATGGAAAACAAAGACTAAAAGAGCTGAATAGGAAACAATTTTTTGAATTAAACTCGAAACCCCACCAGATCAGCACATCGATTTTATGATCTGTTGCACACATTGATGCTTTCATTTGACCAAAGTCTTGCTTGCAGCATGCCACAAATGCAGTCAGTTTACGATGAAATTGATATGCTTGTTACCTGCCACACACACACAAAATAAATGCAGTTCAGTTCACTGTGAAATAGCTAACCATGTAACATGTCACAAACGCATTCCAAATTGCGACGTATCAGAAATGAAGTCCAATGTTGCGTGAAATAGTATGTAAGAAGTGTAACAGGTCACAGTGACCATGCACATTTATAGTCAGAAGTTACAGTAACATTCTGCAACCGGTAACAAGACTATTCAATTTTATGTGCATATTTGGTAACGCAACGGGTAACGGTAGTAAAGAAACTGTTGTACGGCGATAGAGGACGTACACTATACGTGACATGTTACCATGACACTGGCAGTTTTAAGTGACCGGTCACAAAGGCAAGAGTTTCTATTGTAACGCAAGCTGAGGTAGATTACATTTTAACATTCTGACCATACTCTGGCACAGCATGTTTGGTAAACGGTTACACTGGCAGGCAACGGTTATGCACAACTGTAAGGGAGATGGCTGGCCGTCTGTACAATCAACTTACCGTGAGTTTCACTGTTGTTATTTATTCACCTGCATGCTAAGTATTTGGCAAAAACTTTAGATGATAGCCTAGATGTTTTCGGACGGTTCAAAACGGTGTGTTTGAAGTTATAGCTCTTTCCATTCCACTCCTCACCATATTTGTTTTCTGGACAAAGAATGGCGAGATGTCCGGATTTCAGTTTCTTAATGAAAACATTTAAATGACAGCTATTTGTTTACACTCTTGGGTCCTGTCAATGATGAAGATATGCTGTTGTGTCCTGTCAGTGATGAAAACATATTTTGTCCTGCCAATGATGAAGACATGCTCTTGTGTCTGTCAGTGATGAAAACATACTAAGTAACAAGACTCTGACAAGAAGCATTTTTGAAATTTCGAGATTTCCAAATTACCGAATATGACTGAAGCCGTTATTAATAAGCCGTTATTGTAGAATTCACGCAATGTCGGATATTCAGTTTACCGGATAATCTAGTTTTCCGGATAGTTCAATAGCAAGAAATACTTGGAGTCGGTGAGCTATGCCTGGTAAGTGATGTATGTGATTACCGCCCTGACACTAGGGGTTAGGCAATGTCAAAAGTGGAACGTCATTGACTGATGAATAATGTGCTTACAATAGATAGTGCTTTGGGGTGTGAACTTGACGACTATTCAATTTGTAGGAGGAAGGAAAAGACAAAGCTAAATGAATTATCTGCACTTTGTACTATATATATATCTATTACAAATTTGGGGAGCCAAACTGCCACCCCACCCATCCATGACCAGGTTTTATTGCTTACTAGGACTATATCTTTCATTTATCGAAATCTGTATGCACACTAAAACATGTCTTAGTGTCCATTAAAAGCTTACCGTATTACTCATTGAAATAGCGCAAACCGTATTACTCATTGAAATAGCGCAAACCGTATTGGTCATTAAACCTTACAATAGTTCCCACTAAAATCTCGCTTGGTGCCCGCTACAAATCCCACTAGAGTGCCCACTGAACCTGACAAAGTGCGCACCTAAACTGGCATAGTTCCCACTAAAATCTCGCTTGGTGCCCGCTACAAATCCCACTAGAGTGCCCACTGAACCTGACAAAGTGCGCACCTAAACTGGCATAGTTCCCACTAAAATCTCGCTTGGTGCCCGCTACAAATCCCACTAGAGTGCCCACTGAACCTGACAAAGTGCGCACCTAAACTGGAATAGTTCCCAGGAAAATTGTCCGTTGTGCCCTTAAAACGTTGTCGACGTGCCCACTAAAACTACGGAGTAGAGTCCACTAAAACTACGGAGTAGAGTCCACTAAAACTACGGAGTAGAGTCCACTAAAAACTCTAGCGTAGTCCTTTTAAAAGTTTGGCGTAATGCCCACCAAAAACTCTAGTGTAGTGCCCTTTAAAACTGGCGCAGTGCCCACCAAAAACTCTAGTACGCACTGAAGATTATTCTAAGAGAGCACTACATATATCTAGTTCATATGATGGCTCCAGAGTGCAAAAATTAAATTCATATAGTTGACGCAGAAGAACTGAAAAAGTAATTTCCCTGACACTAAATATCCCAGCGACTAGTAAAGAAATCATACGTAATAAACGACATTCGTTAAATTATAAGTTAGCCTCGGTTGCTCCAGGATTCATGCAGTAAAGGGGGAGAAGGCTCGAGCGAAGAGTGTTTGATAAGCCCTCAACCGTCGCTCGTTTTTCACTTGTTTTCCCCCACCGTGTAAACTTTTCCCCCTGCGCTTTTAAGCTTTCCAATTGACCTGTATGTTCGAATGGGTAAAACTGACGACAGACTCTTCCCGGGCGGTTATTAGAAGATAAAACAAGACGACGAAAGTCCGTGTGTTGTGTTCTGTCGCTTGGCAACCAAATTTGCATACGAAAGGAAGCGGCGAGAGTTGTTAGTTGTTCTTCGGTTAGAAAGTTCGGCGAGTAAAGTCGCGCGATAGGTAGGCCAGGGTGCACGGCGTTAAGTCGTTAAACTTTTAATATTAACTTCGCGTGGAATTAAGTCACAAGACAAGTAGCTTGCTTCTTAGCTCATTAATACGTAATTTAAATCATCTCTAACTGAGCAGACGACAGTACCCTGTACGAATGCACCTACCAATATACGATACGAAGTAGGAGTTGAAAAAGTTGTCGTCTGTCAACGATGTACATGGCTTCTGATGGCAATGCCTTGAATGGATACCTGGGGTCGGATTTCAGCTGATGAAGTCGTCATGCCGATTGTCAAGCAGGTTTGTAGCTGATTACTTATTCTGTTATAAAAATCTTAGACATTTAATTGCACACATCTTTCCAAGTCTGCTTAGTTTTGGTACATGCACGCACAAAACACACACAACTTGCCACATACATAATATAGATACACACATACACGGTTACACAAACAGATAGTCTCACACACAAGTACATACACAATTAGCACACATAATTATAGGATATAATACATAGTCTTACTTTCACACACACAAACACACACACACACACATATTAATTAACCAATATACACTTTCACCCGGATGTATCAGTCCACGTAAACTATTGTATATACTGGTTTGATGTACAATGGTGAAAGCATGCCTGGCTAAGAGCTGAAACAGAATATGTCTAGTTAAGTTTACTATACAGGTAACAACATGCCTAAGTGCTGACAACAGAACACGAGTGATTAAACTTTACCTAGGTGACAACATGCCTGAATAAGTGCTGACAACACAACACCAATTGGTTAAGTTTAAATAGGTGATAACACGCCTATGTGCTGACACAGAACACTACTGGTTAAGTTTACATAGGTGATAACACGCCTATGTGCTGACACAGAACACTACTGGTTAAGTTTACATAGGTGATAACATGCCTGAATAAGCGTACTCATTCATCGACACATAAGCAGGTGCCCATCATTCATTAGAAACCTTGAATAGCTTGCCCTTTGACAGGAGAAACGTCAGTCATCATTCATTATTAACTATGAATAGTTTGCAGTTTGACTGGAGAAATTTTAGTCATCATTCATTATTAACTATGAATAAATGTAGTTTGCAGTGACTGGAGAAGCTTCAGTCATCATTCATTATTAACTATGAATAAATGTAGTTTGCAGTGACTGGAGAAACTTCAGTCATCATTCATTATTAACTATGAATAGTTTGCAGTTTGACTGGAGAAACTTCAGTCATCATTCATTATTAACTATGAATAGTTTGTAATGACTGGAGAAATTTTAGTCAACATTCAGCTGTGCTCCCTCACCATCATTAAATTCATGGGGAAAAGCATAATCTAATACAGCTAGTGCTCTAGGACATTTATACACAAATAATACACTACACATATCTATCAACTGTAGTAACTAGATATTACATGTGTAGGGACAAGCATAATTTAATACAGTTAGTGCTAGAGGGCATTATATATACACAAATAATACATATCTATCAACTGTAGTAACTAGATATTACATGTGTAGGGACAAGCATAATTTAATACAGTTAGTGCTAGAGGGCATTATGTATACACAAATAATGCACTACTACATACCTATTAAATTGTAGTAACTAGATTTACTTAGATATCATTGGATTATATAGTACAGATTTTTTCTTAAATTGTTTTGATAGATCATTAAATTATTGTGATTAGGCAACATTGAGCTTTAGAAACTAATCATGTTGAAATTGTAATGACTTGCCACCATTAAAATGTATTAATTCACCATTCTCCAATTGTAGCAACTAGCTAACCTTATAATGTAAGGACTAATTATAATTAAATTTTAGTGAAACACATTAGTTGTAGTGACTAGCCTTCATTAAAATGTATTAAGTAACCAAATTGTTAACAACTAGCCATCTTTATATTTAGTACACAGTAGTAATAGCCATCATTATATTATAGTAAATAAACATTATATTTAGTACACAGTAGTAATAGCCATCATTATATTATAGTAAATAAACATTATATTTAGTACACAGTAGTAATAGCCATCATTATATTATAGTAAATAAACATTATATTTAGTACACAGTAGTAATAGCCATCATTATATTATAGTAAATAAACATTATATTTAGTACACAGTAGTAATAGCCATCATTATATTATAGTAAATAAACATTATATTTAGTACACAGTAGTAATAGCCATCATTATATTATAGTAAATAAACATTATATTTAGTACACAGTAGTAATAGCCATCATTATATTATAGTAAATAAACATTATATTTAGTACACAGTAGTAATAGCCATCATTATATTATAGTAAATAAACATTATATTTAGTACACAGTAGTAATAGCCATCATTATATTATAGTAAATAAACATTATATTTAGTACACAGTAGTAATAGCCATCATTATATTATAGTAAATAAACATTATATTTAGTACACAGTAGTAATAGCCATCATTATATTATAGTAAATAAACATTATATTTAGTACACAGTAGTATTTTTAGTAGTAGTAATAGCCATCATTATATTATAGTAAATAAACATTATATTTAGTACACAGTAGTATTTTTAGTAGTAGTAATAGCCATCATTATATTATAGTAAATAAACATTATATTTAGTACACAGTAGTAATAGCCATCATTATATTATAGTAAATAAACATTATATTTAGTACACAGTAGTAATAGCCATCATTATATTATAGTAAATAAACATTATATTTAGTACACAGTAGTAATAGCCATCATTATATTATAGTAAATAAACATTATATTTAGTACACAGTAGTAATAGCCATCATTATATTATAGTAAATAAACATTATATTTAGTACACAGTAGTAATAGCCATCATTATATTATAGTAAATAAACATTATATTTAGTACACAGTAGTAATAGCCATCATTATATTATAGTAAATAAACATTATATTTAGTACACAGTAGTATTTTTAGTAGTAGTAATAGCCATCATTATATTATAGTAAATAAACATTATATTTAGTACACAGTAGTATTTTTAGTAGTAGTAATAGCCATCATTATATTATAGTAAATAAACATTATATTTAGTACACAGTAGTAATAGCCATCATTATATTATAGTAAATAAACATTATATTTAGTACACAGTAGTAATAGCCATCATTATATTATAGTAAATAAACATTATATTTAGTACACAGTAGTAATAGCCATCATTATATTATAGTAAATAAACATTATATTTAGTACACAGTAGTAATAGCCATCATTATATTATAGTAAATAAACATTATATTTAGTACACAGTAGTAATAGCCATCATTATATTATAGTAAATAAACATTATATTTAGTACACAGTAGTAATAGCCATCATTATATTATAGTAAATAAACATTATATTTAGTACACAGTAAATAAATAAACATTATATTTAGTACACAGTAAATAAATAAACATTATATTTAGTACACAGTAAATAAATAAACATTATATTTAGTACACAGTAAATAAATAAACATTAATTAAAATGTAGCCATCATTAAATTGCAGTGAAACATAATTAAATTATACTGATTAGCCATTGTATGATTAATGATCAATGAATTTAAAAAATAACTGTAATTAAAATTTAATATCTATGACCATGATTAAATTGTAGTGATTATCCATTATTAAATTTTAATTAATTAATATTAATTAAGCTGTAATGACTAGCTATCTTTGAATTGTAAGGATTATATAGTCATAAAATACTGTAATGACTAGGTCTTGAAATTTGTGGGACTTGTTCATTAAAATATTTACATTATATTGACT
The DNA here is from genome assembly GCA_028829895.1 of Sinotaia quadrata. NCBI lineage: Eukaryota > Metazoa > Mollusca > Gastropoda > Architaenioglossa > Viviparidae > Sinotaia > Sinotaia quadrata. The sequence goes on from CM054178.1 coordinate 3,820,156, forward strand.
AGCCATCATTAAATTTTAAAGTGTAGTTATTATTAAATTGTAATGGCTCGTCATCAATCAGTGATATTATTGTTGAATTGAAGAGCATTTATTGAATGTTAGCTTCTCGATATGTTAAACTGTACTTTTTCAATTTATCCTTGAAATGTACTCTTAGCTAGATATGTTAAACTGTACTTTTTCAATTTATCCTTGAAATGTACTCTTAGCTAGATATGTTAAACTGTACTTTTTCAATTTATCCTTGAAATGTACTCTTAGCTTCTAGATATGTTAAACTGTACTTTTTCAATTTATCCTTGAAATGTACTCTTAGCTTCTAGATATGTTAAACTGTACTTTTTCAATTTATCCTTGAAATGTACTCTTAGCTTCTAGATATGTTAAACTGTACTTTTTCAATTTATCCTTGAAATGTACTCTTAGCTAGATATGTTAAACTGTACTTTTTCAATTTATCCTTGAAATGTACTCTTAGCTTCTCGATATGTTAAACTGTACTTTTTCAATTTATCCTTGAAATGTACTCTTCTGACATATTTCTTAAACTTGATTCATTCCTTATTTGGGTTTCTGGCATTCTGCCTGGTGTAATTTGCATTTAACTCTTGAGTCTAGTTTATTTGTTTACAGTAAGAAATCTGTTTCTAATGAAATTATTTTTCATCTACTTATGATGAGTATAGTTTATTTAATTATAGTAACACAAGCTAAATTTCATATATTTAGATTTAGAGCAAATAAAGCTTATATTTTATTTATGTCATATTACTGTCGGCTAAATTTCGTGTACTTATAATAAATGAAATCTATATTTTATTAACTTGTGGAGACATATTTGTGGAGTCTAAAGTCCATATTGAAATTATTTATAATAATGAAACTATTTATTTTGTAATATAGTGAGAATAATCAATTATTTAAAATAACACTAGCTTATATTCATTCAGTCATTATGCAAAGACTATAACTGAAATATTTATAGTGACTGGGTAATGCACTTTATAGTGAATTACAATTCATATATTTGTAACTTATTTTATATTGACTACACATCATATATTTGTAATTTCTACTGATTACAATTCTTTTTTTTTAATAAAGTGTTTGCACTGCACTTTATAGTGAATTACAATTCACATATTTGTAACTTATTTTATATTGACTACATATCACATATTTGTAACTTATTTTATATTGACTACATATCATATATTTGTAATTTATACTGATTACAGTTCATTTTTTTTTTAATATAGTGTTTGCACTGCACTTTATAGTGAATTACAATTCACATATTTGTAACTTATTTTATATTGACTACATATCACATATTTGTTATTCATACTGATTACAGTTCTTTTTTTTTTAATATAATGTCTGCACTGCACTTTCTTTATTTATAGAGAACAGAGTTTATTTGTGTTTAGTGATTACCAAATATATATTTTTATTTTATAATGAATATAATTCATTCACTCTTAGAAATTCACCTATATTTTCTTTATTTATTTAGAGTGGCATAGTTTATTTATTTAATTGCACTCATTACAGTATCTAATTTATATTTTCTTTCTTTATATAGAATTTAATTTAAATTTATAGTTGCTAAAGCCCAATTGTTTACAAATGAATATAGTTTATAAATTTGCAGTCACTTTAGATCATGTTTTTAATGTATTAATTTGCAGTGACAATACATCGTGTTTATAGTGAATATAATTTATTAATTTATTTTGACCCTAAATAACTATATTTATATATAGGTGGTTTTTTTTTTATTATAGTGACTATAGCTAATTTACATATATAGTGAGTACTCATATTTTATTTAGTAAATATAGTCTATTTATTCATAGTAAGCATTGTTAGTATAGTTCATTATTAATTAATTTATTTATTTCTACCATTAATTAGAACTATTGTTCATTCATATATAGTATTAGTAATTATGGGTCATATTTTGCTAAGTTAAACTTTTCTCAGGTAGTTCTTTAAAGTCCCTTGAAATTCATGATTCCTTAAATGGAGGTTTCAAGTACCTTCAGTTCATCATTCCTTAGTTTTACATCTGTGTGCTTTAATCATTAGTTTTACATCTGTGTGCTTTAATCATTAGTTTTACATCTGTGTGCTTTAATCATTATTTTTATATATCTGTGCTTCAAGCATTATTTTTATATATTTGTGTGCCGTAAATCATATTTTATTATATATATGTGTGCCGTAATATTTTACTATATATTTGTGTGCCGTAATAATATTTTATTATATATTTGTGTGCCGTAATCATATTTTTATTATATATTTGTGTGCCGTAATCATATTTTTATTATATATTTGTGTGCCGTATTGTATTTATATTTTTGTGTGCCGTATTATATTTATATATTTGTGTTCCGTAATCATATTTTATTATATATTTGTGTGCCGTATTGTATTTATATATTTGTGTGCCCTATTATATTTATATATTTGTGTTCCCTAATCATATTGTATTATATATTTGTGTTCCGTAATCATATTTTATTATATATTTGTGTGCCGTATTGTATTTATATATTTGTGTGCCGTATTATATTTATATATTTGTGCCGCCGTATTATATTTATATATTTGTGTGCCCCACTCAATGCTTTTATACGTGTGTGCCGTATTATTTTTATATATTTGTGTGCCGTAATCATATTTTTATTATATATTTGTGTGCCGTAGTCATATTTGTATTTTATATGTGTGTGCCGCAATCAATGCTTTTATACGTGTGTGCCGTATTCAGCGACCACATTTGTGTGTGCTTTAACCATTTATCTTACGTATGTGTGCATTAAGTTTAACCAGTGTTGTTAGAGTTGTAAGCTTTAACCATTTATCTTACGTATGTGTGCATTAAGTTTTAACCAGTGTTGTTAGAACTGTAAGCTTTAACCATTTATCTTACGTATGTGTGCATTAAGTTTAACCAGTGCTGTTAGAGCTGTGTGCTTTAAAATTTGTTACAACCACTGTAACGTTGTCTTTATAATATATATAGTATTCTGGAGTGTTACTGGCGTTAGTGACGTGTCAGTGATTGCGCTTGACTTCTTAACTTCCTGAATGCGTGACTGCTTGACTTCTTAACTTCCTGAATGCGTGACTGCTTGAATTCTTAACTTCCTGAATGCTTGACTTCTTAACTTCCTGACTGCTTGACTTCTTAACTTCCTGAATGCGTGATTGCTTTACTTCTTAACTTCCTGAATGATTGACTGCTGAACTGCTTGGCTTCTTAACTTCCTGAAGCCTGGACTGCTGGACTTCTTGACTGCCTGGCTTCTTGACTTCTTGAGTGCTTGATTGCTTAAATATAAAATAATAGAATATTTCAACACTGGTCATCAGTTTACCCATGCCTGGCAGGTGTTGTAGATATTGTGAATGTATGTTATATATTGCACATATCGACTTGTGTGTGTGTGTGTGTGTGTGTGTGTGTGTGTGAGGGAGAGAGAGGGAGGGAGGGGAGGGGAGGGGTAGAGATCACATCCAAGAAGAACAGGCATTGTGCACATTATTTAAACAATTTAATAACAGATCGCTTTTCGCGGAACCCATAGTGCTTGAATTTTCCTACGGATATATACCCATTTAAGATGAACACATTCACCCAGGTATATGTCCAGTGTCCGTGACCACATCACACCAGGTTTAGTCGAATTCAGCCATTTTCTCAATATCGATGAATACACTAAGCAAGATGTATAATGATGTATAATGTCAAGGCTTTATGTATGAATGAATGCACTAAGCAAGATGTATAATGATGTATAATGTCAAGGCTTTATGTATGAATGAATGCACTAAACCATGGGTATAATTAAAAAACAGTTTTGTGGGCTCAGTAAATGAGTTCAGTAAACAAAGTATATAATAACATGTGTTCACTCAATGTAATAAAATTAAAATAAAAACCATTATTAAATAGGAGTATTGTTATCAAAGAATAAATAAACCAGTTTTATAATAGCAAGATCGTTATGGTCTCAGTATCAAATAATAAATAAACCAGCTTTATAATAGCAAGATTGTTATAATCTCAGTATCAAATAATACACTAATTTTCCCCAAGTGCACATTAGAGCCTTTTTGAACACTCAGTGCTGATAGCCAGATTTATAAGAACAAGATGTAATACATTTTCAGCAACAGTGAACATATTTGGTCCTAAAATAGGGTGTATACATGTGTACTCGGCACAAATAAACACAAGTAGTCGACCTCTGTAAGTAATATTGGCGGGCCGCAGTCTTGGTTAACCACTCAGAATAGAATACAAACTGCAGAGCAATTAATGGCAGGCCCTACTCTCCCTGGTATTCAAGCGAGACGGTTACGCTTGTACTCTCTGGCACTAAATCACACTAAATCGATCTTAGTATATCGATGTCATGTACAGCTAACCGACCATTGAAGCGTGAGTGGGGAATCTGACAAAAATACCTGAAGGTTAATAATGCTCCCTCCCGGAGCGGTGGTTAGAGTGAAGGGAGATAATTAACACCGTCTACCTGAGTCACGTCGCTGTCAGAAGTTGAAATGATCACAGTAACACCTTTCAGTTGGCCCCAGAACGCACGCAAAGCAACAATGGTTTTGTTTCTTGAAGTTGTCTCTCTAGTTTTCGCTCATTTCGCAGACGCCTCAAGCGTCAAGGGAGACAATTATATATTGTTCGTTAGAACGACTGTTTCTGTCATTGATTTCGCGGACGCAAAGGGACACAAACCTTTATGTGTTGTGCAAGAGGAGACAAGTCCTATGTGAGGAGAGTAAAGAATTAGGCGGCGTAACATACATAAATAGATAAAATTTACTGTGAATCAAACATAAATAGATAGGATTTACTGTATAAAATACACAAATAGGTCAGATTTACAGTGTAACATACACAAATATGTAAGATTTACAGTGTAATATACACAAATAGGTCAGATTTACAGTGTAATATACACAAATAGGTAAGATTTACAGTGTAACATACACAAATATGTAAGATCTACACTGTATTATTCAAAATAGATAAGATTTACTGTGTAACATACACAAATAAATAAGATTAACTGTGTAACATACACAAATAAATGATATTTACAGTGTAACATACACAAATAAATAAGATTTACAGTGTGGCGTTCTTAAATAGAAAAGATTGACGGTGTTTTAATCTGCTTACTCTCGGTTTGTCTTGTCATCAGATGCACACATGATATTGTGAGATTTACAAACTAATGTAGTGAGTTATTCTAGTGTGGTTAGAGTTTAATAAACAGCGAACAACCTGCAATAGGACTACTGTCTTTTGCTACACACATTCTAGAGTTTAATAAACAGCGAACAACCTGCAATAGGACTACTGTCTTTTGCTACACACATTCTAGAGTAAACAGCGAACAACCTGCAATCAGACAACTGTCTTTTGCCACACAGATTCTAGAGCAGTGTTTGTTTAAGCACGATAGTGTGCGCGACATTAATAACAGATTTCTTGGGTTGTACTCAAGTTAGACAACTCAAGTTAGACTATACAAAGGAGTAACAGATCTGTGGGTTGTACACAATTTAGATTACACAAAGAAGTAACAGATTTCCTGGGTTGTACGGAAGTTAGACTACACGCTGAATAATAGATTTCTGGGTTGTACGGACGTTAGACTACACGCTGAATAATAGATTTCTGGGTTGTACGGAAGTTAGACTAAACAATGAAGTAACAGATTCGTGCTGAACGTGACTACTGATAACCTGGTCATTTCAGGGTCTGGCGCGCCGAATGCCTTTTTCACGTTCCAGTGAGTTTGAGGACAAACACAGACCCAGCTTTATATCACATCTGCCACCACTGAGTCCTGTTTCGGTAAGTATAGAGTGCTTGGGTATATACATTTTACTTCTGTAAGTACAGAGTGCTTGGGTATATACGTTTTACTTCTGTAAGTACAGAGTGCTTGGGTATATACGTTTTACTTCTGTAAGCACAAGTGCAGAGTAGATGATTTTTGCGTCACTTGAACAGAATACTTGGATTGGTGCTTTTTATTTCGGCAAGACAGGGTGCTTAGTAAATGTCTTTTGCTTCAGTTGAACATTAGATTACTTATTTCGGTAAGTACATGTTGCCTCAGTCAGAGGTCTAATTTTAGTTCAGGGAAATGACATTTGAAAATGCAATCACAGTATTTATAACTCTACACTTAGTAGACGGAACTCGTTTTATCAAAATCCAGTCACAGTATTTATAACTCTACACTTAGTAGATGGAACTCGTTTTATTAAAATCCAGTCACAGTATTTATAACTCTACACTTAGTAGATGGAACTCGTTTTATTAAAATCCAGTCACAGTATTTATAACTCTACACTTAGTAGATGGAACTCGTTTTATTAAAATCCAGTCACAGTATTTATAACTCTACAGCTAGTCGTTGGAAATAGTTCTAACAAAATCCAGTCACGCTATTTTGGGTTTCCGTACTACTCAGTATAGAAATGTTACTCGCCACAGATTTCTGAAATTGTTTTTATTTTAATCGGGTAATGACTATTTTCACTGGGAATGTTGGCTGTTTAATCGGCCCTGCTGGTCAGCTAACGGTTAATGAATTATATGTATCGACGTTTGGCTTCATCAGTGAACGGTCATACTGGTCAGCTAACGGTTAATGAATTATATGTATCAACGTTCGGCTTCATCAGTGAACAGTCCTATTGGCCAGTTAACGGTTAATGAATTATATGTTTCAACGTTCGGCTTCATCAGTGAACAGGCCTACTGGCCAGTTAACGGTTAATGAATTGTATGTATTACTTGTACGACTTCCTTGTGAAGTTTATTTCGGTGAACTGCTTTCATCAGCTAGCGGTTTACATCTGTGAATGCCTTGCACCCGTGAACTGCTTATGTATTTATTCAGCAACAGATCCTAGTGAGGATGCCAGACGTTCTGTGAACTGCTTATGTATTTATTCAGCAACAGATCCGTAGTGAGGATGCCTGACGCCATTCATATTTTATTCCTTCAGTAACATTTTCTCTACAAAATTTGAACATTTGTCCTAAGTCAGCATTTTGCGTTCAATCAAATCATTTGCACGTTCTTTGCAAATTGATTACTTCGTTGTCAAGAGATACCAAAACGCTACAAGAAACGGAAATAGATTACTGAATGAAACCGTGTCCCTGCATAGTGGTTCCAAACAATTTCTCTATAGAAAAAATAACGGTTGTGCTGACCTTCGCCGCCACCATCATTTGTATATATCCTTGGAATTTGTATTTTCTTCTTTTGAGTTCCAGACCGAATGCTTTGACGTTTAAAGTTTAACTATATTCTTCTCTCTGTTGGATCTGTTGAAGTAAAGAAATAATTTTTTTACATATACTTAGGTACGCTGTTCATGATATAATCTACACACACACACACACACACACACAAATACACACCATCATCCGTGTTGAAGTCCACACATCACGGAAGTAAAACCTTGACCTCCGCAAGAAGGCCGAGGAAACGTTAAGGGCAAGACTAAAAGTAAAACCAATGTTACCCACAATACATGGCGACCCTCTTCAGTCAACGATTGCCGCGGATTAGTCACCTGAGCAGGAATCGCAAGATCCAGGCATTTCTCGGAAGTTATCTTCTCTTAGACTTTTTTCAGTTCTCCCCCCCCCCCACACACACACACTCCACCAACCTGAACTTATAAATAATTTAATATCTATAGAGTATCTTTCAGTCCACCACCCCTAAGGAAAAGAAAGTGTAGATAATTTAATATCCTCTTCGCAAACTGTCTTTAAAAGCCCCCACCATAACCCCAAAGTAAATAATTAGCATCTTCTCCTCAGATTGTCTTTCAGTTCCCCACCCACCCCCAACCATCCCCCGAAACTGTAAATAATTTAATTTCATCTTCTCATTCTTTCAGCCCCCTCTTAAAATTGTAAATAATGTAATATGTTCCAGGAATGTTTCAAGCTTAGGTCAAAACAATCTTCTAATCCTGGATTTGTTAATCCTGAATATGAATCTGTTAATCCTCGCTCTGTGTCTGTTAATCCCGACCATATGTACGTTAATCATGGATCACAGATCAAGACTTCCTTTTGCTTATTGGCGGCCCCTTGTCAGTGAGATACAGGTATAATGCAAATATGCTTATCGGGTGTTTGGGTGCGTACCACTGAACTCAAGTAAGTGTACCCTCTTGAACACTGCGTGGATTCACAACGAACCGAGAATTCACACTGACAACGGTAAACGCCAAAACAATGCAATCACCTCACTTTGTAAACCGCACGCACATAGAGCAAACGCTCACACCTGTTATCACTTTCTTTCAATAGCTGTTACTAATTCCGTTTGAAATAAACCAATAAATAACTAGAACTGGGAGCGATTTTATTATTTGATTATAACTAAAGCCGGAAAATACATGATCATCAATTCAGTTACTAGTTCTTTCATACACTACACCAAGGTCATAATATGTATAGGTCTGCATATATATATATAGATAGATAGATAGATAGATAGATAGAGAGAGAGAGAGAGAGAGAGAGAGAGAGAGAGAGAGAGAGAGAGGCTTGGATATGTTGTCTATAGTAAACATTGTTACCAAGCTTCTATATGTTATCTGTAGTAAACATTGTTACATAACAAACCAAGCTTCGATATGTTATCTGTAGTAAACATTGTTACAGAACAAAACAGGTTTGGATATGCTGTCTGTAGGAAACATTGTTACATAACAAAACAGATTAGGAATGTTGCATGTAGTAAAGACTGATGGATAAAACAGGTTTGGATATGTTTTATGTAGTGAACAATATGTAACAAAACAAGCTTGCATGTGTTGTCTGTAGTAAATATTCTTACAGAACAAAACAGGCTTGGATATGTTGTCTGTAGTAAATATTCTTACATAACAAAACAGGTTTGGATATGTTGTCTTTAGTAAACATTGTTACATAACAAAACAGATTTGGATATGTTGTCTGTAGTAATCATTCCTATGTAACAAAACAGGTCTGGATATGTTGTCTGTAGTAAACAATTTACCTAACAAAAGAGTTTTAGATATGTTGTGTGTAGTAAACATTCCTACATAATTCAACAGATATGATTAGTTTATCTACACATCCCAGAGTAACGCATTGAAATAGGCGTGGGTGTGCAGTTGAAGTATTGAGAGTTCTGAAGGTAACTTACTTTTAGTTTTATATCTTGGATTTAGTTATTAAGTATGTGCAGTTGAAGTATTGAGAGTTCTGAAGGCAACTTACTTTTAGTTTTATATCTTGGATTTAGTTATTAAGTATGTTCCGTGGTCATTGAGTTAGATTCAAACTGGAGTGATATAACACATATATTTTATATACAAGAAGATATGTGTGTGTTAGTGTGTATATATAATATGTGTGTGTGTATATATATATATATATATATAAATGTGTGTGTGTGTGTGTGTGTGTGTGTGTGTGTGTGTGTGTGTGTGTGTGTGTGTGTGTGTGTGTTGGGGAGAAATGGTGTCTGGAACAAACAGTGATGGTGTTCCAATCACCCGTACCCTGCTAATAGTCTAGAATTGATATCAGTGACCTCGATCTCAGTGACCTTTGCCCTATAGCTATAGTAAAGACACAATTTTTGTCCTTATGACGGCAGCGCAAGTCGTAATAGATATTTTCTTTTATTAGTTTTAAGTGGAAACTAAGTAAATATATTGCACATTGTAATTTCGGAACAAAGTCAAATGGAATGATTTAATTTGCACGTGGATCGGTAATTCAGGTCTGGATAGCTTAAGAAAGGATGGCTGAATTATTTCGCTAAAGAAGGTGATATTAATTAAAATTTATTTGTTCCTCAACTTTAAGTTATTAGTAAGAACTGATGATGTTCGATAGAAACATTATAAGCCTAGTTACCCCAGACCAGTCAATAGAAAAACATACACATAGTTACTCCAGACCAGTTAATAGAAAAACATACACCTAGTTACCCCAGACCAGTTAATAGAAAAACATACACCTAGTTACCCCAGAACACTTAATAGAAAATCATACACCTAATTACCTTTGACCATTTAATAGGAACATAACAAAACTAGCGTGACGCTTATGCCACACTAGTTATTGGTTATGATTATTATTATTAATTAATCATCCATAACTAATTACAAGTGATGAGAATCTTAATTTATGTTATTAATAATTCTCCTGAAGACACAACTCGTCTCTCTCACTTGGCGGACATACGGGTACTGTAAGTAAAAGTTTCTCTTTTCAACAACGTTAAAGACAAATATTTACCGTCACAATATTTCTGTAGGTGGAAAACTTCTTACTAAAGGAGAAGATAATTCCGTCTTTTAATCTATATTAAGCGATCCCTCACCCACCCACTTTCTTCTCCAACATAAGGTTATGAATATATTAAATCAACAATCAAATGTACAACATAGGAATAAAATCAAAAACGCTTTGACATTTACATCACTTCACAACAATGTTCAATTAATGCTGGACAATCGTTCAGTTTATCCTGACATAAACATAAGAACACGAGCAGTCAATAATACAAATCTATAGTCGTTCATTTTATCCTAACATAAACATAAGAACATGAGCAGTCAATAATACAAATCTATAGTCGAGTTATGGATATCATCACGGAAATGAGTGTGGAGTTTCAGAGAAATAATTAAAGTCAATAAACATAACCTGTTCAAAGATGGCGGCTGTCGCTGGCATCTGTTTCAATCATGCGGTTGCAACAAGTCTTTCTTATGTAGGCGGCAGCCCCACGTCATATTACACAACCGTTCCAGAATCTTTGATGCCTCTTCAAGCATGCAGTAGAGAATCATCCTGAATTTCACATGCGCTGTCAAGCACATCAGGAGGAATGTTCTCGAATTTTCATGAGCATTTACTCAACACACCATGAGTAACATTCAAAATAATTTTCGTGAATTCTTGAGACCAAACTCAAGCCACTAATTTCCACGGTATTGGCTCTTGAATGGAATTCACAGGTATCATCTTACATCAACATGTATTACTAATAAGTCGATGACAACACCGGATTCACACACCGACGTCTAGTAAAACACAGTAGTCAGCGCAGCCTGATATGACAAGAAACAAATGGCTGCTCCTCATAAGCTAACAATTGCCTTTATGACCGGACTCGAGTTATGTTCAGATTCAAGGTAATGAGAATAAAGTACTTCTTCAACAAAGAAACTTCCGGTCTTTCCCCATTGGATGAATTTGTTATGAACATGTGTGAGACTATTAATCACTCATCCATTTAGAACTGGCTTAGATTGCATCAGCAATTTCTAGTCTATCCTCCAACTGAGTTGTTTTCTTCCAACGTTAACAATTAAAAATATCAGCATAAGCAGTGCCCAAGTTCGGGTCACTTTGACATTTAAAAATGTATACAACACTTAAGTTTAGAAATAGGGAGGGGCAATTTTACTCCGCCACGTACACTCTCTTCGTTTGAGATGTTAACCGTTGTCTTAACATCTGCTCTCTTAGGAGTAAATTTCTACATTACTGGTGAACCTTTCACCATGATAAGAAATAGAGAATAATCTCTATGTCAGTTTTAAGACATACACCAATTAATTCAACACATTTTAGAAACAAAGATATTACAATTTTTACATGCCTCAATAGTAAGTCAGCATTAAAACAGTAAGACATATTATTTTCTCTCATTATAGGTTGGAACATGACCAGTTAAGCCTCCACCCGTAAGATGTATAAACACAACTTTGACATTTAAACATAGCAACATAAGCAGTGCCAAGGTCGGGTCACTTTGACATATAACAATTTATATAACAATTAAGTTTAGAAAGAGTGATAGGCAAATTTAATTCACCACAATATGTTACTCGACCATGTTACACAAATATGTTACTGAACATGTAACACAAATACGTTACCGACCATGTTACACAGATATGTTACCCGACCATGTTACACAGATATGTTACCCGACCATTTAATAAAAACATCGTAAACCTATGTGGCATGGCGATTTAAGAAAGTCGTTTAAAAGGACTTAATCACATTTAAATATTTAAATCATAATGTGGCTAAACACACATTCGCCCACACTTCCATAGTGTCAGGTGGTGTCAAGTACTTGTAGACTAAGATATTATTCACAATCTTTCGTCCTCCATTACTTCATGTTGACGTATCCCTGTTTACAAGTATCTGCTTTTACCTTTCAAATGTTGTCATTGTCTTCATGTCAGGTTGGGATATGGGGTTCATAGCCGTTGTTTGTGATTATTATACAAAATGATATGAGCGCATTCTGTTAATTCGATAATTGCATAATGTTCTCCGTATAACATAGAGTAAGATCTTTTCTCTGTTCATATATCTCTTGAAACTTGCTGTTCAAGTCTAAAAGTTTTCTTGATAACTCTCTATAATCAATATAGTGCAAGTCCAAAAGTTCTCTTGATAACTGTCTATAATTGTTAACAGAGATATCTCCAGTCCTCTCGTGTAACGCTCATGGGACGTCATACCGTTCGATATACATCGATCAATTGACGCATAAACGAACAAATAAGGAAAGTTCAAGGGTATGTTTACAAACAAATTTCATGACCTTCAAAACTCTCCAGTGGCTGTGCGTGACGTCAGAGACTGCTTTGCGCACGAGGCAAGTAGAGAGAATAACTTGGGAAGTCACACCGCAGAGAAATTTCAGGAGGTATCAAAGGTCATCGGTCAAAGATCGAGCTGAAGAAGTCCAATATAAGGAAGAAGAATGGGGTCTGCCTCGGACTGAAAAAAAACAACCAACTAATAACTCCTAGGACTCTTTTGACAGTTATGGAATACAATTATTTACTTCACCACAAGTGAACAATGAATTCGGGCTATGTACCTTCTTACAAGTTATACATTTTTCCAGTCTTGCAGAATTAAACGAAGTAATATTAACAGATCAAAATTGAAATAGGAAAATCCCTGTTATAATGGAGTATTTTACAGATCAAGTTTGTGATACAAAAGTCTCTGAATCATAAAACAATATTTTACAGATCAAGTTTGTGATACAAATGTCTCTGAATCATAAAACGATATTTTACAGATATCTAAATTTGTTTGCTCACACTCACTGAAACAAAAGCTTTCTTTTAGTTATGAATAAATCAACTAACACTAAATTGCATGGTGTAAAACTAAATTGCACTGTGTTTCCACTGGATAAAATCTACATAAAAGTTATCTTAGAATAATAAGAAAGTCTTACATGAAAATTAAAATATATTATTACTCAGCCAATAGAAGAACATGAAAAATATATTTCTATTTAGTTGAAAGAAGAACATGAAAATTATATTTCTGTTTAGCTGAAAGAAAACATGAAAATAATAAGTTTAGAATTTATAACTCTGTGTTCTACTCGTGATGCCAGTGACTCCAGAATGGAGACAGGAGAAAGCATGAAAATAACAAGTTTAGAATTTATAACTCTGTGTTCTACTCGTGATACCAGTGACTCCAGAATGGAGACAGGAGAAAGCATGTCTTCACGCACAAAGGATTCTCGGACAACGGTTGGTAAAGGATATTTTTCTCTAAAACGTCCTAACTCCGGAGTTAGTTGGCCAGTATTTGATCATTGGCTAGTCATAAATGGCCAGTATCAGGCTATTGATCAGCCATGACACCAGTGCCATCTTAATGCAGTTGCCCAGAGCCTCATGAGCATAGGGGCATTTTATTGACCATTTCCATTTAATCCTGTCAGTGGTTGTGTAGGTAGGGGTCCCAGTGCACTCCTTTGCCCATGGGCCATTAATGCTGTTAGATGACCCTGCATAATGCATTACTCCTTACCTCTCACTCGATAAATCGTTTATCCATAAGATCTAGTAGCCCGACTTCAATGAGACTCTGATTTACCATTTCAATGAGACTCTGACTTACTATTTCAATGAGACTCTGACTTACTATTTCAATGAGACTCTGACTATAGAATTTGCAAAAAGTGACACAGTATCCTTCTGAGTACAATGCTACCTCAGGGCACAGTCTTGTTATCTGTTTGGGGAAAACTACTACGGTTTTCATTGCATATTGTTCTTAACGTGCAATGCACAAGGCCCATCTCACTTCATCAGTAAAATGAATAAAGTGCTCCACAATTTTATCGTAAAATATTTCATAAGTAAATGTATGCATGGAAATAAGTGACAGATAAAGAAAGGGGTGAAAATATTTGACATCATACATGTATTTTTTATTGATAGTGTTACTAATCCTTCACAACAGAATGCAGGACACATACACACACACATACATACATACATACACAACAAACACTCAAACACACGCTAACAAAGTAAATGAAAATAATCTTACCAGAATTGCATATAAGGGAAGTGTAACCTGTTTTAACATGACTGTTGTGCTAGAAAACGGTTTGCCACCAGTTAGAAACAGAGTTACGAATAATTAATTATATTCGTATCCTTAACCTAAACAACAAAGAAAATTATAACTATATACTCTGATCTCTGTACTTGCCTGTCTAACCTAAACAACAAAGAAAATTACAACTATATACTCTGATCTCTGTACTTGCCTGTCTAACCTAAACAACAAAGAAAATTATAACTATATACTCTGATCTCTGTACTTGCCTGTCTAACCTAAACAACAAAGAAAATTACAACTATATACTCTGATCTCTGTACTTGCCTGTCTAACCTAAACAACAAAGAAAATTACAACTATATACTCTGATCTCTGTACTTGCCTGAGGCAAGATTGATTCGATTGATCGCGATCTTGCGACAAGGCCCAACACCCAGTGATGTGAACTGTGTTGTGCTGTCAAGACCCGATTTGATTGTCGTTCCTTGATCCGCCAGGAACATTGAATCTCGCGGCAATTGCACCACGTGTGCCGAGGGCCCGTTACCTATCAATGCGCTCTCAGGTTTAGAATATAATGCTATTGACAATCGTTAAAAGCCTGGTACAATGGCATTGACGCCTTTTAGTGTGAGGGTATGAACAACTTGACTTATACAACATGTCGAATTGACAGTTTTAGCGCTTCGATTGTAAGCAGTACTGTTTGTCTGCTATTGTGGAAGAAAAAAAGGTTATGCATTTCCTTTCTATATGCAGATGTATGCGTGAATTAACCTGTCTGTAAGGCACATTTTCACAGTAGTCACCCGGTCTTCGACAAATATAGCCTTCCGGTACTATCATCCGCTGCTTGTTTGTATTTTTTTAAAAAGTTTTGTACATGGGCATGAAATCAATGAAGAAGGAACGACAATCATTTCAAGTCGCTTAGAAAAAGTTTGAATATACAGTGCTGACTATTTCTTCCTTTTTGCTGCAAGAGTTGCTGTTCTTGGAGCTAGATTCAGTTTAGTATTAAATGTGTACCACAAATATATACAGCTGTTAACTAATTCTGGCTCTTTGTTGCCCACAACTATACTTCAATTTTGCAAGAAAGCTTCTAACATATTAGATCTGTAATCATTGATTAGCTGTGCTTTTTCTTGGCAGAGGTGTTTCTCTAGCCTACCTGTGAGTTTGTATCCTCAACTGTTTCTGTAGCCTACCTGTAAGTTTGTATCCTCAACTATTTCTGTAGTCTACCTGTAAGTTTGTATCCTCAACTGTTTTTGTAGCCTACCTGTAAGTTTGTATCCTCAACTGTTTCTGTAGCCTACCTGTAAGTTTGTATCCTCAACTGTTTCCTGTACCTTGCTCGACATTCATACTTCCTTTAACCCCTACTGCTGGTCTATGTGATTTGTAAACAACAAGTGGCGCTAGCAGCTAAAATAAATAAAAATAAGCTACACATAAACAAAACGTGTCTCTACAAACACAGGTCGACCTATTAAATAAATAAATAGAAATAAGCCACAAATAAACAAAACGTGTCTCTACAAACACAGGTCGACCTATTAAATAAATAAATAAATAAAAATAAGCCACACATAAACAAAACGTGTCTCTACAAACACAGGTCGACCTATTAAATAAATAAATAGAAATAAGCCACACATAAACAAAACGTGTCTCTACAAACACAGGTCGACCTATTAAATAAATAAATAAATAAAAATAAGCCACACATAAACAAAACGTGTCTCTACAAACACAGGTCGACCTATGTTGAAAGTAACGGAGTAAGTGATAAATGCGTTCCTTATTTCTAAAAATATCTCCCGCCGATAAGCCCCGTTAATTCTTCTTTCAACATGAGCAAGTGAATGGCTACATTGGACACACTTAATTGCCATAGCAACTGATACCGTGTTCTCTACAGGTATCTCTTTCAATTAACTTTAAGATAACCACCAGATTACATCTTTTATTTAAATGCCAGAAAGTGTTAATATAGAGACATGGATTTTATTTTGTGACGTAGGTCCCACAATTCATTTGCGACGTGATTCCATTGCAGGATATTTTTGTCCTTTTGTACTGTTGAACCTGTCAAAAAGTGGGCGATAACTCTATGCTTTCAAGCAACCGTCCACTTCACTGTATAATTGCAATTTACAAACGCATTTTTTTCTTTTGCAGATTAATGGTTTAATTATTACTTTATGATTGAGGCATTGTGTCGCGTGCATTAGCAGTCGCTAGCAGACAGTTCGTAGATTTTCTGGGGACAAATTAAAACAAAAATTAACAGTGATCTCTCACAAAATCTTCTCTGAAAGAGATATGCGTTGGTTTCATACAACGATCATTAGTAACAGTACATGAATCTTCTAAACAACATTATAATCAATAATATACTACAATAATCTTCTAAACAACATTATAATCAATAATATACTACAATAATCTTCTAAACAACATTATAATCAATAATAATAACAATAAGTTCTGAGAAGTCAATCTATTTACCACTCTCGAAAACATGCAAAACCTTCTTATCATCCACGCAGATTTCAACCCTTCTTGAATGGTGCGGGATCAGTGCGTGAGAATGCGCGGATGTCTCTGTCTCTCTTCTCTCTCTCTCTCTCTCTCTCTCTCTCTCTCTCTCTCACACACACACACACACACACACGCACACACACGCACACACACGCACACACACACACACACACACACACACACATACACAGAAAGAAAGAAATATATTCAGACATACAAACTCTGTATTGTGTATTCCTTTGATTAAATACTTCCATTTATTTTTCTACAATGCAAGAATTGCGCATTGCATTTTCACACCTTTCTTTAAATTGTGTAATTGACAATTTCTGATGGAAAACAACGCTCCTGGGAATGGGAAATAAGAAAATAAGTACTTGTTAGATAGTGCTTGAAAATTTCTTGTCCCTTTACAATATAAGTACATTTTCACTTGGCCAGGATGGAACGAATAAGGGAGGGAGGGAGGGAAGGAAGGAAGTTTTCACATGGACAGGAAGCAAGGAAGGAAGGGAGGGATGGACGGAAGGAAGAGGGGGAGGAGTGAAGGAATATACGGTCAAGGTCATTTGCTAAATGATGCTTGAATTTTCATTTGCAGTGCGTCTTATAAAATAATCAATCCTTCCAGTAAATAAATACATTTATGTTCCTAACAATGCATTCATTTCAATTGTCCACCTTTCATCACGGATGGAAAAACTCTAATAGTAAATTGTGGGTTTATCAGCGCTTCGTGTCAGGTAGAATCTGGGAGGAGGTGTCGGTAAAGGACAGGATATTCGGTTAAGGAGAGTGCTTGTCGGTTAAGGAAAGAATGGACGGGATCTTCTGGTTAACGAACTCCTCACTGGCACTGGAAGGGCGTTGCTGACCTTGCTGACCTGTGCCCCAGTGATGATAAAGGAAAACTCGCCTGTGTGTCAGTCATGATCATAGTAAAATAACCAGCTGTGTTTCATAAATGAAGACTCTGGAATACTCACCCGCTAATCAGAGAGTGATAATAACAAAGTACCCGGCTTGCTCCTCAGTGCTGGCAGAAGAGGAGGCATAAAAGTGATTTTGTGCTTAAACAGAGTTGGCAATTTTACAGGCGATTTCTGCCATAGTGTTGACAGTATAACAAACATAGTTTAAGAGGCAATTTGTGCCTCCAACAGTACTGTTTGTATAAAAGGTTATTTCTGCCTCAAACATTATAGACAGTATAACAAGCAATTAGGGCTTCAAACATTATAGACAGTATAGCAGGTTATTTCTTCCTCAAACACTACCGACAGTGTATAACTGGCGATTTATGCCTCAAACATTATAGACAGTATAACAGGCCATTTGAGCCTCATTCGATAAAGAAAAACGACCAAGACAGCGAAATGGTATTACATTTACAAGTGGCACTCATTGTTACGTGATTCTGTCATTTAGTTTACCCAACGGTTCAATAAAAAAATAATCGATACCCTTTTATCACAGACCTTTATTCCACTAACAGGTTTTGTCAAAGACCTTTAATGCACTAACAGGTTTTGTCAAAGACCTTTAATGCACTAACAGTTTTTGTCAAAGACCTTTAATGCACTAACAGGTTTTGTCAAAGACCTTTAATGCACTAACAGCTTTTGTCAAAGACCTTTAATGCACTAACAGGTTTTGTCAAAGACCTTTAATGCACTAACAGTTTTTGTCAAAGACCTTTAATGCACTAACAGGTTTTGTCAAAGACCTTTAATGCACTAACAGGTTTTGTCAAAGACCTTTAATGCACTAACAGTTTTTGTCAAAGACCTTTAATGCACTAACAGGTTTTGTCAAAGACCTTTAATGCACTAACAGCTTTTGTCAAAGACCTTTAATGCACTAACAGCTTTTGTCAAAGACCTTTAATGCACTAACAGCTTTTGTCAAAGACCTTTAATGCACTAACAGGTTTTGTCAAAGACCTTTAATGCACTAACAGCTTTTGTCAGAGACCTTTAATGCACTAACAGGTTTTGTCAAAGACCTTTAATGCACTAACAGTTTTTGTCAAAGACCTTTAATGCACTAACAGTGAGCAACGGGTAGAGAAGATGGAACCCTGAACGTCGGATGTAA
This sequence comes from Sinotaia quadrata, assembly GCA_028829895.1. Lineage (NCBI taxonomy): Eukaryota > Metazoa > Mollusca > Gastropoda > Architaenioglossa > Viviparidae > Sinotaia > Sinotaia quadrata. The sequence goes on from CM054178.1 coordinate 3,839,276, forward strand.
TTAGATCTTATCAGACAGCCTGTCAATTCATTCTCTAGCAAAACAAGGCCGATTTTGTAATTTGATATATTTGCAGAATATTGTATTATTTTTAGAACAAAAAACAAACAATCCTTACCTTGTTTACATCCGTGCTAGGTGGCAGTACAAAAACATAAAACCGATTGAAGGAAATTAGTTCTATCTATAGTTTTACGCTAAAAGACTCCTATGTTAATCTGGTCTGGATTTTGCTTTTAAAAAATGCCGTACACACACACACACACACACGCACGCACGCACGCACGCACGCACGCACGGTAACCGTCGAAGACATGTGCTGACGAATTGCGTCAGTCGTGACGTCATTACAGAATTTCTGTACAAGTCCCAGTAATGTTTGTTCCAAATGGTTTCAATTTCCGATGGATGCGATTTTGTTCACAGTCAGGCGAGGTTTTAGGTTCACGAAGAAATTTGTGTCCAGATTATATAAGCCATATTCAGGGTGGCTAGTTTCGTGAGAATGTTTATCTCGTTTTGTCTGTCCGTTCATGTGTCTGTCTGATAAGGTTGAATTAATTTATTTTAATCTAGTTTTAAAATGTTAAATTTATTAGATTAAAATAGTATACAATTTTTTTATTACTAGTCTTACTTTTCTTTAGTTGAGCGATGGTTTGAGAGTTCAGATGCATTTGTCCACTGTACATTTATTTACTCCGGAAATGACATCAGACTTCTGAGAGTTATAAAGGAATAATGCAGAAACTTAGCATTTGTTCCCTGATTATATTTTACAGTGAAAAATATTCTTTTCCTTGTTTTATCCAAACCCCCTCATTTACTGATCGTAAATCACTATGACCGTGGTAGACGTAGTAAGTATCTACCAAAGTGTGTAAGTGTAACTCCATTGATGTATGGTGGAATTTCTGCTACAAGGAAGTTACTGGTAATTGCTACAATTGTTCTGCTTGTGGGGGCTAATATAGTGAAGGAGCATCAGGTTAAGCATTGAGAGAATAGCAATGAATCAGTGTTCTACAATGTGAGGAGGGAGTCACATGGAACTGACAGTAGTAATATGAACAATAAACTTGTGGCATTGTTACAGAAAATGTGTGAAAGACTTTTGAGACAATGCCTAAACCAGTTTATGTACAAACTATTATTGCCTATCTCTAATAACTCCATTTCTGTTCTCTGAAAAGAACTATCCTGTGATAAGATTTAAAATCGCCTAACGGCGCGCAAATCATAGGCGTTGGGTTCAGCGCTACATTAATTGTGTTTGCGTGTCGGGAGTAAAGTCTTGGCAGTAGACAGGCTCATGGAGATTGGTTAAATATATCAGATAGAGCTGATAGACGTTAGCGGTCTTGAAGATTGGTTAAATATATCAGATAGACGTTAACGGTCTTTAAGATTGGTTAAATATATCAGATAGACGTTAGCGGTCCTGCCGCCAAAGACGTCTGCTTTAGGCGAAATTCCGACTTATTCGGGAGAAAACGAAAAAAAAAAAAAACGAACTGAACTCCGCCTAAATTCAGAGACATCCTGTAACTTAATATCAACACTGTCTTGGCTCAAATTAGGATAGCCAAATTAGGATAGCCTAATTCGATCGCGGCTCCGTTCACGAGTCTGGTAACACTAACCCCCCAAATGTCAACTCAAGGGTAATCTATAGTAAATTTAAGGGTAGCGTTTGCTGAGCATAGTGTAATGTTTCCTTTGACATTATTTGACGTCACTCTTGCGTCATAACAAACTATTAGTATTGTGTCGACAGTATAATTACTTACTTCAGGACTAAGCCCTCGGCCGAGGCTTCAACAGCTTGCAACAGATCATCGTGAACATTTGTGCAACCATTTACTTCCAAGCGAAGAAAATAAATAACAGCCATCGCTCATTGATCAAGACAAAAACAAAACCTGTTTCTTTTCGTATTTCACAGAAAATCGCCAGTTGGCAGTTTTAGTTGTAATGGCCTAGCCGAACTAGAAGTCGCCAGCCTAGTAACGAGTAGCTGTCTTATTTCAAAGCAGTCTTACTCAATGAGCTTGTTATCGGGCAAGTGAATTTGACATTCATATGTCTTATTTCAAAGCATTCTTACTCACTGGGTTTGTTATCGGGCAAGTGAATTTAGCATTCTCATACCTTATTTCAAAACATTCTTACTCACTGGGCTTGTTATCGGGCAAGTGAATTTGACATTCATATGTCTTATTTCAAAGCATTCTTACTCACTGGGTTTGTTATCGGGCAAGTGAATTTAGCATTCTCATACCTTATTTCAAAACATTCTTACTCACTGGGCTTGTTATCGGGCAAGTGAATTTAGCATTCTCATGCCTTATTTCAAAACATTCTTACTCAGTGAGTTTACCCGGCAAGTGAATTTAGCATTCTCATACCTTATTTCAAAACATTCTTACTCACTGGGTTTGTTATCGGGCAAGTGAATTTAGCATTCTCATACCTTATTTCAAAACATTCTTACTCACTGGGTTTGTTATCGGGCAAGTGAATTTAGCATTCTCATACCTTATTTCAAAACATTCTTACTCACTGGGCTTGTTATCCGGCAAGTGAATTTAGCATTCTCATCTGGCTGATGTTTCTTCGTTTGTCTATTACTTCTTCATGGCATTTAACCCTTTCATAATTTTGATATATTTGCAACAATCTCTTAACCCCTTCAACAGAACGAATCATTCTTTCGATACATTTTGTGACATATTCAAATAAACAAACTAACTTTGAAGTAATCAGGAAATGAAAATTACTTTTTATCAGAATTAAAATGAAAAATCAAAACTTAAACCTATGGATGGTCAAAATGACTTTTTATCAGAATTAAAATGAAAAATCAAAACTTAAACCTATGGATGGTCAAAATGTGGCTTTTAAATTCAAACATAACTAATTGTGGATTACTGAAGATACAATATTTTAAATTTAATTTTACTTTAGGCCTGAAAGATAGCAAGCTAGAATCCCGGAGTGCAGTTATCAGTGACAGATGGGACATGCCTTGTTTGGAAATTTCACAAAATATCCCATAGTTCGCTGAAAAGGGCTGGTAAAAGTTAAGGTCCATAATCCGTTTCCTGTCTTTGGGTTCCAATAGCAGTCGAATTGTTTACATGTATAGGAAACTGACCATTTCTTAATTCGCGCACTCTTGTTTCATTGTAGTTAATATTTTGTTTTAGTTTTTGGTTTAGTTTTTGTTTTACACCGAACACAACCTCACAGACAAATTCATTTATTAGACTATACATAATTACGTCACAAAAACGATATCAGCAAAATCAAGACGTAAGTGTCGTTGGATTGGTTGTCGTTTTTAAATGAAAATGAGTAAAAGTACACATATTCAACGTCTAACGTATGACAAATACATATGACAGTGTTGTTATTCATTACATGTAATTAGATTGGTACCAAACTCTGATTCTACAGCTTGGGAGATCTGAACTGCTGGCCATTTTCCTGCAGGTTAGTGTTGAATATATATTTATATATTTGTAATTTTTTTTTCTCTCTCATAAACCTCTGGTACATAGCATGCGGCAAGGGAGATCACGCGAGACGTGGAGATAGCTTTCTGACGTCGGTACGGATAAATGAAATACGTTTTTAAACTTTGTGAATCTGTCACATTCGTCGTGTGATTTTTCACTTCTTTTCTGTAGTGGTAAGTTTTCTTGTGTGCTACGTCATTTAGTGGTAAGTTTTCTTGTGTGCTACGTCATTTAGTGGTAAGTTTTCTTGTGTGCTACGTCATTTAGTGGTAAGTTTTCTTGTGTGCTACGTCATTTAGAGGTAAGTTTTCTTGTCATCCACTCTATAAAAACCTTGATAGGTTTTCTTGTGTGCTACGTCATTTAGTGGTAAGTTTTCTTGTGTGCTACGTCATTTAGTGGTAAGTTTTCTTGTGTGCTACGTCATTTAGTGGTAAGTTTTCTTGTTATCCACTAAAACTTGATAGGTTTTCTTGTGTGCTACGTCATTTAGAGGTAAGTTTTCTTGTTATCCACTCTATAAAAACCTTGATAGGTTTTCTTGTGTGCTACGTCATTTAGAGGTAAGTTTTCTTGTTATCCACTCTATAAAAACCTTGATAGGTTTTCTTGTGTGCTACGTCATTTAGAGGTAAGTTTTCTTGTCATCCACTCTATAAAAACCTTGATAGGTTTTCTTGTGTGCTAGGTCATTTAGAGATAAGTTTTCTTGTTATCCACTCTATAAAAACATCGCTAGGTCTTCTTGTGGGCTACGTCACTTAGAGATAAGTTTCTCTTGTTATCCACTCTATAAAAACATCGCTAGGTCTTCTTGTGGGCTACGTCATCAATAGTGTTATACTTTATTTATAGTAACCAAATACCTGACGTAGCATTATAACCTCTTTGATACTAATGATATTAATCACTATTAGTACCAAATATTTTACACGCCGTCAAAATTATTTATAGTAACCAAATACCTGACGTAGCATTATAACCTCTTTGATACTAATGATAGTAATCACTATTAGTACCAAATATTTTACACGCCGCCAAAATTATTTCATAGCTGGATAAACGTTAGCTTTGGAATTTCCCCCCACAAAAAAATAGAAAAATAAAAAAAAAATAATTTTGTAAAATTAAAGCAAAATCAAACTGTGTTAATAGTAGATATTAAAAAAAATTATTCGTTTTCATATGTTTGTATAGGCATTCAATATTTACCAAAAAAACCTACTGATTTTGCGTACTATCAGTCTTAATCAGATATTTTTATCATTCTGACGGTATTATGTTATCAGAAATCAGAACATAAATCCCAGCTCATAACGTTCTTTAGTTTGTGTTTTGTCTTGTAGTGACTTAGCTTTACCATTTCCTCTCGCCACTCCAGTGCCAATGAAGTACTGGCTAGCTCAGGGGATATTTATAGTTTCATAGCAGACGGCCGACAGGACACGTCATTTCATGAATCTAGTAATGCAATGAGTAAAGCTAAGGAACACGTGGTGTGTATACATGTGTGTGACAGTGTGCAGGTATACGTGTGTGTGTGTGTGCGTGTGTATGTATGTGTGTGTGCGTATGTGTTTAAGCGTGCGTGCGTTTGTGTGGATAATATGCAGTGGTTTTAAATACTCCGACTCATTGACTCCTATTGTCTCAGTAAATTTGTTTGTGAAAAGTTTAAGTTAGCTGTATTAGTGTTTCATTCAAGTAATGAGGCAAGTACCTTAATGTGAAATGTAATTGCTTATCATTGTTTCAAACTTTATCAATGTTTTGTAAATAATTCGAAACTAGTTTATATTAGTGTTTCACTCAGTATTTGTGTAAACAAAGCCTATGTCTTAGTGATTCAATCAGATTTTACCAAAATAATAAAGCGTTGATGAATGTAATAGAATCTCCTAATTCATCCATTTTGTTTCACCCGGCTTTCAGTGAACACGTTAAACATTTCGTTTCTTCCTGCTGCTTTCTGTGAACGTGCTCACTTTGCTCTGTTTCAGAGGGCTGTCAGTGACCGCCCTAAAATTGTAGAACCGGGTGCACGGACCAAGGCAGCGCCAGTCAAAGAACGGAAACACCACCGCAAGGCAAGTGATTCTATCGCCAACAACTACAGCCCCGGAGCCCGCAATTTAACAGCTTCCTACCTCTACAGCACAACCAAAGGAGGTCTAGTCCTGTTTTTACTCTATAGTCTATACTACTAAAGGAACTCTAACCCTGATTTTACTCTATACTATTAAAGGAACTTTAACCCTGATTTTACTCTATACTACTAAAGGAACTCTAACTCTAATTTTACTCTATGCTACTAAAGGATGCCTAACTGTTTTTGCTCTATACTACTAAAGGATGCCTAACTGTTTTTACTCTATGCTACTAAAGGATGTCTGTTTTTACTCTACACCACTAAAGGATGCCTAACTGTTTTTACTCTACACCACTAAAGGATGCCTAACTGTTTTTACTCTACACCACTAAAGGATGTGTAGTATGTGATTAATCACGAATGGTGGGTCATACAGAGCGGCAGTCACGATGACTCGCAGAGAGAGAGAGAGAGACAGACAGACAGACAGACAGACAGAGACAGACAGAAAGACAGACAGTTTGTGTTGACGGGGGACAGAGACACAAGGCCTATTAGTGTTGTCACAAGTCGCAGTTATTTCCCTTCATGCAGGCATTTACACAAAGAAAAATCCACATAATATGTAAACACATCACTACACTTATCAACGCCAATTGTTCACACTCAAATGGTGCTGTAGGCTTTTAAACAAATCTATTACAAATATGGTTCGAGAAACACCTCACGGTGACTGTCTAAGAACATGGCAGAGTTTCAAACAAAGTACCAAAAACATGAGTCTCTCACATATTGAAGCATGCAGGATACCCACGAAAGTTCTTCAACAGTCCTATTAAATAACATTGCATCTAAGTTGAGCGTGAGGAGATCTACCTAAATTAATCTCTTCTTGAGCCATCACCAATAAAACAGCAACCACAACTATCACAACAACCAAGTAAGAGAAGCAGAACACCCGCCAAAATACCCTCTATGAATTAAAGAGAAAAGAGGAAGGCTCCACAGGAATCTCCAAACAACCAAGAACATTGTGAAGATGAAAAGTTTTAACGCAATTCCTGTGGAGCAAAAGAAGTAAACGGAACAACAACAACAACAACATATTACACAATGTAATACAATGGATACAGGAGGTGTACACAATGTAATACAATGGATACAGGAGGTTTGTACACAATGTAATACAATGGATACAGGAGGTGTACACAATGTAATACAATGGATACAGGAGGTGTGTACACAATGTAATACAATGGATACAGGTGTGTACACAATGTAATATAATGGAGAGAGGAGGTTTGTATACAATGTAATATAATGGAGACAGGAGGTTTGTACACAATGTAATACAATGGATACAGGAGGTTTGTACACCACATAACATGATTTTTTGTGGCATAATTATACAAGAAACATATTTAAGATTCTTGTATAAGAGATTTTGAGAATAGTTCTTCTAACGGCATAAAAAGATATCTATAGAAATATATGGAAAGTAGTTGTATTTTTTTTTATATCACATAATAGAAAAATAAATATTTCACAAGAAAATATATAGACAATGGTGTTTTGAGAGTAACAATGTATTTTAGACAGTGTCTTTACTTGGCTAAAGAAATAATATAGATATTTCATACACTGTACTTGTATGCTTGTGTGTGTTTGTATGTGTGCACATATTTCAGACTGGACCAGCTAGAAGGGGGTGAGAAATATGTATTTAAGAAAGGAAATAAGCCATATATTATGTCATAATTGATTTTGTTTATCTGATTATAGAGACTCTGACCTTTGTGTGAGAATGTGTGCATATGTGTGTGTGTGTGTGTGTGTGTGTGTGTGTGTGTGTACATGTGTGTGCATGCATACTAATTCGAAATTCTGGCCATACATTTCCAGAACTCTGGCCATTACTGTCATATATATGACCAGTTTTGTTGTGTTTTTTTTCCAATGAATTCCTGTGTCAAATTATTCTTACTCACTATAACAATGCACTGTTACAGCTTATACCGTTGAGGAGACTTACTTTTTCTCACCACTATAACAATGCACTGTTACAGCTTATACAGTTGAGGAGACTTATTTTTTCTCACCACTATAACAATGCACTGTTACAGCTTATACAGTTGAGGAGACTTACTTTTTCTCACCACGGAAAACAAAGCAACACCGGGGAGTTCACCATTTCCATCCTTATCCAGACAAAGGCAAAAACTTGTGAGCTATTTTGCATTCAAAAGAAAATTAGATTGAAGTACACTGTTATTTTTATTGGAATTGTTTATTTCAAGTAATTATATAAAGATCTCAATAATTTAAAAATTGTTTGTTTTGCTTTGTCAAATATTTTTTTTTCAATCTTTACCTTAAATTAAGTGGCAGTGTTCAGCTTGTCTGCAGATCTCTAAAGTAGGAACAAACATTAATGCAGTTTATATGTACCACTTTAAGCAGAGTCACTTAGCTGTACTGGTCTTAGTAGGGAATTTATTACATATTTTGCCCTGAGTTGTATTTAATTATTTTATTTGAATTAATGTACTTCATTCTCTTTCAAAGTTCTATTTTTATACAGTACTTCATTGTTGTTTTTTGTAAAGCTCTATTATTGTATTTCATTCTCTTGTAAGGCTGTGTTATTATACAATACTTCAATGTCTTGTAAGGCTGTATTATTATACATACACAGTACATCAGTCTTATAAGGCTGTACTTCATCATCTTGTAAGGCTGTATTATTATACAGTACTTCATCATCTTGTAAGGCTGTATTATTATACAGTACTTCAGTGTCTTGTAAGGCTGTATTATTATACAGTACTTTAGTGTCTTGTAGGGCTGTGTTATTATACAGTACTTCAGTGTGTTGTAAGGCTGTATTATTATACATACACAGTACATCAGTCTTGTAAGGCTGTACTTCAGTCTCTTTTTTTGTGTATAAATCTCTTAACTTGGTACTTAACTTCATTCTCTTGTAAAGCATACTTTAAAAAAAACAACACTGTTATTAGACATACTTCATTGTATTGTATAGCACAAGTTTTGTTATTAGACAGTATTTCATTGCATTGTATACCACAAATTTTGTTCAATTCTCTGTTATTGTGTAGTACTTATGTTTGGTAACACATCATTAATACTATATGTTATTACACAGTACTTCTATTTGGCATCACAACATTAATGATGTCTGTTAATGTACAGTGCTACTATCTGGTATTTCATGCTTCTGTAATTGTACAGTAATTCTGTTTGGTAACACATCATTAATGCTATTTGTTATTGATAGCACTTCTATCTGTGAACATATAATTTTTTTATTTATGTTTGTCTGTATTGTACTTCTTTTGCTTGAAATGAATATGTTTGTTGTATTTTCTCTTTGGAAATATTTGTTTGTCTGTTATTATATTGTACTTCTTTTTCTTGAAATGTTTGTTATTGCGTTTCACTTTTCTCTCTTGAAAAGTTTTTGTCTGTTATTGTATTTTCTCTCTTGAAATATTTATATTTGTCTGTTATTGTATTGTACTTCTGTAAATTTGCCTATCCCTATTTCCAGACTTAATTGTTATATAAATTGTTAAATTGTTGAAGTGACCCAACCTTGGGCACTCCTTATGATGGTATGTTTGTAAGTGTCAGAGTTGGAGTAAACAACTTGAATTGAGAATATGCTAGAAATTGCTGATGCAATCCAAATCAGTTCCAATTTGATGAGTAGTTTTTATTATTCATTGGTTAAGATTTATGAGAATGAGACCAGACAATGGGTTGAGACCAAACAGTTTACCTTATGTAGATAATTTTGTTGTCTAATCATTGAATTTGGTGTGGCAAGAAGTCTGGTCATGAAAGGCGACCATTAGCTTAATGGTGAGTTTGTATGACTTATTGAGAGAGAATGGACTTATTTCATGCATTTTTGCTATTGATATGTTATACTTACATTTTATGTAGAGATGTATTATGTGAGCAGACTATTATTTCTACAAATTGTGAACTATGATGCTTATATGTAGTACATGTATGCTAAACACTTGACATTGTTTCTAGTGAACCCACTCATATAACTATTATGCAGTATTTATTATGCTGCTTGCATGTCTTGGGTTAATAAATACTGTTGCAGGAAACTGTAAGTTGAAACTGTAAGAAAGAATGGAGTTAAAAAGGAATAAACTGGAGACTTTATATTTTACAGGGAAAAAAGCAGCCTTTCCTTGTTTATCTTAATCTCTTGGTTCATTGATTTTAAACTGCTATGACCATGGTAGACACAAGAAGTATCTAACTTGGTGTGTAAGTGTAAGGAACACACTGCACTCCATTGATGTATGGTGTATTGATAACCTTATGTTGGAGAAGAAAGTGGGTGGATGGGGGCTTGCTAAATATGGATTAAAAGATGGATTTATCTTCTCCTTTACTAAGAAGTTTTCCACCTATGCAAATAATGTGTGACAGTAAATGTTTTATTATAATATTTATTTTGTATTTGTTTGTTGTACTCTGTCCTGGACATAATTTTATTTTAATATTAATACTGTATTTCTGTTTGTTGTATTTTGTTATAGAAATACTTTTATTGTCCTGTATTGTACTTCAGTCATATTTTATTATTAAAATATTTATATTGCATCGTATATGTCATATTACTGTACTGTAAAGTATTGTATTGAAATGTTTCAGATTTAAAATAGTGAAAAACTTCATTTTTATTTTGTAGGTCAACAGTTCTTGATGTTGAAGATGACCAGACCCAGAGAGAACCAAGAGGAAACATATCTTCAACTTCTCCCATTTTCCAAGAAAGTGTTTTGTTATCTTCTCCTGTTTTCCAAGGAAGTCTGAATAAAAGCACATCACTTCCCCCAATCGCACTGGAAGGCAAAAACACTGTCACATCTGAATGCAGAGATTCTGACATAGCACAAAATGGATCTGCTGAAAATCACTTGGATATTAATGGTGAGGTGTCATTAGGTGGTGCTTAAAAATAAAAATAAAGGAATTGTTTATAATATGTATGTTGTGATTAACTGTGAAGTAATGCATATTGTTTCTGTTATCACACAGTGTGAAGTAAAATAATTATCATTTATGATTAAGAACAATTTGTTTAACTTAACATGATGCTTCCATGAGAGCAAATTTAGGTGTACATGTACTCATTCAGTTTGAAGTTGACAGTTGTTACCCCTAGAGGGCTAAAGATTGATTATATTATTGAATTACTGGTGTCTTGAATTTTGATCCAGTTACTGAATGTGTAAAAGACAGGTGTTACCTACATAGGGTTCAGGATAAATTATTTGGCTATTGATTGGTGTAATGGATTTATATCTACTCATTCAGTGTTAGAGGACAGGTGTTACCCACATAAGGTTCAGCATAGACTATTTGGCTATAGATTGGTGTGGTGGATTTGAATCCAGTTCTTCAGCATTTAGTGGACAGGTATTTTCAGTTTGCTCTTCAGCATTAATTAATAGTTATTGATTGGCGTGTTGATTTTGGATCTAGTTATTCAGTGTATAGATAATATCTGCTCAAAAGCCATTTTGAAGAATGATTATTCATTTTGTATTGAACTAGCAAAGAATCAGTCAGCTATTATTTGTCTTCATGTTTCTTATGCTAGTTATAATTTTATTTGTTTTCAGTCTTCTTATATTAGTTGTAATTTTGTTTGTTTTCAGTTACATTAGTTACAATTTTATTTTCATCAGTCTTCTTATACTAGTGATAATTTAGGGAGATTTCAATATTTCTCAGTGTGGTTTTAAATGAAATATGTATGTAAATGTAAAATCCATGGATAAAGTAATTGATCCGTCAGTAAATTTAATTGACTTTAGGAAATATGTATGTAAATGTAAAATCCATGGATAAAGTAATTGATCTGTCAGTAAATTTAATTGACTTTAGGAAATATGTATGTAAATGTAAAATCCATGGATAAAGTAATTGATCTGTCAGTAAAATTAATTGACTTTAGGAAATATGTATGTAAATGTAAAATCCATGGATAAAGTAATTGATTTGTCAGTAAAATTAATTGACTTTAGGAAATAGTAAATCTATTGGTGAAATCATCTGGAACTAATAAAATTGACTTATCTTCTCTTACAGGAATCTTTGTTGAAGTGTTGAATAAGTAATTACATTTACATTTTTTAGAGTTATTTATTAATTAATTTCAACCCATTACCTTGTTCACAAAACTGTACATTTTGTAACTGCCTGTTGTTGTAATTGTTGTTATTTCATTATGAAGGAACTTTAACTAAAGCACCAAACTGTACTCTCTTTTTGTGTATTCCTAGAACCACTTTTTAATATATTTATTTTTTTTGTTTGTAATTTAGTATTTTTGAAAATCATGCTTTTCAGAAAATTTAAGTAATTAATTTTCATCTTTTTTACACACATTTTGTTTGTTTTTTTTACACACATTTACTAGTTTTTTTACACACATTTTGCTAGTTTTTTACACACATTTTGCTAGTGTTTCTTTTAACTCTAAAGAGTAACATATTTTTGTCTTTTGTAGAGTTGGAGTTATCGGCAGCCCTGTCAGCTGACGAGGAAGAGGGAGAGTTTACAGATGAAGGCATTTCACCAAGGTACACTGATCTTGGTTCTGACATTACTGGCTTCAGCACTCAGCGCACTGTGGTCAGTGGAACAGAAAGTCTGGACAGTGGACATCCACCCTCAGTGGGGTATGCTCCGGACATGCCAACCCTACCTGAAGATGAAACAATAGGTAGAAAGGTTTTATTATCTTAAATATTTTACCATAATAATTTTTTTTAATTTGAAAACAAGATTCTTTTTGTATTTGTGGAACTGACTTTTGTGAGAAAGTAAATTTGATTTAAACAGAAATTTTAACTTTTTCAGTAATTCTGTATTAAACTCTTTTATTTTAAAAATTAATACTTATAACATGAAGCTATTTTTTTCATTTCTTTTTAAACTGTTGCTGAAAGATAATTATTGTCAGTAATTTCGTTTATAGCAGCTATAGTGTCAATCCAAAGAAGCATTAATATGTGTCAGTACTTTTTGAGACTATTAATGAGTGGGAAGTAGACCAAATCTGCTTTTCAGAGTGAGTGTTAAATAATTTTACTTTAATTTTTGTCTCATCCACTACAAGATCTTGTCTCTTTCTTTTCTCACATCATCCTCACCAGTATGTTACAATTTTCATCTTATCAATCCCATCTATGTCTTTTTCATTTCTCACATCATCCTCACCAGTGTGTTACAATTTTCATCTTATCAATCCCATCTATGTCTTTTTCATTTCTCACATCATCCTCACCAGTATGTTACAATTTTCATCTTATCAATCACACCTATGTCTCTTCTGCTTCCCAACTACTATCCACTACTACTACCTCCATGTCAGAACTAATAGAAATGATTTTTACTTGCTCATTTCCCTCTTACATTTTATTCTTAATAAAAAATCTATTTTGTTTACTGTTTCCCTCACTGTCATTTAAACACCAATCCAGTGTGCTTACTTGTTCCCACATAGTTCTCAGTATGAACTAATGAATAAGAAAATAGACTTTACTTGTTTTCAAATGGTTATGTCATTAGAAATCCTTAAAGTGATGCATTTTAAGAACTCAGTATCTAACCATTGTAAACTATTGTGATGAAGCCCTGATGAAATACATCATTAGAAAGCCCCTTAATTCACATCTCTTTTCATATAAAGCCAGCTAAGGTCTTACCTTTGCTATTCACCTGGGCTTACCAGCATATTTTACCTGTTTACACAAAGAGTCTTTTTAAATAGTGATTGCCTAGTTGCATTATGTTTCCTAACTATTTATTAATATCATTGTTATCATTGTCTTTGTTACTATCATCATCATTTCTTTTGAATAATTGTAACCATTATGAAATATTTAAAGATATTTTTTTCACATACCAGGTGATGCTGAACAGATAGCTGATGAAGATGAGGACAATTATGAAAATGGAGAAAATAGGATACAAGTGCGTGAGCATGACCCACAAACTCTTGCAGTATTGAAAGTTGTTTTTCCCACTTGGTATTACTCTACACATGGCCTTTCTCGACCAAGCTCACCTGAGCCAGAAAACAAAGAGAGGTGAGTGAAATGTTGGCCCTTTTGGATCTTCTTTTAATGTCATATTAAATTCATAAAACTGGATTTTAATAATTAATAGCTAAACTGTTTAATAGATATAAAATTGAAATGGTAAAGTTAAACAAACAACACTAACATAGAAATATTCAACAAAAAACAAACGAGACAAAAATCTGCATTTACAAATATGCTAATAATGACTATGGTCTGATAGATGTATATCTCAAAAATTTGGTTTGGGCTACTTTACTAAATATTTTTCTTGTCATTTTTCTTTCCATCTGTATACCACTTTTACACATTTACATATGCACACATCTAGACTACTCATTTAAACATATACACATCTGTGTACCACTATTTTAAACATGTACACATCTATACAACATTCATTTAATTGTATACATATCTATGTTTCACTAATTTAAACATGTACACATTTACACTCCTATACAGTTTTATAATGATGCATGCATCAATGTATCTACACATCTTTAGTTCCATACATCAATGTATCTACACATCTTTAGTTCCATACATCAATGTATCTACACATCTTTAGTTCCATACATCAATGTATCTACACATCTTTAGTTCCATACATCAATGTATCTACACATCTTTAGTTCCATACATCAATGTATCTACACATCTTTAGTTCCATACATCAATGTATCTACACATCTTTAGTTCCATACATCAATGTATCTACACATCTTTAGTTCTATACATTATATCTACATATTTTTAGTTCCATACATACATGTAATATCTACACATCTTTAGTTCCATATATACACGTAATATCTACACATCTTTAGTTCCATATATACATGTAATATTTACACATCTTTAGTTCCATACATACATGTATCTACATATCTTTTCTTCCCCTATCTCCTTGTAATAATGTTTAGTGACAACTCCTTGTAATAATTCTTTAGTGCTGACAGTTCCAATGATGTTTAGTGACAACTCCTTGTAATAATTCTTTAGTGCTGACAGTTCCAATGATGTTTAGTGACAACTCCTTGTAATAATTCTTTAGTGCTGACAGTTCCAATGATGTTTATGGTAACACTGAATCATGTGTTTCAGTGACAGTGTTCTCTATGTCTGTGAAACAGATATTCTGTTCTAATAATGCCTTACAGATGACTAATGTAATGTTTTCCTGATGATTCTTTTAATAATGTTTTAGTGATAATTATTCCTGCAATATTGTTTTAGTGATAATGATTCCTGCAATATTGTTTTAGTGATAATGATTCCTGCAATATAGTTTTAGTGATAATGATTCCTGCAATATTGTTTTAGTGATAATGATTCCTGCAATATTGTTTTAGTGATAATGATTCCTGCAATATTGTTTTAGTGATAATGATTCCTGCAATATTGTTTTAGTGATAATGATTCCTGCAATATTGTTTTAGTGATAATGATTCCTGCAATATTGTTTTAGTGATAATGATTCCTCCAATATTGTTTTAGTGATAATGATTCCTGCAATATTGTTTTAGTGATAATGATTCCTGCAATATTGTTTTAGTGATAATGATTCCTGTAATACTGTTTTAGTGATAATGATTCCTGCAATATTGTTTTAGTGATAGTGATTCGTGTAATATAGTTTAGTGATAATGATTACTGTAATATTGTTTTAGTGATAATGATTCCTGTAACATTGTTTTAGTGATAATGATTCCTGTAATATTGTTTTAGTGATAATGATTCCTGCAAAAGTATTTTAGAGATAATGATTTTTGTAATAATATTATAGTGATCTTCATTTAGGTAGTAATGTTTTACTGACAGTGATCACACTAATAATGTTTTAGTGAGAGCAATTCCTGTATTAATGTTTCGATGATGCTATTTCTTCTTGCAATATTTATTTTAATGGTAGAAATTCTTGTTACAATTTTAGTGGCAACACCTTTAGTAAGGTTTTATTACTATTCCTGTAATAATGTTTTAGCCATGAATCAGATAATAATGTTGTGAGAGTTATAATTGTTTTAGTAGAAATTATTACTGTAATAATGCTGTAATGATGGCTCATGTATAATTGTTTTAGTAGAAATTATTACTGTAATAATGCTGTAATGACAACTCCTGTAGGAGTGATTATAACTGAATATTTATTGTCTGAAGACCTAGCACTGTGGATTCATTGCTTTAAATCATTGTTGCTCTTTGTCCAGTGCTGTGTTTAATTTACTCAAAATATAATTGAATAAGAAGTATTAAGACCCAGATTTTATCATTACATGTTCAATAAATCTGTCAGGTACTATAAATTGCTGGAGGAGGCAATTGACCGAGAAATGGTGGGGCCAATCACTAAAGAAACATTTCAAGGAATTAATCGTTTTGTGCCTACAAGCCTGCAACATAATTTTCCTCAAGTCACTAAAGAATTTATTGAGGTATAAGTCCACTAGCTGTCTTATTGAATAATTGTAGTTTAGGTTTATATTATCAAATGCCATAAACATTTTAGAATATGTTTAACAGAAGAATGATTATATTTTTTAAAACATTTTTTTCAATGCTTACTCTTTGTTACTTTAAAAAATAGTTTATTAGGAGATAATTTTAGAGACTTCTTTCATCATATTTACAGACAACTTCTTTACAGCCTGTTTTGTAATTATTTTCTGGACATATTGAAGAATTTATCATTCTATGATTTTATGTTTTATACAGAACCTTCATGTTATTTGACGTTTTATACATAACCTTTATTATATTAACATTGTTTTATTACAAATTAAAGTTTTGCAAAAGGCTGTTTTAGTGTTTATACATTGCCTTTATTACATTAACATTGTTTTACTACAAATTAGTTTTGCAAAAGGCTGTTTTTGTGTTTTTATAAAAAGAGCCTTTATTATATTAACATTGTTTTACTACAGATTAAAGTTTTGCAGAAGACTGATTTTGTGTTTTTCTTTGCCTGTTAGGAAAAGTAAGCTTATATGTCCACCATATTTAGTAGTAACGGATTGTTAAAATTAGAAAGTATTTTTCAAGAAAATGAAGGAGTATTGCAGTTTTTTCTGGCATCACTAGTATACTGGAATTAGTTTATATGTTGCAGCATTAATATCATATTGTGTTTTGATTTAAACAGTTTTAATTTGTACAAAACAGAGCAATAAATTTGTATGTTGCAGCATATCTAACAATATCATATTGTGTTTTGCTTTAAAAAGTTTTAATTTTGATTTATACAAAACAGAGCAATAAATTTGTATGTTGCAGCATATCTAACAATATCATATTGTGTTTTGCTTTAAAAAGTTTTAATTTTGATTTATACAAAACAGAGCAATAAATTTGTATGTTGCAGCATATCTAACAATATCATATTGTGTTTTGCTTTAAAAAGTTTTAATTTTGATTTATACAAAACAGAGCAATAAATTTGTATGTTGCAGCATATCTAACAATATCATATTGTGTTTTGCTTTAAAAAGTTTTAATTTTGATTTATACAAAACAGAGCAATAAATTTGTATGTTGCAGCATATCTAACAATATCATATTGTGTTTTGCTTTAAAAAGTTTTAATTTTGATTTATACAAAACAGAGCAATAAATTTGTATGTTACAGCATATCTAGCAGTATTATATTATTCACTTTGAAAAGTTTTGATTTGTACAAGACAATAAATAAATTTGTATTTTACATCAAACTATTTGTTTGACAGGAAATGGAAGAGGATTACGTGCTAGCTGTGCGTAAATCTATAATAGACTATGTTCTCATTGACCCTGCAGAGCAGGATCGGCTAGGACTACATATGCCTGTCAAGGTCAGCCAAATTTAGACTTTATGCAGCAAATATGTGAACTGTCCTGGCTAATGAGTCATAACTTGCAAGGACAAACTGAGATAAATGCCCTAACAGGCATTGAGGGTCTTTGTTTGCCATTATGACATCATCTCTTCCCAGACCATCAGTCTGTGCTGTGCTGAAATGTTATTGGGAAATTTTGAGGATAAATTAGAAAATTTATATACTTATCCATAGGCATATGCATACAGAATAGCTGTTTTTATCAGACTGAACCTTTAACCACTGCAAAGAAATCTCGGTAAACACATCATTGGAAAGTCATAGAGTAATATTTTCAGAACTAATGAAAGGTACTGAAGAAGAAACCCTGATGATATACATCATTAGAAAGCTTTAAAGTGATGCCTTTTAAGAACTTAATATGTAGCCATTAAAAGCTATTTTAATGAGATTCTGATGATATGTCATTAGAAATCCTTAAAGTGATGCCTTTTAAGAACTTAATATGTAGCCATTAAAAGCTATTTTAATAAGATTCTGATGATATGTCATTAGAAATCCTTAAAGTGATGCATTTTAAGAACTTTGTATATAGCCATTAAAAACTATTGTGATGAAGCCCTGATGAAATACATCAATAGAAATCCCTTTAAGTGATACATTTTAAGAACTTAGTATCTAAACATTGTAAACTATTGTGATGAAGCCCTGATGAAATACTTCAATAGAAAGCCCTTTAAGTGATGAAATTTAAGGTATGTAAGCAATGTTAAGTTATCTGAGGATGATTTAGTTGATTTATGAAGAAAATATTTCAATATTTTTTTACTAATCTTATAATCCAGTTTTCTCCAATTGCCCTCAACTATACACACTGGCCTCAAGTATTTGTAATGTGCTAGTTTACAGCTGGAAAGATGGCTTCTACAATGAAGACAGAGAAATAAATTCAAAATTGATGATAAAAATGTTAAAATTTTCCTTAAAATATTTTGCAAGAATGTACCACATATACTACTATAGATGTTATCATTTAACAGTCTGATGTAGTCAATATAAATGTAAATATTTGATGAGTTATCAGTTAACAGTCTGATGTATAAATGTAAATATTTGATGAGTTATCAGTTAACAGTCTGATGTAGTCAATTTAAATGTAAATGTTTGATGAGTTATCAGTTAACAGTCTGATGTAGTCAATCGAAATGTAAATGTTTGATGAGTTAGATGAATTAATATTATTAATCACGAATTTTGTAGATGATTTTGGACTAGCAATCTTTAATTAAAACAAACATATTAAGCAAGTTAACTATTTCATAGAGGATTTAGCAGTGAAGGTCCTGGTTTTACTAATAATATTGATGAAGTCAAATATATTAAACATGTTAATTATCATAGAGGAATTTGTCCTGAGGAATGTGATTTTACTAATGATATTGATGAAGTCAAATATATTAAACATGTTCATTATCATAGAGGAATTTGTCCTGAGGAATGTGATTTTACTAATGATATTGATGAAGTCAAATATATTAAACATGTTCATTATCATAGAGGAATTTGTCCTGAGGAATGTGATTTTACTAATGATACTGATGAAAACAAATATTTTTTGTTAATTATTTGCACAGGATATTTAGCACTGAGGATTCTTATTATGACTAATGATGATGAAAACAAACATTTTTTGTTAATTATTTGTACAGGATATTTAGCACTGAGGATTCTTATTATGACTAATGATGATGAAAATAAACATTTTTTGTTAATTATTTGTACAGGATGTGATGCCTAATGATACTGATTAAGTTAAACAGTATTAAGTTTGTTAATTATTCTTAGAGGATTTTGTACTGAGGTTCATGATTTTACTAATGATACTAGTTACACAGATTAAGCTTGCTAATTATTTTGGATTTGATTAAGTCACATATATTAAAATTGTTAGTCATTTATTGGGGATTTTGGACTAATAATCTGATTGAGATCATACCCAATTAGTTTTGTTAATTATTCATAAAAATTTTGGACTGACAACCTAATTAAGTCACACCAGTTAATTTTGTTAATTATTCAAAAGAATTTTGGATTGACAACCTGATTAAGTACCAGTTAAATATTGTTAATTACTCATAAGAATTTTGGACTCAAGATCCTGCTTAGACTAGTCACATTGGGTGGGTTGATTATGTCTTCCACTCATACATGGCTTTCATATGCTTGTTAATCATTTCAGTCAGAAATATAATTTTATGTTGAGAATATGTTTATGTTATCTAATATATCTATCGGTGTTTTTTTTTTTTTTTTGTTTGAAGAAGAGTTTTTCCACATCACTTGTGAGATATTGTTTTAGTTCTAATTTCAGCTGTCATATTTCTGTATTTATTCATAATACACTGCATCTGTTCATACAAGACACTGCATCTACTCACAAAACGCACTGCATCTATTCATATATGCTGTATCTCTATTCATATAACACACTATTCCGACAACAGACTGATTCATAAAATATTCCTCTTTAACTTTATCCAATGAAGTATATCTTTTCAGTCAAAATGAAATACTACTTATAGTTTTGTCTTTTATTCATTTTTATGCCTTATTTTATAATCTAGCCATCCAACAGCGCTGGTCGTGAATCATTTCCCTGGCACAGCCAAGTGGTTGCTGCTCGTGACCTCATGGGCACCGAATTGTATATTACACATCCTGTTATGAGAGAGATCCAAAACAATTTTTGTTCCAAGTAAGCTGTAGATTTATACTGACAATCTACCCAATCATTCAGCCACCCAAATATGTCTGTCAACTAGGTTTTCTTTATACTGACAATCTACCCAATCATTCAGCCACCCAAATATGTCTGTCTGTCAACTAGGTCTTCTTTACACTGACAATCTACCCAGCCACCCAAATATGTCTGTCTGTCAACAAGATCTTCTTCTGTTTCTTAAAAATTATTAAAATGAGAGCTGTGTGGTAAGAACATTAGTCCATCTTGATTAAAAGTGAGAACCATATTTAAGAACACTTGCCCATCTTGATTAAAAGTGAGAGTTGTATTGTAAGAACATGTGCCCATCTTGATTAAAAGTGAGAGTTGTATTGTAAGAACACATGCCCATCTTGATTAAAAGTGAGAGTTGTATTGTAAGAACACTTGTCCATGTTGATTAAAAGTGAGAGCCATATTGCAAGAACACTTGCTCCATGTTTATTCCAAAAGTCATGTAACATACACCTTGCTTATCTTGCAGATATATAAATTAGATATTATAGAGAATTAGTACATAACTGCTTCATTTCCTCCCTGGTCAAGTATTTTTTTTATTCTATTTGATTTGTGTCACATTAATATGTTCTTTCTCTTGACATATTTATATTCAGTTTCATTTGTGCATTAATATAATTCTGTGCCTTAAATGTTATGCAGAACTGAATACTTCCAACATTTTTAGTTTGATAAGAGTAATAACCAATGGAAGACTATTATTCACCCTAATTAATGCTGTAAAAATGCTTTTTCCTTTTGCTGATATGCGAAAAACCTTTCTAAGACTAAATACACATTTCTTCCATGAGTAGTTTCCCTTTGCTGATTTTATTTAGTTTGACCCATTGTACAGAAGCACTTGTTTGTCTTGTTATTTTTATATTTTAAGAGTAATTTCCCTTAATTGATTTTATTTAGTTTGACCTGTTGTAAATAAGCACATGTATGTGTTGTTACTTCATATCTTTTAAGAGTAAATGTTTTGTCCAGTCGGTAGAATTATGAGTGTACAGTGAAATAATGTTGTGTCCAACAAGTATAATTATGACCATACATAAATTAATTTTATTCCAATAAGTAAAATTAGGATTGTACTATGCATTTACAACTAATAATTCTTTATGGAAATAGTTATTTATCAGTAAAGATATTCCTTAGTTAAGAATTCTTAGGATTAATTTGGTGTTGGTTTAAATTTATTTTTAAAGAAAGGAAAATGTATAGTTAATGATACAAAGGAAGACAATTAGGACAGAGTGAGACAGATGTTGGTATACTGATGTAAAAGCATTTAAAACTTATCTCACACACTTAACTTGTGTCCCTACACATTTTCCAAACCTGCATGTCTTAAATACTATCACATTATTCAGTATTATTAATTTTCCAGTAAATAAGAAATCCTTATTTCCTCATTAATTGGTTGTGTTATCACAGGATGACTAATCTTAAATTTTCTTGCATTGTAGATCAGTTGTCTAATGATGAAGATTAGGCTTGGTGCCATATAATCAAAATGCTTGGATAGAAAGGGCTCTATTAATTAATAAATGGATTATGGTCGCCATGAGAGAATAAAGATTAAGAGAAATTTCTAATTTGTAAACTTATTGATATTTCAAATTTTGTACTCAATGAATATGATTTTTCTAAGAGCAACAGTCTTACTTTTGTACAAAATATGTCTACAAGCAGACAGACAGACAGACAGACAGACATGTAGGCAATCCTACAGAGCAGTGAATTCTTGAGACACTTGACTGCCACAATGGTGATGAGCGATAGATTGTGCTTTATTGTGCTTTATGCTTTATGTTTATGTCGACTGCCACATTGATGATGAAATTGGCAGCTCATACAGCGTGTTTCTGGTTATATTGAGACTGAAGAACACTTGTACATAGGTAGCTGTTTGTGCATACCAATCCACACACCAGACATGTCAAGTACTGAAAGTAATACCCCAACCAGGTCCTAATTGAGTGAAACCCTTCCTCAGCTTTCCTGTATTGATTTCTCCATTATTGCCTCTTCAATCTCTTCACTATGCATGGTGCCAGTCAGAAAGTGAAACTCGCTTACAGAGATCTTAGTAGATCCCACCTCATATCCCCCCCCCCTCCTCCATCTGTCTCTTGCTCCTGCACAAAATTGGTTGAAATATTCTGAAAGCATTCCCACCATTTAAGTCTGTAAATGATAATTTTAGGATTAGGAGTTTTTGAAACTTTGTATGTCTTTTTCTCAAAATATTTTTCCAGATATGTGGACTTCAGACTAATTAACATACCTGAACTTCGCAAGATGATGCCAGTCACAATTGAAACATTTCTGAAGCATGTACAAGACTCTAGCAAATCAGGGGCAGAAAAATTGTCACGTGAATGGCTGGCAGAGTGTTGTGCAATTATTGACAGTCATCGAGAAAATATTGAGCAGTGGATGCCAAGTCATTTGGTGGGTTTGTTACAAATTTCATCTCAAATCTGTAGGTCTTCATGTTGTCAGTGTGTTTATCTTTGCCTAGTAATGACACTAATTAAAATTAATGACACTTATTAAAAATTAATAATTAAAATATGTAAACACAGTCAGGTGACTTTCCTTTCTTTTTTATTGTTTTTTGGGGGTTTTAAAGTGATTTTAAAAAATTCTTTAAGTGAATTATTTCTAGATGCTCTTAATAAAAGTTTATTTTTATTTTATTAACTATTCGTAATGCACAAAGTACATGTCATTTCATTTATTTAATTAGTAAGTAGTTTGTTTTCACCAAAAACAGTCCCTATATGTTAAGCAGGCATTAAATCTGATGGCAACACAACCTAATTAGTGGTTATAATAATTATTGTTAATTAATCATCCATAACTAATTACAAGTGATGAGAATCTTAATTTATGTTATTAATAATTCTCCAAAAGATACAACTTGTCTCTCTCATCAGATTTGTAGGCACTGTAAACATTTTCTCTCTTACAACATTCAAGACAAACGTTTACGTCACAATATTTCCATAGGTGGAAGACTTCTTACTAAAGGAGAAGATAAATCCGTCTTTTAATCTATATTTAGCGAACTCCCATCCATCTACTTTCTTCTCCAGCATAAGGTTATCAATATGTGTAAAAAAGTTAATATTTAACAATAAATTTATTAAATCAACAATCAAATAAACAACATACAAATATAATCAAATGAGCATTGACATTTACATCACGTCACAGCAATGTTGAATTAATGCTGGACAATCATTCATTTTATCCTAGCATAGACATAAGTAGTCAATTAACATAAATACATAATCAAGTTCATGGTCATCATCACAGAAATGAGAGCAGAGTTCATAGAAATAATTAAAGTCAAGCACATAACTTTTTCAAAGATGGTGGCTGTCACTGGCACAGTAGCTACCATAGTACATGTATGATGAGACAAAAGTGAAACAAAAGGCCTGCTCTGCAAAAGTCAAATTAAGGCAGCACTAAATTTCAGGCATATTCCATCTCTAAACTCCTTTCTCTCTTTTAAAACATTCTAAACTTACAATTCTTGCAACAATTTCTTTATTCCGATACAAACACAGCATAAGAAATATAGCATCCATCAAAATTCACAAGTATAATGTATAACCTCGTCAAATTAGTGAAGAGAAAAATAATGGTTCCATCAAAATTCACATGTATAATGTACAACATAAAATTAATGGTTCCATTACATAAGCATTTTCTAATTAAGATCATAGATCAACAGTAAGTATGTATGAAATATTCTAAGTCCATTCTTTCTTTATCAGTCAGTTAACTTACCATAAGCTAATGCTCGCCTTTATGACCAGACTCAAGTTATGTTCAAATAGAATTAGAATAGAGTACTTCTTCAACAAAGAAACTTTTGGTCTATTTCCGGTGGATGGTTTTGTTATGAACAAGGGGAGAGTATTAGTCAGAAAAAGTGCTCATCCAGTTGGAACTGGTTTGGATTGCAACAGCAATTTTCTAGCATATTCTCAACTCAAGTTGTTTACATCCAACTCTGATGCTTAGAAAAAATGTGTTCATAATAAGTGCCCAATTTTGGGAGACTTTGACAATTTAACAATTTATGAAACAATTAAGTCTAGAAATAAGGATAGGCAAATTTACCCCACCACACCTTTGTTAGCTTTTTACCTTTGTGTCATTAATCTATGATCTATGTTTTATTAAAATTCTCCCCCATTGTTTTTAGAATGACAGGATGGACAGAATGGATCATTTCTTTGGATGTGTAGCATCACTGATGTCAAACTTGTTGCGATCTTGCGTGCAAGCGTCTATCATGGACCTGGTGACCTTTGTTGAGGAATATTCAGATGGCAATGCATATGAAGGCACTTATAGCATCATGGCTGGCTTGGCCCTTCCAACACTCATACATCCTGTGCAGATTTTTATGGTGAGTTTAAAGAGAATTCCTGAGGCATTTAACTAGGTTTATAACAAGTTATAACAAGATTATTATGGTTCATTTCAAGAAAAGAATTATATGACCTGTATTCAAGTTTATGGCAAGGTTTGCATAGTGAGTTTCAATAGGAGGATTTGTGACCTTCTTTAATGAAGTTTATAGCAAGCAAGGGAAATTGTCTTGCTTCCTTATCATTGTTGCAATTAGTACTCCCTCAAATTCTTGCACTCTAAATATGTATCCTTGTTACGATTAGTACTCCTTTAAATTCTTGCACTCTAAATATGTATCCTTGTTATGATTAGTACTCCCTCAAATTATTGCACTCTAAATATGTATCCATGTTACAAATTAGTACTCCTTCAAATTCTTGCACTCTAAATATGTATCCTTGTTACAATTAGTACTCCTTCAAATTATTGCACTCTAAATATGTATCCTTGTTACAATTAGTACTCCCTCAAATTATTGCACTCTAAATATGTATCCTTGTTACAATTATTACTCCTTCAAATTATTGCACTCTAAATATGTATCCTTGTTAAAATTAGTACTCCTTCAAATTCTTGTACACTATATATATTTTTGTTAAATGAAATACCATCTTCCTTTCTTATGAAGCATATTGACCTGGCAATAATAGGTTCAGTTTGAATATTACAATGCCATCTTGAATGAAAGGAAACCATCAGCTACTAAAGATACTTCAATTTTAATTATGCTCCATATGAATTGTGATAACTGCATTTACCTTTACTTCAATTTTAATTTATGCTCCATGAATTGTGATATCTGCATTTATCTTTCTTTCTTCAATTTTAGTTTATGCTCCATGAATTGTGATATCTGCATTTACCTTTCTTAACAGAATGAAGATTCTGCCAACTCTTCACTGGTCTTCATTCCTAAAGTGTCTGATTTGTGCGATTTCTTTCACTTGATCATTGATACAATGGTTGTCAGCGTGCGTAATCTAACATGCGTCGAGCACTTTCTTTTCCAAGAAGTCCAAGCTCTACCTCAAAGGGTAATAGCTTCTGTGTCTGTGGAGGAGGAAATTGTGGAGAAAGCCAAAGAACGAATAACTGCAGTCATCATTGCTAATGAATGTGGACCCAATAGGTAAATAAGGCTTATAGTAAGCCCAAAGTCGTATTGTTAGACACAATAGATAAATAAGGGGTTATAGTAAGCCCAAAGTCGTATTGTTAGACACAATAGGTAAATAAGGCTTATAGTAAGCCCAAAGTCGTATTGTTAGACACAATAGATAAATAAGGGGTTATAGTAAGCCCAAAGTCGTATTGTTAGACACAATAGATAAATAAGGGTTATAGTAAGCCCAAAGTCGCATTTGTTAGACACAATAGGTAAATAAGGGTTATAGTAAGCCCAAAGTCGCATTTGTTAGACACAATAGGTAAATAATGGGTTATAGTAAGCCCAAAGTCGCATTTGTTAGACACAATAGGTAAATAAGGGGTTATAGTAAGCCCAAAGTCTCATTTGTTAGGTTTACTTTTTCAAGCTCATCCATGCACTTCTTTGAAACATTAAAAGTATATTTTTATTTTTTTCAATAGCATGTGTACTTTCTTAAACTGTATCAAACTGTTCACCGAATTGAGAGTGTAGTTAGTTGGGACTGGTCTTATGCAAATTCATTCTTACAATTAAGTTATGATATGTGCTTTGGTAACAGACAAACCTTGTTACCATAGTTCTTGGCTATCAGATATAGACTAGTTACCATAGCTTCTTGAATATCAGACTTAACCTACTTACCAGAGACTGTAAGATTCCAGACAACCTAGTGTCATATGTTGACTGTTAGACATAGCCTAGCTATCACAAGATCTTTGCTGTCAGACAGCCTAGTTATCATATGATCTTGGCTGAAGGACAGCCTAGTTATCATATGATCTTTGCTGACAGACAGCCTAGTTACCATAGGCTTTTGGCTGTCAGACAACCTAGTTACCATAGGCTTTTGGTTGTTAGACATAGACTAATTATCATATGATCCTGTTGTCATATTGTAGTTCCCTAGGTTCTTGGATGCCAAACATATTTTAATTACCATAGTTCTTGGCTGTCAGACATAACCTAGTTCCATAGATTCTTGAATTTCAGACATAACTTAGTTACCATAAATTCTTGGATATCAGACTGCATTTTGCTTTAGATTTTACATTCCCTTGGTATCAGAATGAAGGATCTGATAAGAACTCTTCAGTACTTTGACCCTTAGCCACCAATTTTCATGTCCTCAGTTATTTCCTATTTATAACTAAAAATTCCTAATAATCGAATTTGTTTACTATAGTTGCTCTTTTCCTATCTTAGCATATCAATCAATATTTGTTGGACATGAATACATAAATTTGTTCTAGTATGAGTTAACAATATAAGTAAGTAATGATTACTATAGACATTCATTATATAGGCAACTAAATACCTGGTCCAGCCAAATATTACTGACCAACATAAACCATTTTATATATAAGTGTATTTTACAGTTACTGTAAATAAATTTAATACTTGTATTATTTATATTTATGATTGTTTGTAGGTTTTTTCCTCCTGTAAAATTGTTAGTTCAGTAGTGATTTAAGATTAAGTCTCCTGGTAAACATTTTTGAAATATTTCTATGGTGTTTCCTTCGTCTAACATGACTGGTTTTATTTTAGTGCCTTAGATACTGACATCCCCGTCTTTTTACTAGGCAGTGGTCAGCACTTTCTTGTAGATTTCAATTTAAGATTTAAAAACCAAACTGCAAATATTTTACAGTTTCAAAATATAAAGATTTTAATAAGTAAATGCAATATTTAGAACAATTTTTAGAGTTATAAGAATTGCAATCTTAAATCCTTTCATGACAAGTTTAGGGATATGTATAAATCACAAATCTATAACAGGTATAGGAGTGAAAGTCATAACTTTATTTATAACAGGTACAGGAGTGTGTGTAAGTTACAAGTCTATTTATAACAGGTACAGGAGTGTGTGTAAGTTACAAGTCTATTTATAACAGGTACAGGAGTGTGTGTAAGTTACAAGTCTATAATATAATAGATACAGGAGTGTGTGTAAGTTACAAGTCTATTTATAACAGATACAGGAGTGTGTGTAAGTTACAAGTCTATTTATAACAGATACAGGAGTGTGTGTAAGTTATAAGTCTATTTATAACAGATACAGGAGTGTGTGTAAGTTACAAGTCTATTTATAACAGTTACAGGAGTGTGTGTAAGTTACAAGTCTATTTATAACAGGTACAGGAGTGTGTGTAAGTTACAAGTCTATTTATAACAGGTACAGGAGTGTGTGTAAGTTACAAGTCTATAATATAATAGATACAGGAGTGTGTGTAAGTTACAAGTCTATTTATAACAGATACAGGAGTGTGTGTAAGTTACAAGTCTATTTATAACAGATACAGGAGTGTGTGTAAGTTATAAGTCTATTTATAACAGATACAGGAGTGTGTGTAAGTTACAAGTCTATTTATAACAGTTACAGGAGTGTGTGTAAGTTACAAGTCTATAATAGATACATGAATATGTGTAAGTTACAAGTCTATTTATAACAGATACATGAGTGTGTGTAAGTTACAAGTCTATTTATAACAAATATAGGAGTGTGTGTAAGTTACAAGTCTATTTATAACAAATACAGGAGTGTGTGTAAGTTACAAGTCTATTTATAACAGGTACATGAGTGTGTGTAAGTTACAAGTCTATTTATAACAAATACAGGAGTGTGTGTAAGTTACAAGTCTATTTATAACAGGTACATGAGTGTGTGTAAGCTACAAGTCTATTTATAACAGGTACAGGAGTGTATATGAGCCTTTCAAGTACCTATACAACAAGGATACATCCCAGCATGTGCAGAAGTTCATTAATAGGGACCACTCATTGCGTGAATACTCAAATGAGATTGAAAAATTAAAGCTAATGATTTCTAAGATTGCATCTCTACCTGTTTTCATTCCAATGCATCTCTTTCATCTGGACTGCTCACACATCAACCAGGTAAACTTACAATAATATGCTAGCTTGTCACCTCAACTGAGTAAACTATGCTACAGTAAAATGTCCACTAGTTTCTTCAGCCAGGTGAACTCTACTACTGTAATTTACTAGCTGTTTACATAATCAGGCAAAATATGCTACAATAATATACTAGTTATTTTTCTCAGCCAGTTGAACTTTGTTAGAGTAATATACTACTATTTATCTCAGTCAGCTAGTTAGCTCAGTCAGGTAAACCACCCTACAATAATATGCTAGCTATTTATCTCAGTCAGGTAAACAGTTGTAGTAACATACTATAGACATCCCTCAAATTCACAGCTAAATCTGTCTCTCCATCTCCTTCACAGAATCTGTCTCTCTTACTGAGATTAATTGCTATGAGATTAATTTGCACTATATAATCATTTTAATATTAAATATTTTTACACATGTATGTAAGCATTATTTCATTTCACATAAAGCAAGTTTCAAAGTTACTTTCTTAAGCAGTTGTATACATTACAGGAGTTGATTGACAAATCCAGTTTAAATTAATGCAAGTTTTACAATGATAGTATTCTTACTGTCATATACAATTTGGTTGTCAATTAATTATCCCAATTTGAAGTGACAGTCATTTAATAACAGATCAGTGATAATTATTGTCATGTATTGCAAGTAACTGATCAATACCACCAATTATATAATTGATATTTATTAAAGCCAGATACTGAAATGGTTATTTGACTGTTCTTTAACAATTAACAAATTAATTATCATTAGTATAATAACAGTGTGTGCTTTAATGTTCTTTAACAACAGTTTTAACAAATTAATTATCATTAGTATAATAACAGTGTATGCTTTAAGTGAGAGAATAATTCTAACAGATTTCAGACTTACTTATTACTTGATGTATGTATATTGTAGTGGTTGATTGACAATGCTCGAGCTTTCATTGAGATGATGGTGAAGAAAGTCATGGACACTTCCGACCAGTTTAACCGAGGTATATGTGGCCAGTATGACACAATTGTGCAGCGCAGCACTTACCAGCCTGTAAACACCCGGGAGCTTATACAGACACAGGACTATGTCGAAAACTTGAGATGTGGAGAGCTTCTGAAATTGAGAGTATGTTCTACTTTAGGCAAAAATATGTACCAGAATATATTATTGAAAATGTTCAACTTTAGACATAGACATGAATCAAAATGTATTATTGATCAAAATTCTATTATTGAATATGTTCAGCTTTAAGCAAAAATGTGTTACTGAAAATGTTCAACTTTAGTAAAACATATACCAGAATGCATTATTAAAAATATTCAACTTTAGGCCAATATCTTATATCAAAATATGCTATTGAAAATGTTCAACTTTGGTAAAACATATACCAGAATGTATTATTAAAAATATTCAACTTTAGGCCAATATCTTATACCAAAATATGCTATTGAAAATGTTCAACTTTAGTAAAACATATACCAGAATGTATTATTAAAAATATTCAACTTTAGGCCAATATCTTATATCAAAATATGTTATTGAAAATGTTCAACTTTAGGCAAATATCTTATACCAAAATATGTTATTGAAAATGTTCAGCATTAGGCTAAACCATGTACCAAATGTGTAATTGAAAATATTCAACTGCAAGCATAAACAAGAATACCAGAATGCTATTAAGTGTTAGACTTAAAGGCATAAACAAATATGCCAGAATATGTTATTGAAAATGTTTAACTTTAGCCATAGGCAAGCATGCCAGTGTTAGTGAAAATGCTTAAGGCATAGACACAACATATTATGTACATTGCAGGCATAGACATGTAAACCAGAATGTATTAATGAAATTATGTTAAGCTTCAAGCAGATATTTGCATAACAAACAATATTGTCTGGTAAATGCACACTATTTCAGTACATGTGCACTGTCATGAAAAGAGACTACAAAATCTGAGTATGTGCACTATTTATTACATTTTGATTGGTATGAGTACATAAGTACATTCAAAGGCAAAGTTTTTGTTGTTTCAATGACATTTCTTGCATTTACTGGTGCAGACTGTGTGGCAGAGTAAATTTGCCTCTCCCTATTTCTAAACTTAATAATTATATCTTTGTTAATGTTAATATTAATGTTAACCAATGTTAATGTGACCCAATCATAGGTGCTTCTTATGATGATATTTTTGGAGTAAACAACTCAGGTGGAGAATGTGCTAGAAACTTGCTGATGTAATCTAAACCAGTTTTAGGTGGATGAGTAGTTTTTATTATCCAATGGTTAAGATTTACAAGAACAAGACAAGCCAATGGCATAATTTTTGTTCTGTAAGACAGTTCACAGTTGATATTAATAAACTGTTATCTAGACAAAATTTGTTTGCTTGTTTTGTAGGAAAAATTGGAGATAGCTGCAGGTAATCTGCTCTTCTTGATGGGCTATGCTTATTTGCCCAAAGACCAAATCCTCATCAACAACAACACATTTACCTGGAGAGATCGTGTTATGCCCATTGTGAAAAATGCGTGAGTTAGATCAGAATATTAAAATTACTTTTAAGGTTCATAGTTTTGATGGCATAATTTTTTTACATTACATTTTTTCATATCCCTAAGAAAAACCTTTTCAGGTAATTTTGATTGGCATAGTATGTTATTGTGTTAAGTACTGGGTTAGTCAGGTTCTTCACTAAACTGTGTTTCCTTCATTGTTGAACTGTAAATTTGGATTCATTTTGCTAACCAATGTGTCATCTTAATTAACTTAGACATTTTAATCTTGATATGCAGAAACTGTTGACTGATAATAAGGTCTTATATTAAAGTTTGCTTGAACTGTTTGCTTGTATGTGTGTGTGTGTGTGTGTGTGTGTGTGTGTGTGTGTGTGTGTGTGTGTGTGTGTTTGTGTGTGTGTGTGCGTGTGTGTGTGTGTGTGTTTGTGATTGTGAATGTGTGTCTTAGAATAATAAATGAGACTTGTATTTATTTACTAATATTGATGCCCATTTTCCAATGCAGTTTGTGTGTGTGTGTGTGTGTGTGTGTGTGTGTGTGTATGTGTATGTGTGTGTGTGCGCATGTATGCATGTGTGTGTGTGCATGTGTGCGTGTGCATGTGTGTGTGCATGTGTACGTGTGTATATCTTTATGGTCTCACTGTATGCAATTCTCTGTATGTGTGTATGTGTTTTTGTGTGCATACATGAGTTTGGTGTAAAATCTGACATATATATTACTTAGATAATACTGATGCTAAATGTCAGTTTCTTTGCACTTTGTGCATGTGTGTTTGTGTGTGTGTGTGTGTGTGTGTGTGTGTGTACACATTAAATCACTATGTATTATTGACTAATACAGATGTCCAATATCATGGTTTGCATGCACTGGGGTGTTTTTTTGTTGTGTGTGTGTGTGTGTGAGTGTGTGTGTGTGTGTGTGTGTGTGTGTGTGTGTGTGTGTGTGTGTGTTGTATATATTGAAACCAAATTGTATTTTTGGCTAATATTAATGCTCAGTATCACAGTTTGAAGTGTACTGGTTGTGTTTGCTGTACACATGAAATTTAACTAGTATTATTAATTAATATTGATGACCACCTTGCAGTGTGTGGCACATGATGGCCCATATGACATTTTCACCTCAGATAGCCTGAACAGCTTGATCCAAATTGTATTTTTTAGTTGTTTATTTTTAAAAAACATTCACACTGCTTTAATGTCTAAGTAAGCAAGAAGACTTATTAAAATCTGTTTATATTTTATTTTATTAGATTTGAATTGGGTTAAAGATAGCAATCTTTGCATAGAATATTTGTTTGAGAGGGAAAAATCAAATCAGTTTACTTCGCTACCTTTCATTTAAGTCAAACTTTCAAACAGTTGGTCTTTAGTTTCATTTGCTCATGTTGTTTGACATTATGAATTATGAATTGCTGATGTTGTTTGACATTATGAATTATGAATTGCTGATATTGTTTGACATTATGAATTATGAATTGCTGATGTTGTTTGACATTATGAATTATGAATTGCTGATATTGTTTGACTTTATAAAATTATGAATTGCTCATGTTGTTTGACTTTATAAAATTATGAATTGTGTCATGTTTCAAGTGTGCTCTGCCTGTAGGGTACGTTGATGCATTACAGCCTGAAAATGATTCTGTCATATCTGAAAATCACATCAATTAAATAGTCTTTACATTCCAGGCATTAGTGAAATATAATCAGAAATGAATTTGGCACAGCTGGCTCATGACAAGATTTTATTTGTTTTCAGTGAGTACAAACTGCAGAGAGAGCATGACCAAGCTCTGCATAAACTCAGTGATTGGAAGAAACGATTTCAACACCAGCTGGATGACGCTGTCAGAAAAGTGAAAGAATTTGCATCTAAGGACCGTCCTTCTGAGGCAGACAAGTATATGGGAGAACTCAATGACCTGAGCAGTAAACTGGAACATTTTAAGGAAGAGGTAGGGTGGAAACATTTATGGAGTTTTGAGTGTTTTAATTTACAGGCTTCTCATTCACACATGCAGTCAATGAAGTTTTTCAAGGAAGCAGTATGATGAATACATTAATGGAATGCTTTCATTCACATGTATGTTGATGAACAAGGAAGCAACATGATTAATGGCTTTTATGGAATTTTTTAGTTGACAATTAAGTCGATGACCAGGGAAGCAGTATGATGAATTCATATATAGAATTTTTTAATCACAGATGTATATTGATTGCCTGAGTTGTGTAAGTGATTGATATGCCCTCCATTTTGTCATGACTGCCACTTTGTACTGAATCTGACTGAGGGCATTCTGGGATATGTGATGATGTCAGAGGTCAGGTTCTTGGATAGACTAGGGAGTGTCTGAATATATGCATCAGAAACATGATTCTTGGATGAATTAGGGAGTGTCTGAATATACATGTCAAAGCCATGATTCTCTTGGACGGACTGGATGTGGCTGAAATCATGATTCTTGGATAGACTGGGCAATATCTGGATATATGTGTCAGAAGCCATGGTTTTGGATGGAGTAGAGAGCATAGATAGATAGATAGATAGATAGATAGATATTCAGAAAGACAGACAGATGGATGGATGGATGGATGGATGGGTGGGTAGAGCAGACAGACAGATAGATAAAGCCAGAGAGTGTCTGGATATACATATAGTATAGTAGCCATGGTTTCTGGATGGACTAGGGAGTGTCCTTATATGTGTCAAAATCCATGGTTTCTGGATACACTAGGCATGCAAGGCTATCCAGAAATTGGGTTTTTTCCTCCCCTTTCCTGCTTGAGGGGTGTTGTGATGTGGATTAAAAGTGGACTCGTAATAATGAATGCCAGATACTTATGTGGTGCTTAGTACGGGTAATTTAAAATTATCTTCTTTTGGAAGCCTGGAATCTTTTTCTCTGCTGGTCATTGTTTAAATAGAAAAGGATGGCATTGTATTACAACTAAATTTTCTTTGCCAACCAAAAGACCCTGGTGTTGCAAAATGGTTGGAAAGAAGGATTGATACATAGGTACTAACCATTCACTTCCAGCAAGGGTTGACAACAGCTGAATGGGAACTGAACTGGCTGACTTTATTTACTCTTGGAGATCAAAATTACAGGAAATATTTTGATTGGTGGAGAGGAAATGCTCAACCTTTACTGTTTTAGTAGTAAGACATGAACCCAGAGGTTTGGTACTAGATCAATACTCATTGGTCATTGTTTAATAAAAGTGTTGCTAAACAAATGTGAGGTACTGATTTATAGACTTGCCCACGTTTAACATACAAATTAAGTTGTTATTCATTTTTCTGGAGAAAAGATAGTCTGCTTAGAAATTAAAACCTTTATTGAGAAATAACAAACCAGCAAACCATTCTTTGTAAAAACAATGAAAAAGCCAAAAGAGCAAGAATGGATTATTTAGGAGACAATATGGTGTTTGGCACTGGCAGTCCTTTGTAACAAAAATTATTTTAAAAAAAATATTCAAACACACTGAATTATCTAGGAGACATATATTTATGATGTTTATTTTGTTTTAAAAAATGTCATACCATAAACCAGACCCCACTCCCCACCCCAACCCCCGACAGCAAATACAACAAAAATGTCATACATTTGCTGTTTAGTTTAGCAAAACAGTATGAAACAAAATTAAAAACCTAGGTTGTTGAGGAGATATTCACTCTATGAAAAAAATTGTATAAAATTTCCCCCTTGCCCCCTACAATAAATAAAAAATAGAAAAACAAAAGAAGGCTATATAGTCTATATATATTCACTGTTTAGCATGGCAAACCATTTTATACAACCCCACCCCCAAAATTGGGTTATTTAGGAGACATACATTTGATGTTTAGCATGATTGTTACTATATAAGCATTAAAATATGGGTCAAAGGCCAGTATAAATTTATAAAAATTGAATCATTAGTATTGCATGATAGGTGAAACTTTTTTTTTTGTTTGATGTTTTTCCTGAGCAGAAGGTGAAGATTAATAAAGAGGAAGAAATGCTGGGTTTGGACTCACAGACACCCTATGATCAGATCTCTGCACTTCAGATTGCAAAGGAACCATATGACAAACTATGGTCTACTGCAGTCAAATTCCACAACCAGCATGACAAATGGATGAATGGTTCTCTTCTGGAAGTCAGTGCAGAACAAGTTGAAGAGGAGGTAATAATTAATGGATTAGAATATTCTTGGACTTTGAGATAATTGTCTCATTCAGCTATATTGATGTGGTTGTGTGATCTACTGCAGCTACACCAATTTGGCTGTGTAATCTAATCCATCCCCTTTGATATGGCTGTGAGATATACTGTATCTGTAATGATGTAGCTGTGGATATAATGTGATTGTAAGATAGTGCCCAGATATTGTGGCTACGTTATATAGTGCACAAATGCTGATGTGATTTGAGATAGAGTGCACACACATTGTGAGGTATAGCGCACATTTATTGGTAGTGACTATAAAGGTCATGTGCATATTTTGATGGGGCTGTAAGATGTAGTCTGCATATTATTTTTTTTTTGCTGTAAGATATAGTGCAGTCATAGTGGCATGACTGAAAGATAAATATTTGTGCACATTTAGTAATGTGGGTGCATATTATAGTGCACACATATTGATGTCATAGTAAGGTAATGTACATATACTGATGTCACTATAACCTATAGTGCACACATATTGATGTCATAGTAAGGTAATGTACATATACTGATGTCACTATAACCTATAGTACAGGGGTGTACAAACCTTTTAGCCCAGAGGACCAAATTTCCAATTGATAGTGCTTGGAGGGCTGCCACATGGATGGCTCAGTAGAAAAAACAACACAAATAATGTGCTTTACATTCATAATAATGGTAACATCCAAAAGTCCTCGGGCCGCATGCAGCCTGCGGGCCATGGTTTGTGCACCCCTGCTATAGTGTATATGTATTGATATCACTGTAAGCCTTAGTGTGCATATGTTGGTGTTACCCTAAGCTATGCTGTATATGAATTGATGTAAGATTAACTGTGCATGTATTGATGTTACTGTAAGATTCACTGTATTGGCATTCAGTAATAAACATTGCACACATAATTATGACACCTTTAGATTTAGTACATACATAATAACGTGTCTGTATACAATACATATATAATAATGTGTCTGTATACAGTACCTACTTAATAATATATCTGTAAGATATAGTGCATCATATTTATGTCAATTTAAAATATATTGTTCATATATAATAATATGTTTGTGAGATACACTTCATACATAATAATATGTCTATGAGATACAGTATCCACTTAATAATTTCTGTTAAGATACAGTACATACATAATAATATGTCTATGAGATACAGTATCCACTTAATAATTTCTGTTAAGATACAGTACACACTGTTTACTAACATTAATATTGTGTATATTGCTTTATAATATTTTTATATCAATGATCTGAATGTTGAGTTTTAATGAACAGGTCCAACACTTGTGGCGAACAGCATATAAACTGACAAAAGTTTTTGCCCATCCTGATTACAAGGGTCCCATGCGGGCTTCAACCACTATTAAAGGAAAGCTTGAGAAATTCAAAATCAATATGCCATTAATTAATGCTCTTTGTAACCCAGGAATCAAACAGCGCCACTGGGATATGATGAGTGCAAAGGTATTGTAATGTGTGTAGTTTTATGCGTTATGATTGAAAATGAATTGCATGTCTGTTTGTGTGTGTGTATGTGTAGGTGTGTGTGTGTGTGTGTGTGTGTGTGTGTGTGTGTGTGTGTGTGTGTGTGTGTGTGTGTGTGTGCGTGTGCATGCGTGTGCGCGTGCGTGTGCATGTGTGTGTGTGTGGTGTGTGTGTGTTGGACACAATCCATGGAAAATAATTCACACATGTACAGTAAGTTGATTCCTGTGAATTTTGTTCAAGAGTCAAATGCGAAAATTGGGGCTTTAGTTTGGTCTCGAGAATTCACAAAGATTATTTTGAACATTCCTCGTGTGCTTGAGTAGTGCACATACAGGTTCTAGAACATTCCGCAGAATGTGCTTTGATAGTGTATGTAAAGTTCTGGATGATTCCCTGTTGTGTGCTTGAGTAGCGCATATACAGGTTCTAGAACATTCCGTGTAATGTGCTTTGATAGTGTATGTAAAGTTCTGGATGATTCCCTGTTGTGTGCTTGTAGCGCATATACAGGTTCTAGAACATTCCGTGTAATGTGCTTTGATAGTGTATGTAAAGTTCTGGATGATTCTCCATGGTGTGCTTTGTGAGTGCATTGAAGATTCTGGAGAAGTTCTGTAAAGTGCCTAGAAGGGGTACTTTGGACCATCATCTAAACAAAAGACATTGACTTGTTGCAAGCCTTGTGATTGTGAACATGTGCTAGTGACAGTGGCCATCATTGAAAAGGTTATGTACATTGATTTTAATTATCTCTCTAAACTATCATTTTAATGAATTTGTTTATATATATATGTTAATTGACTGCTGATGTCTATTCTAGGAAAACTGAGTGGCTAATGTTTAATCAGACATTGTTGTGAAGTGCTGTAAATGTCAACACTCTTTTGAATATATTTTTTGATTGTTGATTTAATAAATTTATTGTTAAATTTTGCACATATATTAAAGCTTATGTTGGAGTAATAGTGGATGGATGGGGGCTTGTTAGATATAAATAAAAGACAGATTTTATTACTCCTTTAGTAAGAAGTTTCCACCTGCAGAACATTATGCAACAGTAAACCGTCTATCTTGTTATTGTGTAAAGAATAGTTTTATGACACCTTTATAATCTGCCAACTGAGAGACTTGTCAGACGTGTGAGAATTATTAATAATATAAATTAAGATCACTTGTAATTAGTTACATGTTGTTAATTAATAAATAATAATCCCAACAAGTGAAGGATGCCTGGAGATTTGTCTCACTTAGTATTTTATACCTTATTAACAAATATTCATCATGAAAATTAACATCTTATATGCAATTTTTTATTTCAGTAAAATAAATGTGTATTTCTGTTACATTTATTTTTTCAGTGTTAGTAGGATGGTTTGAATATAATAAAAAAATATATATATTGGTGGGTTTAAACATGAACATAAACCTAGAGAGTTTTAATATATCATTGTTTTAAAATATTTGGTTTTCTGTTAAAGTGGGTTTAAACATGAACACAAGCTAGAGAGTTTTAAATCATTATTAAAAAGTATTATTTGGTTTTCTATTAAGGTGGATTTAAACATGAACACAGGCTAGAGAGTTTAAATAAATTATTTTAAAATATTATTTGGTTTTCCATTAAGGTGGGTTTAAACGTGAACATAAGCTAGAGAGTTTAAATAAATCATTATTTAAAAATATTTGGTTTTCTGTTAAGGTGTGTTTTAACATAAACACAAGCTAGAGAGTTTTAATATATCATTAAAATATTATTTGGTTTTCCATTAAGGTGGGTTTTAACATGACTCCTAATGAATCAACTCCTTTACAAGAAGTGCTTCAAATGGGACTTGAGAAATACCTGGATGAGTTGACAGACATCAGTTCACGAGCAAGCAAAGAGTTTGCTCTTGAGAAGGTCATTCATTTAATATTTTAGGGTCCTAATTTTTAATCTCTTTTACATTTAATTTTTTATAGTCCTATTTTTTAATCATGTTTACACTTAACACTTGATGGTCCTATTTTTTAATCACATTTACATTTAAAATTTGATAGTCCTATTTTTTAATCATGTTTACACTTAACACTTGATGGTCTTATTTTTTAATCGCATTTACATTTAAAATTTGATAGTCCTATTTTTTAATCACATTTACATTTAAAATTTATTAGTTATTGCTTTTAATCATGTTTGCATTTAATATTTTATAATCCTATTTTTTAGTCAGGTTTAAATTTGGGAAGATAATCCATTTCATTATTATGTGTTGTAGATGTGTACTGAGAAGTTATTTCATTTCATTATTATGTGTATTTGGTGTAATGAGCAGATAATTAATTTCATTATTGTGTCATAGATGTGTACAGAGAAGTTATTCACTTCATTATTAAGTGTCCTTGGTGTAGTCAGCAGATTTCAGTATATATAGTATGATTAAAGTGATGAGACATTAAGACTGTAAATACATTTGAAAGTATTTCAGCAAACAACAAAGTATGATTAATTAGCAGTTTAAGATTGTTCTCACCATTATATATTTTGGTTTATCATTAGCAACTCTTTTCACCAGAATTTATCTTGTTTATCATTAACAACTCTTTTCACCAGAATTTATCTTGATTTATCATTTGCAACTGTTTTCACCAGAGCTTATCACTCACATCTGTGAATGCAATAATCAGATACTAAATCTATATATACTTTTAAAGCATTGAACAGATGCATGATGGTTGCAAAGACCAAATACTATGTTTATAAGTACATTTGAAAGCACTGAGTATATGTGGATTAGTTGCAGAGATCAGACACTAAAAATCTTTGAAAACACTGAGTATACGTGGGTTAGTTGCAGAGATCAGACACTAAAAATCTTTGAAAACACTGAGT
The DNA here is from genome assembly GCA_028829895.1 of Sinotaia quadrata. Classification (NCBI taxonomy): domain Eukaryota; kingdom Metazoa; phylum Mollusca; class Gastropoda; order Architaenioglossa; family Viviparidae; genus Sinotaia; species Sinotaia quadrata. The sequence continues at coordinate 3,879,190 of CM054178.1, forward strand.
ATATGTGGGTTAGTTGCAGAGATTAGACACTGTAAAAAACCTTTGAAAACAATGAGTATATGTGGGATGGATGCAAAGATCAGAGACTATGTCTTTAGTATTTTCTCATAATCACCGTACATTTGTAGCCATTTTTGTTACTCATTACTTCTGTCATCATTATTGCTTATTAAAAAAATTCATTGTCTTAAAATCATTCCACATTTCTAGCCATTTTATATTTTTTTATGTTCTCTCAATCATTGCACATTTTTGGTCATTTTTTCATCATATTCTCTGATCATTATTGTATATATCTGGCCATTTCTTAATAATAATAATAATAATAATAATAATGATGATGATGATGAAGAAGACTCAATAGAGGTTTATTCTTATAAACTCTGGAAATTAATATAAAATGCACAACAAAAATGTTTGTTCAATCTGCTTGAGACACAAGAAAATTAATGGTAAACAATAAGGCAAAATGATGAATCCACATTACAAATAATGCTAATCAAATAAGAAAAAGTTAAAACCCACATAAAAAAGAAAAACTTACACATATTCCATTAAATATATATTTAAATAAAATAAACTCAAAATGCTTATTTTAACATTTTGTCTTTACATTCTGTCATCATTTCACATTTCCAACTATATCTTTGTTTCATTCTGTAATAATCATTCTATGTCACCATAGCAACAAGCAGAAATTGTTGCTGCATATTGGTAAGAAACAGAAAAAAATTATGGAAACGATTTATTTGATGTTACATTCACTACTCCTTCATCTGGAGAAGTGGTTAAATATTTTTAAAAACAACACAACATAATGTTAGCATTTTGCTCAGATTAGAAATGATCTTTCCATCACACTGACCAAAAGTGTAACTGAATTTCATTAACAATGGTATTCAGACATTTAATCACATTTTTTATTAAAATAAGATTTTACTGAATTTGTGATTTGTTGGAGTCTGATATGTTGTGTCTCCTGTGAAGTTTATGATACTCATTAAAATATGTGTTGTCAGCTTTGGTATCTTTTGCTGCATGCTAAAATATATTTTGTCTCTTGATGTATGCAATACAGTTTAATTTTCCATTTATTCTGAGTAAATTTTTTGCTGTTTGATAATAATCTATCTCTATGATTTCATTAACATTTTATATATGTACCTCTTAAAAGATAAGATCATTATATTTTATACATGTGCTGCATACAAATATAACCATTACACTTTATGCTTGTGCCAGAAAGATTTATCATTGCATTTTATACTTTTACCACTAAGAGATTGTTTTGGAGATTACTTTTTATGTATGCATTACTCACTTGTTCTCGAAATGCAGTATTGAGCTATTTGATCATTATATTTTATTCCTATATTACCTGAAGAACAGGATTTTATGTTTGTAACACCTGAAAATGTGATCATTATATTTTATGTTTGTAATACCTGAAATAATCATAATATTTTATGCTTGCACCTGAAGAATGATTTTTATGTTCTTATATTTTTATTATATTTTCTACATGATCTGCTTGTAGGCATTGAGCAAGATGCAGGATGACTGGAGCAACATGTTTTTCACCTTTGTAGAATACAAAGACTCAGGTGTCAACATTCTGTCCTCATTTGATGACATCCAGGTACTGCTTGATGATCATATTGTTAAGACGATGACCATGAAGGGATCGCCATTCATAGGACCCTTTGAAAAGGAGATCAATGAATGGGACCTAACTCTGGTAAGATTGGGATTTAGCAGTTTGGCTATCTGGAATAGTGTCCCTTAGGACCATTTCCACTCTGCAAAGTACTTGATTTAAACTGATAATACTTATGCTAGGAAAATTAACTGATATGTGGGTTTTGTTCAGTTGATCATTAATAATAATAATGACACCTCATTAAAAATTTTACTCTTATAACATTTTTACATATTTGATTTTGGCATCATGAGAAGAAATTATGCATACAAATAGGCAATATAGAGCACATTCATTGTCTTAATTCTACTGCAAAACAAATAACCTGGTTAGCAAAATGATAACCTACAGCTTATAAATGGGTAAATTAAAAAGAAACTTTATGAATAAAGTGAAAGAATGAGTTTACAAATAATCACATAATGTACCATGCTAATTTGTCACTATTATTTTATAATATTTATCATTTAGCATCTTGTTTGTTTTCTAAATCCACAGATGACTAGAAATTTAGGAATTAGAATATTAACTGTAAGGGTAAGAAGTGTAAAGCACAGAGATCTTGAGATGAAATGAAATGTCATTAACTAGGCAAAAGGTTAATGTTAGATCTTTGTGAAGGTTTGCCCTAGACATTATAAGTCAGTAGATTTATAGCACTGCTATATTTGATGGTTTGCATGGCAGGATTTGAAGAATAACTGAGGTGAGTGGATTTAAGGGAAATAACTCTTCTCTAGGCTCTATTATTTCAGAAGGAGAGATTTGGATAAATTTGCAAATACCTATTGAAGGATGTTTGATGTGTTCATACTGTGATGTTAGTAAGAAATATTGTAAATATATTTGTAAGATATGTTGACTGTTGCACTGTGAATGAGGACCATTTTAATATTATTCATATTATATTAGTAATGAATGTTTTCTGTGTTATATATTGTTATATATTGCTATGTTATTGTGTGAATGATCCAGTGCAATCCTGTCATCAGGAATGGCCAAAAATGTTTCCAATGACAATTGTTAATAGTGTTAATAATGTGGGAGATTAGTGTCCTCATTCTCAGTGCTTGAGATCATTTTGGGTCTAGCTATTGTTTTTCAATTCAGGAGTCAATAATATTCTCATTTTCAGCACCGCATGAAAGCCATTCTAGATTCCTGGCTTAAGGTTCAAGCAGCATGGCTGTATTTAGAACCAATTTTTGGCTCACAAGACATCCGGAATCAGATTCCAGTGGAGGGGAAATTGTTTGAGGAAGTAGATGAAAAATGGTAATTTGCTTTTATAAACAGTCTTCTTTTTAGCTTACCTGTTCTGTGCTTGTTTACTTATAGATGTTTAACACACTATTTGTGTTTATAACTGTTTAGCATACTGTCAATTTCTCATGTTTACTTATAGCTGTTTACAACACTCTGTGTGTTTTGTGTATTAATAGCTTTGAGACTACTACTTGTGTTTTATTTATAGTTGTTTAGCAAAATTGCTTTGTTTATTTATATCCATTTTAGCTCTATATCGGTATTTGTATATTTATACTGTTTAGTACACTATTTGTGTATTTGTTTATTTGTTTTTATGTTATATTTATTAATAGCTGCTTAGTACACTACGCATTTATGTGTTTGTATTTATATAGCTATTTAACACACTATTTATGTGTTTTTTATTTATAACTGTTTAGCTTACTGTATGTTTGTTGATTTATAGCTTTTTAGTGTACTATTTATATATGTGTTTATTAATAACTGTGTTGCATATTATTGTGTTATATAACTTAGAGGGGTTTCTTTAGATAGTGCTCACATAAATTTTGATGTTTAAATAATCTTGATTTGTTAGATGCTATGTTCTTCTTTTATTTAAGTGTACGATAATATAATTTATATATCCATAAACCCACATATTTTGTGTTTTATTGAGGAACTCCTAAATCATAAAATATTTGTGTCATGTTTTGTTTTTAAGAAAATGTATATGCAATAAATGTTGACATATTTGATACAGCAGGTCCAATTGTATCTGAATAATGAAAAAAAAAAATATATATATATATATATATATATACTTATTTTTTAGTGATGATTTTATGACACAGGATTAATTAACATATATAAATATTTATATCATGAAAATAGACTAATGCAATCAGAATGAGTATATTTAACTGATTGAAATTAAATGTACAAAGTGTTTTATAATATAAAGATTTGAGCAATTTGTATACACTTTTGACTAATTGATTCAAAATATTTCTTGACACACAGATTTCTTATTTTATAAAGCATGTTTACAACTCAAGGACTGAATAATACTGCACAATCATTCTTCACACAAAAACTAAGTAACCCATATAAATGTTTTACAACTCAAGGACTGGATAATACTGCACAATCATTCTTCACACAAAAACTAAGTAACCCATATAAATGTTTTACAACTCAAGGACTGGATAATACTGCACAATCATTCTTCACACAAAAACTAAGTAACCCATATAAATGTTTTACAACTCAAGGACTAAATAATACTGCACAATCATTCTTCACACAAAAACTAAGTAACCCATATAAATGTATTACAACACAAAACTTGGATAAACCTTTTCAAAAAAATCTATAAAGCAAAGATTGAAAATTTTAAAGAAAATGTTTTATGTGAGAATCAAACAGATTGAGCAAGCTGTTTACTATCAGAACTTTGTTTTAAACTTAACCAAGATATCCAAAGAATTGTGAATGAAATACATGATTTTGATGGATGGGCTTTGTGAATTGTTAATGAGATTGCTAGGAAATGTAAATAATGACATGACTTAATGATAATAACAATGTATGATCTACCTATCAATAAGATTGCTAGGAAATGTAAGTAATGATGTGTCTTGATGATGGGTACACTTTATGCGTTGTTAATGAGATTGCTAGGAAATGTAAGTAATGATGTGTCTTGATGATGGGTGGACTTTGTTCAAGGCGTACCATGATGGCCAAAGCAATTGTGAATACCAGTGCGCTGGTAGTTGTTTCTCAAGACAAGATGCTAGAAGACCTGCAAAATTCAGAGGTGAGTCAAATGAAAAGTTTGAGAAAATATTTGTAATTTTTAGTTGTAAGTAAGCTATAATAGTAACAAGACTGTGTATCTCAGTATCAAGCTTCATGATTTTAACCATCTTCGTCATGGGCATTTGTGCATATGTAAGTCTTTTAACAGTAGTCATTAATAATACAGAAAAACTTTCACCTTTACTATAAGCTTTCTTTGAACACCAAGTTATTACCTGAACAATAATTTGTGCTTAGTAGTAAGACTGTTAACTTTGTAATGAGTTGTTACCAGAGTATTAATTTGTATGTAATAGTAAGAGTGGTATCTTTGTAATAAATTATTACCTGAGTAATAGTTTGTGTGTAATAGTAAGACTGTTACCTATGTAACAAGTTGTTACCAGAGTAATAATTTGTATGTAGTAGTAAGATTGGTTACATTTGTCACAAATTGCTACTTAAATAATAATTTATGTATAGTAAAAAAAAAAACTGTTACCTTTGTAGTGCGGTTACCTGAATAGTAATTTATGTATAATAGTATTAAGACTGTTACAATTGTAACAAGTTGTTATCTTAGTAATAATGTGTTGTTGTAGTAATAAGGCTGTTATCTTAGTAATAATGTGTTGTTGTAGTAATAAGGCTGTTATCTTAGTAACAAGTTGTAATCTTACTAATTGTTTGTAGTTGTAAGAAGACTGTTTTACCTTAGTTACAGGCTGTTTGGTAGTAATTTTTGTAGTGGTAACAAGACTTTTACCTTAGCTAAAGTTTGTTTGGTAATATTTTTTTGTAGTAGTAACAGGACTGTTTACCTTACTTACATGTTGTCTGGTAATAAATTGTTGTAGTAGTAACAGGACTGTTTACCTTAGTTACATGTTGTCTGGTAATAAATTGTTGTAGTAGTAACAGGACTGTTTACCTTAGTTACAGACTATTTGGTAATAATTTGTGTGTAGTAACAAGACTGTTTTACCCTAGCTAAAGGCTGTTTGATAATAAGATTTGTAGTAGTAGCAAAATTGATTTACCTTAGCTACAGATTGTTTGGTAGTAAGCTTTGTAGTAGTAGCAAGACTGTTTTCCTTAATGTTGTTTGGTAATCATTTTTTGTAGTAGTAGCTGGCTGTTTACCTTAATGTTGTTTGGTAATCATTTTTTGTAATAGTAGCAAGACTGTTTACCTTAATGTTGTTTGGTAATCATTTTTTGTAGTAGTAGCTGGCTGTTTACCTTAATGTTGTTTGGTAATCATTTTTTGTAATAATAGCAAGACTGTTTACCTTAATGTTGTTTGGTAATCATTTTTTGTAGTAGTAGCTGGCTGTTTACCTTAATGTTGTTTGGTAATCATTTTTTTGTAGTAGTAATAAAAATGTTTTACCTTAGCTACAGGCTGTCTGGTAATATTTTTTGTAGTAATAACAAGACTTTTACCTTAGCTAAGGTTTCTTGTCAGTAATTATTGTACTAGTAACAAGACTATTTTACCTTAGTTGTAGGTTGTTTGGTATAAATTTTTATAGTAGTAACATTACCAAAAGAAGTTTGTTTTGTGATAATTGTTGTAATAGTAAGACTATTTTAACTTCATTCTAAGTTGTTGCTTTGGTGATCATTTTTGTAGTAGTAAGACTCTTTTGTTCTAAGTGATCATTTTTGTAGTAGTAAGACTCTTTTGTTCTAAGTGATCATTTTTGTAGTAGTAAGACTCTTTTGTTCTAAGTGATCATTTTTGTAGTAGTAAGACTCTTTTGTTCTAAGTTGTTGCTTTGGTAATAATTTTTGTATATTAGTAACATGAAGTTTTACTTTAAAAATAAGTACCAATTTGTTTTTAATATTAATAAGTTCATGTATTATTTTCATTAATTAATTGTTCAATTAACAATTGCTTTTTGTTCTATTGTATCTTAGTAACATATACAAAAGCTGTCTGCAATAATTATTTGTGTTAAATCTGAATACTAGTGACAGACTTTAAAATTAACTAGATGTCTGTTCCATAGTAATAAAAGCTTGCATTGGTTAAAATTCTGCACTGGAAATTTTAGTGCCTCTGCTAATGAACCATAATTATTTGAAAATAGTTATATCTTTGTATATGCGAGTAGCAATTATTGACATAGTATCATTAAAAGAAAACCTGAGAGTTGCAGAAAAATTTTAAAATATGTATCTTTTTAAAAATAAAATATAAAATGTTTATATTTTATAATTGATGCTTGTAATCATTTTAAAAGAAAGATAAAACTGACATTGAATTCCTTGCTATGTTTTGTACAGTCAATGCTGGATGACATTCAAAAGGGTCTGAATGATTATCTGGAGAAAAAACGTCTTTTTTTCCCCAGGTGGGCACAGTGTGCTTCAAACATTAATAATAATGTAGAAAATGTATGAGTTATTCTTTTCATATTTAACTACTGTCAAGTGAATCTCATGTTGCTTATATATTTTGACCTTATTCATTATTGATTGTAATCAAGACTAATGTTCCTACATGTTCAGACCTTATTCATTAAGGACATTAATGAAGAATAATGTTCCTATATGTTCAGACCTTATTTATAAATGACAATAATCAAGACTGATGCTCCTACATCTTTGAATCTTATTTATTAATGGCAGTAATCACGACTAATGTTCATATGCATTAGATCTTATTTATTAATTACTATAATCAAAACTAATGTTCTTACATGTTCAGAACTGATTTATTAAGGACAGTAACTAAGACTAATGTTCCCACATCTTCAAATCTTATATATTAATGATAATATCCAAGACTAGTGTTCATATATCTTCTAAACCTATTTATTAATGACAGTAATTAAGATAATGTTCCTACATTCAGACTTAATTCATGACAATAACCAAGACTATGTTCCTGCATGTTCAGTCATTATTTATTAATCACAGCTAATGTTCCTACATGTTCAGACCTTATGTATTAATGACAGTAATCAAGACTAATGTTCATACATGTTCAGATCTAATTTATTAATGACAACAATCAAGATCAACATGCTCCTACATGTTCAGATTTTATTTATTGATGACAGTAATGAATGCTAATGTTCCACCATAGCCAGACCTAATTTACTGATGACAGTAATGAATGCTAATGTTCCACCATAGCCAGACCTAATTTACTGATGACAGTAATAACAACTAAAGTTCTTACATGTTCTGTCTTTATTTAGTAATTGGCATATCTCAAGAATACTCGTGCGCGTGTGTGTGTGTGTGTGTGACTGAATGAAATCTTATTTGATATGCACCTATTATGCATCTATTACATTTTTATTTGATGTGCACTTTTAAAAAATACCAAATCTGTTACATTTTTAATTTGATATGCACTTTTTTATTAAAAAAAAAACTTATACATTTTTTATTTTGTATGCATATTTTTACTAAATCTATTACATTCTTTCTTTGCTTCAAACATCAGAATGTCTTTTATTTAGAAATGGTACAATTTGAATGTTTGATTCCAGTCAGCAAAGAAAATATTTGTGTTACTTTATGAAATGCTTGTTGAATATATTAAAGTGTTAGCATCAAGTAACTACATTTGTTTCCATTTTGTACTGTGTCTTTCCACTTTATTCTCTTGTCTAATGAAATATTAAAAAGTGATACCGATATGTATACTGTCTTTTCCCCCTTGTCTTCCTCTTTCCCCTTTTCGTTTCCTCTTTTAACTCTTTTCCCTTATTCTCTTCCTTCTTCCCTCATCTCTTTTACTCCATATCTTTCCCTTACTTGCTTTTTATCTTTTTTTTAATAGATTATTGCTTTGTATTGTAGTGATATGTGTTTTTTTTAGATTATTGCTTTATATTGTAGTGATATGTTTTTTTTTCAGATTATTGCTTTGTATTGTAGTGATATGTTTTTTTAGATTATTGCTTTGTATTGTAGTGATACATTGTTCTTCCCACTCTCTCTTAACTCTTTGCAAACCCTTGTCATGTATTTATCTAATGGTGCACTATTACTGAATTCTTTTACACAGGACCTACTTTATTATCTCTCTGTGTCTCAGGTTTTTTTTCTTGTCAAATGATGAACTCTTGGAGATCCTCTCAGAGACAAAAGACCCACTACGCGTACAGCCACACCTCAAAAAATGTTTTGAAGGCATCGCATGCCTGACTTTCAATACAGACAAAGAAATTCTTGCCATGGAGTCTGCAGAGAAGGAACAAGTTATGTTTTCTTCCACCATTGTTCCTGCAGAGGCCAGTGGCTTAGTGGAACGTTGGCTGTCACAGGTTAGTGCAGGGTTCAGTGGTTATTGTAGTAGAGATGATAATTAATGGAATATTGGTTATCATGGGTTAAGGCAGGAGTCAATGGTTACTATAGTAGAGATGATAGACAATGGATCTTGACAGTTGCTTATTGTTGGTGCAAGATAAGAAATGTGTTAGTAGAACACTATTTGTCTCATATGACAGGTGCTTGTTTATCAAGGAAGATAAGTTGATAAGGCACATAAAAACATTTTATGCTGTTGATTACAGGCAGTTGAGGAAATACTGTTGTTGGCAGAAAGTTTAAAAAGCACTAAAGATGACAGGTATTATTTAATTTCATTATGCTGTTCAGTTGATAACATGTATTAGTCCATTCATTATTCTGCCAATGACAGGTATTAATTCATTCATTATGCTGTCAATAAAGGTATTATTTAATTCATTATGCTGTCGATGACAGGTATTATTTCATTAAATTATTCTGTTGATGACAGGTATTATTTCATTCATTATGCTGTCGATGACAGGTAGAACAAGTGATGAAGCTCAGCCTGGTGGAAGTAATGAGCAAAGCAGTGCATGCCTATTCTGGCACTAAGCGCACTGAGTGGGTCTTACAGTGGCCAGGACAGGTGGTACTGGCAGCTAGTCAGATTCACTGGACCACAGAAGTTACTCATGTATGTTGTATGTTTGTTTTTTGTTTTTATATATATATATATATATATTAGATACATAGCAGTCACAGTACAGACAGATGTACATGACAAGGATAAATATTGAAATTATTTTGCTCAGAACTCTTATTACATGGTAAAGAACATACCAAAATTATTTTGCTCAGAACTCTTATTACATGATAAAAAACATACCAAAATTATTTTGCTCAGAACTCTTATTACATGATAAAAAACATACTAAAATTATTTTGCTCAGAGCTTTTATTACATGGTAAAGAACATACCAAAATTATTTTGCTCAGAACTCTTATTACATGATAAAAAACATACCAAAATTATTTTGCTCAGAACTTTTATTACATGGTAAAGAACATACCAAAATTATTTTGCTCAGAACTAGATTAAAAGTAAAGTGTACATTTTAAAATTAGAATTATTTGGCAAATATTAAATTTATTTTACTATAAACTTGATTTATGTGGAACAGTACATATTAAAATTATTTGGCTCAAAAGTCAATATCCCAATTACAAAAGACAATATCATATTGAAATAGAAGTAATATTAAATTACTAAAGACAAAATCATATAGAATTAGAATACATAAGTAATATTAAATTACAAAAGGTAATATATTTAAGAATATAGAATTAATATTAAATTACAAAAGACAATATCATATAGAATTAGAATAGAGATGTAATATTAAAATACAAAAGATAATAATAAAGAAATTAGAATATAAGAAGTAATATTAACTTACAAAATAAATATCATTAAGAATTATAATATAGATATAATATTAAATTACAAAAGTAATATCATATAGAACTAGAATGCAGTGGAATTGCATCATATGCACTTACAAAACTGACTTGAATTAAATCATATGCCTTCAGGTTTCACAAAGTGTACATCAGGGGTCACCAACACGGTGCCCACAGGCACCAGGTTGCCCGCAAAGACCACATGAGTCGCCCGCAGGCCTTTTCTAAGTCTTCACATTATTAATAATGTATAAAGGCAAACTAGAAGAGTGTATCAAACTGGTAGCCCTTCGTATGACTCAGTACCCATGAAGTAGATCTCAGTATCAAAAAGGTTGGTGACCCCTGGAGTACATATTAACACGCTGATCATGAATCAAGTGTGTTTCAAGTTAGATATTCTTCACACCACATGGCTTCCACCAAGTTAGATATTCTTCACACCACATGGCTTCCAACAAGTTAGATATTCTTCACACCACATGGCTTCCAACAAGTTAGATATTCTTCACACCACATGGCTTCCACCAAGTTAGATATTCTTCACACCACATGGCTTCCAACAAGTTAGATATTCTTCACACCACATGGCTTCCACCAAGTTAGGTATTCTTCACACTACATTGTTCCCTAATTGAAGCCAATCGCTTAGTTTTGAACTGCAAAAGCATTGGTCTCTTTCAGTGTTGCAGGAATTGCTTCTCCCTCAAACGTGTGCTCTTTAGAGCTATAAAACACAACTCTTGCATAGGATGCAACTTCACTTAATAGATTTAATTAAATTCCAACAGACAATATGAATATGTCAGAAATGAGAACCTTAAGTAATGTTTAAATAACAGACAATATGAATATGTCAGAAATGAGAATCTTAAGTAATGTTTAAATACAACAGACAATATGAATATGTCAGAAATGAGAACCTTAAGTAATGTTTAAATACAACAGACAATAAGAATATGTCAGAAATGAGAATCTTAAGTAATGTTTAAATACAACAGACAATATGAATATGTCCAAAATGAGAACCTAAAGTAATGTTTAAAAACAACAGGCCATAACATATGGAGGAATCAGCCCTTATCTGGCCAAGAGCAACAGGCAGGTGGAAGACATTGTACAGATAGTGCGAGGTCAGCTGACCAAAATGGCACGCATTACATTGGAGGCACTCATTGTGATTGATGTTCATGGTAGGTGGTTGTGAATGCTGCAGAGTGAATGTATTTGGTAAAAAGCATATGAACATAATTCCTTCATATTTAACATAAATGTTGGTACATAATGCATGGATATATTAATTCCTTTATATTTAACATAGTTGTTGGTAAATAATATGTGAATATATTAATTCCTTCATATTTAGTTATAATTAGTGTACTTGGTAACATAATATGTTTTGTACATTATAATTCCTTTCTATTTAGTGTGGTTATATTCATGGCAAGCATTTTAAATACAGCCTCCCTTTATTGTTAAAACAGTGTAGAAAAGGTATGTTCTAGTAGTTGTAAATGTAATATTTTTTCTTACTGAGGGAACATTATATAATAAATACTGATGGCTAGTAGTTGTGATGTAACATTTGATTTATTATTAGTATAGATTGTACATTTGATGGCTTGTAGTAATGTTACATTTGCTTTATTATTAGTATAGATTGTACAATTGATGGCTTGTAGTTGTAATGTTACATTTGCTTTATTATTAGTATAGATTGTACAACTGATGGCTTGTAGTTGTAAATGTAGCATTTGCTTTATTATTAGTATAGATTGTACAATTGATGTTCATGGCTGTAAGTGTGAATGTAACATTTCTTTCATGGTTAGTATAATAAAATGGATGTTCATAGTGAAATAAAAACATTTTCTGTTTATCAGGCCTAGTAATTTTAATTCACGCTCACAGCAACCACTGCCAAATAAGAATCATTCCTTTACATCAGGCCTGGTAATTTTAATTGATGTTCATGGTAACCAGAGGTGAAGGATGAAGTAGGATTTCTATCCCTTTATAACAGACTTGGTACTTTTAATTGAAATTCTAGGAAAATCCACTGCAGAAATAGAAATCATTTCCTTTATAACAGGCCTGGTACTTTTACCTGAAATTCTAGGAAAAACCAGTGCAGAAATAGAAGTCATTTCCTTTATAACAGACCTGGTACTTTTACTTGAAATTCTATTTAAAAAAAACCAGTGCAGAAATAGAAGTCATTTCCTTTAAAATAGGCCTATAAATTTTAATTCACACTTATTGTGAAATGAGAATCATTTCCTTATTATCAGGCCTAGTAATTTTAATTCACATTCATGATAACCAGTAGTGTCTTTTCTTTATCAGGTGTAGTAATTTTAATTCACATTCACAATAGCCACAAGTGAAATAGGAGTCATTTTGTTATCAGGTGTAGTAATTTTAATTCACATCTATGGTGGATGAATATTTCTTTCTTATTTACCATATTTGTTTGACCCTTTTCTTAGAATTAAATGTTTTTAATGTTTCTTTATATTTTTTTCTTCAATAGGTTTAGTAAATTTTGTTAATGACAATATTTTGTAGAGCAATTGATCTGAGGAATGGAATTATTTTAAATGTAACGACTGATTTTAATTTATTCTCATTACAACTATTGGTTTTAGATTTTAATGATAGCTTGTAGAAATATCTTTTAGCATAGTGGAATTATTTTTAACTTTTAAATTTTAACTTTGGGAATTATTTTAATTTTTGAATGATGAAATTAGCATATTTTAACTTTTGACTTGGTGATATTAATTTAACTAACCTTAACTATTGGAACCACCTTATTTTACATTTATTGATTGAAACTAGCTTATCTATTATTATCTAACATTATCTATTAAAATTAATTTAAAATTAGTGAAATTATTTTTTCTTAAACTAGAAGAATATTTTTTTTAATTTCATCTAATGGAATATTATTTTATCATATACTAATTGAATTACTTCAGTTAGTGGAATTAAGTCATTGTAACTTAAAGTTGCACTATTCACTGACAAGATTATATATTCACATTAAATGCTTAACTGTGTATTTTACAGTGACATTAAAGTTAAAATAAATTTCAACAGGTAAAAATAGCAAATTTCATTACTTAAAGTTAAAATAACCAACTTAGCTAGTTATAGCTACACTAAGCTAATTTAGTTAAATTTGTTTATTTTAACTTTAAATAATGAAATTAGTTATTTTTACCTTTATTGTCACTGTAAAATACACATTTAGTATAACATGTTATTATACTGAAAAAAATTATGTTATGTCACTGCAGCCAGAGATGTCATTGCGAACCTGAATCAACTGAAAACACACAAACCGCAGGACTTCTCATGGATCAGTCAACTTCGTTACTACTTTGAGAATGGCGTGGTCCATGTCAACATGATTACAACAGATGTGGCTTATGCTTATGAGTACTTGGGCAACACAGGGCGACTTGTCATCACACCACTTACAGATAGGTGTTACAGGTGAGTGTCCGCTTTACTCAGTATTTACACAGTCTATCATCTGTCATTGTGGGTTAATTACGTTGTAATTTGTAAAGACAGGATTTGTCATACTAGTGTTCAAACCAGTCATTTATCTCTCCATTCACACTGTGAGTGTTATAACATGGGCCTTCTGCTAGACCATTGACAAAAATGTTTTGATATGGGCTACTGGTTTGACTATTAGCAATATTTGACAAGGACCATTGCTAGACCATTAACAATGGACCACTTGCTAGACAGCAATATTTAACAATGTTTTCACATGAGCTACTTGCTAAACCATTAACAATGTTTTGACATGACTTACTTGCTAAACCATTAATGATGCTTGGACATGAGTCACTTGCTAGACCATTAACAATGTTTTGACATGACTTACTTGCTAAACCATTAATGATGCTTGGACATGACTTACTTGCTAAACCATTAATGATGCTTGGACATGGGTCACTTGCTAGACCATTGACAATGTTAAAATATTCTGGGACTTCCAAATAAGAATGGAATGCATAATTCAGAAGTTAAAATAATAAAATAAAGTCCAAATAAAACAGATTGCATAATTCAGAATTTTACATACTATGAGACTTCCAAATAAAGACAGATTGCATAATTTATATACGAAGACCAGACAGCTTTCAATAAGCCCAACATTTCAGCAACATTCATCATTGATGCTGTATCAAGTCTAATTTGTTCAACAGGACAGCAACATTCATCATTGATGCTGTATCAAGTCTAATTTGTTCAACAGGACAGCAACATTCATCACTGTTGTAGTATCAGTTTTAGTTTGTCCAATCGGACAACAGTCATCATTGATGTAGTATCAGTTTTAGTATGTCCAATCGGACAACAGTCATCATTGTTGTTTTATTAACTCTGTGTCCAACAAGACATCAATATTCATCATTGTTGCTGTATGAAGTGGCTATAAACATGGACCTGCATACTAACTGTCATTTCTAGTTTAAAATATGAAGGGATTTAACAATAAAGGTTAGCAGAGCTATCAAAGTGAATTTTGAAATTAGAAGCAAAACATATTCTAGCATACTCACCATTTAATTTCATAAGACTTTCTTGCATAATAATTATTTTTATTAACACTTTGACATGTTGAAAGGAGTTCTGCATATAATTTTCTTGAAGAATTCTTATGTGGGCACTCTTACCTTAGGTCTGTCTTTTTATTGAGTAGAATTCTATAGTTCATTTCATTACATTGAAGAATTCTGATGTGGGCACTCTTACCTAAGGTCTGTCTTTCATCTTCAGTATTTTAATTTTTATTATACTTCTTTGCATTGAATAGAATTCTATAGTTGATTTCTTTTCATTGAAGAACTTTGATGGGAGCACTCCTCCTTAACCTGGGTGGTGCCCCTGAAGGTCCAGCCGGAACTGGTAAAACTGAGACTTCAAAAGATTTAGCCAAGGCTGTGGCAAAGCAGGTAAGACATAAGATTTGTATATATAAATCTCATCATGAGCTTGTATCATGAATTTTCTTGTTGTCTGTAGTCAACTATACTTGATGTTATAAGTTGTTGATTTAGAAAGTTATCATGTCTGACTTAAGAAGTTAATATATAATCTTATGATTTCTGAATGAAGTAGTTGATATATAATTTTATGCCAGTATCTGATATACAAAGTTATGACTGATTGATTTTAACTCCTTTGAGGTCCATTGTTTTCACACAAAGATTATTTATCATTTCTAATGTTTGTACCTGTTTAACTGCTCAGATGGACTTTGTGTTCACAGTGTGTGGTGTTTAACTGCTCAGATGGACTCGACTACAAAGCCATGGGAAAGTTCTTCAAAGGGTTGGCACAGTCTGGGGCATGGGCATGCTTTGATGAATTCAATCGCATCGAGCTGGAGGTGTGTAGAGTGAAACAACATTCTTGTGTTCTGTTGTTTCTAGTTATGCATCTTGTGTTTCTGTCATCTCTAGTTAAATGCCTCTTATTCTGTTGTCCCCAGTTAGGTATCTTGTGCCTCTGTTGTCCCTAGTTGAATGCTTCATGTTCTGTTGCCTTTAGTTAAGCATCTTGTGTCTCTGTTGTCTCTAGTTGGGCATCTTGTGTTCTGTTGTCTTTAGTTAAACATCTTGTTTTCTGTTGTCTCTAGATAATTAAACACAATGTGGACCTGTTGTCTCTAGATAAACATTGTGTTTTCTGTTATATCTAGAAAATGAAACATCTTGTGTTTCTTTTCTCTAGTTCAGCACACAATTTGCCATTTCACTACAATGAGATGGTATATAAAATAACATCAGACGTTTTGTGCTCTGCTGCATTGTCTTTAGGTTAAGCTGCAAGTTTGTCATTCCAATGCATTGACCATGTATGTCACATGTCTTAGCTGAATGCAAGGAAATTAATAAAATTAGTAAAAGCATGCATGTAGGAGATCATGATTTAGTTCCATACAAACAAAAGATTTTTTTTAGGGTAACTATAAGGTCTGGAAATAGATTCATTTATTTAATGCACCTTGTTCACTACATAAGGTAACTATAAGGTCTGGAAATAGATTCATTTATTTAATGCACCTTGTTCACTACATAAGGTAACTATAAGGTCTGGAACTATTAGGAAATAATGTAATATGTAATGTTTGGAGAATAAAATAATTTAGTTGTATTGAAAACATCATCTTATAGAACAAACACACTTAATGAAAATGGCATTTTAAATTAAACTTACCAAAACTAATATTATGTTTAAGTTAAAGTTGTTCAAGATAGCAAGGTGTTTGATTGAAACAACCTGCACTATCTTTATCACCATGAATAATATTGTGATGAAACTCTTTGTGAGTTATTGTGATAAAGATTTTTTTTACATTTCACTTAGAA
This sequence comes from Sinotaia quadrata, assembly GCA_028829895.1. Taxonomy (NCBI): domain Eukaryota; kingdom Metazoa; phylum Mollusca; class Gastropoda; order Architaenioglossa; family Viviparidae; genus Sinotaia; species Sinotaia quadrata. The sequence goes on from CM054178.1 coordinate 3,896,062, forward strand.
TATATTTGACATTTATAGTTGTATTGTTTCTGTAATATTTCAGGTCAGTAAAGGTCATAATAATGTCATAGTTCTTAAATTACCTATTGCTACTTGTACTTCAGTGTTTTTACTGGTAGCAGTTTTTAAATTTGGCTGTGTGTGTATTGATAAATACTTTCTTGTTATATACCTTTGAGTTAATAATGTCTGATTTGTTGATATCTCTGCTTTAACTTAAACAAATGTAGAACTTTTCCCATGATCCTTTGTGCCAGGTTTTATCAGTCATTGCTCAGCAGGTGCAAACAATTCAGCGAGCAATTGCAGAACAAAGGCAGCTCTTCATTTTTGAAGGAACAGAAATCTCTTTGGACCCAACCTGCACTATCTTTATCACCATGAATCCTGGCTATGCTGGTCGGGCTGAACTACCTGACAATCTGAAGGCAAGCATTGAGCGTTTGGCTCTTTTTATTCGCTGTCTGTCTTAGCTGGCTGTCTTGGATCTTCTCTCTGACAACCTTTCTCTTTGTCTTGGCTCCTTTCTCTGTCACAATTCTCTGTCTTGACTCTTTTATCATGGCTCTTCTCTCAAACTTGACTTTTCTCTTTGTCTTGGCTCTCCTCTGTCATGACTCTGTCTTGACTCTTCTCTCAGACTTGGCTTTTCTCTTTGTCTCAACTCTCCTCTGTCTTGGCTCTTATCTCAGACTTTGATCTTCTCTCAGACATGACAATTCTCATTGTCTTGGCTCGTCTAGACTCTTCTCTGTCTTGGTTCTTCTCTAGACTCTTTTCTGCCTTGGCTCTTTTGTCTAGTCTCTTCACTGTCTTGCAATTCTTTCTGCTTCACTATTCTCTGCCTTGTCTCTTCTGTGTCTTGTCTCTTCTCTGTCTTGACTCTTCTCTGTCTTGACTCTTCTCTGCCTTGTCTTTTCTTTGCCTTGTCTCTTCTCTGTCTTGACTATTCTCAGTCTTGTTCTTCTCTTTGTCTTGTCTCTGCCTTGATTCTTCTTTCTTGCCTCTTTTCTCTATCATGACTCTCTGACTTGTATTTTGTCTCTTGACTCTTCTTTTAGTCTTTAGCTCTTCTCTCTCTGCAGTTTTTCTTTCTATCTTGACCCTTTGTCTTCTTGATATTTTGTGTAAGTCCTAAACAGTTATTGGCTTAGTTTATTTTCAAACCAGGAAATATGATTTTTTCAAATAGCTTCTTTATTTGTGTCAGGTTTGCAATAGATTCAAGTTCCAAATCTTATATTTGTTTATTTATATTAATTATAATTATTATTATTCCTCTTTTAAACAGGATGTTCAGTGTAGATAAACTAATTTGATGAGAGGGGGTCTTTTAGGATACAAACGAGATTTTTATTTGCTGATTGAAATTTTGTTGAGGTATTAAAATTGCTCTTGATATTTCAGGTGCTATTCCGCACCGTGGCCATGATGGTTCCAGACTACGTACTGATAGCTGAAATATCACTCTACTCCATGGGATTTGTGGATGCTCGCATTTTGGCCACAAAAATTGTTGCCACCTACAGACTCTGCTCTGAGCAAGTGAGTTTAAGACAATTAAGACAATTGGACCGTCATACTGACAGATGCATGAAGTTATTCAATTGGGAATCACAGGAAGATGTCTCATTGATAGGTCATACAATAATCTAAACAGTTGAAGGCAGAGGTGAAATATTATGAGCTTTGATATTTTTCAGCATTGAGCCAGTTGTACTTACTTTTAACGGTGAAAAATGAAAGGCCTAATTTGGTTTAGATGAAATTTAAATACCACTTAAGGCCAATATTCTGAAACATTGACTGTTTAATTTTAAGAAACATGAACACAAATCAAATGCAAGCAAATCACATTCAAATGATTAATGAACAGATTAAAGAAAACTCATTCTAAAGTGAACATTATAGTATTGTCACATTATCACCATGTATTAATAAATCAAAACTGTTTAATGTATTTCAGACATTTTAACTAAATGAAAAATGTATCTCTGAATTTGAATATGAAACAACTTATTGCATTGCATTATAAAAACTTGGTGTGGAAAGCCATCGTAATGAAAAATAGCTTCCCTTAGATACATTTGCTATAAATGATAGTTTATTTCTGGGAATCCAATTTTATATTCTTAAAATGCCAAAGTTGACTAGAAAAATTGAGAAAATCTTGTAACCATTGACATATGCAGAGGCAGGCAGTGATTACTAGAAAGCAATGTGAATACATACACACATTAAAATAATTTAAAAACTGCATTGTATGCCAGCCTAAATTGGGATGTTAGGATGTGTCTTCTAGAGATAAAAAATATGTAAAAATGTGGAGAACCATTTGTCTTAAGTCTGGCAGTCTAAAATTACTGGCATTCAAGCGTTAATACTGGTATTCAAACAGTGATGACTGGCATTCAAACAGTAATGACTGGCATTCAAACAGTAATACTAGCATTCAAATAATAATGACTGGCATTCAAGCAGTAATATTGGCGTTCAAGCAGTAATGACTGGTATTAAATAATAATGACCAACATTAAATAATAATGACTGGCATTCAAGCAGTAATATTGGCATTCAAGCAGTAATGACTGGTATTAAATAATAATGACCAACATTCAAAGAGTAATGGCTGTGGCACAATAATGTCCATGACAAGCAACCAATAATTACTTTCAACTACTGATAATTATACTTCACAGGTTAATAATTCTGCTGCACAACTGTCATCTTATAACCATTATACCAAAATTGCAAACAGTAAAGTTGCAATCATCTCACATCCATTTGACCACAAATTACAAATAGTAAAGTTTACAAGTTAATTGATAATAATTGTTCTTTATCTTGTTAGTACTTCTCTTGTCTCTGTCTGTTCATGCTGATTTTCATTTCAAAATGCAAGTAGTGAAGTCTGTGTTATCATATGGGGTAACTGTGCATTTTCTCTGTAATATTCTTGTTGGTAGTTATCCTCTCAGCACCACTATGACTACGGTATGCGAGCAGTGAAATCTGTGTTGACTGCAGCTGGTAATCTCAAACTAAAATACCCTGAACAACGTGAAGACATCCTTGTACTTCGTTCAATCAATGACGTTAATTTACCCAAGGTGAGACTCCAACTTTTCTTAAATGTGAGCTGATTGGTCAGCAGCAGATGTTCATTTAAATACTGCAAGATGCATCATGTTAATAATTGATGCAATGTTTATTTATCTCTGGGTATAATTTGGCATATAGGAAGATATCAGATTGAGAAGGTTAAATGCAAAGGGGTAGAGATAATAATAATAACAACAACAACAACAACAAAATCTAAACCAAAACCAAAACTAAACTAAACCAAACAAACAAACAAACAAACAAACAAACAAACATCAGACAAAGAAACATGGAAGAAAACAATGAAGCAAACACTAGCACACACCTGGAGCCAAAACCTCTTCATGGCCAGTATGTATGACAAGCCGATGAAATATCAACAAAGCAATCAATGTACAAATGGTTGAAAGAGGCAGGATTGAAAACAAAAACAAAAGCATTCATAACAGCTGCACAAGATTAAGCAATGAACATAAAATCACACAAAATGAAAATCTCAAATGATTCCAAATGTAGACTCTGCAAATCCATGGATGAAACAACAGAGCACATACTACCTGGATGTCAGGTTCTGTCTGGAACAGAATACACAAACAACCCAACGAAGTGGCAAAGCACATACATAATGTGTGAGAACTATGGCATAAACCCCCCAGAAATTTCATGGATGCACCAACTAAATACAGTTACTGAAACAGAAGAAGTCAAAATACTGTGGGACTTCTAGATAAGAACAGATCAGGTGCTTCCTGCATGAAGACCAGACATTGTAGTTCTCGACAAGTCCAACAGAACAGTAACAATCATTCATATTGCTGTTCCAAGTGATAGAAACATAAAAACAAAAGAAAGAGAAAAATACAAAAATACAAAAACATCAGAATAGAAATTCAGAGACTGTGGAATGTAAAAGCAGAAGTGATACCTATAGTAATAGGAGCCTTGGAAAAAATAACATTTGAGTTTATCTGAATAAACTCCCCGGAAAACACAGAATCGTTCCACTATTCAAAGCAGCTCAAAGCTCCTCGGAAGTGCCCACATCCTCCATAAAACTTTGAATCTCTCAGAATTTTGGTAAGATTACGAGATCTTGGGTCACAACCGACAGTCCTCAGAACTCATGGGAAAAAATGAATAGTAATAATAATACACCCATAAGCAGATGCAGACCAGCTCTATAAATCTTGGAAAATAGGAGGCAGATGACTCTAGAAAATCAAAGATGCCATAGAAGGAAAAGTTATGTCTTGTAGACTAAACAGAAGTAAAGATGAGTGGATTATAACACACACCCCTCAGACAGACAAAGAAACATGGAAGAAAACAACAAAACTGGTATTAGTAAAGAGTTGTAGCCAAAACCCTTCCATGACCAGTATTTGCAACAAGTTGGTGAAACAGCAACAAAACAGTCAACATACAAATAGTTGAAAGAGGCAGGTTTCAAAGCAAAAACAGAAGTACTCAACTGCTCAAGATCAAGCACTAAACACAAAATCACACAAAACAAAAGTCATAAAAATCTTAAATGATTCCAAATGCAGACTGCAAAATCATGGAAGAAACAACAGAACAAATACTCTCTGGATGTCACTTTCTGGCTGAAACAAAATACATCGAAAGACACATATACTCTCTGGATGTCACTTTGTGGCTGAAACAAAATACATCAAAAGACACAAAGTGGCAAAAATCAAACATAGAAATCGGAGAGAGAACTATGGAGTAAAAATCGCAGAAAGAGGATGCACCAACCAGAAGTCACCGAGATAGAAGAAGCCAAACACTATGTGACTTCAAGATAAGGACAGATCGAGTAAATTCCTTCATGAGGACCATTTGTTGTAGTTCTTAAGTCTAACAGAACAGCAATAAATATAAATAAATCAATGGCACTGTTCCAAGTGAGAGAAATAATAGAAAATAGCAGGATCTCAGAAATCCAGAGATTTTGGAATGTAAAATCGGCTCACCCCACTTCTGAAAGCAGTGCTCATAAAAATTGCCCACATTCTTCATAAAACCTTAGATCTCCCAGAATCTTGGTAAAATTCTGAGACCAACAGTCAGCAGAAGGCTGAATAATAATAATATTAATAATAATAATACAAATAAAATAACTTAAATATTTTATTATATTAACATTTTATTTGTAATTTTAAAAAATTGTTATGTGTGATTGTGTGGATAGTTGTAGGTGGACACAGTTTATGAATGCTATTTTGACTTATTTTGATGACCTTTCGTATATGAAAGTTATTTTGACTTATTTTGATAAACCTTAGTATATGAATGTTATTTTGACTTATTTTGATGACTCTTAGTATATGAAAGTTATTTTGACTTATTTTGATGACCTTTAGTATATGAAAGTTATTTTGACTTATTTTTGTGTCTGAGAGTATATGTGAATGCTAATTTGACTTATTTTTGTGACTCAGTATATTGGCTTGTTTTTGTGACTCTTACATATGAAAGTTATTTTGACTTTTTTGTGTGACTTTACTATGTGAAAGTTATTTTGACTTATTGTTTGTGTCTTTCGGCAATGAAACTTGAAAGAAAAATTTAATTGATGAATTCACTGATTGAAGTAAATGCTGAAATCATTGCATTGACACAATATTTCTTTCTTTTTTATTTGTACCAGATTTTGAAATCATCTGTAATAAATTCTTCAATCAATTTCTTAAAGTGTTCATCTTAATGTTTCAGTTTTTGTCCCATGACATTCCATTGTTCGAGGGCATCATCTCAGACCTCTTCCCAGGAGTGGAGTTACCTTCCCCTGATTACCAGTGTTTGGAAGTTGCCTTGAGAGAGCAGTTGGCTGTGAATCATTTGCAATGTGTTCCATGGTTCTTGGAGAAAATCTTCCAGGTTAGTGTTTTTCTTCAGCATTAGAAGACTACTAAATGTCTCTTAAAATGGTGAGTAGGCAGGTACATCTGTCTCTTAAAAATAAATGATAAATGTCTCCTACAGTGATGAATAGGCAAGTAAGTATGATGTCACAAACTGATTTTGCAAGACAAAATCACTAAATTGCATGTCTCACATTGATTTAGCAAGACAGAATCATTAATTTGTCATTATCACTTTGGATTTATTGATTTCTAATCCTCTCCTTTTTATTCAGCAGGATATATCATTACTTACACTAGCCTACTTTTAATAATTATATTTTACCTTTCAGCAGACACTAACTTACTTGCAGTAGTATGCTTTCAATAATTATATTTTACCTTTCAGCAGACACTAACTTACTTGCAATAGTCTGCTTTTAATAATTGTATTTTACTTTCAATAGGAACTAGCATTACCTGAAGTAGCCTACTTTCATAATTGTATCCCACTATTCAGCAGAAACTAATTTACTTGCATTAGCCTACTTTTAGACTAAGTGTATTTCTCTATTCAACATCACCATCATTTGAGTAAACCAATACAAAATAACAGGTGCATATATCTTCATTTTAGACAACAATTTGCATTTCAGACATTATTTTTTATATACTCTTTTTTTGTCCATCAGTACAATTTCTGATGTGTTACTGTGTTTATTAATCAATCTTTCTGTATTATTTGCATTTAATTCTGCTTATAAATCACATGTGTGTATATTGTTGAAATGTTGTACTGAATTCATTTTATTGAATTTTGTTACAGATCTATGACATGATTCATGTGCGACATGGTCTAATGATTGTTGGTGACCCAATTGGAGGGAAAACGTCAGCATTTAAAATGTTAGCCGCAGCTTTGGGACAACTGCACACCCAAAACCTCATGGATGAGAAAAGGGTGAGACAACTCAACGCTAATATGGTTTCATTTTCTCTGAATTGAGAAAATTCTATACTTTTATTTTTTATGTATGAGACTAAAGATCACAGTTTGTTACCTTACTGATCATTAAAATAGAGAAAGCATATTCAGTTTTAAAATTCTTGAAAATTGTGCTTACAATATTGTAAAATGTGATTTCATTCTTGAAAACTTGGAAGGACCACAGATTCTGGACACACACACACACACACACACACACACACACACACACACACACACACACACACACACACACACACACACACACACACAAAGTAACACTAGAGCACTACTAAAGCTGTTTTGTAAATATATGTGTGGATTATAATCCATTAAGTACTTGCTTACGGACTTCTAAATCAATTTTAAGTGTACAGAGCTTAATATTTGACACATTTAAAATTAGCATTAACTTCATTGAGGTAATAAACCTCTTATTTCTACTTCAGCATAGAGAATCAACTATGATACTGTTTTTTCTCATTTAGCAGAAATTTTTAAGGTCACAGTTTTAATACTATGTCCACATAGGAATCAGGAAGCATTTCAAAGTTTGCATTACTATTGATAACCAAGTTTAAATTACAAAACTTTTCCTAACAGCCAAGTTATAATATTTTCTTCCTTTCAAAGTGAAAACTCATCAGGAAATAAAGCAATGCTTGAAACTAACTTGGAACTGATAGTCATTCCTTTACATGTACAAACCTAACAGTCAATCACACAAACTTAAAGCATGCTACATACATTTGGACATCAAATTTACTTAACACTAGGCACAGTATGTTAGAACTAAACCAGAAATCCCACACTTTCCAGGACTATATCAAAATTCTTCTTCTTGTTGCCTCTACTGACAACAGTGAAGATACATTTAAATAACTTGTTTGCATTTTTTTCTTTTGTATATATTAAAAGACATAACTCAACAAAAGTAATCAATTCCATCCTCCAGTACTTAGGTTTTGATTTTATTACTCTGAGATATATTTGTATAGAAATATTTATTGCTAAAGCTTCCAATTCTAGTAAACTTGCTGATTATTTGAGCCCCTAGTTTGTGACATTGGCTTCATTGACACCATTCTACATTGACAGCATATTCATTTACAGTATTGACTTCAATGACTGCATTTCTTTAACAATATGTCATATTTTATAGCATTTTTATTGACAATATTGACATTTAATTCACAGCATTGACTTCAATTATGGTCATTATTGACTTCCATGACAACATTGATTTCCTTGAAGTATTTTCATGAATGAATGAATTTTCATTGACTACAATGGCTTAATTAATTTTATTACAAGCATTGTTAGCTTTGGCATTTTTTACTTTATTGACTTCAGTGATAACATTAATGTCATTAATCTAATGGACAGCATTGAATTAATTAATATGCATTGTCAGAGTATGCTTTGACAGAGTAGACAGTATTGACTTTCTTGCAATGGTGACTTAATTGATAGCATTGGCTTCACTGAATTATACTGACATTTTATTGACAGCAGTAATAACATTGACTTCACTGACTTAATGAAAGCAGTAATAACATAGTCTTCATTGATTTCACTGACAGCAGTAATAACATTGACATCACTGACTTATTGACAGCATTAATAACATAGTCTTCATTGATTTCATTGACTGCAGTAAAAACATTGACTTCATTGACTTTTACTGACATTTTATTGACAGCAGTAATAACATTGACTTCACTGACTTGAACTGACATTATATTGACAGCAGTAATAATATTGACTTCACTGACTTATACTGACACTTTATTGACAGTAGTAATAACATTGACTTCACTGACTTGACATTTTATTGACAGCAGTAATAACAATGACTTCACTGACATATTGACAGCAGTAATAACATTGTCTTCACTGATTTCATTGACAGTAGTAATAACATTACCTTTACTAATTCATTAACAGCAGTAATAACATTGATTTCATTGATTTTTTACTGACATTTGATTGACAGCAGTAATAACACTGACTTCACTGATTTCTTTGATAGCAGTAATAACATATGTCTTCACAGATTTCAATGACAGCAATAATAAAACAAATACATATACTGACATTTCACTGACAGCAGTAATAACACTGACTTCATTGATTCATACTGACATTTCAATGACAGCAGCAATATAATTGACTTCATTGATTTTATTGACATTTTATTGACAGCCATAAGAACATTGATTTCACTGACTTTTACTGACATTTACTCCAGTAATAACAATGACATCTTTGACTTACACCAACATTTAACTGACATTTCATTGGCAGCAGTAATAACATTGTCTTCACTGAAATGTACTGAGATTTCATTGAAAACAGTAGTAGCATTGTCTTCATTGATTTTATTGACAGCATTTCCATTTAGAGAAATTGCACCATTACATCATTAACAAACAACATTGTTTACAGCATTAACAATATTGACTGTTTACAGTGTTAACAACATTGACTGCTTACAGTGTTAACAACATTGACTGCTTACAGTGTTAACAACATTGACTGCTTACAGTGTTAACAATATTGACTTCATTGACTACATATATTGTCATCATCTTGCCTTTCAGGTAAAATACAGAATCATCAATCCCAAGGCCATTACGATGGGTCAGTTGTATGGGCGCTTTGATCCAGTATCACATGAGTGGACAGATGGTTTGTGCTTGCTTTCAGCTTTTTATAACTGATTTTTCTCATATCTTCTTTCTTGCCTTTTTGCTTTCTATAATTCCAATTATTATCTACTACTGCCTGTAATAATTACTGATTTTTCTCATATCCTCTTTCTTGCCTTTTTGCAATAATTCCAATTATTATCTACTACTGCCTGTAATAATTACTGATTAATTAAAATTATTATCTACTACTGCCTGTAATTAATCTATTATTTACATACCAGATTTTTCGTTCATAATGTTATTTTAAGTTGAACAGATATCATCATGAGTATAATCAACTGTTGTCATTTCTTTCCATTTAGTTTTTTATACCCTTTATCAACGCGATATGTATTCTCTTCTCATCAAAGGTGTGCTAGCTAACACATTCCGAGACCATGCTTCAAGTCAGTCTCCAGACCGCAAGTGGATTATTTTTGATGGCCCTGTGGATGCTGTGTGGATTGAGAACATGAACACAGTTCTTGATGACAATAAAAAGGTGTGAATAGTTGACTGCCAATTGAGTTATACAAGACAAATGGTAGATTTTTATTTGAGTTATACAAGACAAATTGTAGTGTTGTATTTGAGTTATACAAGACAAATTGTAGTGTTGTACTTGAGTTGTATAAGACAAATTGTAGTGTTGTACTTGAGTTATACAAGACAAATTGTAGTGTTGTATTTGAGTTATACAAGACAAATTGTAGTGTTCTATTTGAGTTATACAAGACAAATTGTAGTGTTGTACTTGAGTTATACAAGACAAATTGTAGTGTTGTACTTGAGTTGTATAAGACAATTTGTAGTGTTGTACTTGAGTTATTGTAGTGTTGTATTTGAGTTATACAAGACAAATTGTAGTGTTGTGGTTGTTATGCTTTGTAAAATATGAAAACAATAAGGGTCACTAACATGTTTGTGGATCATTTTACAATGGGACATGGATTATATGTACATGTATTTTGATTGTCTGTGAAGCTCCAAAACAATTTCTGAAAAACAAAGCTACTCCTAATTGTTAAATATTTAACTATTTGAAGATGGACATTTTAATGACATGCCCTTTAGAGGCAGCATTTTAAGCAGTTTTCCAAACATTTTCAAAATTCAGTTTATGTAGAAAACTGTTTGGTTTTTAAAAATTATTTACATATATAAAAATCAAAGAAAGTAAACATTTTCAAACTTAAGTTTATGTAGAAAACTGTTTGGTTTTTAAAAATTATTTACACATGTAAAAATCAAAGAAAGTAAAAATTTGAGGCTGAATTTTATCATATTATTATTATTCAATAGCAGACAAACATACATTATTACTCTGTATACAATTTAAAACATTTTTCAAATAGTACATTATATGAAATAATATTGAAATATTGACACTTTTATTTACGTCAGAAATGTTCAAGACTGTATATGAAAAATGTGTAGATAAATACAATAAAGCAGAAAGAAACTAAACCAAGACATGTATTGATGACATCAAACAGCAACAAAAAGTTCTAAAAACAATTCTACATAAAAAAGTAATATAAAAATAAATATTAAATAAAAATCTTTTAAAATTATTTTTCATTTGCAGGTGCTTATCAGCAAATTTCATGTTCATATATGCACCTTAGTTCACTGAAGTTAATGAGTCACAAATATATCATTTACCTTCTTTATTGAGTCATAAATATATAATTTACTTTCCTCATTCTTACTATCATAAATATATAATTTACACTCATTATTACTGAGTAATAAATATTTAATTTACATTCTTTATTCTTATTGAGTAATAAATATTTAATTTACCTTCTTTATTCTTATTGATGAAAAAAATATTGACTTTGACCTGCTTGTTGTGTGAACTTGCAAGATTTGAAGAGCATCATGTTCTGTAAAACCCAGACTATGTACAGGTCAATAGCGATATAATGATGCACAATGTGTAAAATTATCTTCTATGAACCCAGAAATTTTACAAGCCAATTTATAATGGTACCCTCTCTCAAATGTAGGCCAGTTAGTGAGAGAATTATGTTTTATTTCAACTGTCAGTCATTTAGTGATAGAAATATGTTTTGTGTTAATTGTGGGCCATTTATAGATAGAATGATGCTTTAATGTCAACTGTTGGCCAGTTAGTGATGGAATGATGCTCTTTGTCAATTGCAGGATAGTTAGTGATAAAATTATGCTCTTTGTCAATTGCAGGACAGTTAGTGATAAAATTATGCTCTTTGTAACTATAATAATAATCAGACAGTGGACATTGTTGACTTTGCCTTGCAGTTATGTTTAATGAGTGGAGAGATAATCCAGATGAACAACCTGCAAAACATGATTTTTGAACCTCAGGACCTTGAGCAGGCCTCACCGGCCACTGTCAGCAGGTAACACACTTTACATTCCATTACTGCAGGTAATAAACCTTTGTTGCATTATTCAGCAGGTAACACTTCACAATTCATTACTGAGCAGGTAAGCAGGTAACATATACTACATTGCATTACTCAGCAGGTAACACCCACATTGCAATATAAACCTACGCTTTACTCAGTAGGTAACATATACTACATTGCATTACTCAGCGGGTAACACCCACATTGCATTATAAACCTACACTTTACTCAGTAGGTAACATATACTACATTGCATTACTCAGCAGGTAACACACCCACATTGCATTATAAACCCACACTTTACTCAGTAGGTTTACTCACCTAACATCACACTGAAATTCAGGTATGATGGTGATGGGTTGCAGGTTTCATATAGGTACAGTTTGTAAAGGTATTTTTGATAAGGATCCTACACTTGGTATGGATATATTGAAACAGGTGTATATAATATGAATGCATTTGATACAGGTATACATATATATTTTTTATATATGAATGCATTTGATACAGGTATACATATATATTTTTTATATATGAATGCATTTGATACAGGTATACATATATATTTTTTATATATGAATGCATTTGATACAGGTATACATATATATTTTTTATATATGAATGCATTTGATACAGTATATATATAGTTTGAAACATATAGTTTAATATGGACACATTTGATAGTTACTTTTAATAAAGATTATTTAATATGGGTACATCTAATAAAAATAATTTAATATGGGTACATCTAATCAGTGCATTTTCTATTGATACTGTTCCATTTGACAAGTTTTAGGGTTTTGTAAAATTTTAGTTAATTAAATGCATACAATAACTATCAGACTTGCCTAAGTACAAAGTTTGTACATGGAAATTTTCTGATAATTGGTTTGGCTTGTACAAGTGTGGAATGAAAATTTTTCATTTGATATAGTTTGTACAGGTATGGAATGAAAATATTTTGAAATGTGATGCAGTTTGTAGGGCTGTGATTTTCTTCTGAATTTACCTGTATTTGACTTTATGTTTACAGGTTTGGAATGATTTACCTATATTTGACTTTCTGTTTACATGTGTGGAATGATTTACCTGTATTTGACTTTATGTTTACATGTGTGGACTTATTTACCTGTATTTGTCTTTATGTTTACAGGTGTTGAATTATTTACCTGTATTTGACTTTATGTTTACAGATGTGGAATGATTTACCTGGATCCATTACAGCTGGGCTGGGAACCTCTGGTCACATCATGGATGCAGATACACTTAGATTTTCTGGCACAGGATCAATATGACACAGTAAAGGTCAGTGCAACACTCTTTAGTGATCTTATTTCCACATAGGATCCCAGGATCAAATTATGTGTTCAGTCATCTGTGACATATATTTCTTGATATGCATGCATTCATTCATTGTGATTTGTTTCTTTATGTTGTGTTCATTCATCCATGATATAAGTATGTTGATATGTATGCATTCAGTCATCTGTGACAATGTATATGCTCAGTGGAATTCCAGAATTTAAAAAATAGTTCACATGCCCTCCTCCTGTGTGCTGTAAAAGGTGACTGATGGGGATAGTATGTCTGCCTTGTACTGCACAGATCCTGGTGATTGAGTTAGAAACCAGATTGGTGCAGCACATTTCTTTGGCTCTTATTTCACCAAGACAGGCAGTTGTGAGGTCTAATCCAACCAAATGTCCAGTCATGCCAAGCCCAAATGACAGGAAGCCCAAACTGCACAGTTACTTTCTTCACTTTCTTCCTCAATATTATTAATAACAGCATCTAAATATTCCTTTACTGTTATCACTGTCACGTGGGGGGTCTCGTTTGGCTGCTCTGATGTATCTCTCTCTCATGAGGAGTGGGCAGCTCATTAAATCAATCACATTCCTTTCCAATTTCATACACTCTAGGGAAGGGGGAGATGAAAATGATGAAATTGAAAAGTGAAAAAGTAAATACAAAATCCCTATGTTGTAAATCACACCGCTAACATGAAACAATTCATACACAAAAACATGGATTTACCACCGTATTCTAGTTCGTATTATGTATACAATAATTATAATAATATCTGTCCCGGTAAAAATATGATTAAATGTTCTTATTCTTAAATCCTGTATTGACATTGGTAAGAATAAATGTTCTTATTCATAAATCTTCTACAATGTTCTATGTGCGTCATTCCTCTTCGAACATTCACAGTATAAGTGAGTAGTTGTATGTTCGAAGAGGAATGAGGCAGGTCCTAACATTGCTCACAATGATGGTTCGAAGAAGGATGATGCAAATTGTAGAGTCGCTCACAACAATGATCTCTGATCAGACCATTGTCTCTTATGAATGGGCCAGATCTAGAAGTCTTTGGCTGATACCAACAGTGGTAACTGTCACTGATTTCTCTGGTCTTTGTGTACGATGGCTGGACCTCGGGACATTTAGCGTTAATACATACTTTCGCCAAGTGAATGTGTCCTCGCATATAAATTCACTTAGCTGTGGCAGAGCTTTCTTAATATGTATAAATTCATTTAGCTGTGGCATGTTTCTTGAAATATGATCACATTCATTCAAGTATGAAATGAATTTTTTTATGTGCTGCTAATAACATTTTGCCTTTTTCAGTTTGAAAAGTTTGAAAAAAATATATAAATTAAACAAGTTTTATTTTTTATTTTTCTTAAGAAATGATAAATGTTTTCTTTATTTTATACAGCACATCTTCTAACTAACTTTTTTCACACTGTATTTGTTTGCACAGCTGTTATTTAATTGGGTACTTCCACCCTGTCTGAGTTTTGTCTCCAAGTATTGCCGTCACATTCTTTCCTGCCATCCATTGCATTTCACAGTTTCTGCTTTGAAACTGTATGAGTGTTTGTTGGAAGACGTAAAGTAAGTATAGAATAGTGTGTGAAATCAGCTGATTTCATAGAAAATGTATAATTAGTAATCATTTATTGTGAATGTGTGTATAGTAAGTATACAATCACGTAATAGTAGTATAGTGGATATATTCCATATAGAGTGTATGATCATATTGTGTAATGCATATATTGATGGTGTATTGAAGAGTGCACATATTCATATGTATACTTTATTTATTTATAGAAAGTGCTATTATTCATAGAGAGTGTCTTGCGTGTTGTATTAATAAAGCACATAGCCTGGAATGAAGTATTTAATGGAGTGTGTGATATAGAACGAGTATCATTAATGGAGTGTGTGATATAGAACGAGTATCTTTAATGGAGTGTGTGATATAGAATGAGTATCTTTAATGGAGTGTGTGATATAGAACGAGTATCTTTAATGGAATGTGTGATATAGAATGTCTTTAATGGAGTGTGTAATATAGAATGAGTGTCTTTAATGGAGTGTATAGCATGGAACAACATAAAGAAATACTTGCCTTAGAGTAAATAAGATGCCATAAATAAATGTGTCAGTCTATTAAATGCCATGAACTGCATACTTTCTTTTACTGTGTGTATTCAGAAAACTTGGACAAGATAATAACAATTATGCCATAAATATATATTTTATTTGCCAGTCTGTTAAATATTATTAAGTGTGTACTTTGTATTAATACTTGTATTCAGAAAACTTGGACAAGATAATAACAATTATGCCATAAATATATATTTTATTTGCCAGTCTGTTAAATATTATTAAGTGTGTACTTTGTATTCAGAAAACTTGGACAGGATGATGATGACTTCATTGAGGAAGGAACTATAGAAGAGGAAGTGACTGCAGCTATAGATCCCACGACAGGAGCACTATTGTTGTCGATGTCTGAGCAGCGGAAAAAAGAAGAACAGACAAACATGTTGGTTGCTCACTTTTTCTTCGCAATTGTATGGTCTGTTGCTGCCACACTTGACACAAGTTCACGAATGAAGTTTGATGAGTTTTTCAAGTCATTAATGGAGACAGAAGGAAGCAATGCAAAGAACCCAAGGTAATTAAGGCAGGGTGGTCAATGGTTGTCAAGGTAATAGTTTAACATAGCTATTAGTAATAGTGAAGGTGTTACAAATTTTCAGAATTATTAATAGTAATAATATTAATAATTAATTATCTGAGTTATTAATAGTAGTCAGGGCTCCTATAGATTCAAAGCTAATAATAGTTTTCAGAGCTTGATAGTTGTCTGTGCTATTAATAGTTTTCAGAGCTTAATAGTTGTCTGGGCTATTAATAGTTTTTATGGTACTATTATTTCCAAAAGGTTATAATCCACCCATTTATTCTGTATTATTTCCCCTTGATTTTTTTAAATATACATGTATCTTGCACTGTTTTCTGACAAAAAAATCAACAATGACATTTTAAAATTTTATTTAATTTAAATTATGACATAATTTGTTTGCCTTAATTTCTTTAGAAGCATATTCTTTCAGTTTCATTATTTGTCATATGTTTGCTATTTTTCACATCTTGTAAAGTATTTTAGATCTTAGTCATTTCTCAGATAATTTCTATTATACAGCCTTCAGTTTATCAAATCTCACTTTGTCTCCATGCAACCCTCCTGTTGTTTTATGTGGTTACTGAAATCACTGGGGTTTTTTCTCTGCACAGTTTACATGTGTGTATAATTTTGTGTACTACCAGACCCAAAGATCTGAAGTTTGCACAGTTTACAAGTGTGTATAATTTTGTGTACTACCAGACCCAAAGATCTTAAGTTTGCACGGGCCTTACTTATCCCCAAGAAGGGAACAGTCTACGACCATGTTTACCTTCAGAGACAATATGGCTCCTGGAATACCTGGTCAAGTCTTGTCACACCTATCAACATTGAAAATGCAACACAGGTAGAAAATTATAATTAGGATCTGCTATTTTAGTGATCACTTAATTAATATTAATGTAGAGTAAAGGTCTGTAGATAATGACAATTAAAATACCTAATGTATACTAATAGGTGTATTAATATAATGATTATTAAAATACCTGCTGTACTTGTGAACATTATATTAAATTTTTTAATTTTAATAAGCGCTAATCAACTTTTAAGACTGTATGTAATATTTCTGAGAGCATTATATTTGATAATTAGTATTTAGTGAATATTAACATAAACTAGTGATAATTTTAATGAAACCATTATTTTTCAAAACTGGCTTATATTTAATATTAAAAGCAGATTAGTAATAAATTTCATGAAATTATTAAACATCAGCATTTTGTTAATATTAATAACAAATCATTGATGGAGAAACTGGAAAAGCAATATTTATAATAATTAGTGTTTAGTGAATATGAACAGGAGATTAATGATAGATACAATAACACTACTTTAAGAGTGTTTATTTGATGTTACATAGATATGTCACTATTATTATAGAGATAAAAATGTGATAATTAGTCTTATTTGATACTAGTGGATACTAATATGATAAATAACACATCTATTTATAGATAATGTTGAATAGATCACATAATTGATAATGAAAACTTCTTTAATTTAGTACAGGTTATTACCTGTGTGTTTAGCATTGGCAAAGTATTTATGTGTTAAACTTTGCGATCCTTTTATAATGCAGTAAAATTTGTCTTATATTTGAAATAATTGCTTCTGTATTAAACGTTCCGATCGTTTTATAATGCAGTGAAACTTGATTTGAGCATCCACCTTCTTTTGGTGACTTGTATCATGATCTGTTACTGGTAATTCATTCCCTTCCAGCAACACCCATAAGTGACAACCTGTATAACACAACTCTAGCCACTTGTACATGGATACATTATTACATTATAAGCCAGAGTTGTGTCATAATGCAACATAAGTAACAACCTGTATGACACAACTCTAGCCACTTGTACATGGATACATCATTACATTATAAGCCAGAGTTGTGTCATAATGCAACATGTGGTATGGACCACTTCAAACAATATCAACATGTCTATAATAATTTTAATCAAGCACAAATCATATAACTACCTCATGTCTGTAATGATATCTAAAGAACAACATGTGGCAAAAGACCAATTGACTACATTACTTATAATGAGAGTATGTGGTAAACACCAATGAAAACTACAACTTATTTATAATGATATCTAAAGAAAAATATGTGCCAAGCACCAATAAACCCTATCTTCATGTCTACAATGATATCTAAAGAACAACATGTGTCAAGCACCAATCAAAACCCTATCTTCACGTCTACAGTGATATCTAAAGAACAACATGTAGCCAGTACCAATTATAAACCTATCTTCAGTCTACATTAATATCTGAGAACAACTTCTAACATGCACCAATCAAAACTACATTAACATATAGCAAACACCATTCAAAACCCTATCTTATGTCTACAATGATATCTAGAGAACAACATTTAGCTAACACCATTCAAAATCCTATCTTCATGACTACAATTATATCTAGAGAACATGTAGTAAACACCATTCAAAACCCTATCTTATGTCTACAATGATATCTAGAGAACATGTAGCAAACACCATTCAAAACCCAATCATCATGACTACAATGATATCAAGAGAACAATATGTGGCAGACACCAATCAAAACTCTATCTTCATTCTACAAACATTTGAGAGAGAAAATGACCAAGTTTCCTAATAATCTTATCTATATTTTTCCTTGTAGCTGTTGCTTATTGAAGTCTGAACTGCTTTTTGGTTTAGCTCAACAAAAATGTCATCCATGTAACAAAAATGTCATCCATTATAAAGTTAAAGCCAGATGCAGTAAAGATGTTATCCAATAAACAACACTAGGTGCAATAAAGATGTCTTCAGTTAAAGGCACATTGCTTACCATTTTAAAACACCAGTAAGGTGCAATCAAGATGTCTTCAGTTAAAGGCACATTGCTTACCATTTTAAAACACCAGTAAGGTGCAATCAAGATGTCTTCAGTTAAAGGCACATTGCTTACCAATTTAAAACACCAGTTAACAAAAATATTCAAATACTTGCTTGCCACAAAATCCATATTACACTGGAAAGTATCCAATTGTCAGCATTACAGAGATCATAAAAATATTACATAAAAAGAACATGTAACAAAGATGTCATCTATTGCAAAGTAAAATCAGTGTACAAAAAATAAAACATCATCCATTAAGTAAAACCCAAACCCAACCATTCTATACTAAATTAAGTAAAACCAAAACCCAATCATTCTATACTAAATTAAGTAAAACCAAAACCCAATCATTCTATACTAAATTAAATAAAACCCAAACCCAATCATTTTATACTAAATTAAGTAAAACCAAAACCCAAACCATTCTATACTAAATTAAGTAAAACCAAACCCCAAACCATTCTATACTAAATTAAGTCAAACCAAAACCCAATCATTCTATACTAAATTAAGTAAAACCAAAACCCAAACCATTCTATACAGGTTAATAAATTAAGTAAAAGCATTTGACATCAATTTAGTAAACTGAACCTTTAGTAGAAGTTCATCATTAAGTAACAAAGTGTACAAAAAAGATATCCATTATAAACTAAAAACAAAGCTTTCCATTAGTGAAGTACCTCAAAATGCAATGAAGATATAACAAAAGCAATATGTAGCAAAACATTATTTCAGTAACAACTTGCAAGAAAGACATCATTTAAGTAAAAACAACTTACAACAAAGACAGCATCATTTCAGTAAAACAACTGAAAACAGACATCATTTCAGTAAAAACAACTTGAAACAAAGACATTATCATTTCAGTAAAATTAAATACAAGCAAGATGTCATCAGTTAAATAAAATATTATGACAACAAAATGCACTGTCCATTAAGTACAAAGTCAAAGCCAGAGAAAGACCTGTAAACTTTATATAATGAAAATATGACTATTTACCGAGGCTGCTTTAAAGCTGGAGAAAGACCTGTAAACTGTATATAATGAAAATATGACTATTCACCTAGGCTGCTTTAAATGAATGCATGCAGGTTGTTGCTCAAAACATTATTTCACTTCTATGTTGAGAGCAGAAACATAGAGTATAAATGTCAGGACTCTATTTATAGTTTATATACTGTGATATTTTTTTTGGTGTTGTTTTTTGTTTTAAAAACCCTGATTTCCCAGACTCCAGCCTTTTGCTGTGTTTCAGTGTTGGTGTGTAATTATGCTTTTTTCTATGTAGCTTAGGCAGTTTATTGGTTCATTGTATGAACATTGTATGACTGTTAAATTATATCATTTAGGATGTTAAATGTTATTATGGATTCTTAAGAAATTATAATTATCTCCCTTTTTGTTTTTCAGGACATTCAGGTAATGGGTTTACAGGTTTCTTTTCTTGTGTGTTATCCACATTATATAGTTTTTGTTCATGTTGTTGTACAAAACATATGTTATAGTTTTTGTTCATTTTGCTGTTTAAAACACATCATATAGTTTTTGTTCATTTTGTTGTATGAAACACATATAGTCTTTGTTTATTTTGTTGTACAGTCATTGCATACAGCTTTTGTTCATTTTGCAGTACAAAGTCAATACATTAGTTTTTTTTTATTTTGTTTTATAAAAGTCATCACATATAGCATTGGCTTATTTGGTTATGCAAAAATCATCACATATAGCATTGGCTTATTTGGTTATACAAAAGTCATCACTTAAGCTTGTGCTCACTTTGTTGTACACAGAAGTAATCAAATAGCTTTTGCTCATTTTGTTGTACACAGAAGTAATCAAATAGCTTTTGCTCATTTTGTTCTACAGAAATAATCATATGTAGTTTTCTTTATTTTGTTTACAGAAGTCATCACATAATTTCTGCATTTATTGTTTTATAGAAATCATGACATGTAGCTACTGTTCATTGTGTCACATAAATGTCATCATATGTAGCTTGTGCTCAGTTCTTGTCATCAGTTTGTGACTGTAATTCTTTCTTTTTAAATTTTCTCTGTAATAAGCAAATCTGTGGCTTTTTTTTGTGTTTAGTTTTTGATCTTTGTTTGATGATGTCATTGCTTGTTATAAGACTTTATTTGCTCTTATTTGATGATGATGATAATGTAGCAGTAAAATCACTTACAATTAAGGTTGAAATGGATACACTTGTTCCATGTTAAGCAATGTCCAAGACTTTTCCTATGGTGTCATTAAGGTACTCACCCAAGTTGTATTCGTGAAATACTTGTGTTTGTTTTGCCATTGTCTCTCCTGTATTCTACAAAAATAAGATTTTTTCTGTACTGAATTTCTTTGTAAATAATATACACATAGTACTTATATCCAGTGTTTGTCAGCAGTGTTATCAGTTACAGAATGCTAGTCTGTTCCAATCAGAAATGTTATCACACAGTACTTGTGTCCAGTTTTTGTCAGTAGTGTTCATCAAATACAGAATGCTAATCTGTTATAACCAGAAGTGTTATCACACACTAAACTTTAAGTCTGTTTGACCAAAACTGTTTATCACACACAGAAAACATTAAGTCTATTCTGACCAGAAGTGTTTATCATACACATTTGAGTAGTTTAGATTGTTTAGGGTTAGGTTGTCCTTATCAACAGTGTTTACACTTAGCTCACATTGATCAAATACTTATCCACATGGTATGTGTAGTCTAGATCAAAATACTTATCACACAGGTCATGTAGTCTAGATCAAAATATTTATCACACAGGGTCATGTAGTCTAGATCAAAATACTTATCACACAGGTCATGTAGTCTAGATCAAAATACTTATCACACAGGTCATGTAGTCTAGATCAAAATGCTTATGACACAGGTCATGTAGTCTAGATCAAAATGCTTATGACACAGGTCATGTAGTCTAGATCAAAATGCTTATCACACAGGTCATGTAGTCTAGATCAAAATACTTATCACACAGGTCATGTAGTCTAGATCAAAATGCTTATCACACAGGTCATGTAGTCTAGATCAAAATGCTTATCACACGGGTCATGTAGTCTAGATCAAAATGCTTATCACACGGGTCATGTAGTCTAGATCAAAATGCTTATCACACAGGTCATGTAGTCTAGATCAAAATACTTATCACACAGGTCATGTAGTCTAGATCAAAATACTTATCACACAGGTCATGTAGTCTAGATCAAAATACTTATCACACAGGTCATGTAGTCTAAATCAAAATACTCATCACACAAGATATCTGTAGTCTATATCAAAATACTTATCACACATGGTGTGTGTAGTCTATGTCAAATACGTACTATGTGTAGTCCAGATCAAAATACTTATTACACACAGTATGTGTAGTCTAGATTAAATACTTATTACACACAGTATGTGTAGTCTAGATTAAATACTTATTACACACAGTATGTGTAGTCTAGATTAAATACTTATTACACACAGTATGTGTAGTTTAGATTAAATACTTATTACACACAGTATGTGTAGTTTAGATTAAATACTTATTGCACACAGTATGTGTAGTCTAGATTAAATACTTATTACACACAGTATGTGTAGTCTAGATTAAATACTTATTACACACAGTATGTGTAGTTTAGATTAAATACTTATTACACACAGTATGTGTAGTTTAGATTAAATACTTATTACACACAGGATGTGTAGTTTAGATTAAATACTTATTACACACAGTATGTGTAGACCAGATCAAAATACTCATCACACAGTATGTGTAGTCTAGACCAAATACGTATCACACATGATATGTATAGTCTAGATTAAATACTTATCATATAGGGTATTTGTGGTCTAGATGAAAATATTTATTAAATATATTTCATAAATGTTATGTGTGTGAAATCTGCTAGAAATGTTGTGTAAGTAATTGTACTATAAACCTTAAGTGTGCTACTGTGCTATAAATGTTGTGTTTAATTCCATTATCAGTAATTGTACTATAAACCTTAAGTGTGCTACTGTGCTATAAATGTTGTGTTTAATTCCATTATCAGCAATATGTGTATAATTTTGTAATAAATGATATGTGTGTAATTCTGCAATAAATGATTTGAATGTTTGTATTTACAATGATTAAGAGGAAACGGACAGGTGTTTGCGCAACAGTTCAAGGGGTAATTATTGTAATCACCATTTAATGCAGTCAAGCTGTACAGATGTTTTCTTACATTTTCATTTTAATTTGCTCAAAATAATTTTGCATTGTTGAATTGTATTACTGATAGTGTATCTACATATTTGAATCTTTGTACACCGTATTGTACTATTAAATTAGAATACTATTATTACAATTGTACTAGAGGTTAGATGACAACTCAGAGATTTACCATGGGTTAAATGACTGGACAATACAATTTTATTGTATTAAATGAGTGGACAATACAATTTTATTGTGGGTTAAATAAGTGGACAATACAATTTTATTGTGGGTTAAATAAGTGGACAATACAATTTTATTGTGGGTTAAATGACTGGACAATACAATTTTATTGTGGGTTAAATGACAGCAATTTTATTTGAGGTTAAAAAACTGAACAACATTATTTTATGTTAAATAACTGAACATTAGTTTAGGTTAATTGACTGATCAAAACAGTTTTATTGTGAGTAGTTTTGGTTGAACAACACAATTTTACTATAGGTTAAGTGGCTGGACAGTAGAGTTTTCTACTGTGTTATATGACTAGATTTTAATCTGTAGCAGTTAATAATAAATATAGTTTCAGTTTGGATTAGATAACTAGCAACCATTTTTATAATTGGATTAGATAACTGAACTTTTTAAGATAATTTTGTTTGTGAATTATTTTCCTAAACTACTCTTTATATTGCTTTTGTTAGATAATTCATCTATATTTGTTTTGCTAGTGTGGTTACGATAAGTAACTTTTTTTAAAAAAAAGATAAGTCTGTGTAGATACACTGTACAGTAATGCAAAAATGTTTTAAATAAATTGTCACAAATATGCTTTGTTTTGTTTCATAATGTTTGGGTGTTTGGAAAGAAGGCAAAGAAAAACAAAATTGAGCTTTGTAAATAGGAAAGAGTTACATAATTATAACTTTATAAACATGTCACTAAATTTAATATTTTTTGGTGCTTGAACAACCATCTGAAACTATCATTATTTTTGGTTTTATCATATCGTGTAATAATGAACTTAATGTTACACTGATGTGAAAATCATTTTAGATAATGAATTTGTAATGCTTGTAAACTGAATTTATTCCAACTTTTACAAAGCTCTATCATTGTTTTTGTTTTGCTTTCATTTCAGTGTATTTACTGTTTATTTTAACTTGTGTCCTTGCAGTCTTATGTTATATTCATGAAATAGGACTGGGGCATTGTTTTGTGCAAATCATTGCTTGAACATAAGGTGATGGGTTTTTTGCATGTGAAAATTTTTTTCCAAAAGGAAAGTGCATATTTAACCATTTTGTTTTACTTCATCCCCTTATACAACTACTCACCTTTGTTGAGGTTTTCTGAAAGGGAAGTAACTATATAACCATTTTTTTTACTTCATCCAATTATACAATTACTCACCTTTGTTGAGGTTTTCTGAAAGGGAAGTAACTATATAACCATTTTTTTTTTTACTTCATCCCATTATACAATTACTCACCTTTGTAGAGGTATTAAGTTTTTTAAGTTTGCTTTGTTTTTATTTGCAAAGAAAAAGTCACAATATATCTAACTCTACCATTTTCTGAAGGTAGAATGTTTCACAAGCATTGACAGAATAGCTCCACAAATACTATGCTGCACTGAGACAGAATACCTCACAAATAGTGTGCTCCATTGAGACAGAATACCTCACAAATAGTGTGCTGCATTGAGACAGAATACCTCACAAATAGTGTGCTGCGTTGAGACAGAATACCTCACAAATATTGTGCTCCACTTTATTCAGAATACCTCACAAATAGTGTGCTGCATTGAGGTAGAATATCTCCACAAATATTGTGCTCCACTGAGACAGAATACCTCACAAATAGTGTGCTCCATTGAGACAGAATACCTCACAAATAGTGTGCTGCATTGAGGTAGAATATCTCCACAAATAGTGTGCTCCACTGAGACAGAATACCTCACAAATAGTGTGCTGCATTGAGACAGAATACCTCACAAATAGTGTGCTCCATTGAGACAGAATACCTCACAAACATGCAAATCCTTAAGGTAGAACACCTCACTATTATTACTGAGGGACAGAATATCTTATATGTGTGTATCTGTATGACAGAAAGCAAATAGTATGAGTCAATACAACAGAATATCTTACATCATTTTTGCCATTATTTTATTACTTCAATATACATATAACAAATACAATTAAAAGATTATTGACATCAACATTTCCACATAGCCATGTTCAAATCAAATTAGTATCAATAAAAATTACAGGATCATTCTTATCTTAGAACAGAAATGGAGTTTTAGAGAGATAAACAATAATAGTGTGTACATAATCTTGTCAATGGTGATGCCAAAATAGTCTTTCATGCACTTTTGTAACAATGTCACAAGTTTATTATTCACAATAGAATTGTCAATTCTTAATATGTTTTTCTAGCATGCTGTGAATGTTCTATGAGCCACTGCTCTCTCGAGACTAATCTGGGCACTCAATCACCAAATTAGTTTTCTCAATCAAACAACAGTATAGTAATTTCCAGTAACTTCTTTATACCAGAAATTCCACACTGTAGTCAAGCACTTTTGCTACACTTTAACAGGTGTAGTGTATCTTTACACTTACATGCTGGGGGTAGAGACTTCTTGAATCTACCATGATTGTAACAGTTTATAAATCAATATACTGGGAACCAAGAAGAAAATCCAAAATTCCAGCAATCTTGGAAATTGTAAAGATTTCAGAAATTCTAGAAAGGATGATTATTCCCTGTAAAATATAATCAAGAAACAAATGCTAAGTTTTCCAGTTTATCATCTGAAACTCCATTCTTCCTAATATTCAAGTCTCAACTTACAGTTTCCTGCAACAGTATTTATTAGCCTGACACATGCACACAGCATGATGAATACAACCTACTAATTTATCACTGTGTTCACTAGAAACAATATAAGTATTTAACATACTTCATATAAGTATTATAATTCACAATTGTAGAAGTATTAGTCTACTCACATAATATATCTCTACATAAAACACAATAATATATCAATAGCATCAGTAGTTTGTCCATCCTGTGTATTGCACTTGGCCCAGTTGTACATCTTTAGTAGACTTTGCTCAACATATTACACTGTCCCTGGACTATAGTTGCTTGCATTCGGTATTTATCATCTCCTGCTGCTGGTGAATATTGTCCTGTGTCATACATATGGTTCTAACAACATGAAATACACACAGTTCTAACAACATGAAATACACACAGTTCTAACAACATTAAATACACACAGTTCTAACAACATGAAATACAAACAATTCTAACAAAATGAAATACACACAGTTCTAACAACATGAAATACACACACTTCTAACAACATGAAATACACACAGTTCTAACAACATTAAATACACAGTTCTAACAACATGAAATAAACACAGTTCTAACAACATGAAATACACACAATCCTAACAACATGAAATATGCTCAGTTCTACCAACATGAAATGCACACAATCCTAACAACAACTCTAACAACTTGAAATAAATACAGTCCTAACAACATAAAATACACATGGTCCTAAGAACATTACATACAGTCCTAACAACATAAAATACACATGGTCCTAAGAACATTACATACAGTCCTAACAACATAAAATACACATGGTCCTAAGAACATTACATACAGTCCTAACAACATAAAATACACATGGTCCTAAGAACATTACATACAGTCCTAACAACATAAAATACACATGATCCTAAGAACATTACATACAGTCCTAACAACGATAGACACATGGTAATAACAGTATGAAAAATACATGGTCATTGCAACCTGTAATGATGGTCATAACAACACAAAATAAACATGGTCCTAATAACATACCATACAGACGGTGATAAGAACATGAGATAAATATGGTCCTAACAACATGACATACAGACAGTCCTAACAACATGAAATGCACACATGCTTAAGAAAATGTAATGCACACATTTTCATTACAAAGATTTATTTATAAGAAGAATTTTTATCTCAATGTGCTAAAAATTAATTATGCACATTGTCTTAACTACTTACATATGCACTTTGAGCTAAAACATTAAATCAGTATGTTTTTATTGTTTGGATTTTTATAATTCTCACTGGATCTTTTTATTTTTGCTGATTCATTGATTCTAAAGCAATTTGAGCTTGGGATGAAAATGTTCACCTACACATATTCTTAATTAACTGCATGTCCTGCTCAGTGATTCAATTAAACCTAGATTAACTAATTGTGAAATGGTGTTTGGGCATATAATTTCATTTTTATAATATGCATATACTAATATGGGTGGTGTAAATGTAACAATATTGCCAGTGGCTGTTATTATTAGCCATTAAAGTAAAATTATGGCTAATATTACTTATTACTTATGAATGAATAAGATTACTGATAGTGTTGCAAGAACAAGATCACTGTAGGGCAGATGTTTCTGTATGAATAATATTACTATATTACTTTTGTTATTACTTTAGTTACAGTTTTCAGACAGTATTATAAAAATTATTGTATAAATTCTCTTATGAATATAATATATAATAATATAAATATTTTCTTATTTTCATTTACTGCTTAATGTATTGATTCTTGAAAAAAATAAGGTATATAGTTGTATATGATTATGAATTGACTAATATTTGGTATGGTAAAAATGGTTATGAAATAAATGACAGTGATAGTTGTAAAGTAATTAATAGTTGTACAGTTACTGATAGTAGTATATAACTAAATTAATATTATGCAATCACATAATTTTTGAATGTGCTTGCAGTACTTTTGAGGTTACTGTATCAAAGCATTGCTACACTCTATATGTGGATGTTAGACATAAGATTCAATGTTTCATATGTGTTACTTATTCAGCAAGAAAATTTAATTATTTCTTAAAATTTAAAAAAAAGATGCATATCCTAATTTTAGGAAATAATTAAATTACATACTAAATTTTTAAAAAATAACTTGCTAAAAGAAAATGTCAGTTTATTAATGATATTTTTTTATTTCACTCCAATTTTGAATTTGTAAAAAGAAACCAACCCCAACTGAAAAGTTTTAAAAATTAAAGTTTAGTCACACTTTACCACTATTATATCTTCTATTGCATTAAACACACAATTAAAAAGTCATATACATAACTCATCAGCCTCATGTGTTAAAGTCTAATCAGCAACTATTGTCTAAGTGAGTTAGCAAGACAGACAAGTGTTAAAGCCTATTAAACAACTGTTGTCTAAGTAAGCTGGCAAGACAGACAAGTGTTAAAGCCTATTAAACAACTGTTGTCTAAGTGAGCTGGCAAGACAGACAAGTGTTAAAGCCTATTAAACAACTGTTGTCTAAGTGAGCTGGCAAGACAGACAAGTGTTAAAGTGAGAAGTGTTAAAGCCGATTAAGCAACTGTTGTTTAAGTGAGCTAGCAAGACAGACATGAGAAATATTAAGCAACTATTGTTTAAGTGAGGGCCAGACAGACATAAAATATATTAAGCAGCTATTGTCTAAGTGAGCTAGCAAGACAGACATGAGATATATTAAGCAACTGTTGCCTAAGTGAGTTGGCAAGACAATAAATAGACATGAGAAAAGGGAAAGTTAGAAATGATCAGAGAAAGATAAAATTAATCAAAGAATGTTAACATCATTAAGTTACAGCAAGTATGAATGAAAGTTAATCAGATGTTTAAAAAATACATAAGAAAATATTTATTGTGTATAATAGATTTTATCTGATCAGTCTGAAAATGTTATGGCTACAGAAACCTGAAATAATTTGTATTTTGATATCTGTTGCAATTTGTTTTTTACTGCTGATATGTTTGACCCATACATTGATATTTGATGACTTTCATTAACAGCGAGAAAAAGAACTTCGTATTCTGGTAAGCAATCACAGATAAAATCTGAAACTTTAAAAGTTATCTTAAATGCATTGTGTACGTTAGATTCCACAATATTTTTTCCCACAAACGGACACAATACCATCATTCTTAAATACATGTTGAATAACCATTCAAATCCATGCGCACACATATCTATTTTTTGTGAATATGTTTGCACATATTCAATGTTGGTCAAGTATGCAAATGCATACACACCCATGCACACATATATACTAACATATACATGCATTCAAATACATGCAGATAGTCACACAGTAAATGCAGTTTCAACAATATTGCATTGTTAATAGTATTACTGATTATTATTGTCTTGTTGTGTTGGTGTTACAGATTCAAGTTTTATCTTATTGTTTTAATACATAAATCCTACATTTACCTGTCTATCACATCATACATGCTGACAAACCATAGATTACAGATGACTTACAATTAATTCTGAAGTAAAAACATGCTTGCTCTGTTTGTTATTAATATTTCCCACTAGTTTTCATCTAGCTGGGTTTCTGTTATTTTTATTTGCCTTTCTCTGTTCACCAAAATTATTCTGATGTTAGGATTTAATTTTGTGAACTGTTTTCACTTTATTAAGTATTTATTATTTGTGTGCTGCACGAAAACAAGACTAAAGTCACTATAATTAATTTTGTACTACAGCCATTTTTGTCTGATTACTTCCCTTTAATAGTCCGGGGGGGGCGGGGGGGGGGATGTACTTGTTAAAAAATGGTATAGTGAAAAAACTGACATCATTTTAAAATAAATAAATAAAAATGAGTTTCTGAATTTTAGTAAATTAGAAAAAAACCACTTATGAATAGTTTTCACTTTAGCCTTGTTTTTACAAATCACAACACGTTTATTTAAATTCTCTTCCTTTGTTATATACCTTTTTCTAAATGTTGTTAATATTTATTTTGTTTAGCCTGTTCCCTAACTATTATAGTTGAACAGATGTTCTGTATTGTAAAAGCAAGGTGCCTTATATGAGGGGCATATGTGTCAGAGGTACAGTGTGTGTCAAGTGATTAATGCCCATTACACAGTGTCAAGTGGCTAATGCCCATGGTTCAGTGTGTCAAGTGGTTAATGCCTGTTGCACATTGTGACAAGTCGTTAATGCCTATTGCACATTATGTGAAGTGGATAATGCCCATTACACATTATGTCAAGTGGTTAATGCCCTTTACACATTGTGTCAATTGGTTAATGCCCATTACACATTGTGTCAAGTGGTTAATACCCATTACACATTGTGTCAAGTGGTTAATGTCCATGATGCAGTGAGTCAAATAGCTAAGTTCCAGTGATGCAGCATGTGCCAAGTGGCTAAGTGCTGGGGTTTGTTGTGCATCAAAGGGCTGACAAATATGTCCTTCAGCATAGAATGACTTTAATGAATAGTAATTTTAGTTTAAGCAAATGACTTTAATCCATTTTTTTTTAAAATCATAATCATTGAGATTATATTGTTCATCTTATTAATGTTTATACCATTTATTGAACTTTCAGATCAACAGTCTCATTGTCAACACAGTGGATACAGTCCGTCAGAAATTTTTTCTTGAACGGTTTCTGAGTCTGGACAAACCTTTGCTGCTAGTGGGCCCAACTGGCACTGGAAAAAGTGCCATCACTAACAGTTTCCTGCTGAAACTTCCTCGTGAAAAGTATATCATCAACAACATCAACTTTTCAGCTCAAACATCAGCTAATCAGACTCAAGACATTATCTTCTCAAAGCTTGAAAGGTTAGTTAACTGTGTCCACCTGAAAATAACATCCAACATCATATATCCTCTAAGCCTGAAAGGTTAGTTAGCAGGGTCACCTGAAAATAACATCCAAAACCACATATCCTCTAAGCCTGAAAGGTTAGTTAACAGGGTCACCTGCATTAATCCTGGAAGATTTGCTGCTAGTAACCATCTGTTGCTAGTAAAGATCTATCTGTCCATTAGTTCATCTTTCTATCTCTTGCTTGTGTTTATTTAAAAAAATAATTAATTTTAAAACTCTCATGGAACCTATTAAAGTTTAATGTCACATTCAGCATAATTACACAATCTCCTGTAAAATAGAACAGTTGTTTGAATATGTATAATTATATCCTAATAAACACTTGTCAGATAAATCACATTTAAATGGAAATTGTTCTTCTATAACTATAAGATTAATATTTCAGATTGAACATTAAAGTAGAAGTCAAGAGCCTATTTAGCATATTTATCAGTGAATAGAATAAGTAATTCTGAGTTATATACATTGAATTACCATTTAGCTGACCTTTTTGCAAAGATCAGCATGTGCTGCCAAATAATGTATTTTACCATTCTGATGACCACTTGACCCTTTTGTTGCAATTATTCTTTCACTTTTGTGTTAACTCATTTGGTTCACAAGAAGGAAACTATTTTATTTAAAGCAGTTTCTTGAATCCTTTCTCATTTACATTCTAATTCTAGAGGTTAACACATTCTAATTCTAGAGGTCAATACATTCTAATTCTAGAGGTTAATACATTCTAATTCTAGAGGTTAATACATTCTAATTCTAGAGGTTAATACATTCAATTCTAGAGGTTAATAATTCTTGAATCCTTTCTCATTTACATTCTAATTCTAGAGGTTAATAATTCTTGAACGTAATTTGTGCTGAAAAATATTTTCTTTCTTTAAATGCTGGCAGGCGAAAGAAAGGTGCATATGGGCCAGAACAAGGAAAGAGATTATGTGTGTTTGTGGATGATCTGAATATGCCAGCCAAAGAAAGATATGGTGCCCAACCACCAATTGAAATCCTGCGTCAGTTTATTGACCATGGCTTCTGGTATGACAGGTAGGATTGGTGCATTGACAGATGTTTATCTGGTATAGTAGGTGGGCTTGGTGATGAGGGATGTTTATTTGGTATAGTAGGTGGGCTTGGTGATGAGGGATGTTTATCTGTTATAGTAGGTGGGCTTGGTGATAAGGGATGTTTATCTGGTATAGTAGGTGGCTTGGTGATAAGGGATGGTTATCTGGTATAGTAGGTGGCTTGGTGATAAAGGATGGTTATCTGATATAGTAGGTGGCTTGGTGATGAGGGATGTTTATCTGATATAGTAGGTGGGCTTGGTGATAAGGGATGATTATCTGGTATAGTAGGTGGGCTTGGTGATACAAAAGGTAGGCTTCTGATACAAGTGCTTTCTTGAAGTATCCTAAGGTGACTTTACCATCTTTCTTTAAATAATGCATTTTTATAGTATCAATATTGCAAGGTGAAAAGGTAGCAAAAACAATTATTTGGCATCATTTTATTAAAGTGATGATGACCAGTCTCTTGATTGCCACTTATTTCCTTGACATTCAAATTGTCAAAGATATATCTTTGAAAATAATTTAGTCAAGATAATTTTGTTGAAAATAATTACTGACTTTATTTAGTATGCTTGTTTAACTGACAAATATTTTATATTTATACTTTTTTTTATTTTTATGGTCAAGACTTAATCATGACCACTTTGGTATATAGCATAGCAACATAATATTGTTGATTACAGAAGAAAATCTACCCCTCTTCAAGATTATCAATTTCTGTTTTTAGCTGTTTATTACTGCTGTGAATGATATCTATAATTGAAAGATATCCTAAGTAGAGCAGTGCCATTTTTTAAAAAGTAAAAAAAAAAAAGACAAAATTATAATTCTAGATTTCTGAATAAAAACACAATTTTAAAAACAAACATCATAATTATAGTGAGGAAAAGTAGGTGAATTATTACTTTAAAGTCACACAACCAGTAATAGTACATATATATTATAACTCAGTAAATGTATTCACAACTAAACATCAGATAGCTTTGAAGTCATATGACCAGTAACTAGTACATGTATGTTATAACTCATTAAAATTTTTACACAACTAAACATCAGATAGCTTTGAAGTCATAATTATGACCAGTAACTAGTATATGTATATTATAACTCATTAAAATGTTTACACAACTAAACATCAGATAGCTTTGAAGTCATATGACCAGTAACTAGTACATGTATAACTCATTAAAATGTTTACACAACTAAACATCAGATAGCTTTGAAGTCGTGCAACCAGTAACTGGTACATATATACATGTATTATAACTCAGTAAAATGTATTCACAGCTAAACACCAAATAGCTTTGAGAAGAGCTGGATAGTCAGCCACTACATCTCAGCAATCTGTATTCACTGCTAAACCCATGAAATACCATATGGTTTGAAAACAAACATCAGCTTAGTTCATACAATCTACATCCAACCATATATTTTAAAGAACAAGCACCACCTTCAATTCACAATAACTGTATTCAAACAATGATGCATAATATACTATAGAAAAAAAAGTGTGAATGTTTTTGTGTATTGTGAATTGTGTATAGTGTGATCTAGTTGTTTTCTTGTGCTGACAGAAAAGACAACAGTGTACTTCATCTCAAAGATATTGTGATGTTGTGTGCAATGGGGCCACCAGGAGGTGGTCGTAATACAGTCACGCCACGCTTCTTGAGGCATTTTAATGTCATCAGCATTGAAACATTCGATGAGGAGACCATGAGGAATATATTCGCTCCTATCATTGACTGGCACTTCACATTTTTTGAGACAACACATCGGCGATTTTCAAGAGTGAGTGGTGTTTATTACAACTGCATCAACAACTTTCATTTATAAAACCATTTCTACAGTGACATACTTACCTGTATGTTTGTATAGTTATTGTATGCACTTATAAATTATCTTTCCTTGCTATGATGTTATTGATTGGTAATCTGCCTTTCTATTATGCTTTACTGATAAAATTTAATGTTATTAGACTGAAACAGTCTACCTATGATATTTTTTTTAAAGCACAGCTAATATTAATAAGAGCAATCAAAATTTAGTTCAAGAATCAGTTCACATTATGTTGAGCATTAATAAATCTTAGTGTTAATTTTGGGGCATTATAAGACTTTCTTTGGAAAAACTACCAGAAGAAACCTTATAATTATCTTTACCTGTGTTCATTTTACCTTAACTTTGTGTAAACTCACTTTGTATTAACTTTACCTGTGTTAAGTTTATCTTAACTTTGTCTAAACTCACATTTCCTTACTTTTATCTGTATGCAGTTTATCTTAGCTTCAGAGCAAACCAACCTTACATTTACTGTGTGTGCAATTAACATCAGTGTAAACCAACCTTTCTTTATAATTACCTGTATGCAGTGTCATTTCACATTTCCTTAAATTTACCTGTGCGCAGCTTTTCTTAGCATCACTACAAACCAATCTTTGCTTACATTTATGTATAAACAGCTTATTTTAGCATTATATTTCATTATATTACATTTCATTATATTTACCTGTGTATGTATCTTATCTTGGCATCAGTTCACTTTTTCTTATATTTATGTGTTTAGTACAAATTGACCTTTCTTACATTTGTGTTTGGCTTAACAGTGCAAACTGACCTTTCTTTACATTTATATATGTGCAGCTTATCTTGACAGCAACTCTGGAGGTGTATCAGGAGGCCATAACTAACTTTCTGCCCACTCCTTCCAAGTCACACTATCTCTTCAATCTTCGTGATTTTGCCAGAGTTGTACAGGTGGGAGCACTGTGTTGAACTTGATAAAGTCAGCATTTTGAAGTATTTTAGGGTGCTTTTACTGTGTAATATTTTAGTGTGTCTTAACTGTGTAATATTTTAGTGTGTCTTTACTGTGTAATATTTTAGTGTGATCGTATAATATTTCAGGCTGTCTTTCCGGTGTAATATGTAAGAGTATTTTTGCTTTAAATAATTCAGGATGTCTTTCTATAAAATATTTTAGTGCCTTTTCAGTGTAATATTTCAGGGTGACTTGCTGTGTAATAGGGTGCCTTTTCTGAAATATTTTTGGGGAGTGTTTTTTTTTCTCTAAAACTTTAGGATGCTTTTTCTACGCATGTAGAATGTCTTTACTTTAATATTATACTCTGGTCTTTTCTGTGTGATACTTTAAAAAACTTTTTAACTAACATTTCTAATATTTGTAACATCGTTAATATTTGTAACAATTTATGATGTTTTTTTCCTATGCAGTAGTTAGAGTGTCTTTACTTGGTAATGTTTCAGATTTTTTCCTTGCATAGTAGTTTTAGAGTCTTTACTGGGTAATGCTTTAGGGTGTTTTTTTGTAGCATTTAGTGTCTTCACTGGGTAATTTTTTCGGGTGTTTATACTTTGTAGTATTTAGAGTGTCTTTGCTGGGTAATGTATTAGGGTGGGTTCTTGTTGTAGTATTTAGTGTCTTTCCTGGGTAATGTTTTAGGGTGTTTTTACTTTGTAGTATTTAGAGTGTCTTTGCTGGGTAATGTTTTAGGGTGTTTTTTTGGTAGTATTTAGAGTGTCTTTACTGGGTAATGTTTTAGGTTTCTTCCTGCATAGTAGTTATAGTGTCTTTATTGGGTAATGCTTTAGGGTATTTTGTCTTCGTAGTATTTAGAGTGTATTTACTGGGTAATGCTTTAGGGTGTTTTGTCTATGTAATATTAGAGTGTCTTTACTGGGTAATATTTTAGGGTGTTGTTTCTTCATAGTAGTTATTGTCTTTTCTGGTTAATATTTTAATATGTTTTTTTCTATCTTGTAGTTAGTTTCTTTTCTGGGTAATATTTCTTATGTATCTTTTCTGATTGATATTTAAGGGTGTCTTTTTGTGCAATGTTTATGTACATTTTCTCTAGAAAATTTTAGGGTATCTTGCTTCTAATTGATATTTAAAGATGTCTTTTTGTGCAATGTTTATGTACATTTTCTCTAGAAAAGTTTAGGGTATCTTGCTTCTAATTGATATTTAAAGATGTCTTTTTGTGCAATGTTTATGTACATTTTCTCTAGAAAATTTTAGGGTATCTTGCTTCTAATTGATATTTAAAGATGTCTTTTTGTGCGATGTTTATGTACTTTTCCTTGATAAAATTTTAGGGTATCTTGCTTCTAAAACCAAAAGCAGTTTCACAAGGCACAGAGGGTGCGCTGAAGATCTGTCGTCTCTGGATACACGAAGTCTATCGGGTCTTCTATGACAGGCTCGTGGATGATGTAGACAGAGAAACATTTTTTCACATTGTCAAGGTCAGTGATCTGGAAATTCTTTCTCCATGATAAATAGATGTGAATTTTTTTCTTGCTTAAACGACTTGTGTAGGCTAGGAAATGTCAACATTTAACACACTGGTGACCGATGCAATATAAAATTTGGAATGCTTTAAAAAGAATTGTTTAATTTTTTTAAACATTTTATTGTGTTGCATTTTATCAAGCACTTAACTGTCTTGCTGTTTTTATTGTTCAAACCAACAAATACATCATTATTTAATCTTTCCATAATTATTTTATTTTCTTCTTCTTTATGTTCACTTCTTTTCCCCACAGGAATTGCGTGGAAACTTTTCATCTTCTTGATGTTCTCAGTTTCTGTAGAGTTCCTGTGGGGCTTCCTCCTTACTCTTTTATTCTAGAAGGGTAGTACTGTTCTAAAAAAAAAAAAAAATGTGGTGGAAGATTTATGGAAGTTATGGAAGAAGTTTTCCAATTGCCTGTCAAAGTGTCATTGTTTACAGTTTACTTACATGTTTCCAATTGCCTGTCAAAGTGTCATTGTTTACAGTTTACTTACATGTTTCCAATTGCCTGTCAAAGTGTCAAAGTGTCATTGTTTACAGTTTACTTACATGTTTCCAATTGCCTGTCAAAGTGTCATTGTTTACAGTTTACTTACATGTTTCCAATTGCCTGTCAAAGTGTCATTGTTTACAGTTTACTTACATGTTTCCAATTGCCTGTCAAAGTGTCAAAGTGTCATTGTTTACAGTTTACTTACATGTTTCCAATTGCCTGTCAAAGTGTCATTGTTTACAGTTTACTTACATTTTTCCAATTGCCTGTCAAAGTGTCATTGTTTACAGTTTACTTACATTTTTCCAATTGCCTGTCAAAGTGTCATTGTTTACAGTTTACTTACATTTTTCCAATTGCCTGTCAAAGTGTCATTGTTTACAGTTTACTTACATTTTTCCAATTGCCTGTCAAAGTGTCATTGTTTACAGTTTACTTACATTTTTCCAATTGCCTGTCAAAGTGTCATTGTTTACAGTTTACTTACATTTTTCCAATTGCCTGTCAAAGTGTCATTGTTTACAGTTTACTTACATTTTTCCAATTGCCTGTCAAAGTGTCATTGTTTACAGTTTACTTACATGTTTCCAATTGCCTGTCAAAGTGTCATTGTTTACAGTTTACTTACATGTTTCCAATTGCCTGTCAAAGTGTCAAAGTGTCATTGTTTACAGTTTACTTACATGTTTCCAATTGCCTGTCAAAGTGTCATTGTTTACAGTTTACTTACATGTTTCCAATTGCCTGTCAAAGTGTCATTGTTTACAGTTTACTTACATGTTTCCAATTGCCTGTCAAAGTGTCAAAGTGTCATTGTTTACAGTTTACTTACATGTTTCCAATTGCCTGTCAAAGTGTCATTGTTTACAGTTTACTTACATTTTTCCAATTGCCTGTCAAAGTGTCATTGTTTACAGTTTACTTACATTTTTCCAATTGCCTGTCAAAGTGTCATTGTTTACAGTTTACTTACATTTTTCCAATTGCCTGTCAAAGTGTCATTGTTTACAGTTTACTTACATTTTTCCAATTGCCTGTCAAAGTGTCATTGTTTACAGTTTACTTACATTTTTCCAATTGCCTGTCAAAGTGTCATTGTTTACAGTTTACTTACATTTTTCCAATTGCCTGTCAAAGTGTCATTGTTTACAGTTTACTTACATTTTTCCAATTGCCTGTCAAAGTGTCATTGTTTACAGTTTACTTACATTTTTCCAATTGCCTGTCAAAGTGTCATTGTTTACAGTTTACTTACATGTTTCCAATTGCCTGTCAAAGTGTCGTTGTTTACAGTTTACTTACATGTTTCCAATTGCCTGTCAAAGTGTCGTTGTTTACAGTTTACTTACATGTTTCCAATTGCCTGTCAAAGTGTCGTTGTTTACAGTTTACTTACATGTTTCCAATTGCCTGTCAAAGTGTCATTGTTTACAGTTTACTTACATGTTTTAGTAGTGTTTCAATGGTTGTATGCAATTATTTTTATGATTAATTATCAAAAATTAAAATATAATTTATTTATAAATATTTAGCA
This sequence comes from Sinotaia quadrata, assembly GCA_028829895.1. Taxonomy (NCBI): domain Eukaryota; kingdom Metazoa; phylum Mollusca; class Gastropoda; order Architaenioglossa; family Viviparidae; genus Sinotaia; species Sinotaia quadrata. The sequence continues at coordinate 3,934,302 of CM054178.1, forward strand.
CAGAATTGCTTAGTTTTCTACAATTAACATATTATTTAGTTATCATTACTTAAAACAACATTTAGTCTTCAACATTAATGTGTCATATGATTTAATTATCATTAATTAAAACAACATTTAGTCTTCTACAGTAAATGTGTCATATGATTTAGTTATCATTAGCTAAAACAACATTTAGTCTTCAATATTAAATGTGTCATATGATTTAGTTATCATTAGCTAAAACAACATTTAGTCTTCAATATTAAATGTGTCATATGATCTTCAGTAGTTTTCACTTAGAGCAGTTTAATGAATCAGTTTTTTTATCAACAATTAACTATGTCGTTCATTATGTATAACTAACACGTCATTTAGTTATCAAAACAGTTGAAACATTATTTGTTTATCAACAATTAACATGTTCATTATGTATAACTAACATATCATTTAGTCATCAAAACAGTTGAAACATTTTTTGTTTATCAGCAATTAAAATATCAAGTTCCATAAGCAACTAACACATCATTTATTCAGCAATTAGACTTAGCCATTGAACACATTGTTTAAACAACAATTTAATTCATTTCTCACAAGTGCTGACCGATTTATTTTTTGCAAAAGAGACACTCCAAGAAATATGATGCAAAACGTATTTATTTATTTAAGCAAGGTAGATCATTTTTAACTTTTGCATTGATTGTTATATGCCATAGATTCAAGCCAAAGTAGATAATACTTACTTTAACTGGACTGTTTGATGTACATCAGAGATTTAAACCAGAGTAGATAAAGCTTACCTTTAACTGGACTGTTTGATGTACATCAGAGATTTAAACCAAAGTAGATAATGCTTCCTTTTAACTGCACTGTTTGATGTATGTCATTCATTTAGACCAAGGCAGAGACACACTTTAAGGAAAAGCTCAACAACCTCTTCAGTCACATCGTAGATCCTCAGCGACTTATTAGAGATGATGACATACGTTGCCTCATATTTGGTGACCTCACAAAGACAAAGGCTGAGGAACGCATGTATAATGAAATACAAAACTTGGATGAGCTTAGAGAGGTAAAGACTAGAGGACATTTTGTGTAAGCTTATGGAGGCAACTGTATGCAGACATTGTATGTATATGTACTTTGGTAAACAAATGCAGATACTTTATATGAATTAGACACATACGAGCTTGAATTACACTAGAGAGGGGTATATGCATGCAGATACTTTAAATATGAGCTTAAAGAAATAATGTTTGCAGACAGTATGCATGAAGAGAACTAAAAACTTGCAGTGTGAGTTTAGCTAAAAACTTGAAGACAGTATGCATGTAGAGAGGTCAAGGCTTTTAGTTATGTCCTTGCAGACAGTGAGTTTGGGAGAGGTAAAGACCTGCAGACACTTAAGGTAGACCTTCATAGGTAAAGACAGAATAACTGCCAGAGTCGTAGAAAATGTGCCTAACCTAGAAAATAACTGTCAGATGGGTAGAAATTGTGACTAACCTATAGAATAACTACCAGAATGATAGAAAATGTTCCTAACCCATAAAATGACTGTCAGACAGGTAGAAAGTAAGATTAACCTATAGAATAACTTTCTGAAAGGTATAAATTGTGACTAGCCTATAAAATAACTAGCTGACAATACGAAATTATTACTAGCCTACAAAAGCAAAATCTATTTTTCTGCTTATACATTTGAAAGAAGGAAAAAAGTATTTTTGTTTCAGTATTTTTTTTTTGTAGTTGTTTTTAACTTACAGGAGAAGCTCTTTTAGTAGAGTTTGGACCAGGTGAAGTTGCAGTACAAGTTTACAATGTCTCACCTGCTAACTAAAAGTCTTAAATTTTTGACCACCTAACACAATCAAAATTTCAGGAAAGCTAACTATTATTTTATGTTTTTGGATAGGCTACGTGATACAAACAGTAAACTTGTTTTCTTCCTGTCCAATGGGCTGATAAAAATTAATATTTTCACCCTGATCATCATTGTAAATCAAAAGTCAAAAGTATTTTCTGTCACAATAATATAATGTAAAATATTTACTTTGTTAATTATAGGTGATGTAAGCTATTAGCTTACATAATAGCTGATTGTAAAGCAGTATTTTGACACACCTACAAAGAAACGTTTCCTTTTTGACTAACTATACAACATAACTTTGACATATCTAATATTAAGTATATTTTAGCTGACTACAAAGCTTTACTTATGACAGACATAATATAAAATGTTTCACATTTTAACCAACTTTAAAGCATTACTTGACATATCTAATATTGTAAAGGCCAGGGAATGTAATAGTTGCAAAGCATATTAGGGAATATTGAGAATTCTGTTGACAAATACTTTAAATATAACCATCTTATAGATACTAGAACACCACTTTGACATAATATGAAATGTTTTTACCTTCTAAAGTAAATGCATTTAAAAATGTTGCAGGTTGTAGACTATTACTTGGAAATATATAATTTGAAAATATTTTATCAATAAAGCATATTGAAGACTTCATATTATTTTGATGTAATGTGAAATATTTTAACTTATATTGGCAAAGCACTGCAAATACTGTAAAACATTTGCAGACTGTAGAGCATTACCTTGAAGAATACAATATTATGAGCAAAGCCCCCATGGACCTCGTCATGTTCCGCTTTGCCATTGAGCATATCTCAAGAATCAGCCGTGTCCTGAAACAACCTAATGGGCACTGCCTGCTTGTTGGTAAAGCAGTTTTCTATATTTCTAAATCTCTGTACATTTAGCATTGCATCCCCACCCATGCCTTTGTTGTTACTGATAATTTAGCTTTGCATTTCCTTCCTTTTTTGTTTCTGATGAATGATAATATAGCATTGATTTATCTCCCTTTGTTGTTACTGACAATTTAGCATTTCATTTCCTTCTTTATAGTTACAGATAAATGATAATATAGCATTGATTTATCTCCCTTTCTTCTTATTGATAATTTAGCTTTGCATTTTCTCCCTTTTTGTTACTGATGAATGATAATATAGCATTGATTTATCTCCCTTTGTTGTTATTTATAATTTAGGTTTGCATTTCCTCCCTTTTCTGTTACTGATAATGCAGCATTTCATTTCTTCTCTTTGTTATTGATAATATAGCATTTCATTTTTTTTCTTGTTGCTACTTTTACTTTTTTAGCATTATATTTCATTCATTTGTTACTGTTACATATAACAGTACAAATTCTTCCTGTTGTTTTTATTGCCACATAACTTTATATTTCCTTCTTGTTGTTTTTGTTTTATTTAATATTACTTTTCCTTCCTGTTATTGTTACATATAACATTACATTATCTTCTTGACGTTATTGTTACATGTAACATTACATTTTCTTCTTGACGTTATTGTTACATGTAACATTACATTATCTTCTCGATGTTATTGTTACATGTAACATTACATTCCTTCTATTTTTTAACAGCTATAAAACTAAACTGTAAACTAAGTCAGAATTCACATACACAGCTATAAAACTAAATTGTACAAGTAAGTTGTATACACATCTATACACATCTATACAACTAAACAGCCTGGAAATAATGAATAAGTATAATATCAAATACATTTAGTAATATTTAAAACTCTGAATCAAGAAGAATAACAAAGATGACACAAATTTTAATTAATTATATTACCAATTAATTTAGTGCTTAATGGAAGCATTCTATTAAATTTATGACTCTTATAAACTAATTTATGATAATTATTAAAATATTTTCATTTTGGAAATCAGCATATTCTTTAAATTATTTAATAATTCTTATTCTATAAATACTTTTATTATTATTATTAAGTTATTATTTAATGGAATATTTGTTTAAGTTAATTTATGATACTACTGTGTAATGTTTTTTATTACTAAATAATTTGTTATCAATTAGCAATTTATTATTTGATGACAAATATTCCTTTTGTTTAATTAATGTCAGTGTTGTGTTATTTTCTTGTTTACAGGAATAGGTGGAAGTGGTCGTCAGAGCACGACTCGTTTGGCGGCATTTATGGCGGACTTTGAGTTGTTCCAGATTGAAATTACAAAAACCTACACCACATCTGACTGGCGTATTGACCTGCGACGTATGATGCGTCGAACTGGTGAGGAGGGTGTGTCTGTGGTCTTCCTGTTTGGTGACCACCAAATCAAGGTAACTGTAATGTCCTCCACATCAAGGTAACTGTAATGACCACCACATCAAGGTAATTAATAATAATGACTAGCAGATCAAAGCAATGACAGTTATGTGAAAAAACGACTGCTAATCAAAATAGTGACTGCCAGATCTAGGCCAAGGTAACAGTAATTAACTCAGTGACCATTAATAAAAGTAATGAAAATACATAATAGTAATGGCCTCTATCTAAAGAAAAATTACCAATAGAACAATATAATGACCACTAAATCACAGTAAAATGACCAACAAATGAAAATAATGACTTCCAATTCTAGTTAATGAACACTAAATAAAAGTAATGACCAGTGTATTTAGGCAATCAATTATGACAATGGCAACCCAAATCAGTGTAATGGACCACCAAGTAAATTAAAGTTATGACCACTAAATCAATGTAATAACAACCACCAGAATACAGTAGTGTATCAACACAGCAGCTTTAAAAATAAAAATAAAAATGAATGCTTAATTGCTTATGAGAACCAGATGTACTAAGAATTAACTTAAACTGATATTTCTAGGAAATCAATTATATCTAATAAAATTGCATTTCTTGTAGTATTTTTCTGTTTCTGTTTATTACATTTAGAATGTATTTTCCCACATTTATGAGATAAATCTTTTGTAACTTTTTTTTAAAAATAGGATGAATCCTTTCTGGAAGATATCAATATGATCTTAAACACTGGCGACATTCCCAATCTATATGAGAATGAAGAAATGTTGGAGATCATGGAAAAGGTAAGTCTCCATATTCCAAAATAGTTTGAAAGTAAGGGAATGTTAGAAATCATCAAAGAGGTAATTTTATTCACTCCCAAACTTAATGAGAATTTAGACTGTTTGAAGATTGTTTGTCTCTATGACAAACTAATCTAAATGAGAATGATAATAGAGATCATGAAAATTCTTTTATTCTCAATCCATTGATTAACAGAATCCTGCTAGGGATCATATTCTCAACTTGTTTATTTATGAACACTATAAATAGATAATGTTTAGAAAAGTCAGTATTCTATGAATGAACACCATATGGAGATAATGCTTTAAAAAATATTTTATGAATGAACACCATATGGAGATAATGCTTTAAAAAATATTTTATGAATGAATACCATATGGAGATAATGCTAAAAAAAAGTAAATATATTATGAATGAACGCCTTATCGAGATAATGTTTTAAAAAGTATTTTGTGAATGAACACCATATGGAGATAATGTTTTAAAAAGTAAGTATTTTATAAGATATAATTATTCTGCATCTAAACAGTTGGTGAATCAATGTGAACATGGAAAAGCATGACAGATCTTCAAGAAACTGAATAGATATTAGAGAATATTATTGTACACATAAAATTATATGTTTTAATATTTAATTAATTTCATGACATTTGAAGAGAATTTCTTGTTCTATTTGTAGATGCAAACGTTATGCCAAGTGGAGAATTTACAAATAGAGTTTACTCCTTTGAACATGTACAACAAATTTATTGAACGGATTCGGAAAAATCTGCATGTAGTGCTAGCTTTTAGTCCAATTGGTGATGCCTTTAGAAACAGATTACGCATGTTTCCATCTCTCATCAGCTGCTGTACAATTGATTGGTTTAAGGTAAGAATTCATTTTGCACTTTGAGTGTTGTCAAAATTAATTCTGCACTTTTGGCTGTTTTAATATAGCCTTGATTTATCTCCCTTTGTTGTTACTGATAATTTAGCTTTGCATTTTCTCCCTTTTTGTTACTGATGAATGATAATATAGCATTGATATTGCATAAATAGTGGGTAGTTGAAGGTAAATATGAATAAAGGATCTGTCATTCCTAGATGGTTAATATGATACAAACATTTGTTTTTAAGTATAATTATTTACACAAGTAATTTTTCCCAAAAACATTTGCTATAGGCTTGGCCAGCAGATGCTTTAGAACTGGTGGCCAATAAATTTCTGGATGATGTAGAGATGCCCTCTGAGACTCGACATCAAATGGTTGTCATGTGCAAGCACTTTCATGAGAGTGTCCGCACCCTGTCTGTGAGGTAAGTACCTACTTTGTGAGGTAGATTAATGTGTGAGGTAACTTAACACTGCACCTTGTCTGTGAGATAACATTGCCAAGTAAGTTAACAAATTACCTCCTTGTCTGCTGGATAGGTTTACACTACACTTTCTGACAAATTATATAATTCTTACCCATGTTATAATATGCAAGTTACACAATTCTTACTGTATGTAGAATAAGGTTAGTTAATGTTTTGCACTCTGCAGGCTACACAACTCTTGACAGTTTCATATAAGATGTTGAGTTGCACCCTCTGTCAGGGTACATAACTGTCAGTTTCCTAGGAGATGTGGAGAAGTTGCGCCCTCTCTGTCAGGGTACATAACTGTCAGTTTCCTAGGAGATGTGGAGAAGTTGCACCCTTTCTGTCAGGGTACATAACTGACAGTTTCATTAAGATGTGGAGAAGTTGCACCCTTTCTGTCAGGGTACATAACTGACAGTTTCATAGAAGATGAGTAGTTGCATACTGTTCAGAATGAGTATACATAAACTCTTGCCAGATTAATTAAGAATAATTCTTATGCACAGTCTGCTCTGTGCATATTGTACAAACACTGTAATAATACATTTCAGAAGAAAGTGTTTTAAATAGAGTCTTTCTGAGGAGATGGGTGTCTAAGGTGTATGAGTTGGCCTTACAAATGGTTGTTTGGGTGGTGAGTGCTTTTAGTAGCTGAAGTTTTTATTCAAACTCACAAATCTACTCCCTGGTTTAGGATTGTCAAGCTGCCCCCCAATTGTAGAATGCTGAAAGATTTTAATTAATATGGAGTGCTTTTAAAAATCTCATACACCTCTACATATATATTAAAGAAATTGGAATCTATAGGGATTTCAATGATACTTGCATTCAGGAATGTAGTGACTGCCACTCTCACACAAAATAACTGTATTATTTCTCACATAAAATCTTAGTGTTAAAATAACTGTATTATTTCTCACATAAAATAACTGTATTATTTCTCACATAAAATCTTAGTGTTAAAATAACTGTATTATTTCTCACATACATGTGTAACTTCTACATTTTGATAGGCACTGTGAAATAATCAAAGATTTTTGTATTAAAGTATACATATAAAGACATCTTTGCAGTTACTATAAAATGCATTTTTTTATACATTTTGAAATGTCACATATATATCACTGTAACATCTATGTGTCATTTATACTCTGTGAAATTTCATATTATTTCACTGTAACACCTACATATCATTTATACACTGTTAAATCTCATATATAATATCACTGTAACATCTACATGTATCATTTATACACTGTGAAATAATGTTCATGAGATATAACTGCACACATACCTTCACATATACACTCTATCTGCCTGCCTGTCTTTCTGTATGTTTGCCTGTCTATCTATCTATCTATCTATCTATAGATACACTGTAACTCCTATAACTTCTGATCAACATTGCAATTGCTATGAAATATGGCGTCAGAACTCTGCTTGTTATGCTGACAGGGCCAGAATGTCACATAATATAAAACCTGTGTCATTATTTCAGCTACTATGAAACATTGCGGCGTCAGAACTATGTCACACCCACCTCATACCTGGAGCTAATAAAAACTTTTAAAAATTTGCTGAACCGTAAGCGGATGGAGATTCTAACACTTAAGGAGCGCTACTCAGTTGGCTTGGAAAAACTGGCTTTCTCAGAGGCACAGGTTAGTGTATATTTCTTGGTTGGCTTGGAAAAAAATGGCTTTCTCAGAGGCAGAGGTTGGTGTATATTTCTTGGCTGGATTAATAGGCCGGTGGATATGAATTTTATAGTAACTTATTCTTTATTTGCTCAGTTCACGGCACAATAGTGTTGACGTGTATCAAATTGGGATTAAATTATTATTCACAATATTATGTTTACATTTTCATTGATTTTTGCATTTAAATGAAAATGTTGATAGCATATAGTGTTGTACTTAAAGAGACTTGTTATCTTTAGATTATTAATTTCAATCACACATTATATGTTTCTGTTAACATTTCTTCTCTTCAGAATTGCTGAACTGTCTATATTAATGTAATTAGGAGCACACCTTTGATAGGTTATGAAGACCTGATTACGGTAGAATATGAGTTATAATTATTGTGCTGAACTGTCTATATTAATGTAATTAGGAGCACACCTTTGATAGGTTATGAAGACCTGATTATGGTAGAATATGAGTTATAATTATTGTGCTGAACTGTCTATATTAATGTAATTAGGAGCACACCTTTGATAGGTTATGAAGACCTGATTATGGTAGAATATGAGTTATAATTATTGTCAAAAATAAGATTTAAGAGTTTATTGTCAAAGATATATAATCTCAAAATGTTTGATTTACTGATCTAAATCTAATCAATTATAATTAAAAAGTTTGATATAAATGTCCAGAAAGTGTTACCAAATAATCAGTTTGTGTTTTAACTTATTATTGTCAGAATGTGTTTTAAGTAATTATGATGAAGTGTTTGACGCTTAACGATAACTGAATGGGTCAGTGTGCTAAAAAATTTAAAGCGACTGTAATTATCAATGGATTTTAAAAATTTAAATTACTACCTATTATAGACATACTAAGGAATCTTAAAAGTATTTTTTAAATTTATTTCGAATTCAAAAACAAAGAAATAATACAAAGATTTCTTATCTTTTTGTTGAACTTGGGAACATTTTCACCGTTTTGTTTTTTTTACTAGTCTACTAAATAATTAAAAGCAAGCATAATTCGTACAATTCTAAAATGATTTTCAAAATAAATATTATGGGGGACATTTTAAAAATATTTATTTAATTTTTTAACGTTTGCTGATTATTATTTTAAATTCAAAAATAAATAAATAAATAAAAAGTTTTCTTACCTTTTTCTTGTGTTGACCTTCGTCAATTTGTTAGATGTTTCCTTGAATAAAATCCGAAGAAAACGATTTTTGTTGATTGCCATTTGAATATATGGTACAAATAATAATTTATTATAATTGTGTAAATATTATTCCTGGGGAAATTGGTTGATTTTGAACAAAACGAAAGAGTCATATGAAAACCACGAGGGTTCGGTTTGACACTGATCGGTTTTTATTTTTTATTATCAAATGGTCACACCCAAAAATTCAGTAGGCCTGTCGTGTTTGAAACGTGCAATGTATAATTCCAAACCGGTTCAAAATGGCGGCTCAGCTTCTTCTACAAGCGAGGGGTGACTCGGGATTTCCGAACTTTTTAATGATATGATTGTTCTAAAATTAGTTAGCCAATGATAAAATTAGAGCAGGTTGGCTGCTGAACACAAACATATCTTTCTCCTTGACCTTGATTGGTATTTTTTTAAAAGTGGCTATCGATAAAAAAAAGTGTCATAACAACGTCCACGAGGTTTCGGGTGGAGACGGACCGGTTTTTATTTTTTATTATCAAATGGTCACATCCAAAAATTCAGTAGGCCTGTCGAATTTCATCTACAATATATTAAATTTATTTACACAATAAAGTTCGTTAGGTAGGATCAAGCAAACAACTGAAAATGGACCTTGAAACGAGCCATGTGTAGTACAAACTTCGGTTCAAAATGGCGGCTCAGCTTCGATAAACGTGAGGTGTCTGGGGATTTCCGAACTTTGTAATGGAAAATACCTTTCTAAAAATAGTTAGCCAATGATAAAATTAGAGCAGATTGGCTGCTGAACCCAAACATATCGTCTGCTTGACTTGATTGTTATTTTTTTAAAGTGGCTATCGATGTAAAAAAGTGACCTGGCGCAGAGACCTTCTAAAGGCTAAACGTCGTGGAACGGGTTAACAAATTAGTATCATAATGTGATTTAACTATTTGCAATGAGATTGTGTGATTTAACTAATTATGATCTGGAATATGATTAACTGTTATTGTCAGATTGTGTGAATTAACTACAGTAATGAGGATCAGAATTAACTGAACTAATTGTAATAAGATTGAGTGATTAAACTAATTAATGTCCTCCACTGTCTGCATAAGGTGGTGTCATGATATAACAAGAGTTAAGGGAGAACCCATGTATATAATTATGGTTGGATATGTTGATTTTAAACATTTTTGTCATATTCACTTTGTATCTTATAGATAAACATGATATAACAGGAATTAATAATTGGTGTTGTAGATAAACATTTTTTCTTTGTCGATAAACATTTTTGTCTTTGGTGCTGTAGATAAAAACTTGTGTCTGGTGCCAAGATGAATATTTTTTCTTTGGTGCTAGATAAATGTGATGCAACAAGAGTTAATGGACCTGCAGCCCAGGCTGATAGAGACAAGTCATGAGACAGAGGAACTGATTGGAATTATCGAGTTGGAGACACTGGAAGTCGAGCAGAAGAAAAAGTTGGTAGAAGCAGATGAGCAAATAGCTAATGAAGCTGCAATGGCAGCAAAAGCTATTAAGGTTAGTTCCTACTGGAATGTTGTTCTGGTGTTCTGTTGTCATGAGATGGCTTCAAGAAGGAATGTTCTTGTGGTGTAGTGTAACAAGTGTTATCATGAAGTGGCTTCAAGATGCTGTTTTGTGATGCAGTGGAGTTGATGTTGATGTAATTTGTTGTTGTTGTACTGTTGTGTGATGTAGTGGAGTTGTTACAAAAATGTATTTGAAAAATGACGTGTTTAAATGATGTTGATGTAATTTGTTGTTGTTGTACTGCTGTGTGATGCAGTGGAGTTGATGGGGTGGAGAGATGGTGTGGTTGATGTTGTGATATTGTGAAGACTTTAAAGTGGTGTGAGATGTTCACTTCAAACTGTATTAATGTTGCACAACTCTTTACCCTTCCTACCACATCATGAGTGTTACACAACTAACTCTTTATCCCTCTTACCTCATCATGAGTGCTGTAAACTCTTTACATCAAGCATTAGTTTTCACATCACATTAGCATTGTTATAGCTCCATACTCTTCACATTGTGTCATCAATGTTATGCAAATCTATACATCATATCATTAGCATAATTGAATTCTTGCAACTCTTTACTCTTCATATCACATCATTAATGTTGTACAACTTTCACATCATTTTATTACTGTTATTCAACTTATTATATCATTTCTCCTGTACAACCCTTTACTGTGGACATTGCATCATGACTGTAATACAGCATAAACTCTTAATTCATTAATATACTTTAACTTTTTAATTATTAAAACTCTACAACTCTTAAGTTTCACATCATTTATTGAAGCTGCACACCTCAAGTTTTCACATCACTTATTGAAGTTGTACTTCACTATTCACATCACTTAGTGAAGTTGTATCACCTTTAGTTTTACAACTCTTTATTTTTTTTATTTTTTTTAAATTGACATTATATCATTTCATTTAAGAACTTAGTCTATGAGAGCTTTTGCCCAGATTGTAAATGCCTGTCTTTCTTTATACTTAAAAAAATTAATGCAAAAAGGATGACTGTGAAGCCACATTGGCTATTGCCATGCCAGCCATGGAAGCCGCCATTGCAGCTTTGAATACACTGAAGCAGAATGACATCACCATTGTAAAAACCATGATGAACCCACCGTCTGGTGTCAAGCTTGTCATGGAATCTGTGTGTATCCTTAAGGTAAACTAATAGCTTTGAATCTGAATTTGATTTTTTAATTTCAAATCCATATGTCTTGAAAAGGTAAATATTTGGATGTCTGCCAAACATTTACAAAAGAATTATTGTAATATACATTTCTATATATGGCGTCTGACAGAAAATCAAATCTGACCCCATCTCTTATTTTTGTTCATGCTCTTCTTCATTGCAAGGAGCAAGGTCTCAAAATACATTGATTACTATAGATATGCTAAGTGTTTAAAATATTGGAAAGCTTGACAGTCCTAAGCAGATTACATCTCATAGAGTCTCCATTGCAAATGGTTCAATGTTCATCAGAGACTAGATTGGCATTGATCCTTCTCTGGCAAACCTTTTCAGTAGTAGCAGCCTAATATTATCTAGAAGCAGGTGTGCCTATTCTTCCCCCCCTCCCTTCATTGCCCATGTCATTGTACAAATGCAAGCCTTTCAGAGTGGGAGGTGTGTGTCTGCTTCTCAATACTGTAAGCTGCATGACAATCCTTATAAACATCATGGAGATGTTGCTTTCATAACACAGAAACATATTAACAGCATAATCATGATCATAATCATTCAGACAATTTCACTGTGATAGCTGGCATTCAGTTCCCTGGAGAGCAGGAAACTGTTCAGTCGACCTTTGACCTCTAGTCAGACAGGTCCTAGTATGATGTGCAGTACTACACGTTCATAGAGACTGGATATTGCAGCAGACAGTCTCTTCACTATTATATTTTTCAATCACTATATCTTCTTGGAATGGATTGCATACAGGACATATTTTCAGCATGTGTCTTGTCATTAAGTTGGAATGTGCATGCATACAGCATCCCTCCATCCATTATGATCCTTGAATTCTATTGAAGTTTAGCAACTCCCAGGGCAGTACTCCCTTTCTGATAGCTCAGGCAACTTAGGGCACTGCTCCCTTTCAGATAGCTCAAGCAACTCAAGGCACTGCTCCCTTTCAGATAGCTCAAGCAACTCAAGGCACTGCTCCCTTTTGGATAGCTTAAAATTTCCTACATCTACAATATTTATTTTTTTAATCATTATCTCTCAGGGAACCTCTAGAGACCTCTCTTAGAACCCTGGTTGAAAAATCCTGGTCTAGACTCTTTTTACCAATTTCTCCTGCAGTTAGTGATATTTTTCTTTAGACATGATTAATTTATAATATCTGAGAATTAGTCTTATTTTATCAGTGTCATTTTTTTAAAAATTAGTCTGTCCTTAATTAGTCTCTCATGCTTTGATATAATTAGAGTATTATAAGCGACTTTGTTACTTTATGTAATTGTGCCTGCACTAGTAGGACCCATACCATTAAGTAAGAAGTGTAACTGTGTAACCGTAAGTTACATTTGTTGTTTTAGTAATCTAGTATATAAACAAAAGTTATTAACAGTTAAAGAGAATCATACCTAATTAAGAAGATTATCATAATTTGTTGTTTTTTTTAAACCTTTAGGGGATCAAACCAGATAAGAAAATAGATGCTTCTGGAAGAGCTGTGGAGGACTACTGGATTGTAGCCAAAAAGGTAGATAACTCCTTTAATAAAGTGATACACACTTAACACTCAATGTAGTGATATACATTCAACACTTAATAATTATAGTGATACTCATTCAACACTCACTGTAGTGACATACATTGAACACTTAATAATTATAGTGATACTCATTCAACACTCACTGTAGTGACATACATTCAACACTTAATGTAGCAATACCATTCAACACTCTGTAGTGATGCACATTCAACACTTAATCACAAGTAGTACATGAACGGAGAAATCATTCTAATCAGCAAATAAATCAAGATAAAAATAACAAATGTTCCCATCCACATTTGACAAATAATCTGCTTTTACAAAAAAATAAACAAAAAAAACTTATTTAAAATGCTAAATACTAAAGCCATTATTATCCTCATCATTTTGAAATGAGGAATTAACTCTAAACAACAACTGTTAATAAAGGATTAACTCTGTAAACAACAACTGTTAAAAAAAGATTAACTCTGTAAACAACAACTGTTAAAAAAAGATTAACTCTGTAAACAACAACTGTTAAAAAAGGATTATCTTTTTTTTAAACAACAGCTATTTAAGAAAGATTATCTCTCTAAACAACAACTGTTAAAAAGGATTAATTCTATAAACAACAACTGTTAAGAGGGATTAACTCTGTAACATATGCTAAAGAAGTATTACTCTGTAAACAACTGTTAAAGAAGGATTAACTCTGTAAACAACAACTGTTAAAATGGATTAATTCTATAAATAGCAATTGTTAAAAAAAAGATTTAATATACTCTGTAAATGTCATTCTAACTTTGCCACACAGAATTAACTCTCTAAGCTTGGATGAATTCTATAAACTCTGGATTAAATGACTGGAATTAAATTTGCAGAAATGAGATTAAATCTGTAAAAAAGCAGTTAATTGTAAGCACCATTTTAACTCCATAAATACTGAATGATCTCTATAAATATAAAATTAACAATGTAAATACAGTATGATTTTGCAAATGTGGATTAAGTATATAAACATGAGATTAATTGTAAACATTGAACATGTACTAATGTAGTACTAGATTACCTCTGTAAGGATTTGATTAACACCTGTTTAAAATTGTAACAGTGCTAAATTTGATCAAACAATATTTTATGCACAAAAACATTTCTGTTTGTGGCACAACTTAGTGATGAATGAGAAATTACAAAGTATGTCCATAAAATCTTATTTTTCTAAGAGTTCTTTAACATCTTACAGATTCATTTGCCTTTAGACTGAAATAATGTTGCATTTTGTTTTATTTAAACAGTAGTACATATATTATGTTTTGAAAATGAAAAAAGTTTTTAAAAATTTATTCAGATTTATTATAGCTTAATATGTTGAGCTGTTTACTTATTTTAAAAGATAACATGTTGATAAATCTTATTTTATATGTTGAGCTATTACATATTTTACAAGATAGCATGTTGATAAATCTTATTATTTTATTTACAGATGATTGGAGACATGAAATTTCTAGATTCATTGAAAGAATATGACAAAGATAACATCCCAGCACCAGTCATTAAAAAAATCCGTGAAAAGTACATAACCAATTCAGAGTTTGATCCAGCTATTATTAAAAATGTTTCCTCCGCTTGTGAAGGGCTGTGCAAGTGGGTCCGGGCCATTGAAGTATATGATGTTGTGGCCAAGGTCAGGGACATTTTTTTGTTTCTGTGTAAACGTCAGGCAACATGCTACAATTTTTAAGTTTCTTTCATGACAAGAAAATGTAATGGAGATTCATAATATTTATTTTTTTATGTGTACATTTTGAATAATTAAAAGTGTGTGAGTAGTAGGTATATTAAGTGAAAAATAATATGTGTGGAAGCTATTTTATAACTTCCTTTCACTACCAAGCTAAATCTCACAAAAGAAAGTTATACCGCACTTTCACCATAAAACACACCAGGAAGTACAAATTAGTCTTCCCAAACATTTTTATTTTTTTATTTATTTCCTATACAATTATACACTCACAATGGGGGGGGGAACAAGAGTCATCACCAAAACCAAACTCACCAACACAGCTACACCATACTTCCACCATAAAACATCCCACCCAGCCCACCTATACCCGACCCGAAAGGCAAAAGCGAACTTAAACTCTAACAACAAAGTATGCAGACACTTTGCTACTCAGTCAAAATTACTGACAATTACTAAAATTATTTAGTATTTTTGGTTTTATTACTGTAGTCAACATTACAGTTGAAAATGCAATAATTGAATTCTTGAATACTGCACACTTCTGTTATTCATTTCCTTTTCTATGGGGAGTTGAGCAGTCGATAAGTGTTCAAGCCCTACACTCAAATTATAAAGCACTAAGATTATATAATGCTCACATTGTAAAGCACTCCCAAGGACTCAAAACTGTAAAGTGCTCATATCGTAAAGCACTCCAAGCACTCAAAACTGTAAAGTGCTCAGATTATAAAGTGCTCATATTGTAAAGCACTCCCAAGCACTCAAAATTGTAAAGTGCTAAGATTATAAAGTGCTGAAATTATAGTGTTCAAATTATACAGTGCTCTAATTGCAAAAAACTCAGAATATAAAGAAGTCAGATTAAAAGATGCTCAAACTAATTATAAATTGCTCAGAAAATTGTAAAGCACTCAGAAAGCAATGTACTCATATTGTAAAGAACTCAAAATATAAAGCAGTCACATTATAAAATGCTCAGAAAATTGTGAAGCACTCAAATTGTAAAGCACTGAGATTGCAAAATACTCAGATTGTAAAGTACTCAGATTGCAGATTACTCAGATTATAAAGTGCTCAAACATTTGAATTAATATAAGTGCTAATACAAATCTCCAGTTTTTTAAAATTATTCTTTTGTCTTATCTCAGTTATATAATTTCATTTCACATTTGTATTTTCTTTCAAGTTTTAATGTATTCCAACCTGATTATTTTAATTTGTTATAAATATACTGAAATACTTTAACTAGATTTATTTTTTTAACTTTAACTTTGTACTTTATTATTTGTAAAAACTCCTTTGTGTTTTTTAAAATAATATAATTGTAAATTTGCCTATCCCTATTTCTGTACTTAATAATTATATCTTTGTTGCCAATGTTAACATGACCCAACCTTGGGCTAATGATATTTTTGAAGTAAACAACTCAGGTGGAGAATGTGTTAGAGACTTGCTGATGTAATCTAAACTGGTTTTAGGTGGATGAGTAGTTTTCATTATTATCCAATGGTTAAGATTTACTATAACAAGACCATCCAATGTGCTGAGATCAAAGCTTAACTGTCGAAAATAATTTTATTCTCTAAATCACTTTAAATTTGGAGTGGCAGAAGTCTGGTCATGAAGGGCAGCCATTAATTAATGATAAGTTAATTGATTGATTGAAAGAGAATGAACTTAGGAATAAGTTGTGCATTTTGCTATTGATATGTTATACTTGCATTTTACGTAGAGAGTAGACTATTATTTCTTACAAATTGTATGCTTGTATGTAATATGCTAAATACTTGACATTGTTTCTAGTGAACTTTGTTATGTTGTTTTTATTATGCTGCATGTGTGAATCAATCTAATAAATACTGTTGCAGGAAACTGTAAATTGAGGCATGAATTTAAGAAAAAATGGAGTTAGAGATGAATAAACTGGAAACTTAACATTTGTTCTCTGATTATATTTTACAGGGAAGAATCAGCTTTTTTGTTTTTTATTAGGTCTCCCAGTTTACTAATTTTATAAACTGCTCTGACCATTATAGATTCAAGAAGTATCTACCCCCCATTGTGTAAGTGTAAGGATATACTGCACTCTGTTGATGTAAGGTGGCAAAGTATGCTCGACTACATTGCGGAATTTCTAGTACAAGGAAGTTAATGGAATTGCTAAATTGTTGTTCTTCTTGATGGAACTAATATGGTGAAAGAGCACCTAGATTAGTCTCAAGAGATCAGCGGCTGATGGAACATTCTACAGCATGCTAGAAGACACATGAAACTGACAATTCTATTGTAACAATAAACTTTTGACTGTGTTATGAAAGCATGTGAAAGAATATTGCAGCAGCATCTAGACAAGGTTATGTACAAACTATTATCACTATAATCTCTAAAACTCCATTTCTGTTCTCTGATAAGAACTCTCATGTGATTTATATTGACACTAATCTGTTGAATTATGTATTAGGATATAAGACTGTATACACATTGAAACTATTCGAACATGGTTCATGGAAATATTGATGTCAAGTAATCTTTTCATTGTAGTTGCTCTTTGTATATTTCATTGTTGGTTTAATAAATTTGTTAAATTTATTGACTTTTTTTTACACATATTGTTAATTGGAGAGATAGTGGGTGGATAGGGGCTCACTAAATATAGATTAAAGATGGATTTATCTTCTCCTTTGGTAAGAAGTTTTCCACCTACAGAAATACTGTATGACAGTGAATGCTTGTATTTAACATGGTAGAAGAGAGAAAGTTTTTACAGCACCCGCATATCCACCAAGTGAGAGAGACCAGTGGTATCTTCTGGAGAATTGTTAATAAGATAAATTAAGGTTGTCCTTACTTGTAATTAGTTATGGATGATTAATAATAATAATAAACATTAATTAGGGTGTCATTGTGTCACAATACTCTTTTATCAATTTGTCATCATCAATTGTCTGTCAGGATGTGGCTCCCAAGCAAGAGAGTCTGAACTCTGCTCAGGAAGTTATGGCTGAGCAAATGGCCAAATTACGGTTGAAGCAGGCAGAACTGAAAGAAGTAACAGATAAACTGCAGGCATTGAATGACAATCTAGGCATCAAACAAAAGGAGAAACAAGTCTGTATGATTATTGCCAACATTTCAATTTCATGTCACTTTCATTACGTCACACAAACTTAATCTCTTATTATTTGATAATGCAATCTGTATGATTATTGCCATTTTATTTCTTGTTATTACTTTCATTGCATCACACTGATTTAATCTCTTATTATTTGATAATGCAATCTGTATGGGTAATGCCATTCCATTTTCTTGTTAACTTTCATCACACAAATTTGATGTCTGTGTTGTTTGATAATGCAAGTTATTGGTAATATGTTGCAAATTTGGAATTTACATCCATTGTGAGGTAGTGTATTCACATACAGTTAAAGAGTATTCACATGCTAATTTAAGGCATTCACATGCTAGTAAGTTATCATTTTCCTTGCTTGGGTATTCATGTGCTAAGTTAAGGTATACTCATGTACCAAATTAGATTACCACATTTTGAAAGGTATTCATGTACTAATTAGGATATCAATATGCTAATTTGGGTTAAATTAACATATTTAATTAGATTATTAAATGCCATTTTAAGTTATTACAGGTTTACTTTGAGTAATCACATGTCAGTTTAGGTTATTACATACTAGTTTGGTTTTACAGGATAATTAAGGGTATTATCATTCTAATTTAGGTTATTGCATGCTAATTTAGGGTAGTCACATACTAATTTAGGTTATTGCATGCTAATTTAGGGTAGTCACATACTAATTTAGGTTATTGCATGCTAATTTAGGGTAGTCACATACTAATTTAGGGTATTGCATGCTAATTTAGGGTAGTCACATACTAATTTAGATTACTGCATGCTAATTTAGGGTAGCCACATACTAATTTAATTTACTTGTCTATTTAAAAATATATTTTCTGTTTAGATTTTAAAAACAGACTAATTCTCATTTCCTTCATATTTTTTAAATTGAAGCTTTGCAATATATGGAGAAAAATTATTCCAGACACATTTCATGAGGAAAAAATTATTCCAGACAAATTTCATGACGAAAAAATTATTCCAGACAAATTTCATGATGAAAAAGTTATTCCAGACAAATTTCATTAGGAAAAAAATTATAAGCTACAGACAGAATCCAACAACAGTTTTAAAATTTGAGACAATTAGGATGAGTAGCTTAAACATGCTGCAAACACTGTCACAAATGAGTTGTTAATTAATCATTTTGAGATTGAGGCATGTTATTAAGAAAGTACATAAATGAGGATTTGTTATTTTAAAAGGGAGATTAATTAACACAGCATAAATATTGACAAACATAGTATTCACCATTAGAAAATAAAAGTGTTATGTACCGAGGACAAGTGACTTGTAAATACTTCTATTGGCTTTCTGCTTTTCACAGAATCTTGAAGATAACATAGAACTGTGCAAAGTGAAGATTGAAAGAGCAGAAAAGCTTATCAGTGGCCTTGGAGGTGAAAAAGACAGGTGGACTCAGGTAAGAGTAATCCCTAAGTAAACTACTGTTCTTTAAATTGAAACTATGCCATTACTCTCACACAATGGAATGGTGACAATAAGCTATATTTATCAAGCAATGATATACTGAAATCATGCCATCATTTTCAAGTAATAGTAAACTGTTAAGACACCATCATTCTCAAGTAATGGTTTGCTGAAAATATGCCGTCATTCTCAAGTAATAGTACACTGTAAATACACTTCACTCTCAAGTAATGATATACTGTAAATACACCATCATTCTCAAGTAATGGTACACCATAAATATACATTATTCTCAAATAATGGTACACTTGAAACATTCTCAAGTAGTAGTACACTTAAACACACCATCATTCTGAAGTAATGGTACACTGCACCATCATTCTCAAGGTACACCTAAAACTTGCCATCATTCTAAAGTAATGGCAGCCTGTAAATACTCCATCCTTCTCAGCTTGACAGAACTCTTTTTTTCATTCTACAAACTGCATGGAATGATAAAACTTTATTCATTTGATGAATATTGGCATATGTGCAAATCAGTTTTATAAATTACAATAAAATAATGTGTATAACAGTTGAAGTAGTGTATTGTGCTTCTTTTGTTCCAGAATGTTGAAGACTTGTCAGAGAGTTACGACAATATTATTGGCGATGTACTCCTTTCTGCAGCAGTTGTTGCATATCTGGGCCCTTTCATTCTTACCTTTAGACAGGTATTTACCAAACCAATTCCAGTCCAGTCCTGAATTTACCTAACTTCTTCCTTCCTAATCCTAATTATAGCTGACCACTTTCTTGTTAATCCTAATGTTATTGTCCTTTCATTCTTGATTTCCTTTCAATCGTGATTGCAGAAACAAAATTGTTTTAAAGATTGATGCCAGAAAATATATTTGCAGATAGAAATTTGTTATGTACCACAAAAGAATCTAAGCTGATAATTGTAGAACTTTTAATATGCATTTTAATATGTGAACAATAAATAATAGTATTATAATTAATTCATTTTTTGTTTTATTTTGTTATCTCATTAAACAGTCAATGTGGTTAGCAATATCACATAACAGTCTTATGAACTTTATACATGTGTTTATATTCAAGTATATACCCACCAGAAATAAATTCAACTTAATTAATGATGCAGTTTTGTGAGCATGTTTATAAGTGAGTATTGTGAAATTCATCTATGGTACTTGTTTCAGAGTGTTTTGATTTTTTTAACAGTCGTGCACAAAAGAATGTGCAAAAAATAGTAGATGTTTGCTTGTCACAGACGTATAAACATATGTGAAATTTGTAAAGAATTCAGTTGTTATGGTTACTTGTCACAGACATGTATAAACATATGTGAAATTTGTAAAGAATTCAGTTGCTATGTTTGCTTGTCACAGACATGCATCAAGGAATGGTTTGAGATGTGTAAAGAATTCAATTGCTATGTTTACTTGTCACAGACATGCATCAAGGAATGGTTTGAGATGTGTAAAGAATTCAATTGCTATGTTTACTTGTCACAGACATGCATCAAGGAATGGTTTGAGATGTGTAAAGAATTCAATTGCTATGTTTACTTGTCACAGACATGCATCAAGGAATGGTTTGAGATGTGTAAGGAGAAAGGAATTCCCATTTCTGGCTCTTTCTCTCTGTCCAAGACACTTGGACAGCCCGTAAAAATTCG
Organism: Sinotaia quadrata; assembly: GCA_028829895.1. NCBI lineage: Eukaryota > Metazoa > Mollusca > Gastropoda > Architaenioglossa > Viviparidae > Sinotaia > Sinotaia quadrata. Next base: position 3,955,682 of record CM054178.1, read on the forward strand.
TGACTGGCAAATTGCTGGTCTGCCTGCTGATCAGTGAGTCATTTTCAATAAAAAGTTATCATGAGAAGTAACAAGATTTTTTTAGTAACTTACAGTACATTTCTTTGGTAACTTATATGACATAACTTTTAATAAACAGTTATCATGAAAAATAACAATACATTTCATTTGTAACTTGTACGACATAACTTTTAATAAACAGTTATCATGAAAAATAACAGTACATTTCTTTTGTAATTTATATGACATAACTTTTAATAAACAGTTATAATGAGAAGTGATTTAGTAATTTTTTTAGTAATTTAAATGACATCATTTTCAATAAACAGTTATCATGAGAAATGACAGAACATTTCTTTTGTAACTTATATGACAAAATGAAATGAAATTATAAAATGATGTCAACATTTATGATTTCACCTAAATATGTAATGTCATTGAGGGCAGTATGGCATGTGTTTACATATGGAGTGGTTTATGTTTTGGGCTATAGATCTGTTTTTGTATATGTACATATGAATCAGCTGTATATATAATTCTGTTTCCAATCAGTTATTCCGTGGACAATGCCATTATTGTAAAGTGTGCAAACCGATGGCCATTGATGATTGACCCTCAAGCCCAGGCAAATAAATGGATCAAAAATATGGAAAAGGTCAACAAACTGGAAGTCATCAAATTCTCAGATCCAAACTATGTCCGTTCACTGGAGAACTGTCTGCAGTTTGGAAACCCTTGCCTCCTGGAGAATATTGGAGAGGAACTGGACCCTATTCTGGACTCCATCTTATTAAAACAGACATTTAAACAAGTTAGCTAATTGTTTCATTACTGATATATGTAATAATCTTTGTTACTGGACCTAATTTTAACACTATCTTATTAAAACAGACATTGAAACAAGTGATGTTTCATATGTTTCATATCAGGGATATATTTAATAATTCTTAACTTCAAATATTTATCAAGTTCATTTTTTTCCAGATATAATTAATAAACTTTCTTTTATCTATCATTGAAAGTTAGTTCCAGGATCATTTACTGATACTTAGTAAAAGTCAGTCACAATGTGAAAAGATGTGAAATACTCTTTTATATTGCATTTTCAGTTTACAAATAATGTATATACATCAAATAATTATTTAGTTATTTTTCCCTATGTAACATTGAAAACCTCTATGAAAGAGAAATTCTCTCTTTGCTTTAGTAAAGGGCTATAGATGTTTATGATCTTCCTGGGGTTTCATCCTTATCTTTTCTTGATTTCCAGAGTGTAAATAAAAGAATAAAAACCATTACTGATCTACACTTTTCTCAAAAAACTTTTCTCTTCCATTTCGAAATGCTATTGGCTTCAATGGTCAGAAGTGCACCCCTTTCAAGGAGTTTCAGCATAGTGTTGTGTACTTGTCTAAGATCTGATTTCATACAAAATGTATTAGCGTGTAAGTCTAAGGTCTGATCTCATACAAAATGTATTAAATGTGTTAGAATGGCTTGGACCTCTGAATGTATATTAAGTTTATTATAAGCATACTGATATATTTACATGTTTTATCTCTAAATATCCATAGCAGAATTATTTAGACCATAATTTTTTGTTTGTACTAGTAGTCATTATATACTAGTATGAAACTTATACATTTAAATTTTCTAGAATGGCTTAGACTACATCTGACTTGTACATTTAAATTTACTAGAATGGCTTAGACTACATCTGACTTGTACATTTAAATTTACTAGAATGGCTTAGACTACATCTGACTTGTACATTTAAATTTACTAGAATGGCTTAGACTACATCTGACTTGTACATTTAAATTTACTAGAATGGCTTAGACTACATCTGACTTGTACATTTAAATTTACTAGAATGGCTAAGACTACATCTGACTTATACATTTAAATTTACTAGAATGGCTTAGACTACATCTGACTTGTACATTTAAATTTACTAGAATGGCTAAGACTACATCTGACTTATACATTTAAATTTACTAGAATGGCTTAGACTACATCTGACTTGTACATTTAAATTTACTAGAATGGCTAAGACTACATCTGACTTATACATTTAAATTTACTAGAATGGCTTAGACTACATCTGACTTGTACATTTAAATTTACTAGAATGGCTTAGACTACATCTGACTTGTACATTTAAATTTACTAGAATGGCTTAGACTACATCCGACTTGGGGACCATGCTGTACAGTATAGCAAGGATTTCAAATTTTACATCACCACCACCCTGCGAAACCCACATTACCTACCAGAAGTGTCTGTCAAGGTAAACTATTTACAGTTTGGTTCTTTGGGCCATGTTACATTTTAACATTACAGGGTCAACTAAGTGCATTCCCTAAGTGCATAGCGTGCTTTTTGTAATGTTCAAGTTAACACATTTAGAAAGACATTTTTTTTTAATTTGCTCATTTTAAGTTTTCATTGTGGCACAGACTGTTTGAGGACTGACATGTTGTTTACAGTACTTTTATTGAACTTTTATATGTGATATGATATGATATCGTATGATATGATATGATACGATACGATACAATACGATACGTTACAATACGATATGATATGATATGATATGATATGATAATTTTCTTGATATCAATACTCCAGGTAGTGCTACATAAATGACCATAGTACTCACTGTATGATACATTTTCTTTGCTTTTGTAACTCAAGGATTGTAACAAAATATCAGAATTACATGCTATTTGAAAATATGTTTTTGACTATGTATCATATGGAAATGTTCACAGTACTTATTGTATGACATGTTTTCCTTGCTTTGATATCCAAGACATACTAGACAAAACATCATTATTACTTAAGATATATGATAATTTCATTTTTGTTACAGTAGTTTGGATATTTTGAAACTTTTAACATAAATATCAGTATTATATGCTGTTTGATAGTATTTGTGCTGATATTTATTATACTTGGGATGTTTTAATTAAAGTATCATTTTATTTTACTGTTTGATAATTTCTCTATGCCCCTAAAAAAAGTGTTGTAACTATATATATATATCTGTAACACAAGATTTTATAATATCTTTTCTCAAGTAACCTGAACATTGAAATTAATATCATTAGTACAAGATTTTAATAATTTGTCTTTGCATTTGTAACTAGAGCATTGCCACTAGTTACCAATATACAAGCTTTAATAATTTCTCTCTGCTCCTGTAACCTGGGCACTGCAACTAGATATCAATATACAAGGTTTAATAATTTCTCTCTGCTCCTGTAACCTGGGCACTGCAACTAGATATCAATATACAATCTTTAATAATTTCTCTTTGCTCCTGTAACCTGGGCATTATAGCTAATTGTCAGTATTATCAGCATTGATAATTTGTCCTTGAAATTTAGCATTATAACTTTGTAGAAAAATTGTTAGCTTTAATAATTTGTTTTTGCTCTTGTAACCTGAGCATTGTAACTATATGCTGGTATTATAAACTTTGATAACTTATCTTTGAGCTTATAATTGAATAGTGTAACTTAATATCAGTAATACAAGCTTGATAATATGTTTTGTTTTTATACCTATATATCAATATTTATTTTTCAACCCATATCATGTAAACTGTAAAAAAAACAAATGTTAGTACTACATGCAGTTTAATAATGTATCTGTCCTAGGTGACCCTTTTAAATTTTGTGATCACCCCACTGGGCCTAGAAGATCAACTACTAGGATTAGTAACTGCCAGGGAAAAACCAGAACTGGAGAAAAAGAAAAATGAACTTATCATGGAGAGTGCCCGAAACCGGCGCCAGTTAAAGGAGATTGAAGATAAAATTCTTGAAGTCCTATCTTCCTCTCAGGTGTGCCTCTTCATCATCAGTCATTCTTAATTCATCATCAGTCATTCTTAACTATTTCATCATCAGTCATTCCCAGTCATCATCAGTCATTCTTAATTCATCATCAGTCAATCTTAATTGGTTCATTATCAGTCATTCTTAATTAGTTCACCACCAGTCATTCTTAATTAGTTTATTGCAGTTATATAATTAATTATTATGCACTATTCTCACCATTATTCACTTTTAATCAGTGCCATATTTTTTCCTTGCCGTCTGCTATTTTTATTCATTTTGTTTTCAGGCTTTGTTTTCATTAATTATTATTGTTCTTAATTAGTTCATAATTCATTAATTTTCAGGCATTCTTTTCTTTATCAGTCATTCTTAATTGGTTCATTCAAGTAATTAAATAATTATCACTGGGGTTTTCATTATTTGTTCACACAATAAATTAATCCCTCTTAAATGTGTTGTTTTCATTCTTAATCTTTTTTTATTTAATTCACATAATTAATGAATTAATTTTCAGGAGATTTTTCCATTATGAGTCATTCTTAACTACTTCACACTTTTAATTAATTTTCAACATGCTATTCATTACCAGTCATTCCTACTTCATATAATTAATTCATTCACTCTTTGTTAGGATGTTCTTTTGATTGTCAGTCATTTTTATTTCATTCACACAGTTAATTAATTATCAGCTACACTTTTTATAATTAGTCATTCTTAATTAGTTCACAAAAGTGAAAGTTCATTAATTAATTATCATATATTCTTGTTAATATCAATCAGTTTTAAGTAGTTTCCACATCTAATTAATTGTCAAGTTGGAAAGGATGTTTTCCCAAAACTTCTTGACTACATGTTGTAACTGGTCTTCTCAGTTAAAAAATGTTTTCTCTTCAACTCTTTTTCACTTGTTGGATGCTTAACATCACATACAAATAATTTTCAATTTTTGGAAATAATGTTTGTGACAAGGAAATGCTTTTTAACATTGAAAAATATTGTTTGTGACAAGGAAATACTTTTTAACATTTAGAAATAATGTTTGTGACAAGTAAATACTTTTTGACATTTAGAAATATTGTTGTGAAAGGCAGTACTTTTTGACATTTAGAAATATTGTTGTGACAGGGCAATATTCTGGAAGATGAGACAGCAATTGAAATCCTTTCCTCCAGCAAAGTTCTCTCATTGGAAATATCAGAGAAACAGTTGGTGGCAACAGTCACAGAAGCAGAAATTGATAAGACCAGAAATGGTTACAAACCTGTATGTAGTCTGGTTGAAATTTGTCTCAGTCATTTGCACATAATGCTTTTATTCACACTTTAATTACAACTTAATTTCTCATTATTTAATGTGGTAGATTTTATTTCAATTTACAAAACACTTTTAAAAATTTCTTTTTATAACTTGGTTAAGTCTTTTGCATTAAGTGTTTTAAATTGTTTTGACTTGGTATTGTAAAAGTAAATCTTGAGCATTGAATTATACATATAGTTGACCTGCATTGAATTACACATATACTTGACCTGCATTGACTCACACATATAGTTGACCTGCAGTGAATTACACATATACTTGACCTGCATTGACTCACACATATAGTTGACCTGCATTGACTCACACATATAGTTGACCTGCAGTGAATTACACATATACTTGACCTGCATTGACTCACACATATAGTTGACCTGCATTGAATTACACATATACTTGACCTGCATTGACTCACACATATAGTTGACCTGCATTGAATTACACATATACTTAACCTGCATTAATTACACATATACTTGACCCTTCTTGTCTGTGGAAGATGAATTCCCATAAATTGCCATATATGTTAAAAATGCATAACTCAGAAAGCATAGTGCATGCCTGAGTATTTAATAGTTTACACTGACTTTCTAAATTAGAGTAGCTCTGATTACACCTGTTATTTTTTTATTCAAAATGAGTAGAAACAAATTATGATAACAATAAATTTTAGTGTTGACATTCAAAGTCTCACTGCACAAATATTCAAAAGCAAGGAAAATGAAATTGTGTATTTTGAGTGTCCACATTACTGCATAATTCATAATATGGTTACAGCATAATTCATAATATGGATGGTAATTTAAATATTTATTTATATCCTTATAAGTATATGATGTTAATTTTAATTTGTTATAGTACATCCAATTTAATGTTATTTTGTGTCAATTAATACTATTAACTATTTTAGATTACGTGAAATGTTAAATTAAATATATATTTAAGGTGAAATTTGATTAAATGAAATGTTAAATTTTAAAATAATTTATTTTTAAGGTGGCCAAACATGGAAGTATGCTGTTCTTTACTATTTCTGACCTGGCGAACATTGACCCAATGTACCAGTACTCACTTACCTGGTTTATCAATCTGTACCTTCAGGTAAATGTTAGGTATTAACCTGTACCCATTTTCACCAATATTCATTTACCTAGTTTATCAATCTTTACCTTCATGTATGTTTAACTAGCTTAACCTTTATCTACTATACCAATATTCACTTACCTAGTTTATCAATCTTTACCTTCATGTATGTTTTACTAGCTTAACCTTTACCTACTCTAACAATATTCACAAAACTGATTTATCAGTCTCTGTCTTCATATTTGTATTATCTGACTGACATTGACATGTATATCAGTATTCAACCACTGTGGTATATGTTTACGGTTAGACTTTCATAGGTTTAGTGTTTAGGTATGTGTTTAAGGTAAAGTATTATAGGTTTAATGGCATATGTTGACAGCAAAAGATTTTCTAGGTTTAATAGTATATATATATACATACTGGTTTACAGGCCAGAAACTGTCGTGGTGGAGGTGGATATTCTTTTCCTATGCCTATCTAAGTCTCTTGTGGTTCAGCCACCATCCCTTCAACAAGGCAATAATAATTAGAAAGATACAAAGACAAGACTATGCAATAATTGTAGCAGATGAACAAGTCATACGAACACCCAAAGTGAGACACATGACAGAACTTAACAACAAGAGAGTACACGTTCAAAAGTTTAATTAAATACAAGGAAAGCATAAATGGTGCCAATTACAAACTGAAAACTATAATCTATTGCATTGGTCTAATTCAAAGTTTTCTAACCTGCTTAGAGTTCATAAATGTCAGTTTCTTCCAGGCACTCAAATAACTATGTTTATTGCTAGCATGTTATTATACACTTATATGACAAAACAATTAATGAAGGTTCTGCTTCCAACATTCATGCACAGAAATATAACATGAATATTAACTTTCTTTTCCTGGTGTACCCAGAAAACTATTAGAGAACAACTAATTGATTTGTCTTGAGTTTCAGTTCACTTCATTTAATTTCAGCTGGTTTTCTCATTCATGACAGCAGTACCTGTTTCAAAAGCACAGTTTTCTCAGTTCAGTTCAGATTCCAGTGTCCAACTGAGAAAGAATTTCAAACTACTCACTCTACAAAGAAAGCCATATTACCATTACCATATTTAAACCAAGGTTTAAATACTATTTACCTGGAGAATAATGTTGATGTGAAAAGTACAAGATAAACTACTGGCGAACATGGTTTCAGTGCACAGGCACTGGTCACTCCTGGCCAAATGTGGCCAAATATACTTGAGCAGTACTCCCCCCTCACTAAAGTTTACACTGGTCACTCCTGGCCAAATGTGGCCAAATATACTTGAGCAGTACTCCCCCCTCACTAAAGTTTACACTGGTCACTCCTGGCCAAATGTGGCCAAATATACTTGAGCAGTACTCCCCCCTCACTAAAGTTTACACACACCAATAGACAGCATTTCAAAATAGCAGATATCATCTACAAATAAACAGTTAGAAAAATACAAATATTAATAAAGTATTAATAAATCTTTTACATAAACAATTATTAAAGGCATCATTTGAATTAAGTAATGGGTGGAATTTTGCACCTTTACAAAATGTATTTTAAATAAGGATTTTATAGATTTACAGGTGTGTTCAAGGTAAAGAGGTTTGAATGTTTGATGGAATGTGTTTAAAGTAAGAGTTTATAGATTTAATGGTATGTGTTTAAGGCAAGGGTTTTGTAGGTTTAAAAGCATGTTCATCGCATAATGAAGTTCAGTGGTGTTTACAAGGTAAATAGTTTATATGTTTAATGGTATGTGATGAAGATAAGTTTACAGGTAATGATTGTTTTAAGGATAGAGTTTTATAGGTTTAGTGGTATATGTTTATGGCAACGGTTTTTTAGTGTAAATATCACTTTAGGTTTGATGGTTTGCATTGAAAGTAGTAGTCTGTAGATATATAATTTATTATTATGCAGTACAATGGGGTATTATTACAAATGAACAATTAAGGTTAAATGAACTCATTCAACTTTTAAAGAGGTTATGGTTATTTTACACTAACATTAAAGAATCTCATTGTGTGAAATATGTACTATAACCTCTTTTGACCCATGAAGTAGTTGTTAACATCAGTGTAAAATGTGTACTATAACCTCTTTTGACCCATGAAGTAGTTGTTAACATCAGTGTAAAATGTGTACTATAACCTCTTTTGACCCATGAAGTAGTTGTTAACATCAGTGTAAAATGTGACTCGTGAAATAGTTGTTAATGTAAGTGTGAAATAAGTGTCATAACCTTTTTTTGAAATATCACATTTGTTAATCTCTTTTTACCCTTGAAAAGTTGTTAATCTCAAATCTCATTTTACCAAAAACTTTTTTTACCCTTGAAAAAGTTGTTAACATCAGTGTGAAAGAAGTACTATTTTTGGCCCACGCCATTTGTTAATATTTTGTTAATATAAGTGTGAAATAAGTACTATTTTTGGCCCATGACATTTGTTAATATTTTGTTAATATAAGTGTGAAATAAATATCATAAACTCTTTTGACCTATGAAATATTTGTTAACATTAATGTGAAATATATACAATAATCTCTTTTGACCTATGAAACGTGTTTTGTGAACCCAAATATAAACTATATACTTTATTATCTTTCAGTCAATTATGAACAGTCAACCATCCCCAGACCTTGAAATAAGGATACAGAATTTGAACAATCATTTTACATACAGCATTTACAAGAATATTTGCCGTTCGCTCTTTGAAAAGGACAAACTGCTTTTCTCTTTCTTGCTTTGCACTGGTTTACAAAAAGGAAGGTAATTAAAATTCATTGTTTACTTATTTATTTGTATAAATAATATGTACAGTTTAGCCAATTAATGGAATTTATTGTAATGCATATTGTCTGGCCACCACTTTCTAAACTTATCAAATTGCATAGATTTAATGTTATATATGTGTGCATATTACCCTTTCAACACAATCGAAATCATTGCTTTGATTATGAAATGCTCTCACGTTTTTAATGTACAATTTTATTCAGTAGCATGGTCTAAAAGCATTCACAGAAAGGTAAATTTTACCATTAAATTAAGAAAAGGCATTCCATTAGCATATTGGAAATTTTAAAATTCAGTAAGATGCACAGATTATTTGTAGTATATGTGCTGAGTGATTCACAATAAACAAAATTAGGAAAGATTTTATTTAAATAAACTACTTAATTCAGAGAAGCTATATAAGAAAATTAAAAGAAGACAATTGATATTGTCAAAGAAAAGTAACTTCATAATTCTGTATGATTCTAAATGCATCTTATATTTTATTACTCTGGTTCATTCTAAATATAGAATGACAAAATCTTGACATTTGACATTTTTTATGAAAAGGGTGATTGCCCAGGAATGTATAACTGTTAAATGGCTAAGTTTGAATGTTCTAGAATATACAACTGTTGAATGGCTAAGTTTGGATGTTCTAGAATATACAACTGTTGAATGGCTAAGTTTGGATGTTCTAGAATATACAACTGTTAAATGGCTAAGTTTGGATGTTCTAGAATATACAACTGTTGAATGGCTAAGTTTGGATGTTCTAGAATATACAACTGTTGAATGGCTAAGTTTGGATGTTCTAGAATATACAACTGTTGAATGGCTAAGTTTGGATGTTCTAGAATATACAACTGTTGAATGGCTAAGTTTGGATGTTCTAGAATATACAACTGATAAATGGCTAAGTTTGGATGTTCTAGAATATACAACTGTTAAATGGCTAAGTTTGGATGTTCTAGAATGTACAACTGTTAAATGGCTAAGTTTGGATGTTCTAGAATGTACCACTGTTAAATGGCTAAGTTTGGATGTTCTAGAATATACAACTGTTAAATGGCTAAGTTTGGATGTTCTAGAATATACAACTGTTGATTGGATACATTTGGATACTCTAGAATGTACAACTGTTGAATATATCGATTTGGATGCTCTTGAATATACAACTATTGAATGGATACATTCGTATGTTCTAGAATATACAACTGTTGAATGGAAAGCAAGATGCAACATGCAGAAGGGTAGAAACAATGTCTGCCAATCTGTTATTGTTTTCATAGCAATAACTTAGATCATATCTTTTAAACATTTCTTTTTCTCTTTAAGAAGACTGTCTTCTGTGTACCTTTTAGGTAGAATTTGTTTATATCTTTTGCTATTTCAGAGTCTCAGAGAACTTTATATAAAAGACAGCTGATATAGAATGAACCTGAAAAGTTTTATGAAGTGTCATGATTCATAAAATCTTTGACATTTACTGAGCTTTGTGGCACATTTTTTTTCCCTTTGATTTTGTTCTTTCCACAGAGGGGAGATCATAGATCAAGAATGGCGGTTCCTATTGACAGGTGGAGTGGCATTGGCTAATCCATTTCCAAACCCAGCACCCAAATGGCTTTCTGACAAGTCATGGGCTGAGATTGTTCGTTGTTCACATCTTCCTGCTTTTAAAGGGTTTATGGACCAATTCCAGAAGCAGGTATGTTCATACCTTCAAGCTTTTCAAGTATTCCTTTGCCAGTTTTCAGGAACAGAAATGTTCAGAAATCCTTTCCTTTACAGGTTTGTATGAAATCCTTTCTTTTACAAGTATGTATGAAATCCTTTCCTTACAGGTTTGTATGAAATCTTTTCCTTTACAGCTTTGTATGAAATCCTTTCTTTTACAAGTATGTATGAAATCCTTTCCTTTACAGGTATGTAAGAAATCCTTTCCCTTACACATATGTAAGAAAGCCCTTTACAGGTACTTATAAAAACATTTCTTTTCGCTGATTGCATGTTTTAGCTTTGGAGACATTTTGTTTTTAAAAACTACATGAACAAGTTTTGATGCTGAAGACATTTTGTTTTAAAAACTACATGAACAAGTTTTGATGCTGAAGACATTTTGTTTTTAAAAACTACATGAACAAGTTTTGATGCTGAAGACATTTTGTTTTTAAAAACTACATGAACAAGTTTTAATGCTAAAGACATTTTGTTTTTAAAAGCTACATGAACAAGTTTTGATGCTGAAGACATTTTGTTTTTAAAAACTACATGAACAAGTTTTAATGCTAAAGACATTTTGTTGCCAGCTTCATGAACATGTTTTTCTTACTGTGCTGGTTGCATGTTGATTATAAAATTTGTTGAAAATAAAGGTATTGTACTATTTTTTCTATTTTATGTCAAGTCATGATTTTGATTTTTAGAAATATATTCATGCATATTTTTAAGTTTGCAGATTGCCTGGTGAGAAGGGCTGTTGGGATTAGGAACAGTCTGTAAGATTGACATATTACTTCTCTATACTGGACATATTTACTTCTCTATGCTGGACATATTTACTTCTCTATACTGGACACATTCACCTCTCTATGCCGGACATATTTACTTCTCTATACTGGATAAATTCACTTCTCTATACTGGACACATTTACTACCCTATACTGGACACATTTACAACTCTATACTGGACATATTCACATCTCTATATTCGACACATTTACTTCTCTATACTGGACACATTTACTTCTCTATACTGGACACATTCACTTCTCTATGCTGGACATATTTACTTCTCTATACTGAATAAATTCACTTCTCTATACTGGACACATTTACTACCCTATATTGGACACATTTACTACCCTATACTGGACACATTTACAACTCTATACTGGACACATTCACCTCTCTATATTTGACACATTTACTTCTCTACACTGGACAGATTTACTTCTCTATTCAATTTCTTTCTCAACTGGAAACTCATCACAGATGATGGAAACATAAGAATAAATTCTAATTTTTCCAGTGTTTTTATGAATAAATAATAATAAGGAAAGTAAGGTTCCTTTTATGTTACACATTTATGACAACAAAATGTCATGTGCGGAATTTGTTCATAAAAAATTGAAGAAAGACTTATTTCCATATGCTGGCTCTAGATGACATTTTAAAATTTAATTTTGCAGGCACTAATTGATTTCATTAAGTAGACATTCTTTTATTTCATTATAAGAGACACATTCAAGGCATTACATTTGACTTTTTTTTTTTGTTGCTGACATTATTGATAATTAAACCAATGTATTGTTACAAGTTGTTACATGTCCAGTTTTTAGAGACCCTGCTTAGGAATTTTACAGAACCTTAATTTAATTAGATAAATTAATTTCTCCTCTTTCCCTAAACAGACTGGTTGCTCAAGTTATCTTTCGTCTCATATGAAAATGCGCCTTTGTAGTACAGACAAACAGATTCACGAACAGACAACTTGTGTACAATAGCCGGCTTGGAAACCTTTAACACTCTCTTAAATCTTTATGCATTCAGAATGTTACATTTAGCTCAATCGATCCCCCATCCAAACCACGATTAGGTCTATATGCATAAAAATCACTACGAAAGAGGTATTAACAATAAAAGAATTTAATAATTAAGATTTAACAATAACAATCCATTACGAAGACACAGCTTCAGATCTAAACTAAGGCAGTTAATGTGCTTATTTAATCCTTGAAAGTTAATGTTCAAGAAAGTTATTTTTGCCAGTACATTCTGCTGATTCAGAGTTCAGTTCAGTTACTTATCTATCTCAGTAGTCTTGATTAACGTGGACTAAGGTCGGTTCGATCCTTCCACATCAAGCGATGTTGCGTCGTACGGTCGGTAGCTCCCAGTAACTAGTCGTCTCTCGACTTGTCACGCTAGAGATCCGTCAAAGCATAACATCATCAACGATGGCGGCACGGTATTGAACATCGTCTGTCCAGGGTTGAACAAAGGATAAGGTAGAGAAGAACAAGAAGAACAAGAAGAACCCACTGAAATGAGTGTTCAATCTCTATGAGCGATTTGCGTTTACATTCGCAAATCCTCCGAAGCACGTGACTGATAACAATGCACATAGCTTAGATCTTCGACTATCGCGTCTTTTACAATATATTTATATTCATAAAAGATACAATGTAATTCACATGTGTGTTATTTTTAACATTACATGAACGTATGAATTTCCAAACATTTACTTCATCAAAATGGAATTCATACAAGGAGAACAAAATATAATTCAAATTAAGCATGAGCGCTCTACAATTTAACAATGAAATTACACGCAAGAGAATCATTTGAATTACATAAAAATTTGCAACGTGCACAGACGTTTCTGCGGCACAAGAGAATTAAAGTTTATACAAATTAATAATTAAAAGGTTATTAATTTATATACAATGAAACTTCTAGACTTAGTCATTCTATCAAATCACATGTGTTCGGAAGAGAATTGCAATAATCCTGCACAAAATACATACATGAAATCATATACAAAAATACAATAGCAAATGCAATAATATTGTAAGAAGTAGACGTGTTACCTTCTTAAGTAGACTTTACATAAAAGCAACGGGTCTTATGTTCCTTTCCGACTCAGCAATTCGGCGACTAAGATGCTACGAGCAGATGTGTGTGTCCGGCCGGTCTTGTGTGCAAGTGAAGTATATTATCGCGTCAAGAGTATTTATTGTAGTGCATGAATGCATCACGTGACTAGATTCGAACTTTCTCGACTGTCATCTAAAGTTACATAACAGGGTCGAACTCACTGTTGTTTTTTCCTCATGCTGGTACATGACGGGAGGGTTCTAACAAAGGAATTCAATTCGAATATGATATTCGAGTTTCGGATGTGGGTCAGAAGTTCGTGACACAGAATCTGGTCAGAGTCTGTCACACAAATGTTATTGTTAATGATATAATGACATAAAATAATCGAAATATTGCAGCTACCATTTCATGATGCTTTATTTTCTATTAGTTAATTTTGATAATTATGCAAACATAAAAATTTGATGGTATAAAAATGTTAAGGTATAGATGGTAAAAGGCTGTATGAATGAGCAGAGGAACAAGTAGAAGGCTTGCATGATTGGTAGATCAGTTTAAGTTTTAAAATAAGTTTTAAAATCAGTAACAGTAATTATATTTAAATATTATCACACATGCCAACAGATAGAGAACTGGAAAAAGATTTATGATTCAGCACAGCCTCAATCTGAACCACTACCTGAACCATACAGAAACCGACTGACTCCAATGCAACAACTTATTGTACTGCGATGTCTTCGTCCTGACAAGGTTTGTTATTTTAAAAGTGAACAAGGTTATTTTAAAAGTGAACAAGGTTATTAACACAAAGATGCTCGATTTTGAGAGTGAACAATGTTATTTTAAAAGGATCACCTCATGCTATTTTAATGTTTTTTGAATAATTTTAAATTTGTTGCTTGTAAATCATACTAAGATTTGTTGTTTGTAGTACATACTAAGATTTGTTGTTTGTAAATCATACTAAGATTTGTTGTTTACACTACATACTAAGATTTGTTGTTTGTAAATCATACTAAGATTTGTTGTTTGTAATACATATAATTCATAATCTTGTTTATTGGTTTCATTATCTTATTCTCATTGATTTCATTTTCCAACATAGAGAATTAAATTACATTATCAAAAGCAAAGAATGTTATTGATTTTATTATCAAAGACAAAGACTGTTAACTTTATTTCATTATCAAAGACAGCATATCACAGATTTCATCATCAAAGACAGAGACTGTTATCTTTATTTCATTATCAAAGACAGCATATCACTGATTTCATCATCAGAGACAGAGACTGTTATCTTTATTTCATTATCAAAGAGCATATCACTGATTTCATCATCAGAGACAGAGACTGTTATCTTTATTTCATTATCAAAGACAGCATATCACTGATTTCATCATCAGAGACAGAGACTGTTATCTTTATTTCATTATCAAAGACAGCATATCACTGATTTCAGTAGCAGAGACAGAGACTGTTATCTTTATTTCATTATCAAAGACAGCATATCACTGATTTCATCATCAGAGACAGAGACTGTTATCTTTATTTCATTATCAAAGACAGCATATCACTGATTTCAGTAGCAGAGACAGAGACTGTTATCTTTATTTCATTATCAAAGACAGCATATCACTGATTTCAGTAGCAGAGACAGAGACTGTTATCTTTATTTCATTATCAGAGACAGAGACTGTTATCTTTATTTCATCATCAAAGAGAGCATGATATCACCGATTTCAGTAGCAGAGACAGAGAGTACTTTTTAGATCGGTACAAAGACAGGGAATGATATTAATTTTATTAACAAAGACAGATAATATTAGTTTATTATTTTATTAACTGGTTTTATTTGGTTACTGTTCAGATTATTCCAGCAGTGGGTCACTACATTATTGACCATTTGGGTGCCCAGTACACAGAACCACCAACATTTGACCTTAACCTTTGTTATGAGGACTCGCAATACTTTTCTCCCCTTATCTTTGTACTCTCCCCTGGTGCAGATCCCATGGCAGGCCTATACAGATTTGCAGAAGAGAAAGGTAATGTTTGATAGATTTTGAAGTAAAAGGCATTGTCTTTGAGACTATAGATTTAAACATATATAATAACCAATAAAAAGTATAGTTTGGGGTATATTTACTTTGTATCATATAATATTGTTAACTTCATTGGTCATGAATTTTATAATCATAACATTTTTCTTTGATTTAATGATTATTTTTCCAGAGAAATGGATTTCAGAATTTTTTTTTTTTAGATTCCTGCTATTCTTTTGTGCTATTTGATGTTGTTTAACTTCATTTTTGTGTCATACTATGTGTAATTGTGCTAATTATATGTATAATTGCATCTTGTCATGCTATTTGTAATTGTACTAATTATGTATAATTGCATCTTGTCGTAATATGTAACTCTACCATTTGTAATTTATGAGTCATTATGATGTATATGTATTTACATATCTTATCATATGTTGTTGTAACTTTACCAGACCTGTATCCTGTGTCATATTATGGTTGTTCTTCATCAATATTTGTGCTATAGGATGCTCAATTTCAGTAGTCATTAGATTGTGTCATACAATATTGTACCATCAATAGTTATTAGTTTGTATCATATTACTTTATAACCATTATTTGTGTCATATGGCATTGTTTTATTTTTAATAGTCATTCTTTTTGTGATATGACTATGTTGTAACTTCAGCAGTCATATTTTTGTGTCATGAGACTTTTGCTGTAATTTCTACAATAGTAGTTTTGTGTCATACGACTTTGCTGTAATTTCTACAATAGTAGTTTTGTGTCATACGACTTTGCTGTAATTTCTACAATAGTACTTTGGTATCACAACACTTTGTTGTAATTTCTGCAATATTAGTTTTGTCATAAGACTTTTTCTAATTTATGCAAAATAGTAAGTTTGTGTCATGGCATTATGGCAACTTATGCATCATTGTGTTGTCACATATGATAGTGTTTAATATAAGTGGTCCATTATTTTGTATTTCATGTGAATAACTTCAGCTGTCATTATTTTGTACTTCATATGATGTAAATTTAGCTGTCATTGTTTTGTACTTCATTTGATGTAAATTTAGCTGTCATTATTTTGTACTTCATATGATGTAAATTTAGCTGTCATTATTTTGTACTTCATACAATGTAACTTCAGTGATCTTATTTTGTACATTATTTGGTGTGTGCATCATATGACTACTGTCACTTCTTCAGTGATTATATTGCATCATTTGATTTTTAAAACAACATTTAAAACAACAACAGTCATAATTAAAATTTGTCATTTTCTGTTATTTGACCATGTCTATAGTCGTTAGTTTGTGTCAAATGACATTGATTTAACTTCATCATCATTATTTTGTGTTATATGACAATGTAATGTTGTTGTAATTTCTGAAGCTATGTATTTCATGTGTCATATTGAAATTTTAGAGATAATTTCAGGATTTGCAGTTTGTGTCATTTTATAACTTCAGGAGTCATGTTTTATGTGCATGTAGTAACTTCAGGAGTCATGTTTTATGTGCATGTAGTAACTTCAGGAGTCATGTTTTATGTGCATGTAGTAACTTCAGGAATTCCATTCTGTAGCTTCATTAGTCACATTTTGCTCGACATGTTATAACTTCAGGAATATTGGCAGCTCGGAAACCTCTGAGAACTGTTATCTGTCCACCAAAGATGGTCAGGAAAAGCTTTATGATTTCTGAAGATCAAATGGAAATACTATATCGTATGAAAGACTAATTCTTTTTGTTTAGCCAGTTTTATTTGGCCAATTCTGTTTGCTTGACCAGTTCTTTGTTGCAGGGTAAGTTCTGTTTGGCCATTTTTTGTATTTTGAAAAGTTCCAAGCGTTTTGCCACTTCTGCTTGTTGGGCTATTTCTTTTAGTTTGACCAATTCCTTTTGTTTGGCCAGTTCTTTTAGTTTAATCAATTCTTTTTGTTGGCCAATTCATTGTTACACAAATTCTTTTTGTTTTATATCAGTCAGTTGTATACGCCAATTTATTTGGTTTGGCCAAATTTTTATTTTGCCGTTCAATTTCACTGGCTATACTTTTGCATTTGATATCTCACTGCATTCAAACATATATTTATAGACAGCAAATGACTGATCACAACAGTTAGGATTACACCTTTGACAGCAAATGACTGATCACAACAGTCAGGATTACACCTTTGACAACAAATGACTGATCACAACAGTTAGGATTACACCTTTGACAGCAAATGACTGATCACAATGGTTAGGATTACACCTTTGACAGCAAATGACTGATCACAACAGTCAGGATTACACCTTTGACAACAAATGACTACCCACAACTTTCAACAGTTAATGACTGATCGCAACAATTTGGGTCACACCTGTATATTCAACTAAGTATGATTAAAGGTGTAACACAGACTTGTAGATTTTGAAAAAGCAGTTAATTTAACCAGATGTGACAAAAAGTGTAATGCAGATCCATTTATTTAGAAAATAGCCTTTGATTCAACAAGTTATGACTAAATGTTTTATATAGACATGCATCTTTTGAAATAGCTTTACATTTCTTGAACCATGAAGATTTTTTTATGTAGAAATAAGCCATTATTCTAACTGAGCGGTAACATACAAATTTAAGGATTTATTTTGGCCTGCAGAGTTGTCAGTGAAGTGGAACAGTACATTTATATTACAGTCACAGTAAAATATAAATGACATTTATTAATTTTATTTATAAAGCCCACAATTACAAATCTTGGAGGATATTGATATTAACCTGATGGTAGAAGTCAACTATGCAGAGACAGTTTTTTAATCATGAAATTCTGCAATCTTTATATAAAAATACATTTATGAGAGTTAAGTTTCCTTGGATTGAAGGATAAGCTGAATTCTGCATATCATCTTTTATGGAGAGTATGTATATTTGCTGGTTAAGTCTTTGGTGATTAAATTTATTTAAGGTTAGAGGAGATTATCTGGACTAAATTGCTGATAAGGTAAAGCAATGTTTATTAATAAAAAAGAACGAACTGGGAAATAATTCAAAATAAATTTATTTATGTTAATAGGGTCTGGAAATAATTTAAAATAAATTTTATTTGAATTAATAGGTTCTGGAAATAGGGACCTGTTGACTATATCCTTGGGTCAAGGTCAAGGTCCCATTGCAGAAAAGATGATCTTGGAGGTGAGAAAAAGTTTAAGCATTTACTTAGCTTATTAATAAATAATTAGTCACTCCTCTGTTATGGTGTATGAAAAAGTATTAACTAACCCTCTATTTGGTTATGTTTAATGAATAAATAGTTATCCAGTCCTCAGTAAACAAAGTGTCAGTGTTATAGAAATAAATAATTAGACAATTTTCAGTTAGTTGTGTGATATGAAACAATAATATGATTAACTAATCATATGTTAGTTATGTTTGACCTGCTTATGTCCTGTCCTCCTGTTAGTTGTGTGATATGAAACAATAATATGATTAACTAATCATATGTTAGTTATGTTTGACCTGCTTTATGTCCTGTCCTCCTGTTAGTTGTGTGACAACATGTTAAAGGTCATTTATTGGATGTGAATAACTCATGTTAATAATATTATATTAAACATTTCGGTGTACATAAATGTATTTGTACAATGAGTGTATTTTGTATATTTTGTGCATCTGTTTGCACTTCACTGTACATGTATACATGTGCTGTTCTTTGTGTATGTTGGCAGTGATGGTGAATACAGTCATGTAAACTTTTGACATGTACTGTTCTTTGTGTATGTTGGCAGTGATGGTGAATACAGTCATGTAAACTTTTGACATGTACTGTTCTTTGTGTGAAAATCCATGCCAATTGAACTTTTGAATTGCTGTTCTGTTTGAGCAGTGATAGCTAATACAATAATCTTGAACTTCTGACTAGTTCTGTTCCATGTTTTTGGACAGTAATTCATGATACAGAAATGCTACACTTTATCCATTTCTATGTATGGGCACTGATTTATAATACATCATTTCTGTGTGTGGCCACTGCTGACTGACTATATATTTTTATGGTGTTCACTGTGTGACCACTTCTGACTGACTGATTTATAATACAGCATTTCTGTGTGTGGCCACTGCTGACTGACTATATATTTTTATGGCATTCAGTGTGTGACCACTGCTGACTGATTTATAATACAGCATTTCTGTGTGTGGCCACTGCTGACTGACTGACTTAACTATGGTGTTCAGTGTATGACCTCTGCTGACTATACATCTTTATGGTGTTCAGTGTGTGACCACTCCTGAGTGACTGATTTAATTATGATGTTCCGTGTGTGACCTCTGACTTATACAGTTTCTTTTGTCATAGGCTGTTGTTAAAGGAACATGGGTAGTACTGCAGAATTGCCATCTTGCAGCTTCTTGGTTGCCGGAGCTGGAAAGAATTTGTGAAAGTGTAAGTATATTATTGATTTAGTCATGATAAAGTATACAATTTTTAGGTAGTTAATAATCATTTATGTATATTAAAGTCATGATAAAGTATACAATTTTTAGGTAGTTAATAATCATTTATGTATATTAAAGTTATTTATTACTGGACTAAAGAGAAAGATAATATTTTTGCATGCACTATATATATTTAGTATCACTAAAAATTAGTCTTGTTTAACTCTGATCTCATGAGTATTGTGAAGTTAGATTTCCTCAAATTAACCCATTTCTTATTTTTATCCTCACTTTGCTATTATTTTATCATCATCATATTATATTTATCATCACCAAGTTGTTTTTATCATCACCAAGTTGACATTTTTATTGTGTATATATATATATATATATATATCATCAACAAATTGTTATTTTTACCATTACTAATTTGATATTTTTATTATTATCAAGTTGATAATTTTATTGTCATCAAGATTTTTATTTAATGTCACCACGTTGATATTTTTTATTGTCATCAAGCTGCTATTTATCATCCCAAGTTGTTATAATATATATTGTCACCAAGGTGGTGGGAATTTTTGTCAAAAAGCTGTTATTTTTAACATCACTAGTTTTGTATTTTTATATCATGAAATTGTTAACACAGTGAGTAGGTAGTTTCAGCATCAGTTCGTATAAAATTGCCTAAATTATTTGTGATGTATTTTATAAATTAATCTGCTGTTGACAGTGATCATTAGCATTAAAACGTTATCATTTTCTTTGCTGCAAAATGTTTTTCTCTGTAGTTTAGTAAGTGACTCAAAATGTTTTTCTCTGTAGTTTAGTAAGTGATTCATTTATCAAGTCAATAAGAAAGAGGCTGATGAGTTTTGTCTTACAGATTATCACAGATCCCACAAAGACCAACCCAAGATTTCGCCTATGGTTGACTAGCTACCCTTCTTCAGCATTTCCAGTGTCTGTGTTGCAAAATGGCATCAAGATGACCAATGAGCCACCTAAAGGCCTGCGTGCAAACCTTCTTCGATCGTACCTCAATGACCCAATCTCTGATCCCACTTTTTTCTTCAGCTGTAACAAACCTAAGGTTAAAAAAGATATTACATGTTACACCACAAATGTAGTTCTATAATTTGAGAATGAAAATAGAAATTGTTTTGCTTACAAGATACCTGAAAATTAGAGGAGTTTGGGGCAGATTATACACCTATCATTTAATGAAAATTTAAGCATTTTTTTCACACAAATTATGCAAATGCATAGTAGTCAACAGTAAAGACTAGGAGTGCAAATTGAATTTTATTCCATCATTGTGTGTGGCATTATGAAAGGCAGAAATGCATGATGTGCTTTATCATTATTTGTGGGCATTAAATGAATGGTGGAAATGAACTGTGATTCATTATCTTTATTTGTGGGCATTAAATGAATGGTGGAAATGAACTGTGAATCATTATCTTTATTTGTGGGCATTAAATTAAAGAGTACAAGTGAAATCGGTATAAATCAAGCAGTTGGTGTGTATCATTATGCTTTGTTTAATGACTAGTATAATTACCTGTTTTATTATATATTATGAATACTCTTACAAAAGACATTCAGACACTTTATGAATATGAATTATGTTTTACGTGTAATTTTAAATTTATTATATTTTTATAACTATGACATTCTTGTAATTTATGAATACAACATGTATAAACTGTGATTGTAATATATTTATGTGACCTTGGCTGAGGGTAGTTTATGAATATATAATGAATATGTATGCTAGGGTAGTTTATGAATATTTAATGAATATGTATGCTAGGGTAGTTTATGAATATTTAATGAATATGTATGCTAGGGTAGTTTATGAATATTTAATGAATGTGTATGCTAGGGTAGTTTATGAATATTTAATGAATATGTATGCTAGGGTAGTTTATGAATATTTAATGAATATGTATGCTATGGTTGTGAAATTATTTTGTGTAACTGTGAGTTTTGGGTGATTAATGAATATGCATGGAATGTATGCCTGGGGTTTTAAATATATTTATGAAACTTTGACTTATAAGATATGTTACATATACTGGTTACTTTGATATTAAAATACTTTAGTTACAGCTTACACTGTGACTTTACAAAATGTAAATGGATTTAAAATTTCAGGTAAGTACATGAACCCAGATTTAAGATATTTTCTCTGCACTGATTCATATTTGTGTTTTACAGGTGTTTGAAAAGCTGTTGTTTGGCCTGTGCTTTTTCCATGCCTTAGTACAAGAACGGCGAAAGTTTGGTCCCCTTGGCTGGAATATTTCTTATGAGTTCAATGAGTCTGACCTTAGAATCTCTTCGCAGCAGTTAGAGGTTAGACTTGCTTCATTGTAAGTAAGAAACTATTAAACTCCTGCAACAGCAGTTAGATGTTAGACTTGCTTCATTGTAAGTAAGAAGGTTGGTTAGACTTGATTCATTGTAAGTAAGAAAATTGTTAAACTCCTGTGATATATGGATTTGTGAAATGTTAATAGAGGGAAAGATAAGGATAGTTGAACCTGTTTTTGATTATCTCCCCTTCACTATTGAAGTTGTCCCATTCTCTCACTCTCCTCACATAACACCTTCTGTTGTACAGGTAAAAGACAAGTGACATAGAAGTATATTTACAAACATCTAAGCTATGCTAGGTACAATTAGCATTGATTAAATTTATAATCTGACTCAAGCCCCTTGTTCCTCCTCATTAACATTGGTTACAATCTAGATTGATGATTGACAAGACAGAGGAAAATGTCAATTGTGAGTGAATAGCTGAAGAGAAATTTAATGTATAGATAGTACTTTTTGGTTGAAATTCAATTAACAGCAAATTATATACTATCTCATAGTCTTATCGACCGTTGGGGCACCACTGTTGACCTGACAACCATTTTCCTCCATTCCATTCTGTTCTCTGCTAATCTTACTGTATTGCTCAGTTTCGGTCCTGTCCACTCTGAGATGTTATCTTCCCATCTTTTCATGTCTTCCTCTCCTTCGCCCTCCTTGCACAGTAACTTGCATGATTGTCCTGGCAAGCTCTGTTGATCGTGTGACATGCCTATACCATTTCATTTTGCATTTTTTCACAATAGCCAATAGCCCAATGGCCTAATTCTGTTTCCCATTTCCTCATTCGTGACATGATCTCTATATGAAATACCAAGCAACCTTCGAAAGCATCTCATTTTAATAGCTTTATCCTCCTTTCGAGATCTGCTGTGAGGGTCAATGTCTCACAGGCATGTAAAAGCACAGATACAACCAAGGAGTGCATCAGTCTGATCTTTGAGCAGACTAAGATGTTTCTGTCTTTCCAAACTGATTTCAGCCTTGCCATTTCTGTTATTGTCAGCATAATCTTGGACAATATTTCTGGTTTTGACCCCTCATCTATCACGATGGCTCCTAAATACTTGAATTAATAAATTTAAGTTTCTGATGACCAATCATGATATCATTGCCAATGCCACTGGTGTTGTTGGTCATCAATTTGGTCTTCTCTGTACTGAATTTCAATACCAAAAGCAGTAGCTGTCCTGTCCAGTTTTTCCACCAACTGAGCTAGCTCCTCATTTCCTGCAAGGCCATTGATGTCATCGGCAAAGAATAATTTCATTATTGTTCTGCCTTTAATACTGACAGTTCCTTCATGGTCTTCCAGATCATCTGTCGTGATTCTTTCAAGGAAGATGTTGAAGAGAATATGCGAAAATAAGCAGCCTTGTCCGACTCCCACTGATGTCCTGAACCAATCTCCTATATGGCCATTGAAGCAGACTGCACTGGTGGCCTTGCTGTAAAGGCTTTCTATGACTTTGATCAGGTTGGCATTGATGTTGTACAGCTTCATGGTGGACCAAAGGGTTGCATGCCACACACCATCAAATGCCTTCTTAAAATCTACAAAGACATGATAGAGGTCTTGTTGGTGCTGAAGGTACTTCTCACAGAGTAATCTCCGGTTAAAGATCTGTGCTTTGCCCTGGTCTAAAGCCTGCCTGTTCTTCAGCTATGATTTCCTCTGCCTGCAGCTTCAGTCAGTTTAATATGATCTTTAGCATGACTTTGCTTGGTGGCTGGAAAGATTTTTAAAATTTTGAAGTGGAAGAAACCAAGGAGTGAAAATAATTTTAACTTTTAATTTAAAAAAACAACTGAGGATTGAAAATAATTATAATTTTTAATAAAAAACCAAGGATCGAAAATAATTATAATAATATTTAGTTTAAAAATGCAAGAATTGAAAATAATTATAATCATAATTATAATATAAACCAATAGAAGATGACAAGTATATCACAGTTTGCCCACTATGTGTGAGTAAGTAAGTAAGTAAGTAAAATTTATTATTATCTCAGTTATGTGTAATTAAGTAAGATATATTGTAATCTCATTTGTGTGAATTAAAAACTGTATTGTTATTCCAGTTATGTTAGGTATATAAACTGTATTGTTATCCCAGTCATGTTAGTTAGGTATATAAACTGCATTGTTATCCCAGTCATGTTAGGTATATAAACTGCATTGTCTGTATTGTTATCCCAGTTCTGTATAAGTAAATTGTATTGCTTGTCTAGTTTCATGAAGTACAGCACCATATTGTTGACCCTCTTTTGTGAAAGCTAAGCACATGTAATACTTACTGTTGCACTTAATGTAAAAGACCATGTACCGACCCAGTTTTATGTGCATTGCAAGAACACCATGTGCAAACCCAGTTATATGTACATAATAATATAACTGAAGCTGGCCTACCTAGTTTTATGTATCTGAAAAGAATTAAAAATAAGTAAGAAGACATGTTGATGAATCCCTTCAATATAAGTCAATCCTTACCCACTTTTACTTAAGTAAGAACACTATTCTAAACTAATTTTATTTAATTAAAAACACCACAATTCTGACCCCATTTTACTTAAATACGAACACGATAGTTGTGACCCATTTTTACTTAATTAACACCAAAATTCTGACCCACTTTTGCATTTAAAAAACTGACACAATTCTGATCTATTTTAATGTAAGAATGCCACAACTCTGACCCACTTTTATGTAGCAAACTGCAGTTTTGTTCCAATTATGAAAGTAAAAAGTCTACAAGTCTGACCCAGTTTTGATCAAGCAACACTGTATTATTGCTAATAGTTTTATTTAGGTAAATGTAGTTTGATAACACTTTTTGGTTTAAGAATACTGTAACAATTGATCACGTTTTATTTAAGAACACTCTTTATTTGTAATTTAAATGGCTATAGTACTGACCCATTATTTATAATTAAATGGCTACCATACTACACATTATTTAAAGTGGCTATAGTACTGATTCATTATTTGTAGTTAAGAAGACTACAGTATTGACCCATTATTTGTCATTAAATGGCTATAGTATTGACCCATTATTTTGTAATTTAATGGCTAGAGATCTGGCCCATCATGTGCAGTTAAGATGACTACAGTACTGACCCATTATTTGTAATTAGATGGCTACAGTACTGACCCAATAAGATTACAGTATTGACCCATTATTTTATAATTAAGATGGCTACATTAATAAGAACTCTACAATACTGACACAGTTATTATAAATTAACAAGTCTACAGCACTGTCCAAATATTTGTAATTAAGAAGACATCAATAACTGACCCAGTTATTATAAATTAAAAAGTCTACAGCACTGTCCAAATATTTGTAATTAAGAAGACATCAATAACTGACCCAGTTATTTGTAAATTAGAGAGCATCAGTACTGACCCATTATTTGCAGTTAAGAAGATTACCATACAGACCCATTATTTTGTAGTTAAATAGCTATAGTACTGATCCATTATTTATAATTAAATGGCTACAGAATTGAACCATTATTTTGTATTAAATGGCTACAATACTGACACATTATCTTTAATGAAGAATGCTAAATTACTGACCCATTCATTAAATAGCTTCAGTACTGACCCATTATTTATAATTAAGAAGGCTACAGTACTGTCCAAATATTTGTAACTAAGAAGATTACAATACTGACCCAGTTATTTGAAAATTAAGAAGTCTACAGTACTGATTGTTAAAACTTCATAATACTAAACAGTATAAATATCATAACATTGCCTAGATTTTTCTTAGTAAAAATGTCATAAAATTGCCTTGTTTGTCTTTTATTGCCTAGTATTTAGTAGAAGTGACATAATATTGCCTAGTTTTGTCTTAGTAAAAGCGACATAATATTGCCTAGTTTTGTCTTAGTAAAAGTGTCATAATATTGCCTAGTTCCATATTAATTATTAGTAGACATCATAATTCATCCTAGTTTTGTATTAACAATAAAGTCATAATACTACCTACTTGTTTGTTAGTAAGTATGCCATAGTACTTTCTAGTTTTATACTAATAATGAACTTCATAATGCTATCAATTTGTGTGTTAATAAGATTGCATAACACTTCCGAATTTTGTTTTAATAAGAACATCATAAAACTTCCTAGTTCTGATAAGAATGTCTTAATGCTGCCTACCATTATTAGTAAGAATGCCATAATATTGTTTTGTGTTCTCTCTCTCTCTCTCTCTCTCTCTCTCTCTCTCTCTCTCTCTCTCTCTCTCACACACACACACACACACACACACACACTCTTGATGGACAGTTTTTTACACTTTAGACATTCATCAATGGACTTTTTTCACACTTTAGACATTCATCAATGGTCTTTTTTCACACTTTAGACATTCATCGATGGTTTTTTTTCACACTTTAGATGTTCATCAATGGATATGATGAGCCTCCACTAGAAGCGTTACGTTACTTGACTGGCGAGTGTAACTATGGCGGTCGTGTAACTGATGACTGGGATCGAAGACTCATTCTCAGCCTTTTGCAGATTTTTTATTGCCCACAAGTTAGTTTAAATTTCTTTTGATATGGTCATTTAGTTCAATGCCCACAGATCAGTTTAATTTTTTGTTGAAATGATGATATAGCTCATTGCTCAGAGATCAGTTTAAATTTCTATTAATATGATCATGTACTGTAAAGCTGCTTTAGCTTAATATACTGCCATTTTTTAATTTACTTATTGCTCAATCTACCTTAATTTACTGCCATTTTTCAATTTACTTATTGCTCAATTTAGCTTTGCCCAGTCTTCAGTTTAATTATTAATTGCTCAGTGTTCAGTTTCATTTAATTTACTCCTCAGTGTTCAGTTTAGTTATTGCCCACTTTAGTTTAATTTACTGCCCAGTTGTTCAGTTTAGTTATTGCCCACTTCAGTATATTATACTACTCAGTGTTCAGTTTAGTTATTGCCTACTTCAGTATACTATACTACTCAGTGTTCAGTTTAGTTATTGCCCACTTCAGTATATTATACTACTCAGTGTTCAGTTTAGTTATTGCCCACTTCAGTATATTATACTACTCAGTGTTCACTTTAGTTATTGCCCACTTCAGTATACTATACTGCCCAGTTGTTCAGTTTAGTTATTGCCCACTTCAGTATACTATGCTACTCATTTTGGTAGAGTGGGTAAAACCTGTATATATGTTGTTTGTTTTTCAAATCTCTCATGTTAGTATTTGTAGATACATAATTTTTTTTCAACCGTTTCAATTTTGTTTGTGCATAAATGTGCTGTATTGAACTCTGTCAAGTCAGTATATGTATAGGCATATATTTGTTGCATTCAACTCTTTCATTTCTGTATATGTATTCATGTGTTGTATTGAACTCTGTCAAGTCAGTATATGTATAGGCATATATTTGTTGCATTCAACTCTTTCATTTCTGTATATGTATTCATGTGTTGTATTGAACTCTGTCAAGTCAGTATATGTATAGGCATATATTTGTTGCGTTCAACTCTTTCATTTCTGTATATGTATTCATGTGTTGTATTGAACTCTGTCAAGTCAGTATATGTATAGGCATATATTTGTTGCGTTC
The DNA here is from genome assembly GCA_028829895.1 of Sinotaia quadrata. Classification (NCBI taxonomy): domain Eukaryota; kingdom Metazoa; phylum Mollusca; class Gastropoda; order Architaenioglossa; family Viviparidae; genus Sinotaia; species Sinotaia quadrata. The sequence continues at coordinate 3,983,744 of CM054178.1, forward strand.
AACTCTTTCATTTCTGTATATGTATTCATGTGTTGTATTGAACTCTGTCAAGTCAGTATATGTATAGGCATATATTTGTTGCGTTCAACTCTTTCATTTCTGTATATGTATTCATGTGTTGTATTGAACATTTGTGTGTTTATATATGTTATATTTTGTTTGCGTTGAGCCCTTGGAAATCTGTTTTTGTCTGTACGTGTGTTGTTGATTTAGCTTCTTGATGTCTCTTTATATGAAGAGGTTTGTATTCAACTCTTTGAAGCTTGTATTTGTGCATGTAATATGTATTATTTGTATTTATGCATTCAGGTCTATATATGTGCATGTAATATGTATTATTTGTATTTAACGCATTCAGGTCTATATATCTGTATGTATTATGTAGTATTTGTATTTAAATCATTCAGGTCTATATTTGTGCATGTATTATGTAGTATTTGTATTTAATGCATTCAGGTCTATATATGTGCACATATGCTGTGTTTGAATTATGTGTATATGTGTGTGCAGGTGATCAATGATGATAGCTACCGTTTCTCAACCAGTCCTTTATACTTTGCTCCGCCAAAAGGGACTTATGACAGTTATGTTGACTACATCCGGAGTCTCCCCCAGATTGCACATCCGGAGGTAGAGTCAGTTATTAATATTGTGCTGGACAGTAATACATTTTTCATCATTATTTATTACTTACTCATTTACTGATATTGTGACTGAATTTATAAAATATCTGAGTTTTTAGGACTTCAAAAATTATTGACATTGATTTTCAGTCCCAACATAAGAAAGATAAGACATTTATGTACAATTCAGTACTTCCATGACCTATAACATTTCATAACGAAGCATCATGTTCTAAAAGTTGATAGCAAAAGTACACTAGGTAAATAAGAATAATGTAATATAACCAGCAGTACCAATATTTGGCATATCAAAAATAAATTAAGGCAAGCAAGTTCCCTGTGATGACAGTAGCCATGTCAATAATATATAAGACATACACTTTGAATGCAGTAATAAGTGCCATGTCAGTGATTAATTTAAATTGAACAAGTTGCCTGTGATAACAATGGCCAAAGAAATGATGCGTAATTCATATAATTTCTGTTGAAAATAGTTATGCTGATTTCTTCCTTGATATATACATATAATATATTTTTAACGAACCAAGTAATAATCTTTTTGAACATGTATAAGCTAATGGTGTATAAACAACTATTATGTTGCAATATGATAAAGACTTTTAATGTTATCAATATCTTTCAAAATCATTTTAGCTACTAGTACATAATGCTTGTCACAGGTGTTTCATGCTAGTCACAGGTATTTCATATAGTCACAAGTATTTCATGCTAGTCACAGGTATTTCATGCTTGTCACAGGTATTTCATGCTAGTCACAGGTATTTCATGCTAGTCACAGGTATTTCATGCTACACAGGTGTTTCATGCTAGTCACAGGTATTTCATATAGTCACAGGTATTTCATGCTAGTCACAGGTGTTTCATACAGATATCTACTTTTTGTTTTCACAGGTATTTGGGTTACATGAAAATGCTGATATTTCCAAAGATCAGCAGGAGACACAACAGATGTTTGAAGGAATTCTGCTTACACTGCCTAGACAGGTCAGAGTTCAAATACTAATAGTAGAATCATTTTATAAATAAATGTTATGTCCATTTCTTGATGAATATTATTTTTTTGTCATATAGTTTGTCTTCATTGTGAATCACACATCATTTATTTGTCCTATAGTTTGTCCCCATGGTGAATCACACATTTTATTGTCCTATAGTTTGTCTCTATGGTGAATCACACATCTCTTTCTTGTCCTATAGTTTCCCCAAGATGATTCACAATTAATATTAAGTATAGCTTTTTGCTGTACTCAAGTTCATTGGTACCAAACATGAAATTCATTTGAACTATTTTCAAAAGAAAAAGATAGATTTAATTTTTAGAAGATGAGAGAGTAAAAATAGAAGATAAAATTTTATTTTGAAAACTTTGAAGTCCCAGACCGATTCATTAAATATATATATTTATATCAAGACTGCTGTTGTAATGTGTATGAATAAACTTGTCTATTTGTTTCTGCATTAGATCATAGACACTAAATTATATTTTAATTATGTTGAAAAGTAAACTTTTGCTGCAAAATTAGAACTAATGAGACATCTTTAATTTAGCTGGATTCTACTATACAATCTGAATGAACTAGTCTACATAAGAAATGAGCGAACATTCTCAGAATATTACTAGTTCAGATGATCTCTGACCTAGTAAGTTAGCCTTGGTACAAATTAGACATGATAACATTTGTGACACCTGTCTGATCTAGTAAGTTAGCCTTGGTACAAATTAGTCATGATAGCATGTGTGACCTTGTAAGTTAGCCTTGGTACAAATTAGACATGATAGCATGTGTGACACCTGTCTGGGCAACCTTGATTCATTTTGGTTATTATTTATTAATTAGTAACACAGTTAATTACAAGCGATTGATAATCTTAATTTATAGTTATTTTAATAATTCTACTAAAAGACAAACACTCTCTCACCTGGCAGATTTTAAGGGTGTCGTAAAACTCTACTCTTTACACAATAACAAGATAGATGTTTTACTGTCGCATAATGTTCTGTAGGTGGAAACTTCTTACTAAAGGAGTAATAAAATCCATCTTTTATTTATATTTGTGCAAGAAGTTAAAAAATTTAACAATATATTTACTAAATCAAATATACAGCATATGAATAAAATCAAAAGAGCATTAACATTTACATCACTTCACAACAATTTTTGATTAACGCTAGACAATCTTTCATTTTGTCACATAGACATCAGCAATCAAATTAATATATATAATCAAGTTCATGGGTATCAGTCATTGTAAAAATGAGAGTGGAGTTTTAGAGAGACAAGTGAGAGTGGAGTTTTAGAGAGATAATTAAAGTCAATGTAATAACCTTTTTAATAATGGCTACTGTCACTATCATACGTTCACAATCACCTGGTTTGTAACAAGTTATTGTCTTTCTTATTTAGATGACAGTTCACTGTATCCCTTCTAGGTACATTTCACAACATTTCCAGAATCTTCAATTTGTTCACAAATTACACCATGGAGAATCTTCCAGAACTTTGCATTCACTATCAAAATGCACATCACGAGGAGTGTTCTAGAATCTTCATGTGCGCTATTCAACACACCACAAAAAGTGTCAAAATAATCTTTGTGAATTCTCTAGATCAAACTAAAGCCTCAATTTTTGCTGTACATTGGCTCTCGAATAGAATTCACATGAATCAACTTGCTGCAACCTGTTTACTGATAAGTTCAACACTAAAAATAGCATCATAAGCAGTGTGTCACTTTGACATTTAACAATTTATATAACAATTAAGTTTAGAAATAGAGATGGGCAAATTTACGCTGCCACACCGTGAAATTATTATTAAAGTAACCATAACTACTATGTTCGAAAGTAAATTAGTATAAAGTTCATATTGATTGACATTACATATTTCCATGAAAAGGAACACTTTTGCAATTGCACACATATTTTTTTGTTTCCTACTGCATTTAGTGTTCTGTTACTTGTACTAGCTCACAGTATATTGCAACTGATCAGAGGACACAGCTTATTGTAAGCAAAAGCCTCAGTTATTAAACGGGCTATAATTATTATTTCATGAGTGAAATTATTTTATTTCACTTTTTGTTTCGCTGAATATACACATTAAAAAAAGTAATATAAAAAGAGCTTATTGCTGCTGAAGAATTAAGGTTAATAAATGAAATGGGCTAGAAATATTCCAAATTACAAGTATAATTTTAAATTAATGTTATACCTACTGAATTAATATCCTTTTATGCTACTAGATGTATAGGTTGATGTCACCTACACCTAGAATCTAGACAAAAGATTACAGCCATAATCCTTTTGAAACAAACAACATTTCTTTTGTTTCACTTTCAGACATCAGGAGGAGGAAAGTCATCGCAAGATATAATTGAAGAGCTGGCCAGTGACATCCTTTCCAAGATTCCTCCAGATTTCAATATTGATGATGTACAGGTATGGCAGCTGTTGGTAACGAAAGATAATTGTGACAAAGGTCAAGGCCCTAAAACAAATAATTGTGAGGAAAATTAATGCCTGAAGAAAAGATAATTGTACATAAGTTAAGGACCTAAATAATTGTGCAGAAAATTAATGCCTGAAGAAAAGATAATTGTACATAAGTTAAAGACCTAAATAATTGTGCAGAAAATTAATGCCTGAAGAAAAGATAATTGTACATAAGTTAAGGACCTAAATAATTGTGAGGAAAATTAATGCCTGAAGAAAAGATAATTGTACATAAGTTAAGGACCTAAATAATTGTGAGGAAAATTAATGCCTGAAGAAAAGATAATTGTACATAAGTTAAGGACCTAAATAATTGTGCAGAAAATTAATGCCTGAAGAAAAGATAATTGTACATTAGTTAAGGACCTAAATAATTGTGAGGAAAATTAATGCCTGAAGAAAAGATAATTGTACATTAGTTAAGGACCTAAATAATTGTGAGGAAAATTAATGCCTGAAGAAAAGATAATTGTAGGTAAGTGAAGGCCCTAAGAAAAGATAATTGTAGGTAAGTGAAGGCCCTAAGAAAAGATAATTGTAGGTAAGTGAAGGCCCTAAGAAAAGATAATTGTAGGTAAGTGAAGGCCCTAAGAAAAGATAATTGTAGGTAAGTGAAGGCCCTAAGAAAAGATAATTGTAGGTAAGTGAAGGCCCTAAGAAAAGATAATTGTAGGTAAGTGAAGGCCCTAAGAAAAGATAATTGTAGGTAAGTGAAGGCCCTAAGAAAAGATAATTGTAGGTAAGTGAAGGCCCTAAGAAAAGATAATTGTGAGGTAAGTCCCTAAGTTAAGGCCTCAAAAATAATTGTGAGCTAAATTAATGCCCTAAGTAAGATAATTGTAGGAAAGTTAAGGCTGATATCAGCAACAAAATTGCTATGTAACTAGAGATTTTCTAAGATAAGTAAAGACATTTAAGGCATTGACAGTAAGTTAAAACCATTGTCACTCCATTGAGGCATTTCATGTAAAGTAGTCTCCATTAAATGTACTGATTTTGTAAGGTAAGTAAAGACATTTAAGGCATTGACAGTAAGTTAAAACCATTGTCACTCCATTGAGGCATTTCATGGAAAGTAGTCTCCATTAAATGTACTGATTTTGTAAGTTAAGACATTTAAAAAATTGTCACTCCATTGGGGCATTTCATGTAAAGTAGTCTCCATTAAATGTACTGATTTTGTAAGTTAAGTGAAGACATTTAATGAATTGACAGTAAGTTAAAGCAATTGTCGCTACATTAAGAATTTTCACTTAAGGTAGTCTCCATTAAATGGAGGCAGTTGTAAGTTAAACATTTAAAAAAGATAGTTGTCATAATTGGAAACAAATTGAGTGAATGCAGTTAAATTACAAACAAGTTATTGTAATTGGAAACAATTGAGTGAATGCAGTTCTCTTAGGTGAATACAGGTAAGTGAATGCAGTTCTCTTAGGTGAATACAGGTAAGTGAAGGCAGTTGTAAGTAAAGGTCATTTGTTGAAGGCCATTTTACTAATGTCAAGAAAGAAATTATTTATGTTTTTAATTAGCTACACTTGGTATCAGTATTGGTATAGTGTGAGCTGCAGGATTTGGTGACTTAGAGTGCAAGTAGGGTGCAGCCTACAGTTATACTTCATTTGTTTAGTCTAAAGTTATACATCAGTGGTGTAGTAAACACTGCAGCTTAAAGTTATACATCAGTGGTGTAGTAAACACTGCAGCTTAAAGTTATACATCAGTGGTGTAATAAACACTGCACTTAAAGTTATACATCAGTGGTGTAGTAAACACTGCACTTAAAGTTATACATCAGTGGTGTTGTAAACACTGCACTTAAAGTTATGCATCAGTGGTGTAGTAAATACTGCCGTTTAGAGTTATACTTCAGTGGTGTAGTAAATACTGCAGTTTAGAGTTATACTTCAGTGGTGTAGTAAATACTGTAGTTTAAAGTTATACTTCAATGATGTAATATACACTGCAGTTTAAAGTTATACTTCAATGATGTAATATACACTGCAGTTTAAAGTTATACTTCAATGATGTAATGTACACTGCAGCATAAAGAGTGGAATCCATTATTGTTTTCTTCAAACGGAATGAAAGCGGTACTTAGCTAACTAGCATATGCCATTCGTAACTTTAAAAAGATGAGAATATGAAAACATACAACAAATCATAAGATTGAATAAAAAAAATTATTAGTAGTACATGTATTATTACATGATTTACTCTAGCTAAATCTGACTAACTTTTTTCTGCAGGAATTTAAGTAGGATTTTTTGTCTGTTGAATTATTACAACCTTTATATCAGTTCGAGTCTGAGAAAGGATGTTGGTAATTCTATGATGACAAAAATTATTCAGATATCCGGTACAGTTTGTGCACTAATACATTTGTTTGCAGACTGGCCTCATGGACATCTATAACTGGTCAGTAAGCATAATATTCAGCTAAGTATTGCAACTTAAATTCTGAGGAAACAGATCAATATTTACAGAGGCATAGATTCTGCATTTACAGCTGATTACACATATCTATAAGAGTAATATGCATACACCTACGGGTGTGTATGCAGCAGGCAAACACACACATCCACACACACACACACATGCATGCATGCATGCACGCACACAATTGTACTTGATTGATTATCTATTTGCCTCTACAAATGAAATATTTATGTTTTTCTGTAATTGATTATTTGTGTGTTTGTCTTTACAGATTAAATATCCTGTGCGTTATGAAGAATCCATGAACACAGTTCTTGTACAAGAATTGAATCGGTTTAACCGTTTAACCACTGTTGTCCGACAATCTCTGGTGGACATCCGTAAAGCTATGAAGGGTCTGGTACTTATGTCAGCAGAATTGGAGGATGTTTTTGATAGCATGATGGTTGGAAAGGTTGGAAATGTTCCCTGTTTTCTGTGCTTGTGTTGCTAGGCAAGATAATAATAACTTATAATGTCATCTCTTCATAATTAATATTAACATATCAAGTCGAATCTTGAACAATCTATAATTATAATTTATTTAATTCTGCACTGCTCTCCCCTTGCTAATAATGTTTTCTATATAAAATGTTAGATCAAAAAATGTTAATGAACTATATTAATAAAATGTTATAAAATTAAAATATATGTATGGGTAAATTTTGGTTTCACATTAAAGATTTTCCATTTTAAAAATAATTCTACATCATCACTTTTTCCAACTTACAATCTGATATGCATACTGTAGGAGTATGGTATATTTGTACGATCTACTAGCCAAGGAGTATGGTATATTTGTATGATATACTAGCCAAGGAGTATGGTATATTTGTATGATATACTAGCCAAGGAGTAAGGTATATTGGTATGATATACTAGCCAAGGAGTATGGTATATTTGTATGATATACTAGCCAAGGAGTATGGTATATTTGTATGATATACTAGCCAAGGAGTAAGGTATATTTGTATGATATACTAGCCAAGGAGTATGGTATATATGTATGATATACTAGTTATACTAGTGGCATAATGTGGGCTTGGAACTGCATCAGTAAGACAGAATTAAGAACATATTATCTCAGAGAATAAATACAACATCTTTCACTTTCTCACTGAATAAAAATTATAACATCTATAACTGTCTCACTCAATAAATACAACTTCATTAAATTAAATGGAGTATGGTATGATTTTAATATATACTAGTTGTGGCAGAGAAATTGGCTGAAGTTGTATATTTGTTGACTTTATAATTTACATAACTTAGAATCACCTGACATGTCACTTAGGGTCCCATTGAATGTCATAGCAGATGTGCACATGGTCCATTGAACCTGTCTTTGGCCTTTGGGTTGTTCTTCTCTGGTGTAGCTTCATGGCTCAGTGTTCATCAAACCATATCCAAGATAAAGTGCTGAACTGCTAGCAAAATGCACATGGGCTAAGAATTCATCCACATGTGTTCTCTGACAGAACACTCTTACTTACATGGCCAAAATACATTTGAATATCATAAGCAACATCTAGCCATATAAAACATAGCTTTGATAACCAGCAAAAAGAGTTAGTAGTCTGATTGTAGCTTATTGACATCGGGATCCAATTTACATGTTACCTCTATGGCCAGTTTGTTTGGACTGACAATTTACAGGTGCGTTTCTGGTATGTTCATTTGTGCTCGGTTGAGTGGTGCTCCAATTTATTAGTTTAGAGTGAGCATCTGGACATTCACTTATGTTTCCTGCATGGGGATAAGAATCAGCCATTCTAGTATAGTGTAGTCTATTTTTAGAGGATGGGTGTGGGCTACAATCAGCCATTCTAGTCTAGTGTAGTCTATTTTTAGAGGGTGGGTGTGGGCTACATAAGCCTTTATGTGAGAGTATACTTTTATAATATACTAGCCATGAAGTGTGGTATACTTTTATAATATACTAGCCATGAAGTGTGGTATACTTTTATAATATACTAGCAATGCAGTTATAATAGTCTACTGAAAACAGCTTCCAGGTTGATAACAATTTTCTGGAAACAACAACCCGGGTTTATAATGACTGCTGGAATAGGCACTCCAGAATATCCAAAAATATCTTATACATCCTCTTTAGGCTTCCATGTTAAACAATCCACCTGAGCTGTCAGTTCCCCACAATACAATGAGGGAGCCAGGTCCCTTCAAAATCAACTTATAACTGTTAACTTCTAATCATTGATAATTTCCCACAATACAACGAGGGGCAAGTCCCTTCAAAATCAACTTATAACAGTTAACTTCTAATCATTGATAAAGTTCCCCACAATAAAATGAGGGGCAAGTCCCTTCAAAATCAGCTTATAACTGTTAACTTCTAATCATTGATAAAGTTCTTGCTGACCTTGGAGGTACAGCAATGCTAGTGCAACAGACAAAGCAGTCCAGTTATAATGGTCAACTGGACACATTCCATTCCTTACACCTTTCCTCTCTAAAATGTCATGAAGTTATTTAAATGTAAAGATCTTAATTATTATTATTAATTAGATCTTAATTATATATTTTCAAAGCATAAATAGTGTAGTTATTGCTTACTCTGAACCATGTTGATATTTGCAGGTGCCAGCAATGTGGGCAGCAAAGTCTTATCCATCTCTGAAACCACTTGGCAGTTATATCACAGATCTTCTAACACGTCTCTCATTTTTCCAGGTAAAATATCTTCATTAAATCAGACCTTTTCTTTATACAAGATAGATATTGACAAGTATGTGTCCCATTTTCTTGGGATAAGTTTATGCTGGGGTGAGGGAAACATAGTGTCAGACAAAAGAAATAATTCCTAAGCCTGTTCAAGTATTTCACCTTTTAATGACATTTTTGGTAAGAATATTGATTTCTGATAGGAATACCTGGACATTAATGTAACATTGAATTTTTATGATCAGGAATAATCAGGTTGAGACAAAAGTCAAAATTATAACAGTGAAAGCAGTTGTTTTATTCTTTGCTATGCACAGCAGGTTTTTAGAAAGAAAATTATAAGCATGTTTCATGCAAAATAAGCCAACAAAAACATCCTTCAATCATAAAACAAAAAGTTTTTTTTTTAAATTCTGCTGTTTGTAAATTGTAACTATTATATATTATTCCAAACCTTTAGGCACACCAGCTTCTTTTTACCCCAAGCCTCTATATGTTTTATTTATCTCAAACCTGCATATTCACAAGAATTATATTACTCCAAAGCTTCATATACACAAGTAACTTTTTAGGCACACAAACTTTATTTTACCTCAGACCTTTAGGCACACAAATATTCTGTAATTCTTATGCTGATGGATGCAGTAAAAAAATGACATCACTTCTCTGTTTGCAGGACTGGATATGTAGTGGCACACCCATTGTGTTTTGGATTTCTGGTTTTTATTTTACTCAGTCATTTATGACAGGAGTATTGCAGAACTATGCTCGTCGCTTCAAGATTCCAATCGACCATCTGGCCTTCGAGTTCCAAATCCAGAAAACACAAGTCAGCAGTAAACCAGTAAATATGAAATGATAGACATTTGGGAAGGTTGCAGACATTAAAAGTGCATAAACGCTATGGGGATTTATAGATAACACTTCATGACTACATGAAGTTTACATGTGCACATTTAGTAAGATAACATAAATACTGCAAGGATGAGTATGTATGCAGTGCACATTTAGTAAGATAACATAAATACTGCAAGGATGAGTATGTATGCAGTGCACATTTAGTAAGATAATATAAATACTGCAAGGATGAGTATGTATGCAGTGCCAAAGTGGTCATGATTTTTGTATAACTCATTGCCCAGGATACCGGTATTACGTCACTTTATTATTTTGAACATCACCTTCATGGGTGATTTAGTAAACACTCCAGGCAGGAATGCTCCACCTCTCTGACTGTCAGCAAGTAAATGGACAGGTCTCTGTCATTAAGAATGGGACAAAGAAGGGGGTCAAGAATCACTAATTAGGATCAGTGTTGAAAATATGTTCATTCTTTCATGGGGATTGTGTCACAGAACTGACAAGATAATTAAAATTTAGACATTAGTCAAGGAACTAAAATTAAACCTGGTTGTAATTTCTGTAACTGGGATTATAATGTTAAATCTGGTTGTAGACTCTATAACTAGGATCATAATATTAAAATTGGTTGTAGGCTCTATAAGTGGGATTACAATGTTAAATCTGGTTGTAGTTTCTAAAACTGAGATTATAAAATTGAACTTGGATTTAGTTCTATAACCAGGATTACAAAGCAGATAAGAAGACTTTCAGATGTCGAAGGTTAGGGTCTGTTCACAAAGAACACCACAGATGTTTGACTAGACCACTATAGTATTAATAACACTTGACTAGACCACTATAGTATTAATAACACTTGACTAGACCACTATAGTATTAATAACACTTGACTAGACCACTATAGTATTAATAACACTTGACTAGATCACTATAGTATTAATAACACTTGACTAGACCACTATAGTATTAATAACACTTGACTAGACCACTCTAGTATTAATAACACTTGACTAGACCACTCTAGTATTAATAACACTTGACTAGACCACTATAGTATTAATAACACTTGACTAGACCACTATAGTATTAATAACACTTGACTAGACCACTCTAGTATTAATAACACTTGACTAGACCACTATAGTATTAATAATACTTGACTAGACCACTCTAGTATTAATAACACTTGACTAGACCAATACAGTATTAGTAACACTTTACCAGACCACTATATTCTTCATGACACTTGACCAGGCTATTACAGTGATACTTGACCAGACCACTACGGTGATACTTGACCAGACCACTACAATGATACATTTGACATATACCACTACGGTGTTACATTTGACCAGATCACTACAGTGATACATTTGACCAGATCACTACAGTGATACATTTGACCAGACCACTACTGTGTTAAACACTTTTGACCAGGCCACTACAGAGATATGTATAACTGTTTATAGTAAAACTACTTATGTATGAGTGTTTATGATAAAAACTACTTTATAAAAAAGTTTATAAAAACTACTATAAAAACTGTTTATAGTAAAAAAAAACTACTTATGTATGAGTTTTTACAGTACAGCAAACCTTTATGTATGACTGTTTCCAGTAAAACACTTCTTAAGTATTATTGTTCACAGTGTAGCATTTCTTTGTGCATGAGTGTTCACAGTAAAACACTTCTTTTGTATTATTGTTCAAATAAAACACTTCTTATGTATGATTTTTCACAGTATAGTAATCCTTTATGTATGATTGTTCACAGTGAAAGTCTTATTATGTATGATTGTTCACAGTGTAGAAATCCTTTATGTATGATTGTTCACAGTGAAAGACTTATTTTTTATGATTGTTCACAGTGTAGAAATCCTTTATGTATGATTATTCACAGTGAAAGACATTATGTATAATTGTTCACATTATGTATGATTGTTCCTTTATGTATGACAGTGTTCACAGTAAAATATTTCTTATGTATGTTTGTTCATAGTATAGCATTCCTCTATGTATGATTGTTCACAGTGAAAGACTTATTATGTATGATTGTTTCACAGTATAACAATCCTTTATGTATGATTATTTATAGTATAACAATTATGTATGATTGTTCGCAGTATAGCAATCCTTTATCTATGATTTTTCACAGTAAAACAGTTCTTATATTTAATTGTTCACAGTATAACAAACCTTTATCTATGACTTTTCACAGTAAAACAATTCTTATATTTAATTTGTTCACAGCATAACAAACATTTATCTATGACTTTTCACAGTAAAACAGTTCTTATATTTTAATTGTTCACAGCATAACAAACCTTATAGATAAAGGTTTGTTATGCTGTGAACAATTAAATATAAGAACTGTCATAGATAGACTTTTCACAGTAAAACAGTTCTTATATTTAATTGTTCACAGCATAACAAACCTTTATCTATGACTTTTCACAGTAAAAGACTTATTATGTATGATTGTTCATAGTTCGAAGGTTATTGATGAATGACTGTGTTCAATATAGTGGCTATTGATGAATGACTAAATTGCAGTATAATGATTTATGATAAATGACTGTGCAGTTAAATGGTTAGTGATGAATGACTGTGTAAAGTATAATCGTTTTAATTAAAGTGTTCAGTATATTGGTTATTGATGAATAACTGTGTGCAGTATAATGTTTAGTGATGAATAACAATGCAGTATGACAGTTAGTAATGAATAACTATATGCAGCATGTTGATTAGTGATGAATAATTATAAGCAGTAATGCTAGTTAGTGTTGAATAACCATATACAGTATGATAGTGAGTGATGAATAAATGTGTGCGTGTGCAGCATGATGGTTAGTGTTGAATAACCATATACAGTATGATAGTAAGTGATAAATAAATGTGTGCAATATAATAGTAATGAAGAACTAATAACTGTTTGCAGTATGATAATGAGGAATGATAGTAGTATTATAGTTAGTAATGAATAACTATATATAACATTATAGTTAGTAATAAATAACTGTATGTAGTATTATAGTTATCGATGAATAAATTTATGCCGTATGATGGTTAGTAGTGAATAACTGTATGTAGATTGATTAGTTAGTGATATACATTTTTCCAGTATAACAAGTACTGATGAATGACTGTAAAACATAATGGCTAATGAATAAATATTTCCAGTATAACAAGTATTGATGAATGACTGTGAAGTATAAGCTATTAATGAATAAATATTTCCAGTTTAACAAGTCCTGATGAATGACTGTGTACATTTTAGCAAGTATTGATGTAAATACTGATGACGAGTCTTTCCAGTATTACAGTTAATATTGTATGACTACAGGTAAATGGAGCCTATGTAAAGGGACTTTACATGGAGGGTGCCCGCTGGTGCCGAAAGAAGCTTGTCATTGCAGAAAGCTACCCTAAAATTCTCTATGATTTGTTACCTGTTGTATCCTTGCAGAAATTTTGGTTTTGGTGTTTTCTAATTTAATGTATGTTAAATACATGTTGTAATTTCCCTAGGATTTGTTAAGGTCTCTGTAATAGAATCTTAAACATGTTAAGGTCTCTGTATCTATATCTTAAAAATGTTATGGTCTCTGTATCTATAATTAAGCATGTTAAGATCTCTTTATTTAAATCTTAAACATGGTTAGGTCTCTGTATCTAAATCTTAAACGTGTTAAAGTCTCTGTATCTATATCTTAAAAATGTTATGGTCTCTGTATCTATAATTAAGCATGTTAAGATCTCTTTATTTAAATCTTAAACATGGTTAGGTCTCTGTATCTAAATCTTAAACATGTTAAGTTTTCTGTATCTAAATCTTAAACATGTTAAGGTCTCTGTTACATTCCAGCATTTGTCTCAGCATGAGGATTTAAAGATTGTTAATTTTAATGTTACACTTATGCTGATGACAGACTGGTTGCCAGACCTACCCTTCAGTCTCCTCAGATTATTTCTCTTGGTTTAGATATTAATTATAGTGACAAATGAATCTGTGTAATATTGTGTGAATTGGGCACATTATCTTAATAACGACTAATTGTATATAAAATCACTCATTCTGACTCCACTCCTGGCCCAATTCCCTTTGGTCTTTCTCTCGCTAATAATTAGTCAACTTCTGTTATTATGATAACAAAAATATAAAATTTTAATATTTAACAAAATAGTGAATCCATAAATCAATACATATAAATATGAAGGTCATTCGGACCACCTATTTTGTCTTGATGTTGGTTTTGCCAATGAATTTAGAACATTGTCTTCCTTAACGTGTCCGAGATCTGGCTGGTTCCTGGTGAAAAGTCCAAAATTGATGTAAAACAGACATATGCATGCCCAGTGTACAAGACTTCAGCACGTCGTGGCGTGTTGTCCACCACTGGCCACTCCACCAACTATGTTTTAACCATTGACCTTCCAACTGACCAGCCTGACAACCACTGGATCAACCGTGGTGTGGCCCTCCTATGTCAGTTAGATGATTAAACTTTACTTAGTAATCAGAGTGTGTTAAATTAGTGTATGGCCCTACATTATGATGATTAATTTTAATTAGGGAATCAGAACAAGTTAACAGGGGAGGGGGTGTTACTTTATTGAAATTAAATGGCTTATCCTATTGAGGATCCTTGCAGTTCAAACTGGTTAGGTATCACCTGTATCTTTCTGTGAGTAACTGCTTAGATGATCTTATAGTCTGGTTTTGTTTTGCTTTTGTGAACTTTCTAACTTTTAATGTGAACATTGAGCAGGTATATCAGGCTGTTTTTCAAAATGAATTTCAGTAAGTTCTTATATTCTTATAAATTTGAGTGAATTAACTTGTTATACAATATGCTTTAACAAATACACACACACACACACACACACACACACACACACACACACACAAGTATATATGCACACACACATACACGTGTATATACATAAACACACCCATAAGTAAATGTGCATACACATACACACAGGCACACACACTTGAAAAAATACAGACTGAATGGTTCACTAGATATAGACATATAACCTTTGTTAAACAAAATATTCAAACTTGGTGCCAATAAAAGAAATTGATTTTTAATGTAAGAGCTATGCATAAGATCTTCATCTGCTGTGACTATTTTTAACGGGTTTTGCTTGTGGCACTTGTTACTACTAACAGATCTTTTTTCTTGCAAATAGGCTTGTGATCATAGTGAGTGCTATAAATTGTATTTGTATTACTGTGAGTTTTGATAATAGATCTCATGTAGGAGAGTGTATAATTTTATAAAGTGACTTAATAATATGCTGTTGTGTGATAGTGAGTTTAATAATAGTATTTTGCATGAAAGAATGTTTTTTGTAATATGTGTGTGTATGTATGCATGTATGACAGTTAAGTTTTGATAATATACCTCTGTGTGATAAGCAGCTTTGATAATAAACCTCTATATGATAAGCAGTTTTGATAATATACCTCTGATATAGAGCTTTAATCACAAGCCTTAGTATGACACTGAGTTTTGATAATAGACATGTTATGGCATTCAGACTATATATGCCAGTGAATTATGGTAATATGTGTGATTATGACAAGAAATTTTGACAAGAAACATATATAACAGGAAATTTTGATAATATCTGTTTAACAGGGAGTTTTGAAAATATGCCTCTGTATGAGATATTAATATATCTGCATTGATAGCAAGTTTTTTTTTTTTTTTTAATAAACCTTCATATGACACTGAGTTTTAGCAATGCGTCAGTTCTTAGTAAATCATTTACATTTTGTATTTCTTGCAGCAAAATTTCTGGTAAAATTCACAAGTAATGTATACTTCTTGTGTTTCATGTATTTTTTACCAGCAAACAGGCCACTTGCAATGTAATTTTTGTTTCATGTATTTATATTCTTTATGCCAGCAAACAGACCATTTACAATGTAGTACTTGTTTCATGTATTTTTTGCTAGCAAACAGGCTACTTGCAATGTACTGTTTGTTTCATGTATTTATATACTTTATGCCAACAAACAGGCCATTTACAATGTAGTGCTTGTTTCATGTATTTTATGCCAACAAACAGGCCATTTACAATGTAGTATTTGTTTCATGTATTTTATGCCAACAAACAGGCCACTGTCCTCAGCAATAGCAGAGTAAGCAATGCAATGTGATATTTTGTCTGACATGGAGTGCTAAGAATTTTTATTTTATATTTTATCTATCTTTTCAAGTTACTTTTGTGGAATATTGAATAATTATTATAAACTGCTCAGTAGAATCAATGCTAATTTAACTTTTTTTTTAAATCACTTTTAGAGTTTATGTTGACTTAATGTTTAGAACACTTTATTATATACTAATATATATTTATATCAAATTATGCTTAATTATTCCTTTTTTATGTATATCAGTATACATGCTTATAAATGTTGTCAAGTATTTTATCACTGTTTATAATTTTTTTTAATTGAGTTTCCAGCTTATGTAAAAAAATGTTATTTAAAATATTTGCAATAATTCAAATTAAACTTGTGGATGAACTTTGCATTTATAATATAATATAATATAATATAATATAATATAATATAACTTGGATCCTGTAACAAAAATTTGACATTTGTTTGATACATTTATGTCTTGTGATAAGCATTACATACATTTATGTTCAAGGTAACTGATTGCAATAATTCCCCAATGTAAAAACCCATTATATCATAATTCATATTATTATGTTATTTATAACTACTGTATATTTTACTTTTTATAATAATTTCCAACTGGTTGGTTTAAATATAAGGATGTTATTTGCATAATCATTACAATGCAATGGGTTTTATTGTTTATATTTGTTTTGTTGTTTTAAAAATATTATTAGAAATTCTTTTCACATGTTGTTATATCCAAGAACCACCCCTCCACAGACAATGAGATCAGTTATACAGCAACCGTAGCTGAGCAAATGTGAAAATATGTAAGGGGAGATAATCTTTCAGGATAAAGAACTCCTTGAGAGAAATTACAACTTTTGTGGAATTGTGAGGACTAGCATTGTTGTTAAGAGCGAGAAATCATGAAAAGTTCCATGGAATTATGAGTTTTGAATTGTTGAGACTTCTGTTGTTTGTAGAGTGATGACTAGCAATGGAATTGTGAAAACTATATTTTTTTTATTAGAATTATGAGGACTAATCTGGGATTATGAGAAGTACCATGAAATAATGAAAATTACTATGGAATTAAGAAGACTGCAATGAAATAATGAGAATTATCCCAGAATTATGAAGACCTACTTATTGTAATGGTAATACAGTCTTGGTATAATAAAGTTTGAATAATAAAGTTTCCTTGTACAGCAGAAGTTTCCTTGTAGAACAGCGAGACTTTTTACAGCAATGAGGCTGGCAGATACAGTGATGAAGATATTTATTATTATAGATGAAGATACCTGTTAAAGTAATGAACATAGAATTGAGAATGTCCATTTCATTATAACATATTTCTTTACACAAGACCACATCTCACTTACGCAATTTATTTCTGTTAACAGGACAAGGACCTGATAGACTCAAGGAAATGCATTTAATGAATTTATTCACAATTGCTTTTTTTAAAAAGAAAAATCAGTCACTCTTTCAATATTTTGTCTATTAGGCCAAATCTCTTCTGCCCTGTGATAATATTTTTTTTGTCTTTTAGACATCTGTGATATCCTGTGTGATAATTGACCTAGAAAATTCACTTTTATTTGTCTCTGTCCATGCTTTTCACTTGGTAATAAATAGCAACAGTTGTGTAGAGAACTTTGCTTCATTCACTTTCACTTCATTTCAGCCATTTTTTTCACATGATAATAACATAACCTTATGACCTGCCCCAATTATTCATTATTCACCTGTATCCAACTCTGCATGCTTTTTGCATGACAATAACATAACTTATAACCCCAAAGCCTTTACTTTATCACGTGTATCCAACCATACACACGTATCAAGTGAAAATACATAATTATGATATTCTACAGTGACTCTACCATAAATACTTTCATTTGTATCCGTCCATCCATCTTTTTTTTTACATGATGATAAAGTAATTAAATGATTTTATCAAGATATTACCTACATAGACATTCCATTGAATCCCAGATTTTGTTGTTTTCAAACACTGATGCTGTTCCAATGCATTAACTAGTTTTGGGTATAAAGTTGTAAAGATTATTAGTATTGTGGAGATTTATTTTTATGTATACAATTTTCAATCTGTATTCTTGTCAGTGACATAGGATTTTGTATTCAACTGTGACAATAGGAAATAAAATCTCTTGATTTTATTTTTTGTTCAGGTCAATCATTTTGTGTGTGTGCTTTTCACTTCAGTTTTTGCTCCAAATCAAATACACAAGCTGTTATTCCAGCATGAATTACTTTATTATAATAATATTGTATTGGATATAGAAAAGTATTAAAATACTTCCTATCAAATACACAAGCTGTTATTCCAGTCATGAATTGCAGTGTAATGATAATATTGTATTATATGTTTACGTTATCCTGTACATAGTATTTCATAGTATAATACTTCCTTCTAAATTCACTACTATTGTTCCATCCATGAATTTCTCTTTAATAAAAGTATTTATTTATGTCACATATGTAACAGTAATATATAATATTACTATAAAACAATGTCATTGCAATTTTTGGTTTTACATTGGCTATGCAATTCATTTTTGAACTGTTATTAAAATTATTTTATTTGTATTATTTTTAAATAGGCTATGCAATTCATTATTTGGAAACTGTTATAGTCCAGATATATTATCTAATATTCAAATATCAATATAAGGTGAAAATGCCCAAACATGTAGTGACCAACAGTTTCAGTATAAATTTTAAATGTATACTACAATATACATTTTAAATACAAAATAGTATTTACCAACATCAGATGGCAGTATATATTTTAAATGTCAGACATATATTTACCAACAATAGATGTCAGTATCAAGTATCATAATATGTGTTAACCAACACTAAATATTAATATAAATTTTAAATATCAAGACATGTGGTTACCAAAAATACATCAATGTAACATATCAAAACACTATTTACCAGCATTAAGAGTAAGTATAAATTTTAATTATCAATATTTCAAAAGCTTTAAATGTGTGCTTCAAACAAATGTTAATGTCAATATAAGGAAACCTTGTGTACAATATTAATAACTTAAAATGTCAGTATAAGGAAACCTTGTGTACAATATTAATAACTTAAAATGTCAGTATAAGGAAAGCTTGTGTACAATATTAATAACTTAAAATGTCAGTATAAGGAAAGCTTGTGTACAATATTAATAACTTAAAATGTCAGTATAAGGAAAGCTTGTGTACAATATTAATAACTTAAAATGTCAGTATAAGGAAACCTTGTGTACAATATTAATAACTTAAAATGTCAGTATAAGGAAACCTTGTGTACAATATTAATAACTTAAAATGTCAGTATAAGGAAAGCTTGTGTACAAAATTAATAACTTAAAATGTCAGTATAAGGAAACCTTGTGTACAATATTAATAACTTAAAAATGTCAGTATAAGGAAACCTTGTGTACAATATTAATAACTTAAAATGTCAGTATAAGGAAACCTTGTGTACAATATTAATAACTTAAAATGTCAGTATAAGGAAACCTTGTGTACAATATTAATAACTTAAAATGTCAATATAAGAAAATGTTGTGTACAATATTAACTTAAAATGTCAATATAACAAAACCTTGTGTACAATGTTAACAACTTAAAACTATTTTTATATTTTATTTTATTTTACATTTTATTTAACAATGTCAATAAACAACAACTATGAATGTAAACATATATCAACTTGTTTAACAACATAGTTTTCAATATATAACAGATCTAAATGTCAGGAATCAACTTTAAATTGAATATTTACATCTTAGTATAATTTTGTGTTGTTCATAATTCTGCTTGTAATTTGCTTGTAATTCAATATTTTATAACTTGGTTTAATCTTCTGTTCTTCATAAATCAATATTTTGCAGCTTGATATAATTATCTATTGTTTGTAATTAAATTTTTTATAACTTGGTCTAATTTTCAGGTGTTCATAAATCAATATTTTACAAACTGGTATATTTTTCTGTTGTTCATAAATCAATATTTTACAAATTGGTATAATTTTCTGTTATTCATAAATCAATATTTTACATGTTATAATTTTCTTATGTTTGTAATTCAATATTTTACAACTTGGTATAATTTTTTGTTGTTCATAAATCAATTATTTTACAACTCAATATACATGTAATTTTCTGTTGTTTATAATTTAAATTTGAAAACAATAGTAAATAAAACCCACTCTATTTCTTTGCATATTTCTAAAGTCATAAAGCATAATGTTTATAATTCTAATGTACTATCAATGGTCTGTATAATTTCATTGAAAGAATGTGTTTTTTCCTTGGGCATGATATGCTTGTTTTGTTTTTTGTTTTGTTTTTTTTTAAGGATAACCTAAAGACTGATGTCTTAAAATATTACAGGTAAGACTTGTTTAGAATTGTTTTCACATCTTGCAATGTAATGATGTAAATGTTTCATAAAGTGATGGACTTTCATGAAAATCTTAATGATTAATTATTCCTTGTTTTAACTTTTTTCTCATATATAGCACTTTTAATAAAATAGTTAAAAATATCAAAAATTTATAACTATTTAGTATGTATATCTACAAATATTTTTTTAATGAATTGTCCAAAATATTTGTATTGTATGAAATATTGCACATAAACATGAAATAAAACTATTTTTAACTATCAAAGTGTTATTCTTTTGTTATGGATGGGGGTAGAGAGACATATACTTGTACTGATATAATTATATTCAAATTCTCAATCTCTTTCATACTTGTACTGATATAATTATATTCAAATTCTCAATCTCTTTCATACTTGTACTGATATAATTATATTCAAATTCTCAATCTCTTTCATACTTGTACTGATATAATTATATTCAAATTCTCAATCTCTTTCATACTTGTACTGATACATATTAAACTCTCCATCTATTTGAATGGGGGGGGAGGGCAGCACTTGTATTGATATATATTCAAATTCTCAATTGCTTTCATACTTTCAATGATGCATATTCAACTCTCCATCTCTTTGATTGGGGGGGGGGGCAGCACTTGTCCTGAAACATATTCATTTCGCCATTGCTTTCATGCATGAGTCCTATACAAAGTTGTCTGATGAGAATTAAAACTTATAAATGAAAATCTGCCTTATCAAAGAAATTTTATCATAGCATCTTGTTGCAGAAAAAGTATTGTAATGGGTCTGCAATTAGAATATCGTCCTGATAATAGAATATGCAGTAAAATAGTGTGAATAACCATATATCAAAATAGTGTGAATAACCATATATCAAAATAGTGTGAATAACCATATATCAAAATAGTGATTGCATGGGTATCAAAATTTAGTATGATTTTACCATACATCTAAATAGTATGTGATTGACTATTCATCCAAATAAGTGTAATTCATCATCTATGTAAATAGTATGATTTGCCATACATCTAAATAGTCTGTGATTGACTATACATCTAAATATAATACTGTGCGACAGATCGTTCATTGATTGTTTGCTGTTTGCTTAGCGATTTTGCATTACACTGATTTAATAGCTGTATGCTTAGCGATTTTGCATTACACTGACTTAATAGCTGTATGCTTAGCGATTTTGCATTACACTGACTTAATAGCTGTATGCTTAGCGATTTTGCATTACACTGACTTAATAGCTGTATGCTTAGCGATTTCGCCTTACACTGATTTAACAGCTGTATGCTTAGCGATTTCGCCTTACACTGACTTAATAGCTGTATGCTTGTATTCGGCAGAACAATAGGATGGGTTTAGATATAATAATTTATGCTTATAATTTTTTAAAAAATAATTAAATTGAAACATCGCTTCGGCTCCATATTGGTAGAGTGGGCTTGTTGGTCCGAAAATTGTTGCACATTTGATTGGTTAGGAAATGGGCCTCCTATTAATCTTATCTTGTGCGAACTTTGGTTGGTCAGGAACAAAGGGTCTACTGGTAGTCTTCCCTGGTTGGCGATAAAGCATTGCGCTATTTTCACACACACAAACCGCTTAAGACCCTGACAATAATTTTCTCTTTCAAAAATATACCCATAAAGATGACAGAGAAAAATATCTTGTACATGTAACAAATGTATATACCCATAAAGATGACAGAGAAAAATATTTTGTATATGTAACAAATGTATTATGTGCAATCGGACAATCCACTAACAATGAAAAGTAAATGCATTTTGCATTAGTCCCACATTAGTCCCACATTAGTCCCACATTAGTTGATTCTTTACATCGCTCATATATACAAGTCCAACTTTTATTTTTTTTATGCTTTTCTAACCATCTTTTTTATATATGGCTTGCTTGATAAAGGATTCGCGTAATATTTAAATGTACACAGTCGACTTGAATAATCCCTCTAAATGGCTTGCTTGATAAAGGATTCGCGTAATATTTAAATGCATACAATCAACTTAAGAATCCTCGCCAAACTCATCCCATTAGTCCCGTTTGCTGGCTTGTTTATAACCCTAAGTCAATAAACACAGTCCACTTGATGTTATTATTAGCTCTAGCGCACTGGTTTACAACACTGTTATTAGTATTATACAGTCAATGTAATTAGTAATGACTGGTTTACAACACTATTATTGGTATTATACAGTCAATGTAATTAGTAATGACTGGTTTACAACACTATTATTGGTATTATACAGTCAATGTAATTAGTAATGACTGGTTTACAACACTATTATTGGTATTATACGGTCAATGTAATTAGTAATGACTGGTTTACAACACTGTTATTGGTATTATACAGTCAATGTAATTAGTAATGACTCGTTTACAACACTATTATTGGTATTATACAGTCAATGTAATTAGTAATGACTGGTTTACAACACTATTATTGGTCAGTGCAGATTACAGAGGACTCGATTATAACACTCTGTTATTATACAGGCAATGTGGTTAGTAATTTATAGAGGACTATATTACAACACTCTGTTATTATACAGGCAATGTGGTTAGTAATTTATAGAGGACTATATTACAACACTCTGTTATTATACAGGCAATGTGGTTAGTAATTTATAGAGGACTATATTACAACACTCTGTTATTATACAGTCAACACACACAGGTTATTATACAAATTAATATTACACACTGTTATTATACAGTCAACACACACAGGTTATTATACAAATTAATATTACACACTGTTATTATACAGTCAACACACACTGTTATTATACAAATTAATATTACACACTGTTATTATACAGTCAACACACACTGTTATTATACAAATTAATATTACACACTGTTATTATACAAATTAATATTACACACTGTTATTATACAGTCAACATGATTAATATTACACACTGTTATTATACAGTCAACATGATTAATATAACACACTGTTATTATACAGCCAACATGATTAAACCTCAACAACACACTGTTATTATACAGCCAACATGATTAAACCTCAACAACACACTGTTATTATACAGCCAACATGATTAAACCTCAACAACACTCGCTTATTGCACACGGTCGATTTTAAGATGTTCTATCTCCGGCTGTAGCTGCAAGACGATTAATTAAATCAACAGCTTACGAACTAATTTAAGGAAATCGATTGCCTATTCCAACACCTGTCTATCAGATGACATGCATCAAATCAGATTTTTTTAATTTATTTATTTTATAGTTAGGAGAAGATTATATGTGGTATTTAGTCAGCTACTGTTTTATGAGGACGTGTCCTTTTTAAAATGGTAGATTTAATGTTTCAAGTTTCTTTTTAATTATTGTTTGCGTGTTTTCGAAATGTGTGTACAAACTTTGCATAATAACTGTTCAATGCTAGAGAGTACTACAACGTGTTAATAGATCACGTGACATAGGATGAGACTACGGGCAAGTGAGGTAAGTAGGCTTTACTACAAATAATACATTAAAGTATTAACACAGAATTTAGTTTTGTGTAAAAGTACTACAAACAATACATTAAACTATTAAACAGAATTTAGTGTTATATTAAACTAATAAGACAGAATTTATTTTGTATGAAAGTACCACAAACACTGTATTAAATTAGTAACACAAGATTTAGTTCTCTATGAAAGTATTGCGATGCAAATAACAGAGAATTTCGTTTTATGTGTCAGCACCACAATGTGATAGATTAATCAGTGAGAATTTAGTTTTAGGTGTCAGCACCACAATGTGATAGATTAATCAGTGAGAATTTAGTTTTAGGTGTCAGCACCACAATGTGATAGATTAATCAGTGAGAATTTAGTTTTAGGTGTCAGCACCACAATGTGGTAGATTAATCAGTGAGAATTTTGTTTTGCATACTTGTAGATTTGAATTATTTAAATAATAACTTAATGACTGGGATGTTAGTTCTGTACGCTATAATATTTATATAATAATGTAATAAGTGAGAATTACATTTTAGATAAGTACTATAGTTTTACATTCCTGAAAATCTGCTACTTGTATGCTTCACTATGAACACCTGAAATCACATTATTGAATTCATTCATGTTGAACTGTTCACTATGAACATCTGAAATCACATTATTGAATTCATTCATGTTGAACTGTTCATTATGAATATCTAGCATTACATGAATGAAACCATGCGGTGTGTGAAGAATGCCCGTAGTTAACATTAGTAAAACCATTACATGTGGTGTGGTGTGTGAAGATAAGGCCAGTATGAGTTGTGATTACCTGTAATTATATGGGTAAGGCCAGTGTGTGTTTATGTGTTGAGATTAACTGTAATTATATAGATAAGGCCAGTGTGTTCATGTCTTGTAATTACTTGTAATTATATGGGTAAGGTCCATGTGTGTGTGTTCATGTCTTGTGATTACTTGTACTTATATGGGTAAGGCCAGTGTATGTTGTTTATGTGTTGTGATTACTTGTAATTATATTGGTAAGGGGGTTTGTGTCATTTGTGTGTTGTGATTACTTCTAATTGTATGGGTAAGGTCTCTGTGTGTTGTGATTACCTGTAACTACATCAGTAAGAACAGTTTCTCATTTATACTGCATGTACTGTCAGTTCTGTTGTGTATAGACTATACACTGTACGCAACAATGATTTATTTGGATAAAATATCACTCTGGTATCTGTTTGCTGCTGAGAAATACATTAATAAAAACACCATATTAATATTAATTGGCTTACATCTGTTGGCGAAAAAAATGTACAAAAATCACTGGCTTGATGGGTTTGATCAATATAAATAAATCTTTTTTGACTCCACGTGTAAGTTTCCGATTCATTCTGTAGAGCGGCAAATGGTGTGTTTCTTTCAGATTAATGTTATTCCGGTATTTCGAACTCTATAAACTGTATCAAAGGTCAAATCTGCCTGAAGGGTCACATTCAATCTCAACGGTCAAATATGTTTTCAGGGTTTATTTTATATTTTCCAGGGTCAAGATAAGTTTCTAGGATTAAAATCAACCTTCAAGGTCAAATATTTATATTGTACGTTCTAGAATCAAGATCTGTCTTCGGTTTAAAATCAACCTTCAAGGTCAAACATTTATCTTGCATGAACCAGGGGTCAAGATTTGAGTTTTTCGAATGTTTGCTTTGCCTGTTGAAAATGGCATTCTTTTTACATGGTGGATAGGCTTTTCTATGTAGAACGTTTGAAGTTATGTGTGTTTTAATATCAGTTTATGTAGTGCACGTGTCTGCGTGTGTAATCATGATTTTGTGTAACCATATTTTCATTCAGTTTTAAGAGGCGTACTGAACAAGCGAAAACGATGTGTTTGTGTGTGCGTACGCCTGCCTTTAGACCTACTCTAAATATCACAATTGTTTAACATATATTTACTGGTATTATGAGCATTGAGAAAATTACCCAACTAAAGTTGTAAACATTGAGTGTGTACTAATTACCCAAGTACATTTTACTAACCACACAAGCACATTGTGATGGAGTAAATTTGCCTCTCCCTATTTTAAAATGTAATTGTTATATAAATTGCTAAATTGTCAGAGTAACCTGACCTTGGGCACTCCTTATGGTACTAGTTTTGAAAGTGTCTGAGGAAGTAAACAGTTCGAGGCAAGAATATTTTATATTGCTGACGTAATGCTAACTTAGTGAGTAGTTTTCTATTATCCAATGATCATGATTTATAAAAGACAAGACCAGCCATATTATTGCCAGTGATTGGGTTATGTTTTATATTTGTTTGTGTGTGTGGGTGCGTGTGTGTGTGGGTGTGTGCGCGTGTGCGTGTGTGTGCGTGCGTATGTGTGCGTGTGTGTGTGTGTGCGAGTGTGCTTGTGTGTGTGCACGTGTCTGTGCGTGTGTGTGTGTGTGTGCGTGTCTAACTTTTAAATGTATCACAACATTGATTATAAAATTCTAACCCTTTAGAATTCCGGTGCTGACAGAGTGTCTTAGATGACGTCATAAGCAAGACTTCCTTGGCATTAACATTAAATTGACAAGAACCAAGTTTCCCCCTTCTGAAACCTTCTAAAATGACGTCATAAACCAAGTTTCTTTGGTCTCTACACCTACACTGACTTCATAAATATAACCTCTTTCGATACTGGCATTACGTTGACGTCATAAACAATGGCGGAAGGCAATGATAAAGTCATAATTGAGATGTTGGACGAGGGCCGCATACGTCCCCTGTCTGGATCCCGGAGAGGTTCGTTTACTTTGACAACATACAGTTCACTATTGTTTTCTAATGAAAACTATTTGTCATCAGTCCATTACAGTCAATAAAGCAACAAGCAGACATAACACATAAAGAGAATAATATAGCATTTGCAGTTTACCTAAAATTAAAATAAATATAGCATTTGCAGTTTACCTAAAATTAAAATAAATATAGCATTTGCAGTTTACCTAAAATTAAAATAAATATAGCATTTGCAGTTTACCTAAAATTAAAATAAATATAACATTTGCAGTTTACCTAAAATTAAAATAAATATAACATTTGCAGTTTACCTAAAATTAAAATAAATATAACATTTGCAGTTTACCTAAAATTAAAATAAATATAACATTTGCAGTTTACCTAAAATTAAAATAAATATAACATTTGCAGTTTACCTAAAATTAAAATAAATATAACATTTGCAGTTTACCTAAAATTAAAATAAATATAACATTTGCAGTTTACCTAAAATTAAAATAAATATAACATTTGCAGTTTACCTAAAATTAAAATAAATATAACATTTGCAGTTTACCTAAAATTAAAATAAATAGACGTATTTGTGAAAAATCGAATAAACCCACTACCATGTATAACGTTTGGCTAGCCCCCCTCCCCTAATTCTTCCCCCATCCATCGTATAACGCCCTACCCGACCTATTCTGGCGCGAAATTGGCGTAAACCGGAAGCGCTTTCCATTTGATTTGAAGAAGGGCAAATAAAAGTAAGTCCAAAAAAGGGCAAAAAAAAAAGAAAGGCAAAAGAAGGGCAAATAAAAGTAAGTCAAAAGAAGGGCAAATAAAAGAAAGTCAAAAGAAGGGCAAATAAAAGTAAGTCAAAAGAAGGGCAAATAAAAGAAAGGCAAAAGAAGGGCAAATAAAAGTAAGTCAAAAGAACAACTACCTTAATTTCATATTCGTTATTATTACTCTTTAGCATTATTTATATTTCTTTCTCTCTCCATCTCCCTATCTTTGTCACTTTGCTGCGTTATCTCTGTCACTCTATATGTGTGCCTCTCTCTACCTCTCTATCTCTACTCTATATGTGTGTGTCTCTCTCTCTACATCACAATTTCTGTCACCATCGGTGTCTTTCTATCTTCCTCTCTCTTTCACTCTTTGTGTTTGTCTCTCCACCTCCATATCTCTGTGTGTCTGTCTCTTCCTCCCTATCACTCTCTCTCTCTCCTGTCCTAACTGTCACTATGTGTCTCTTTCTCTACTCTTTATCACTCTCTTTCTATACCTCTCTATCTCACTCTCTTCTTCCCCATCTCTGTCACTCTGTCTTTCTCTCTTCCTCCGTATTTCTGTCTATCTCTCTATCACTCTGTGTGTTTTTTTTCTCTTTCACTTTATTAAAAGTTAATCTTGAGACATAATTTAGGGACATTCATCATGACGTCATTCCACTCCTGACCTTGCTCTTTGTGTGTTTTTTTTCTCTTTCACTTTATTAAAAGTTAATCTTGAGACATAATTTAGGGACATCCATCATGACGTCATTCCACTCCTGACCTTGCCCTTGCAGGCGGGCAGTTCATGAAGGTCATAAGTCTTCTTCTGCTGACTCCTCACTACGCCATACTCATACTCACAATGCGCTACGTTCGCACGCGCCCGGGCGCCATGTTTGTGACGTCAACAGCAGTGCTCCTGGCAGAGGCGTTGAAGACGGTGGCCTGCCTTCTGCTTGTTCTTGTCCAGGAGCGAAGCGTCCGGCTCTGGCTACGCCATATTTACGAACACCTTCTGTGCCGGCCATGGGACTTCGCCAAAGTGTGCATACCCTCCTTACTCTTTGTTTTGCAGAACAATCTGGTTTTCGTGGCAGTCTCCAATCTGGATGCTGCAACGTTTCAGGTAATTCTAAAGTCGTCTGCCATAATCCGTTAGTGTCTTTACGGACAATCACAGCATTCAACATAACGTAACGTGCCATACTCCGTTAGTGTCTTTACGGACAATTACAGCATTCAACATAACGTAACGTGCCTTAGGGCGTTAGTGTCTTTACGGACAATCACAGCATTCAGCATAACGTAACGTGCCATACTCCGTTAGTGTCTTTACGGACAATCACAGCATTCAACATAACGTAACGTGCCATACTCCGTTAGTGTCTTTACGGACAATTACAGCATTCAACATAACGTAACGTGCCTTAGGGCGTTAGTGTCTTTACGGACAATCACAGCATTCAGCATAACGTAACGTGCCATAATCCGTTAGTGTCTTATAGCTAAATCTAAACTTTGAGCTAAAGTTAGACCCAATGAATGATAAGATTATAGCTAAATCTAAACTTTGAGCTAAAGTTAGACCCAATGAATGATAAGATTATAGCTAAATCTAAACTTTGAGCTAAAGTTAAACCCAATGAATGATAAGATTATAGCTAAATCTAAAGTTTGGTAGAGTTATAGATCGACCTAATGGTAAGATTATAGCTAAATCTAAAGTTTGGTAGAGTTATAAACAGACCTAATGACAAGATGATAACTACACTTAAATTCAGTTAGAGTAATAGGTAGACCTACAAGTAAGATCATGGAGTTAAAAGAACGCATTAAAAAAACTATTGTATTCTTGCTTGAAATCTACAAATATTGTATTCTTGCATGAAATCTACAAATGTTGAATGCTTGCTTGAAATCTACAAATATTGAATTCGTGCAAACCAGTGAGTTTTAGACATAATAACAAAGTATACAAGCAATATCCTACAAACATACACACACATAGATACATACACTCAAACTGTCCGTTAAATGTTTGTTGTAATTAAAAGTTGAAATCAGTTTATCAGACAGTAGAAATTAATCATTTCATAGATAAGTGTGATCAATACATTAGGAAACACATGCATCTAGCTAGATTTTCTAGTGTATCGCGATCTTACAAACACTAGTGTTAATTAACCGGGTCTATGTTTAACATGATCAATACAGCAGAGCTGGCAAGGAGTCGTGGTGACAATGAAAACTGGATGAGTTTTGTCATTATATCAGCGAGCGGACAAACACTTTAACAATGAAGTTTGCATGAGGTCATTACGTGAGCTAGCGGACAAACGCTTCAACAATGAAGTTTGCATGAGGTCATTACGTGAGCTAGCGGACAAACGCTTCAACAATGAAGTTTGCATGAGGTCATTACGTGAGCTAGCGGACAAACACTTTAACAATGAAGTTTGCATGAGGTCATTACGTGAGCTAGCGGACAAACGCTTCAACAATGAAGTTTGCATGAGGTCATTACGTGAATAAAGAGGATACAAATACAATGAAGTCTGCATGAAGCCAATACGTGAATTAAAAGGGAAATAATTATAATGAAATCTGCAGAAGGTCAATACGTGAGCTAGCCCGGGGAGACAATTATAATAAAGTCATCATGAGGTCAATATGAGAATTAAAGGAGAGACAATTACAATGAAGTCTGCATGAGGTCAATACATGAGCAAGCGGGGAAACATTATAACGATGAACTATCTGACAGTCAGTAAATATTATGATTATTTCACACGGATTGAAACACCCCACGTCTCATCACTAAATATTATGATTATTTCACACAGATTGAAACACCCCACGTCTCATCACTAAATATTATGATTATTTCACACGGATTGAAACACCCCACGTCTCACCACTGTATTATGTTGATATTTATTGGTATATGTAATAGAGGGATAAACGTTTCTTTTCTCTCGTCTCTATATTTTTGAACACTATATCTTAGAATGTATAAAGTCAAGTACATAGTCACTTATCAAGTGACCAATACTCTCACAATCACAGCAGAATATAATTAAGATAACTAATTTAATTAACTAATCACATACTAAATAAGTCAGATGAATGCATTAGATAACATTTAAATGACTAGTTACACTAGTATATACTATAAGTTACAGTATTTCTCGATGACAAATTACAGTATTTCTAGATGACATCCTACAAATGTTTCTAGATGACAAATTTTAGTATTTTGATT
This sequence comes from Sinotaia quadrata, assembly GCA_028829895.1. Lineage (NCBI taxonomy): Eukaryota > Metazoa > Mollusca > Gastropoda > Architaenioglossa > Viviparidae > Sinotaia > Sinotaia quadrata. The sequence goes on from CM054178.1 coordinate 4,014,778, forward strand.
ACAAATGACAGTATTTCTAGCTGACAAGTTACAATATTTCTAGATGACAAGTTGCAGTATTTCTAGAAGATAAATTACAGTATCTCCCTATATGACAAGTTGCAGTATGTTTAGATAACAAGTTACAGTAAGCATTCACGCACAAAAGTTGGTTGCAGTCTCTGGGCCAACACTAAGTAGCAATAAAGAACTATTTCTTCTTGCAATTAGGCCAAGCAGAATTAGTTCTCAGTTATAAGGGTTAATTCCCTTTGATCCTCTGAGGAAAGTGTCACTGCTGATCTCATCACGTCGTCATTATCAGTAAGGCTGTTCTATTCGTACGTGACTATTTTTATCCAGAAAATTACAGGAATAATGAGCGATTTACAAAGTCATTGGCCAATTCCGGATATATGTGTGTCCATTCCGGATAAAATATACCTATTTTGAATACAAGCATACCAATTCCGCATAAAGGTATGCTACTTATGGAGTTAATATTGTCTGTCTTCAGTGACTGGAAGTGTTTGCTGTCACAGATTACAAGTGCTAAGTAGACCAATTTCTGATGCTACTGACATCACGAAAATCTATTCTTGTTTCTATTGACGTCATGAAGTAGATGTATGAAGATTTATTCTTTATGTATATCACATGTAACAGATGCATCACACGCTATTCTCTATATACATGTACTGTCGTGTGTTACAGATGTGATATACATAACGCTATTCTCTATATACATGTACTGTCGTGTGTTACAGATGTGATATACATAACGCTATTCTCTATATACGTGTACTGTCGTGTGTTACAGATGTGATATACATAACGCTATTCTCTATACACATGTACTGTCGTGTGTTACAGATGTGATATACATAACACTATTCTCTATATACATGTACTGTCGTGTGTTACAGTCGATTCACATTCTATTCTCTATAACCTTTCACGTGTTACAAGTGTATCACATTATTTTCTCTTTAATTTGTCACGTGTTGCAGGTCACATACCAACTGAAAATCTTGACAACGGCCGTGTTTTCAGTGTTGATGTTGGACAAAAAATTAAGTCGTGCTCAGTGGTTTGCACTCTGCCTGCTGTTTGGTGGTGTGGCCATTATACAGGTCAGTTAAATATGTGGCCATTATACAGGTCAGTTAAATATGTAGCCATTATACAGGTCGGTTAAATATGTGGCCATTATACAGGTCAGTTAAATATGTGGCCATTATACAGGTCAGTTAAATATGTGGCCATTATACAGATCAGTTAAATATGTGTCTGTCATACTTGAGGTAATGGGGTATGTCTGTCACACAAGTAAGTTAAAGGGGTGTGTCTGTCACACAAGTGAGTTAAAGGGGTGTGTCTGTAACACAAGTGAGTTAAAGGGGGGTGTCTGTCACACAAGTGAGTTAAAGGGGTGTGTCTGTCACACAAGTGAGTTAAAACGTATGTCTATCATGCATATGAGTTAATGGCGTATGTCGGTCATACAGATTATTAAAGGGATATGTGTCTGTCATACTAGAGATAAAGGGTTCATCTGCCATATAGGTGAGTTACAGGGGAATGTCTGTCTGAGATAAAAAGGTATGATGTCATAGGTGAGTTAAAGGAGTATGTCAGTCTGAGATAAAAAGGTATGCTGTCATAGGTGAGTTAAAGGGGTATGTCAGTCTGAGATAAAAAGGTATGCTGTCATAGGTGAGTTAAAGGGGTATGTCTGTCGTATAAGTGAGATGAAGGGATATGTCTTTTATACATGTGATATGTAATGAGTTGTTCAACAGAGTGGAAATTGAACAGATGAATTGTTCAATAGAGTGGAAATCGTACAGGTGAATTGATCAACAGAGTGGAAATAATTTTTGTGAGATGTTCAGTAATAGAGTGACAATCATATTTGTGATATGTTCAGTAACAGAGTGACAATCATACACAAGTTGTTCAGTGGAGGTGAAATTTTTTTTAAAGTGCTACATGGTGGAGTAGCAGTCACAGAAGAGAAAGTTTTATACTGAAAAGAAAATCATGTAGTTGATTTGTTTAGAGAAGTGGCAATTTTACAGGTGTGATGGTCAGTGGGACAGCATTTGTACAAATGATATTAGTGGAGTATTAGTCATACAGTGATTTGCTACTATAACGTTGCTAGGTTACTAGAGGCACGCCAATTTTAAGTCTATAGGTCCAGCAAACAAGTTCCGCCTCATCCAGTGCGGAGACGTCCCCAACAGCACAGAGTCCTATGCGGGGCCTGGCCGCGGTCATTGTGTGCTGTTGTCTTTCAGGGTTCGCCAACGTCTACTTTGAAAAACTGCTCAAGGGAGGTAAACAGTCTGTGTGGCTGCGAAACATTCAGCTGGGGTTATCAGGCACCGTGTTGGGGGCGTTAGCTGTCTGGGCCAATGATGGATCCAAATTAAAAGTTCAGGTAAAAATAATAAAATAATAATTTGTTTATTAATACTTTTTTATGTGTATGCTCGAGTTTGTGTGCGTGTATTTGTTTGTGTTCTTGGGTGGTTGTGTGTTTGTATGGCTGTGTGTTGTGTGGCTGTGTTTGTATGTGTGTTGTGTGGCTGTGTGTGTATGTGCGTTGTGTGGCTTTGTGTTTGTATGTGTGTTGTGTGGCTGCGTGTTGTGAGGCTGTGTGAAGTGAAGTCCAAAGTTAAGAGAGAATATGAAAAACGTGTTAGACAAGTCCTGAAATCCAAGCTAAATGGGGCGAACAAAATACAAGCCCTTAATGCATACGCAATACCTGTAGTAAGCTACACTGGAGGTATCATAGATTGGACAGCAAATGAAATAAATGAACTGGACAGGAAAACAAGAAAACTACTCACAATACATAAAGCCTTACACCCAAAAGCAGACGTAGACAGACTCTATGTATCTCGAAAAATGGGAGGCCGAGGTCTCAAGAAAATTAAACATGTCATTGAAGGAGAAGTCATTGGCCTTGTGGACTACATCTGGAATAACAATAAAGATGATCCACTGATAGAATTAGTAAAAAGGAGTGGACTATTCCAACCACCAGAAACAGACAAAGAAACATGGAAGAAAACAACGAAGCAAGAACTAGCACATACCTGGAGACAGAAACCTCTACATGGCCAATATGTACGACAAGCAGACGAAATATCAACAAAGCAATCAACGTACAAATGGTTGAAAGAGGCAGGATTGAAAGCAGAAACAGAAGCACTCATAACAGCTGCACAAGATCAAGCACTCAACACCAAAGCACACAAAACGAAAATCATGAAAATTTCAAATGATTCCAAATGTAGACTTTGCAAATCCATGGATGAGACAACAGAACACATACTATCTGGATGTCAGGTTCTGGCTGGAACAGAATACACCAAACGACACAATGAAGTGGCAAAACACATACATAGAAATCTGTGTGAGAACTATGGCATAAAAACCCAAGAAAGAGCATGGATGCATCAACCAGAAGCAGTCATCGAAACAGAAGAAGTCAAAATACTGTGGGACTTCGAGATAAGAACAGACCGGGTGATTCCTGCAAGACGGCCAGACATTGTAGTTCTCAATAAGACCAACAGAACAGTAACAATTATTGATGTCGCTGTTCCAAGTGATAGAAACATAAAAACAAAAGAAAGAGAAAAAATAGAAAAATACCAAGACCTCAGATTAGAAATCCAGAGACTCTGGAATGTAAAAGCAGAAGTGATACCAATAGTGATAGGAGCCTTGGGGAACATAACATCAGAATTGGAAGGCTACCTGAATAAACTCCCTGGAAACCACAGAATCGCTCCACTACTCAAAGCAGCGCTCCTCGGAAGTGCCCACATCCTCCGTAAAACTTTGGATCTCCCAGAATCTTGGTAAGATTCCGAGACCTAGGATCTCAGCCGACAGTCAAACAGAAGTCGTGGAAAGAGACTGAATAATAATAATAATTAAAAGCAGAAGTGATACCTATAGTGATAGGAGCCTTGGGGAACATAACATCTGAATTGGAAGGCTACCTGAATAAACTCCCTGGAAACCACAGAATCGCTCCACTACTCAAAGCAGCGCTCCTCGGGAGTGCCCACATCCTCCGTAAAACCTTGGATCTCCCAGAATCTTGGTAAGATTCCGAGACCTTGGATCACAACCGACAGTCAAGCAGAAGTCGTGGAAAGAGGCTGAATAATAATAATAATAAATAGATTGGACAGCAAATGAAATAAATGAACTGGACAGAAAAACAAGAAAACTACTCACAATACATTAAGCCTTACACCCCAAAGCAGACGTAGACAGGCTCTATGTATCTCGAAAAATGGGAGGCCGAGGTCTCAAGAAAATCAAACATATCATTGAAGGAGAAGTCATTGGCCTTGTGGACTACATCTGGAATAACAACAAAGATGATCCACTGATAGAAGCAGTAAAGATTAGTGGACTATAACAACCCCCAGAAACAGACAAAGAAACATGGAAGAAAACAACGAAGCAAGCACTAGCACATACCTAGAGCCAGAAACCTCTCCATGGCCAGTATGTACGACAAGCCGACGAAATATCAACAAAGCAATCAACGTACAAATGGTTGAAAGAGGCAGGATTGAAAGCAGAAACAAAAGCACTCATAACAGCTGCACAAGATCAAGCACTTAAAACCAAATCACACAAAACAAAAAATCATGAAAATCTCAAATGATTCCAACTGTAGACTGCAAATCTATGGATGTGACAACAGAGCACATACTATCTGGATGTCAGGTTCTGGCTGGAACAGAATACACCAAAAGACACAACGAAGTGGCAAAACACATACATAGAAATCTGTGTGAGAACTATGGCATAAAAACCTCAGAAAGAGCATGGATGCACCAACCAGAAGTAGTCACCGAAACAGAAGAAGTCAAAATACTGTGGGACTTCGAGATAAGAACAGATCGGGTGATTCCTGCACGAAGACCAGACATTGTATTTCTCAATAGAACAGTAACAGTCATTGATGTCGCTGTTCCACGTGATAGAAACATAAAAACAAAAGAAAGAGAAAAAATTGAAAAATATCAAGACCTCAGATTAGAAATTGAGAGATTGTGGAATATAAAAGCAGAAGTGATACGTGTAGTGAAGGAGCCTTGGGGAATATAACATCGGAATTGGAAGGCTACCTGAATAGACTCCCTGGAAACCACAGACTCGCTCCACTACTCAAAGCAGCGCTCCTCGGAAGTGACCATATCCTCCGTAAAACCTTGGATCTCCCAGAATCTTGGTAAGATTCCGAGACCTTGGATCACAACCGACAGTCAAACAGAAGTCGTGGAAAGAGGCAGAATAATAATAATAATAACATGAGTATCACACAAAGATAAAAGTTACTTAATACCATCATAAAAAACCTAGGCTTACATTTTGATTTCTTCAAAATACAAAAGTAATCACTACAATATGTACACTTTTATCCTGAGGATGTAATTTAAAAACTGCATTGACTAATATATTGGATTGATTTAAGGTAAATAACCCTGAAGAAAAATATGAGCTAATTTTTAAAATATGGTTGTTTCCCTTTCACAATGTTCCCGTTTCTCTATTTAAGCTGTATTCAGTTTGCTTGTTGATATCCAAGGGAAACGTTTTTCTCTCCAAAGTGAGATATTCTTGCAAAATTTCAAATAAGTGATTAGTACCAACATACTGAGTAAATAAATCAAATGTTAAGTACATAAAACATTTAAAGCAAACTTTTGAATAATATTGTATTTTTCTTTTCCACACATCAATAAACCGTTTGTAATTAGATTTTAAATTCATTAAAGCGAATTTAATTTAATGTATGTACTTTCTGTTCACTTTCATGACATATGAAAAGGGATTCTTTTATGGCTACGACTGGCTGGTGTGGACTGTGGTGGGGTTGCAGTCGTTGGGTGGACTGCTGGTGGCTGCAGTTATCAAGTATGCAGACAACATTTTGAAAGGATTTTCTACAGCTGGTTCTATCCTTCTTTCATGCTTTGCTTCTGTCTACATTTTTGATTTTAACGTAAGTCTTGCTTTGATTCCCCAGTTAGACTTCATTAATGACACCATGATTTCTGTACTATTATATACTAAAGTGTGTAATTGTATAACTACAATATAATCATTGTTTTTTGTACTATTATATACTAAAGTGTTTGTATAACTACAATATAATCATTGTTTTTTGTACTATTATATACTAAAGTGTGTGATTGTATAACTACAATATAATCGTTGTTTTTTGTACTATTATTTACTAAAGTGTGTGATTGTATAACTACAATATAATCATTGTTTTTTGTAGTATTATATACTTAAGTGTGTGATTGTATAACTACAATATAATCATTGGTTTTTTGTACTTTTATATACAATGCGTATACACAACTTCAATCATAATTAGAGGTTTTTTTTAAACTTTTATATACACATTGTTTGAAAACATAATTACAATCTTACTCTAGCTCACGATGCTTAAATTAAAGCTCAAATAAATAAAACTAGTTGTAATTTCATAACACACAAATAAATAAAACTAGTTGTAATTTCATAACACAAGTCACATTGCTTACATTACAGCTCAAATAAATAAAACTAATATAAATAGTTTTAATTTCCTAACACTCTAGATCACGTTGCTTACATTACAGCTCAAAATAATAAAACTAATATAAATAGTTTTAATTTCCTAACACTCTAAGTCAAGTTGCTTACATTACAAATAAAAAATAAAGCTTAATTAATTTTCTAACATAGCAGCATGTGCAATGACTATTCAGACAGGACTTTTTCTTTCCCAAACTAGACTAGAAATCAAGGATCTTTTTCAATGCTACCAACATATTGTATACTAAAAATAGTTTAAAATAATAATAAAAATAATGCCCACAGCACATCATTGTATAAATTTATATGTACTACATCAAAATAAATTTACAAAGTATGAAATCAAGTCTCATATTACAGCTAAAGTTTCTAGTTTGTTTTTATTTTAATTATTGGAACTACTGCTTCAATTTTTATTTAGTTACTCTTCATGCTGTTGAGAACAATTGTGATTACATACGAGAGCAGTTGAGCAACTAGTGTAAAATATTATGGTCTGTATCAAATTAGGTTTAGCAGCAGTAGTAGTAAATTAGTTAGAAATAGCTAACCCCGTGTGACGTCATCTTTTGCTTGTTGCAGATGACTCGAGAGTTTGTATTTGGGACGACTCTGGTAATCCTTGCTGTGTACCTGTACAGCTCATTTCCAGTGCCACAGCGTGCCATAGAAATAGAAGTCTCGGCGCCAGACAAATTTCAGAACCAGTCTTAGAAGCAGTTTTAATCATATGAAAATGTGTCTTGAAAACTAATACATTGTTTACGTCATAGCTCAAAATTAATAGCAGATCGAGTTTATCTAATACATTGTTTACGTCATAGCTCAAAAGTAATAGCAGATAGAGTTTATCTGCCAGTGTGAATGCAAGAGTAGATCGACTTTAGATCGACACCACAAATGCATACACATAATCACTATCAACCATCTTGATAGCTAGCTAGTACATAAATACATACATATAATCACTATCAACCATCTTGATAGCTAGCTAGTACATAAATACATATCTATCTTGATAGCTAGGCTAGCTAGTACATAAATACATATATAAAACTGACACATATCTATCTTGATAGCTAGGCTAGCTAGTACATAAACACATGTATAAAAGTGACACACATATGAGAGTGGGTATAAACATGTCTGTGCGTGCATGTATATTATTGGGTGTCTTTTACTTGTGCTAAGTTGAAATCTAAAAGGCAAAATTGTCATTGAGTTAATGTCAGTCAAAGAGTAACATTAAATATATTTTTGCCAAAGTAAATATTGACAGATTTGCTTGTCAATTTCAAACATTAATATTATTGTCATTCGAAAGCAGTGCTTTGCATTAGCAGTAATTTCTGTCACTGTAAAGAATTATAACTATTTTCTAGAATCTTAACATTAATAATGTAACGAGTTAAAAACATTTTTCTGTCAATAGAACGTTTTGGTGAAAGTTTAGTAAAAATGGCCTGTAAATAAAGTGGTTACGAATAGTCACCATTTAATTTCACTTCTTATTTTCTTTGAGTCGCCCATGTGATGTGTGTAAAGCTGACTCAGCATATACGGAAGTGTGATATATATTAAAGCTGACTTCACACGTACTGAATGTTGCGTCATATATCAATGTGATGTATGTAAAGCTGACTGACCACATACATATATAAGCATAGGTACCTGGTGAAGACTGAGGAGGCATAGGTACTGGAGGTGGAGGTATCTGGTGAAGACCTTGGAGGCGCGGAGTGACATGACCTTGAAGCCTAGTTGCAGCGTTTTGAACATTTTGAAATTCCTTTACAAGACTAGAGTACAAGTAGGAATGAATCGAAGTAAGACAGCATTGCTCCTTAAGGAGTTCCACATTGCTCCTTAAGAAGTTCCACATTGCTCCTTAAGAAGTTCCAAATTGCTCCTTAAGAAGTTCCACCTGTGAATAGAGAATTATGTTTTAATATCACGTCTAATTACAGTGGGATATGAGTAGGTAACTCATCAAAAATATTGATCTAAAATAGGTTCCACTCACTATAATTGGTTTTGCACTGTTTAATGATAATTATTCATGTTAATTATCATAACGGAGACAAGGTGTAGATATTAGCCACACAATCTATCTATATATCTATCTATCTCAGTGTCTGTCTATAGTTAGAAAAAATATTTAGCAAAGAAATAGAAACAATTTGAAAAGACGAACTATCATTTGATGAAAAAAAAAAGTTACGTTTTAACAAACTAAATGTAAAACCAACTTTAATTTCGGTACAAACCGCAAGGCAAAATGTGGTGCTTTGGCAGGAACCTGCTAACGTTTGTCTGTCAAATTACGAGATTGTGAAAATGATGATATTCTTTGCACGAGAATAAGTTATGTAGTAATCTTGGCGCTGCTTGCAAAATGTGTTTCACTCCTCTTTCTCGATTCCGAATCTCGGTCAGTATGGAACGAAAGTGTCCGTGAGCGTTTTCTTCCTCAGAACGTTCACAGAACGTTCACAGATTAACGGAGTTGTTGTACTGCTAGTTGTTTGCTGTTTAGAATTTTCGTGGAAACATCCTGATAACGTAAGATCAATGTTTTTCTTTTGAATTTCTATTTTCTGTCTGTTATAAATTTGTTATAAAATCATGTTGATAATCGGTTTTTAAAGTCTCGTAAATATTAGCAAAAATGAATGCAAATTTTGCCAAATGGACATTATTGTGTTATACCTGAAACACTGCGTTAGTTTTCAAGCGTGGCGTTGTACTTAAGTGAAATGTTTTAACTTGGATAAAAACCTGTAGTCTTTTTAAAATAAAAAATTCAAAACTGACGTCATGTCCATGTCAAAGATTAGTTTTCTTTCATTCCCATTTGACTTTACAACTACAGTTCTTAGGTTAGATAATGTAATATTTCATTTTCATTTTAACAATGTCACAAACCGCTCATTAGTACAGGACCTGGAATATGTATTGTCGTCTGGTCAAAAACGTTTGGTGCTTTGCTCTAACCGTCGATTAGCTTATTACCCCGGGTAGATGTGCATTGGTCAATATCCGATATCATCTATTTGACTACCATTTCCACTCACGCCAAATTATTTTCTTTTAATTCTAGTCATTCTAGATACCAGTGCTTTCTGGCATACTTGTGTTTTGTTAGAACTAAGCTGTTCAGTTGTGTATCTGGCATCTTTATGTTTGGTTAGAACTAAGCTGTTCAGTTGTGTATCTGGCATCTTTATGTTTGGTTAGAACTAAGCTGTTCAGTTGTGTATCTGGCATCTTTATGTTTGGTTAGAACTAAGCTGTTCAGTTGTGTATCTGGCATCTTTATGTTTGGTTAGAACTAAGCTGTTCAGTTGTATATCTGGGCAATCGTTCTTAACTTTGATTTGACATGACAATTTTATTTCTTTATTTTGAACATATACAATTTTATTTCTTTATTTTGCATAGGAATAGTATTACTTTGAACATATACAATTTTATTTCTGTATATGTGTTTACCTTGTATTCTATACTAATTCTAACACTCCACCATTCCATCTACCATTTCATCTACCCCTTCTTTCTTCCTCTTGGTTACAGAATACATGGCTATGCTGTATGCACTATCCAGATTTTACAGAGAGAGTAATTATATATTTTGTTATATTCTACTCAACTATGCAGTAAAGATAATTTATATTATACAAAGTTTAGTTTGTTGTGTTAGCCAACTGCTGCTTAATATAGATATGAATTGGCTGTTGTCAAGAAATTCTCGCTCGGGAGCGCTATAGACAGAATTTTTTTTTTGAAATAAGCAGCATTGCTCTGCTTTGTACATTCCTGTGCGTGACTGGTTTATATCAAACATCACACCGCACTGAAGCCGTTACATTCCTGAGCGTGACTGGTTTATATCAAACATCACACCGCACTGCAGTCCATTTAGCAACACACGTAAAGCTCACGTCTGTCTTCCATATCTGTCTTCCATGCTACATCCTATCTCTCTACTTATGATATTTCATTTTGTATAACTGTAATATTTATTAACTAACTATATGGTAGTTCTCCACATTTGTGCTAGTTAAATATTTTTTCCTATAATTGGGATATTTAATTGCGGCTTATATCCATATGTACCCCTTTTATATTCTAAATCTTTACTGTATATACCCCATTTTGCTTTATCTGTACTTATATATATCATCACTGCAAATATTTACCATATCGATACATTACCGTGCAATGTGCTTAAATACACATCATCCTGCAGATATCTAAATACACAGTCTTAAGCAGTCTGCCTAAGTAAAATGAGCACGTGCAATCTTGCTAAATACACAGCACCGTGCAATCTTGCTAAATACACAGCACAGTGCAGTCTGTCTAAATACACAGCACCATGCAGTCTAAATACACAGCACCATGCAGTCTAAATACAAGCACCGTGCAGTCTGTCATAATACACAGCACGGTGCAGTCTGTCTAAGTACACGGCACCGTGCAGTCTGTCTAAGTACAAGGCACCATGCAGTCTAAATACACAGCACCATGCAGTCTAAATACACAGCACCATGCAGTCTAAATACAAGCACCATGCAGTCTAAATACACAGCACCGTGCAGTCTGTCTAAATACAAGCACCATGCAGTCTAAATACACAGCACCGTGCAGTCTGTCTAAATACACAGCACCGTGCAGTCTAAATACACAGCACAGTGCAGTCTGTCTAAGTACACGGCCTCAAATGGAGGGGGTCATTGAATAGAACTCATTATGATATATTTTTTTAAAGTTTTCTATAAATCATTGCAATTATGTTATCGATTAGTACTCTGTTATAAATTGAACTTATAACAGTAATAATATACCAAAGATTTTTTTTCAAACTCTATGCGTGTATATTTTTATGACCAAAAGTAAGAAATATTTTGACAAAAGCAAAAGTAACGTTTATTTTATAGTCCAAAAGTAAGAAATATTTTGACAAACTTCACATCTGTCAATGGTAATATATCCAGACAAGAGGTTTTTTTTTGTCCGTGGACACGACGTCAAAGAATGGTTAATAAAAAATAACTCAATGGATAAAATTAATTTAAATTTATAGTTTATGCATAAAGGTATGTGATTACTTTTTAAGAAATACAGGTAAAAACTGCAGACATGCAAGACGTATTTAAGACAATTGAATGTAAAGTTCTTAGAAAATAAACACTAACATTAGTTTTAATTATTTTGTTAATGAACCTCAGATGCTGCATGCTCTCGACATCACAAAGGTTCTCACCAAAATTGTTGTTTTGGACACTTGGTACCTAAATTGCTTAAAAAGAATTAATGATCAAAAGATGAACTACTGATTTTAATTTACTCCAACATAAGATTTTAATACATGTGCAAGAAGGATAATAAAATTAACAATAAATTTATTAAATCAATAGTCAAATAACCAACATATGAATATAATCAAAAGATTGTTGACATTTACATCACTTCACAACAAAGTTTGATTAAACGTTTGACACTTATTCAGTTTATCCTGGCAGACATCAGCAGTCAAGTTAACAAACAAACAAACAACACACACACACACACACACACACACACACACACACACACACACACACACACACACACACACACACACACACACACACACACACCTTTTCAATGAAGGCTTCGCTGGCTCGTGTTCACAATCACGCAGTTTGTGCCGGTCTTTTCCTCCTTGGCACTTTCGAGAGGAGTTTTTCAGGGTGCTCTTTCAAGGTGAGAACATGGAAATTTTAAACTAAGTTTAAGTAATATCTTAAGTTAACTTTTCAGGCCTTTTGATAGACGAGTGGTGTCTGTTGCGGGATCTTTAATAAAATAAATTAAGATTCTCATCACTTGTAATTGGTTATGAAGTATTAATTAATAGCAATAATCATTTCATTAACTAAATGGGCGTGCACGTCACAATGACTCATTATAACAGTGTGTACATTTTTTTTTTACTTCTCCATAAGTAATAGATGTCGGCTTTTGTTTCTTACTCTATACGTTTAAACTAGAATGTAACATTTTCTTAAACAGAATTCCTCATGTCTACTGTCCAACAACTACCAGTATGTGTAACGATTTGGTTGATCATGACGTCATTGACTGTGGCCTTGACCATCAGAGATCTGACCTATGTTCACGGAGCAAAGAGTGTAGCTTGGCCTTCAAACGTCAAGTTCAACTTTACAATTTTATCTCGTGGTCAGCATGCAAATGGATTTTGGTAAACAGGAAAAACATTTTACCTCATCATCCAAACTCCATATCTTTTATAAATACACAATCATTCGTGTCCACAACTACATTTAATTAAATATGACACAAATTTGCAGCATTTCACTTCAAACGGTTCCATTAGAAAAATATGACATTCATAAATAGACATTTCACTTTAACAAAATAATTCCATTTGGTTAATATTACATTTACAAATAGGTATTTCACCTCAACAACATGATTCTATTCGGTTAAAATGAAATAGGTATTTCACCTCAAGAACTTAATTCCATTGGGTTAACAAAACAAACTCCATTTTGTTAATATGACATCACTAACACGTATTTCACCTCACCAGAGACTCATAGCAGTAAACACGTCATCATATTGCATATTGAAGCGAGAGATCATCTGCCTGAGACATTGCCTGGCTCATAGCAGTAAACACGTCATCATATTGCATATTGAAGCGAGAGATCATCTGCCTGAGACATTGCCTGGCTCATAGCAGTAAATACGTCATCATATTGCATATTGAAGCGAGAGATCATCTGCCTGAGACATTTTGCCTGGCTCATAGCAGTAAATACGTCATCATATTGAAGCGAGAGATCATCTGCCTGAGATATTTTGCCTGGCAAGCGATCGCATGGCGTTTAAACTCTAGTGTTCAATTTGTCATGTTCAATGGGAAACAACTCTGGCAATATGAAATATGATACGAATTTAATTTACAACTGCTTCTTTCTTCTAATTGCAACTTAGCGTAGAGCAAGTGATAGTGGTGATAAAACACTGGGAAGAGAATTTAAAATGCTTTCTAAACTTCCTTTTCATTGAGTGTATTACTATTTACTATTTGTCCAGTCCACATTTTGAGTGTTGGAAACAAGATCTACAGTAATTGTGATGTCATTCATGCTGAGTGTTGGAAACAAGATCTACAGTAATTGTGATGTCATTCATGCTGAGTGATGGAAACAAGATTATAGTAATTGTGATGTCATTCATGCTGAGTGTTGGAAACAAGATCTACAGTAATTGTGATGTCATTCATGCTGAGTGATGGAAACAAGATCTACAGTAATTGTGATGTCATTCATGCTGAGTGATGGAAACAAGATCTACAGTAATTGTGATGTCATTCATGCTGATCTACAGTGTTGTGATGAAATACGATCTTCACTGCCATGATGTCATTCATGCTGAGTGGTGGAAATAAGACCAAATATATCAGCCCGTACTTGTTTATAAACGAGTTGTGTGACGCACACTCAAATCAATCTCCCCGCAGAGATTCATATATACATTGACACACTTGGCTAATAAAATACATAATCGTAGTTACCATATATACATTGACACAGTTGGCTAAAAAAAACAACACATAATCGTGTGTAGGTACCATATATACATTGACACAGTTGGCTAAAAAAAACAACACATAATCGTGTGTAGGTACCATATTCGAATTCCTCATTCTTTTCTTATATCCCAGCATCCTCTCTTTGTCCGGCAGGTAGAGAGTAATGAAATTCTTCACTTCTAAATATTTACCTCAATTTCATTCACTACATCTATTACTTTGTTCACTTCATCGCACGTTTAAAAACAATATATTATGTTTATTGATAGACAAGCCAACTAATATATTGAACATTAAATATTAATTTCATAAATTTATTGCATCTTTCTTTTTATCTTTCATGCATATACATATATGCACTTACACACACAGACATATAACATATATATATATATACTAATTAATATACATGTATAAAACACACACACACACACATATCAAACACATAAATACATAATAGTAATATGCATGCAAACACACGCGCGCGCGCACGCATGCACGCACACACACACACACACACACACACACACACACACACACACACACACACACACACACACACACACACACACACACACACACACACACTGGAAATTACGAAAAAGTTCTACAGCACATGTACACGCACATTCTAGATTTCTATGACCGCTTTTTATTTTTACATTCTCTATTTAGCTCTCATACAAACAAACACACACACACGCACGCACAAGCACACAAATATATATATATATACACAAGCAAACGCAAATCAATGCCACATTCCGTTTTGGCTAAAGGCTTAAAGGTACTTCGGCACGCAATAAATGTTGCTTTGTATTTATATAATCGAGTGGTGCCTCACCACTACAGCACATATTTTCCTGTGACATTTCAGGCTGGAGACGAACGCTTTCACTACACACGAACACTACAGCACACACATGGATGCCCCAGCACACTTTTGCAAAGGCGCTTGGCGCGTGCATGAAATTCCAGCCTCTCGTCTGGCAGGGCCGGGTGTGGTCATTGATGTGACTGACAAAGCGCATGGCAATGCTGATTACGAGGTTTCCGTCGACGATTTGAAGGTAATGCACGTTATGTTGTCGTTGCTGTGCTGTGCCGCATTATACTGTGCTGTAATGAAATGTAAAGGATTTCGTGTTCTCATTGTTGTTCTCACTATTGGTGTATTGTTTCTATAAATAGCATCACTGGCTGTATTGTTCTCTATAAATAGAATCACTGGCTGTAATGTTTCTAGAAATAGCATCACTGACTGTATTGTTCTCTATAAATCCACCATCTTGTCATATGATACCTGTAGTGATCCAGGTTTTACGTGTTACGCTTAAATGTACTTAGAGGCCGATGGAGGTAATCAATTTAGAAATGGAGTAATGATCCGGTAAGTGGTTATTTGACCCACAGTGCCCATTAAGTTGTGTGTGTGTGTGTGTGTGTGTGTGTGTGTGTGTGCGCTCGTCTTCAGCTGCTTACCAATGACAAGTTGTTACAACTGCAGTCTCAGGGCTGACAACTCTGGCATGTCAGTCACTCTCTCAGCATTGGGACATATCCCACCTCACAAACACACACTGACAGCAACACAATACTGACGTAGACATTACAGGATTCATTCCTGGTTGATGACATTCAGAGGCTAAACACTTCTGGAAAGTGTTTTTGTTTGTTTGAGATTGTTGTTGTATATTTGGAGATTGTTATTGTGTGCTTGGAGACTGTTGTTGTGAATTTGGAGATTGTTGTTGTGTGTTTGGAGACTGTTGTTGTGTGTTTGGAGACTGTTGTTGTGTGTTTGGGGACTGTTGTTGTGTGTTTGGAGACTGTTGTTGTGTGTTCGGGGACTGTTGTTGTGTGTTTGGGGACTGTTGTGTTGGAGATTGCAATTGTGTGTGACTAGCCAGTACCGACAAGTTCCTTGCATGAAAACTCTTTGTTCCTAGTTCATCCACCACCACTGATATTTTACCTTAATAGTAGAAGATTGTTTTCTTATAGCTAGTTTGTTTAATTATTTAATATTCAATATTACACTATTGTGTGGTGGTACTGTAATTTATTTTCATTATTTACAAGTTTTACAAAGTACAGATTAATATAAAGAAATCTTAATGTTCACTTTAATCATTTACTTATTTTACAGTTTTAATAATACAGGTAGCACGTCATAATAAGTACAGGTAGCACTTCATAATAAATACAGGTAGAACATCATTATAAATACAGGTAGAACATCGTAATAAATACAGGTAGCACGTCATAATAATACAGGTAGAACATCATAATAAATACAGGTAGAACATCATAATAAATACAGGTAGCACGTCATAATAATACAGGTAGAACATCATAATAAATACAGGTAGCACGTCATAATAATACAGGTAGAACATCATAATAAATACAGGTAGCACGTCATAATAATACAGGTAGAACATCATAATAAATACAGGTAGAACATCATAATAAATACAGGTAGAACATCATAATAAATACAGGTAGAACATCATAATAAATACAGGTAGAACATTATAATAAATACAGGTAGCACGTCATAATAATACAGGTAGCGCGTCATAATAAATATAGGGGTAGCAAAATTATGTTTATTTACTGTCGTCGCATTTTTATTATTTTTCAAACAGCAATAGGGAGGCATTTGTAGATAAATAAGCAAAACGTGAAGAGAAAACGAAAGTCAACTGCTCATTACAGGGGAGATCACTCATTACAGGGGAGATCACTCTGATATTAATATTTTGTATTGCAGATGTGGGAAGCCCGGTATGGTCGGATACCCGATAGCGCTGTGGTACTAATGAACTCAGGCTGGGGCAGTCGCTATCCAGACATGAAACAAGTCTTTAATTCGCCAGGGTCAAGTAGTTTTCATTTTCCAGGTCACTGATTTTAATTTTCCACATAATATTTTCTCATTGTCAAATGAATTCTAGGCAACTTATGCCGTATAGCTAAACATTTTTTATTAATTAATGTTTTTTCTATTGTTTTAAAATAAGTGTGGTATGGTTAGCCAGATTGCATATTTGTAGTGCAATAGGTGCTTACGACCTGTTAAGATGTAGGTCACTCAAAAGGGTGAAGGATGCGGAGGGGTAAGGGGGATGGCAGGATTGGGAAACAGCTAGCCGGATACGAGATGCCCATATTTAGTCAATCGCGTTCCGTGTTGTGACGTAATAGAATCCGCTAGCTGACCTCGAGACCATTCATATATATATATATATCAATGAACCATGTCCGTAGACACATTTTCACCACATCCATCGTCCAGGGGTTGATTTCTTGCATAATAAGTGACCTTTTCTTGTTTACCTGAATCTCTTGGTTTACTGAGTATAACCACTATGACCATGGTAGAAACAATAAGTATTTACCATAATGTGTAAGTGTAAGGAATACACTACACTCTGTTGATGTATGGTGGCAAAGTATGCTGACTACATCGAGCACATTCTGGTACAAGGAAGTTACTGGAAATTGCTACAATTATTGTTTTGTTTGAGGAAGCTAATACGGCCAAGGAGTGCCCATGTTGAATTTGAGAGAATAGCAGCTAATCCATGCTCTACAAAATGAGAAGTGAAACATGTGGAATTGACAGTAATAATGGGAACAATAAACTTGCAACTTTTTTATGAAAGCATGCAAAAGGACTATTGTGTCTTTACCTATGCAAGCTTATATAGAAACTATTATCACTCTAATAACTCCATTTCTGTTCTTTGATAAGAACTATACTGTGTTGTATTGACACCAATCTGTTGAATTATATTATAAGATATAAAACTGTATAGGTATTAAAATCACTCAAGCGTGGTTTCATGGAAATATTGATGTCAAGTAATCTCTTTCATTGTAATTGTTAAATGCATATTTGATTGTTGATTTAATAAATGTATTGTTGAATGTATTGACCTTATTACACATATTGATAACCATATGCTGGAAAGATAGTGGGTTGATGGGGGCTCTCTAAATAAAGATTAAAGAAATATTGTGTGACAGTAAATATTTATCTTTAATGTTGTGGAATAGGTAAAGCGTTTACAGCGCCCGCATATCCGCCAAATGAGTGGTGTCTGGTGGAGAATTATTAATAATATAAATTAAGATTCTCATCACTTGTAATTAGTTATGGATGATTAATTAGTAATAATAACCATTAACTAGATGGTGTTGGCATCACACAGTGCATTGGGGATAACTGCTGCAAAACACATTTATAAGTTATTGGTTACAGTGCAAGGGAGATAAATGTTGCCAAACACAATTGTAGGTTATTAATTACAGTGCATTGCAGATACATGTTGGAAAATACAATTGTAGGTTATTAATTACAGTGCATTGGAGATAAATGCTGTAAAACATTTGCAAATTTGAAAGTGACATTGACCTTACCGGAAGTAGGATAACGGAGATGTAGACAAAACATTTAAATTAATTTTACAATGACACTTCTATTATCGGTTAAATGGTTAGTGTGTATCTGTGTAACTTCATTTATAGAAACGTCACAAACTTTAAGAGTTTAAAAGAAATCATTTGTCTCCAAAATTACAAATGCAAATACCCCCAATTTCAAAATGGCATTTCCCTTTATTTCAAATGTATATTTTTCTTTTATTTCAAAATGGCACCTTCCCCTCAATTTAAACTTTTTTGTTATGTCATAATGACACTTTCTACTCATTTCAAAGAATTTTAAATTATCATTCCTTCACTTAAATATTATGTTTTCCTCTCAGGTTAGGATTATACCTTTCTTCACTTGAACATGACATTTTCTGCTCACTTCACCTGACATTTCCCTTGAGTTTAAAACTGTAGTTGTCCTTCCTGTCAAAAAGACACTTTCCCTCATTTCAAACTAGCACTTTCATTTCATTTCAGATTCCATCTCCCCACCACCACTTTAATGACAATAATTTTAACTTTTGACACTTTTCCTCATTAGAATTTGACATTTTCCCGCATTGCAAAAGTAATATTTTCCATGTACTTTACAACGCCATTTCCCTTTGACTTTAAATGTCAATTGCCTCTCATTTCAATGTGACCATTTAACCTTGCTTTATTGTCAATTGTCTCTCATTTCAATGTAATCATTTAACCTTGCTTTATTGTCAATTGTCTCTCATTTCAATGTAATCATTTAACCTTGCTTTATTGTCAATTGTCTCTCATTTCAATGTAATCATTTAACCTTACTTTATCTTTCATTTCAAAAGTCCACTTGCCCATCATTTCAAATGATACTTTTCGCTCACTTCAATAAGAGGCCCCTCATTTCTAATAAGCACTCTCCTCTGATTTCAAAATTATTGTCATTATTATTATGTTGATGATAATGATGGCGATGACTGCATGACAGGTTTCCATCTGGACGCAGCCCGCTGGCTCGTAGAAAACAGGAACGTGACAGCAGTGGGCTCAGACACACCATCTGCAGACAGAGGGCAGAGTAAGAACTTTGAAGTGCACCAAGTAAGTATAAAGTGAAAGATGAACCATGTCATTAATTATAAGGCTAGAGATACGTCATGTCATTAATTATAACGCTAAGGATACGTCATATTATTAATTATAAAGCTAGAGATACATCATATTATTAATTATAAGGCTAGAGATACATTATGTTATTAATTATAAGGCTAGAGATACATCATGTTATTAATTATAAGGCTAGAGGTACATCATGTCATTAATAATAAGGATATAGAAATTATAAGATAAGAGACGCAACATGTTGATATAATGTTAAAGATGTACCATATAAGTATTAAGTCATGCAGCTAAATTCTACTTCAACTTCGACTTATCCATTAGGCCACCCCACCCCAACACCCTTCCCCAGCGCGAAATCGACCTACGTAGGAAGCGCTCCCCTAATTTGACTGACTGAGCTACACTAAAGTTAGATATGCCACATATAGTTATAACGTTGTTAAGACACACCTTGCATATATAATGTTAAATATGCCCCATAAAGTTATAAAGTTGTTTAAACACACCATGTATGTATAAAGTTAGATATGCCCCATAGAGTTATAACGTTGTTTAGACACACCAAGACACACCATGTATATATAAAATTAGATATACAAGACACACCATGTATATATAAAGTTAGATATGCAAGACACACCATGTATATATAAAGTTAGATATGCAAGACACACCATGTATATATAAAGTTAGATATGCAAGGCTCACCATGTATATATAAGTTAGATATGCAAGACACACCATGTATATATAAAGTTAGATATGCAAGACACACCATACTTTATAAAGTTGCAGATGCACTGTGCACTTATAAAATTACAATGCTCCTTAAAGACTTAGACTTGCACCAATTTGCACTAGAAAATATAAAATATGGCACACGAATTATTCAATTGAAACAAATTGTATCAGTATCGAATTTAAAGACGTAAAATGTGGGCTTAAACAGACATAAGTAAAAGTGCCTTACATCTCATTTGTCAGAAAGCGACTACAGCTAGAAAGGGTTGGCACTTGGACATAACTTCTTAGCACTTCCACCCACTTTTAGATATGAATTCTAGCTTACTCTCTGACTCAAGTACTCTACATTACCCTACTGTCCTCTGTTAAAATATTTCTAGCTGCTTTCAAGCCCAAGGTTTTTTTAAAATGACCGTTATCTCTACTGCCCACCTTTAGAGTGTTTTCTAGTTTTGCTGACCAACTCGAGGACAATAATATGACCGTCAGCTATAGTTCTGTATGTGTTATGTTAAATAAAGTGCTTTTCGTGACGTCATTTTTTGTATTGCCTGTGTTATGTTAAATAAAGTGCTTTTCGTGACGTCATTTTTTGTATTGCCTGTGTTATGTTAAATAAAGTGCTTTTCGTGACGTCATTTTTTGTATTGCCTGTGTTATGTTAAATAAAGTGCTTTTCGTGACGTCATTTTTTGTATTGCCTGTGTTATGTTAAATAAAGTGCTTTTCGTGACGTCATTTTTTGTATTGCCTGTGTTATGTTAAATAAAGTGCTTTTCGAGGCTGGTCGCTATTTTTTTTTGTATTGCCTGGCATTACACATTTACAAATATCTCTTCTCCTATAGGCATGTTCAAAATCTATATTATTTTGCTTTCACGTTCTTTTAGCAACTCTGCATTTTCATAGTTTCATATTGTATGTTGCCTTCTGACTGTTGTCAAGATGTTGTATTCATTGCTATGGATTTCATATTTCACACTGTTATAAATACATCTACAACTTTCTTAATATTAACTGTTAATAGAGCGTGCTGTCTGTTGTCTTTGTGATTGCCTAAATCTATATCTTTCATAGTTATAACTGTTAAAAGTGCATGTTGCAAGTTGTATAGGCGTTATTCTTTAGTCTATGGACTTTCATATTTAGACACTGTTAACATGCATGTTGTTTGTTGTCTATGTGTTGTTCTAAAGTGTATGACATTCTCAGACAGTTTATGACTTTTACAGTTAGACACTGTCAAATCTACGTGTTCTACAACCATGACTTTCATAGTTAGGTATTGTTAAAATGCCTGTTGTCTGTTGTCTAGATGTACTGTTAAAATGCCTGTTGTCTGTTGTCTAGGTGTTGTTGAAAAACAACATAATGATTCTGGAGAATGTAGCGAATATCGATCAACTCCCACCTCTCGGTACAACGATCGTCATCGGTTTTATGAAACTGGAAGATGGCAGTGGCGCCCCCATGCGTCTTCTTGCCTTTGATAATTTCCCAAACAAATGTCCTGACCACGCCTCTTCGACCACAATGCTAATATTGACGTACTTTCTGACGTCATTGTCTCAGCGGGTGTGAAGTGTGAAACCGTTGACTCCTGTCTGTACATTATTTTAATTGGCCTTAACATGTAACATGCAAGCATTCTATTAAGAAAGAACACGAACATTTGTAAATTCAAGTCAAATGTAAAAATGACAACTACATTTATATGATTATCTTATTTTTAGTGGACCAGTCAAACTATTCATAAAATTATAAATGTTAAGTTTCATTTATCAGAGACAAAAATGAGAGTAATAGTTATAATTCGTCCGCAATAGTGTCCTTGACATTCAGTTACAAATAAATAGTTGTTGTTTTTTTTGTGTCTTCCCTCAACAATAACTCTAGTCTGCTTTCAAGCCACACCACAGTTACAAGCCACGCCACAGTTAAGTTAGTCTGCTTTCATGAACACCACACTTACATTAGTCTGCTTTGAAGCCACACCACAGTTACAAGTAACACCACAGTTAAATTAGTCGGCTTTTAACCACACCACAGTTAAGTTGGTCTGCTTTCATGCCACACCACAGTTACATTAGTCTGCTTTCAAGCCACATTATTATTAAGATGGTCTTACACGCAACACTGCAATTAAGATAGTTCAGTTTCAAACCACACGAGAGTTAAAGTAGTCTGTCTACTTTCAAGCCATACTACACTTAAGTTAGTCTACTTTCAAGCCACATCACAATTCGATAGTTCAAGTAAAACAACACACTCCAATAAAGTTAATCTAGCAATACTTTACGTCAAACACACCAACTGTTTTCATCACAGAGACCAAGTACTAATGACACTGTAATAACTGTCAAACATAGGTAAAGTGGGTCTGCTACAAATTACACCTCAACAAAGTAATAATATAGTTACAAAATAACTGTAAAGTATTGTAGCTAATAATCACATATATTTAAAGTAATCTAACTACAAATAACACTTAAATAAAGTATTCCAGACGCAATGCACGTTTCAAGAAAATAGTTTAGTTGCAAATCACACTACAATAAAGTAATGTAACTACAAATCACACTACAATAAAGTAATGTAACTACAAATCACACTACAATAAAGTAATGTAAATACAAATCACACCTCTGATTTAATTACAAATTATACCTCAATAAAGCAGCGTGACTATAAAGCATGCATCAATAAAGTAATTTAGCTTCAGCACACACCACAATAACATTATAAATAATTGAAATAAATGCCCTGGATGCAAATCGCACTTCAATAAAGTAATATAGTTATAAATAACAATTAAGTAATCTAATTAGAATGCAACAATATTCTAGCTACAAATCTCAGCTCAATAAAGTAATCAAGCTACCACTCACACCTCAGTAACGTAAGCAGGCTACTACTCAGCTCTATAAAGTAAGTAGGCTACAGATCTCAGCTCAGTAAAGCAAGAAGGCTACATATCACACTTCAATAAAATACGTTAGCTATAAATCAAACCTCAATAAAGTAATCACGCTTCAACTCACATCTCAACTACCAAGCACATCTTAATAAAGTAATCTCACCACAAATAATATCTCAGTATAGTAATATAGCTACAAATTCACCTCACTGCTATAAATGATCTCTCAGCTGATTGCATATTGAATCGTATAAATGTACTTCAAATCACATGATCACAAATCTAGTCCACTACTAGACTACTCACAATAAAATTAGTCCACTACTAAATTACACCACATTACACGTATTCTGGCAAAAATGAAAAGAAAGATATGTGCAACCAATTTAATTATAACATACATAGCCCAAAGCATAAATCCATTACAATACACATAGTCCAGCTACAGTCCAAACCATAAATCCATTACAATACAGATAGTCCAGCTACAGGCCAAAATTTATCATAATAAATTTATCCATAATAAATCCATTACAATACAGACAGTTTATTTACAGGCCAAAACATAATGAAGAATTCAGCTACAAATCCAATACAATACTAGTCCAGCTACAAGTTAGAGCATAATAAAGTTGTTCAGCTACAAGTCAGCTAGAAGTCAGAACATAATAAATCTGCTCAACTACTAGTAATATTACAAAATAACTAACCCAGCTACATGTCAGAACTTAATGAAGTTGTTCAATATCAAGTCGCATAACATTGTCCCATAACGAGTCACATTGCCCATTCAGTTACAAATTACTAGTCCAGTTACAAGTAGCATTATTAGTCCAGCTACCAGTTACGCTACTCTGTCCGGCTACAAGTCACATTACTAGTCCAGCTACAAGTCAGAAAATAATAAATTGTCCAGCTGTCACATTACTAGTTCAGTGAAATTCAGAACATAATGTTGTACAGCTACAAGTCACATTATTCGTCTACTACTATTCACATTATCAGTCAAGCTACAATGTAATAAAGTTGTCATGCTAATAGGAAGAATATAATAAAGTTGTCAAGATACAAGTCCGAACATGATAAAATTGTCAAACTACAAGCCAGAAAATAATGAAGTTGTCAAGCTACAAGTCAGAACATAAAAAAGTTCTCAAACTACAAGCCAGAATGTAATAAAGTTGTCAAACTACAAGTCAGAACATAATAAGGTTGTTCAGCTACAAGTCAGAACATAAGGTTGTTCAACTACAAGTCAGAACATAATAAGGTTGTTCAGCTACAAGTCAGAACATAATAAGGTTGTTCAGCTACAAGTCAGAACATAATAAAGTTGTCAAACTACAAGTCAGAACATAATAAAGTTGTCAAACTACAAGTCAGAATATTTGTGGCCACATATATCATTTGTTGCGTGTAATTTATTTTTATAGGGATGACTATACCAACAATTACAAAATTAACTTTCAAGTTGGTCATTTCATCCTCCACACACTCGCTATGTTTCTTATATTCTCAGAAAATCTCGGCTTTAAGTTTGATTATGGGGAATGTATTTTATACTGTGGCACCCTGCACTATTGAACTGTACCGATGTGCTATATAGACTTTTCATGGTGTTAATAAATGTTTCAATATGTTTTACGTTACAAACATGTCATGTTTCGCTGTTATTTTGTAAAGAAATTGTATAATAATAATAAAGTATTCCAAGTTAACAGCTTTCAAATTAGATGGATTTGTCCTTATTTGGGTTAAGAATGTAGACGGTTCGTTTTGATTTGGGACGAGAATGTAAACGGTTTTTCCTGATTTGGGATAAGAATGTAGACAGTTCGTCATGATTTGGGATGAGGATGCGGCACGAGTTCAGTTTTTGACTTATTTCCAAAGTAGGTCGGCTTGATTTCAAGGAACACTGCTGTCAGAGATGTATGCTACAGTATTTCTTGTGCCTCACAGCCGTCTACATTTTTTTGTACCAGAATTCTGTAGTATTCATTGTTGGCAATTTTCTTTCACTAATGATTGATAAGTAATCATGTTATGTCAGGGTTTTTCAACCTGAATTCTGTAGTATTCATTGCTGGCAATTTTCTTTCACTAATGATTGATAAGTAATCATGTTATGTCAGGGTTTTTCAACCTGAGTTCCGCGAGAGGTCGCTAAGGGTTCTCAATGAGGTCATGATTGAAAAATTAAACATCGTAGATGTAGTAATTTTTACGCAGGAGTTCCCTGCATAGACCTTATACATCTACTAAATCCTGATAGACCTAAAATGATATCAAAGGTTCCTCCGGAGCTAAAAGGTTATACATCTACTAGATCTGAAAGACCTGATAGACCTAAAATGATATCAAAGGTTCCTCCGGAGCTAAAAGGTTGAGAAAGGCTCTGCTATGTCCTTTGAAATAAGAGTGATGCAGTGGATAGGTCACGTGGTGTACAACGATGGCGACGACGACAATGGTGATGGAGAACATATTAAATTATTGATAACAGACAACAAGAGGTGGCAACACATTCTTTGTGTCGGCGTGTTGTGAGACTTTATTTCATAACGACACAAAAAGTCACAACGGCTGCACTGTACCACCCACTCATTCTTTCAGTCTCCACTTGTTCTACATGATCTTTCTTGATCTTGATCTCTATCTCTCAATCTTCACTTCTTTCTTTTCTCACCTATCACGACAATATGATAGATAGATAGATAGATAGATAGATAGATAGATAGATAGATAGATAGATAGATAGATAGATAGATAGATAGATAGATAGATAGATAGATAGATAGATAGATAGATAGATAGATAACATATAAAAGTATTCTTGCGAATGCCAAAAAGACTTACAAAACGCGAGCGTCCAAGAAAGCCCATGCATACAACATACAGTGAGGGCTCAACTCACGCTAAAACCTTTTTGTATTTTCTGACTTTCATTTCAAAATAAATGACTGCTAAATGACAAGGAGTTTTGTTCAAAACTACTATAATTATTCTATAAAACATAACTCTTTACTCAGAGGTTAAGAGATTAGATCTAAAATAGAATCAATATTGGCGTGCTAAAGAAAAACTGTTCTCACACACATAAATAATAAAATACGCAAAAACAGTAATATTATTATTACACAAATAATTATAATCTATTTTCCATCTAAATATTAAACAACTACTTCAATTAAAAAGAACAGTAAAAACAATATTTAACGTAAAGAGTATATAAACTAACACAGAAGAACAAAGGGAAAAGGCTGTATAAAGATGGCCAACAAGCAATTCTAAGAAAAGATTGTATAAAGATGGCCAACAAGCAATACATTACAAATAGTCTGGGTAACAATCACATTACACTACTAGTGTGAGTAAGTCACAGTATAATACCTCCAGTGTGGGTAAAAGTAAACTTTCAATACAACTAGTCTGGGTAAAGTCACATTAAAGTACAAATAGTCTGGGTAAAGTCACATTAAAGTACAAATAGTCTGGGTAAAGTCACATTAATATACAACTAATGTGGGTTTTTAAAAAAAGTCATTACAATCCAACTAGACTGGGTTAAAGTCACATTACAACTAGGCTGGGTTTATAAAAGTCATATTACAATACAACTAGGCTTTGTTTAAGAAAGTCACATTATAATACAACAAGGCTGGGTTAAAGTCAGTATAATAATATCAAAGAGCCATGCGATATGCAAAATTTGCTATTTGTGGAACTTAAGGCAGTCTGTCCAATCTTGTTCACACCCCTCGGGTTACTGAACAAGTTTTCATAAATCGAGGGCCACACCCCACGGGTTGCTGAGCAAGTTTTCATAAAGCCGAGGGCTTCATCCAAAAACTTCAGTGCAGACTTATGGCAAATAATCTGAACGCGTAAGGCATAGAGTTCATTGCCAAGGGATCTTGGGTTAGCTCCTGCCATCAACTCATTTCCCAGCGCTTGGAGTCCAACTGATCACTATCTTTTTGCTGCTTGTTAATGCAAATATAATGTATGAAATGGTTTTATCATAAAACGTCTTGCAGACCACTTCAAATCAAATCTCGAGCTAGAAGCTGGACAGCACTTCATAAGGCGTTAAACTAAACCCTACTTATAGACAGCCTAACTCTAGGGACATGAAAGCATGGCTACCTTCATAGCGTTATAAGAAACGAAGATAAAGATTGCTAGGATACACACACGCACAAGCACACACAGAAACACACTCCATTTTCCTCCTCGTGAAATCATGTCCAAGAGACCACAATTGTCACGTCATTGCGCTGAGATGTCACGTCATTGCACTGAGATGTCACGTCTTTGCACATTTAGATGTCACGTCATTGCACTGAGATGTCACGTCTTTGCACATTTAGATGTCACGTCATTGCTCTGAGATGCCACGTCATTGCACTGAGATGTCACGTCTTTGCACATTTAGATGTCACGTCATTGCTCTGAGATGTCACGTCTTTGCACTGAGATGTCACATGGACGCGTGGTTTATGTGTGGTGAGGGCATTATGCTTGACAATGAGGAAGTTATATGTAAAGTTCTCAAGAATTTATTATACACAACACGCACGCACACACACACACACACACACACACACACAAACAAACACACGCGCGCGCGCACATGCACACACACTCACTCGCATATAAACAACAGCAAAATTAAAGCAAAAACTAGAGGAAACAATTATGTGGGACTGAGGCCTGGGCGTGAGGTGATTTATTAAAATGTAGGATTCAGGCCTGGGCGTGAGGTGATTTATTAAAATGTAGGATTCAGGCCTCGATGTGAAGTGATTTATTAAAATGTAGGATTCGCACCTGGACGTGAAGTGATTTATTAAAATGTGGGACTGAGGCCTGGCGATGCAGGGCTTTACTAAGAAGCTGACCATCACTCGCCTTTCAACGAATTATCTTTCTACAAATTATTCCAGCCAATTGCCCTCGTAAATTTATCCAATTTATCGTCTCTGCGATAACAGATAATACCTAAGTCAAGCATACACATACACATATGTAAAAAAAAATGTTGGTTTAGTAAGACAAAATAATTGGACAAGACAAATTAGAGAAGATACATTTTTTCGCTTCTACGGTCAGAACCGTGATGCATGGCACGTGATCCATAGAATGACTATTTACGTGTGTGTTTGTCTGTGCGGACATGATTTTTGGGATTCTCTCTGTACGTGGACTAGTTCAACAGTTTGCGTTTTTGTGCAATTTTGTGTATTTCGACACTTTTATAATTCTGAAATTAGGCGAGTCTTTAAGGAAACTGTGAGTTTCTTCACCCCGAGACTAATTATAAATTACATACTGGTCGTAGAAAGTGGCAGCTGTTTGCTGTCGGGAGATAACGTTCGTAAATAATATCACGGAAATATCGCATTTTGACTGAAATTTAAAGTACAAACTATTTTTACACAAGATTGTGACTTTTGACTTTTGAACTTGAGTGATGGATAGACTGAGCTGAACGGGTTCCAATTTAACTCGGCATGGCTTTCTAGACGTGGCGTAATCATATAAACTTGGATATTACATTCAAAAGTCAAAAGTCACAATCTTATTGTAATGTGTAATATGTAAATTTATATAATAAGCAGTCTGCGTTATAATGTGTAATCAACAGGTTGTGTTCTAACGTATAATCAACAGGCAGTGTTGCAATGCGTAGTCAACAATCTATGTTGTAGTGTGTACTCAACAAACTGTTGTAATGTGTAATCAACAGGCTGTTGTAGTGTGTATTCTACAAACTTTTGTTATAATGTGTCGTCAACAGGCTATGTTATAATGTGTAATCAACCGATTGTGTTGTAGTATGTAGTCAATATACTGTGCTGTAATGTGTAGTCAACAGGCTGTGTTGTAGTGTGCTGTGACCATGCTGTGTTGTACTGTGTTGTGAACAGATGTGTGGTAAAGTGCAGTGAACAGTATTGTACTGTATAGTAAATAGGACTTTTGTAATGAGTAACGAACAAGCTTTGTTATAATGTGCAGTGAACTTTGTGACGTGGATTGACGTGATGAGTACTTGGAACTCTAAGATTAATTCCAGTTTCAGATCTTTTAACCATTTAAGTGTGATAACTCAATGGTAGACGAGAAAGACGAATGTTGTGATAATCAAGGCAAGAAAGTAATAGAGAACATAAAAAGGATTTTCTTGATAGTTCTTCTGAGCTCTATGAACATAAAAAGGATTTTCTTGATAGTTCTTCTGAGCTCTATGAACATAAAAAGGATTTTCTTGATAGTTCTTCTGAGCTCTATGAACATAAAAAGGATTTTCTTGATAGTTCTTCTGAGCTCTATGAACATAAAAAGGATTTTCTTGATAGTTCTTCTGAGCTCTATGAACATAAAAAGGATTTTCTTGATAGTTCTTCTGAGCTCTATGAACATAAAAAGGATTTTCTTGATAGTTCTTCTGAGCTCTATGAACATAAAAAGGATTTTCTTGATAGTTCTTCTGAGCTCTCTAATTGCTTCTCGACAAATATCGAAATCTCGAAAATGTATTTAGTAAGGAAGGACAACTGTTAACATTTTATACTAATCTCTAAATGTCCAACTAAATTCAATTCGAGTGTGACCGATATTGTGGCAGCGGTCACGATTTAGAGTCGGGAGCGTGACTGATATTCTTTCAGCGACAACGATATAGAGACATGAGTGTGACTGATATTCTGTCAGAGATAACGATTTAGAGAGAGGAGTGTGACTGATATTTTGTCAGAGATAACGATTTAGAGACATGAGTGTGACAACTCCAGTTTATCATCCAAGACTTAGCATAAAAAATAATTCTCCCCACGTAACCAAAGCGATTTCCTTAATGAAGACAATTACATTTTGTGCGGTATAACATTTTGTGCGGTATAACATAGCGGTATAACATTTTGTGCGGTATAACATAGCGGTATAACATTTTGTGCGGTAGAACATTTTGTGCGGTAGAACATCACATTTGTGCGGTAGAACATCACTAGAATACGACTGGTGAAGAAGGAAGGCGACATTTCATTGGATGCAAAAACTGTGGGGGTTTTTTTAATAAAAATTATCTGAAAACAGAAACCTGATGGATAAAAGACAAAGATTGTCTGGGCTGGAATGTTTACCGCTTGCTGACAAGATTTGTTTTCTTTGTACAAATATGATATGAGCCAAGGCGCTATCGTGGAGCCAAAATACGCTGAAGATGATGGAACAATATATCAGAGAGACTATATGTAACAATATATCAGAGAGACTATATGTAACAATATATCAGAGAGACTGTATGTAACAATATATCAGAGAGACTGTAGGTAACAATATATCAGAGAGACTATATGTAACAATATATCAGAGAGACTGTAGGTAACAATATATCAGAGAGACTGTAGGTAAATCGAGAAGAGTACTGTAATCTGTTCGTCATCTAATTTATAATACAGCAACTAATAACCCTTGAGGCAGATTCAGTGATGTATGTAGATTGATAAAGCCACTCCAAAAATCATGTGAAATGTTTTTGAGATTAATCAACTCTTTCTGGAATTCTGTTATAAATGATAAATATTGACCTGAAAACTGTAGGAGCCGGTAGTTAGCAATGAACCCTCAAATAGCAGTGACAACAGAATAGAGTTACATGAATAGAAAATGAACATATATTGACTAAAATTATGTCAAATGGAATTTATGATTGTAAGAAAGAAACGATTTCGACAGTTTTCATGAGAAAAAATTATCTGGTGTACTGTCCATAAGCATTATGGTGAGCGGTGTTGAAGGATAATTTCTAACTAATTTTCTGCGATTCGGGACAACAGCTGATACATTCATGATTATTGTACTGGTAAAGGTAGTTTTTCCTGAAAGATCAATATTTGTAACATTCACATTGGTTTTCTTGACAACTTTTACTTGTGGACGGTCCAATCTAGCGATGTTTATCTTCACGGCGCCATCACCATACTGTGTAGCTTGTCACTTGGCACTGTGTAGCTTGTCACTTGGTACTGTGTAGCTTGTCACTTGGCACTGTGTAGCTTGTTCTTATAGGTCTGTACCAAGGAGCTCATTTGCAGATTGAGACGTGCTGACTCAGCAGCGAATGCATGCAGTTGCAGCAGTGTAGCAGTAGAATTTGGGGAGTTGTGATGAGAAGCACCATGTAGTTATGGATGTACATACAGTTAGTAATGCACCATGTAGTTATAGATGTACATACAGTTAGTAAAGCACCATGTAGTTATAGATGTACATACAATTAGTAATGCACCATGTAGTTATAGATGTACATACAGTTAGTAAAGCACCATGTAGTTATAGATGTACGTACAGTTAGTAACGCACCATGCATTTGAGAAGTTAGATATGCACCCTCTGGAATAAAGTTCGTCCCCAAGCAACAAGTACATATAAAATGTGCGAACAGAGTAGTAATAAAGAGAAAGGGGTAACAGATATGAAACTGATTGGTGGGTGGATTCAGTGATTGTAACATATCTTTAGGAAAATCAACATCACAGGGAAATGAGGCTGTGAATAGTCACAAAGGTGTGAAATTGATTGGTGGGTGAATTCCGTGAATGTAATATGTCTTTGGAGCATTAACATCATGGTGAGGGGGTAGGGCTGTAAATAGTCACATTGTGGAATTGGCTGGTGGATTCGGGGGGTGTAATGCGTCTCAACATCACAGATGAAGCACGTGGTGCTAAATACCAACAAGAGTGAATATTAAAAAGTTAAAATGCCTTACTTTAATGAGTAATCTATAATAGAAAAAGCGCTTAAATAAATTACAAAGCACTTAAATAAATTACCCACTGTCCTCAAATCTCAATTTGCGATTAGCGTTAAGATCTTTTTTGCAAAGCTGTCTCTGGCACAATCAGGAACCAAAAGCTTGTATTTTCAAGTCAGCAAGCAACAGAAACAAAAGTCGACAGGATACAATGCTACTGCTGCTACTACAACTGTAATAATAATAATGAAATAAATAGTAGTACATGTACCGTGATGGTTATGACGACGACGGCGATGATGATAAAACACACAAACTAAACGACACTTGTTGTCATTTTGCATTGTGTACCTTATGCGCTTGAAATCCTGACGACACAGGCAACAGAGCTAAACCAAACAAATATGATCCCACGCTTAGGGAAGAATAATGATCAAACGCATTGTTCGGACAGGGTGTCAAGCTTAGAGTCAGATCTGGTGTCAACAGGTGTGCCAGGTATGTCTCGGGTCTGGTGTCAATGAGTTTAAAAGTTTCAAAATATGAAAATGTGTCTAAGCATATGACTGATTTTTGAATGTGTCGATAATTAACCGTTGATAATTCGGAACCCTCTTCTATACGGATAATTGATTTTAGATTTGCCATTTCAAAACCAACCCTCTTCTAGATAGATAATTATAATTGATAGATTTGCCATTTCAAAACCAACCCTCACACTTTGTGTGACGTGTCCTGTCGGGTGTCAGCCATCTTTTCTTGTGTGACGTGTCTTGTTGAGTGTCAGCCATCTTTTCTTGTGTGACGTGTCTTATTGAGTGTCAGCCATCTTTTCTTGTGTGACGTGTCTTGTTGAGTGTCAGCCACCTTTTCTTGTTTGACGTGTCTTGTTGAGTGTCAGCCATCTTTTCTTGTGTGACGTATCTTGTTGAGTGTCAGCCATCTTTTCTTCTGTGACGTGGCAGTTAATACAGCTCTTTCCTCAGTAGATCTATGCTTAGATCATCCTATTCAGACCCTCTATTCTCCTTCCATGTTTAAATTAGCCAAAACAATAGCCACTATTCTCTGTCGATGTTTAGACGCCACACAGCCCTCTGTTCTCTGTTGATGTTTAGATTAGACAGCAGAGACCTTTATTCTCTCTCCACGGTTAGATTAGCCAGCCCAAAACTTATTTTCTGTCATTGTTTAGATTAGCCAGCCCAGACCTTTATTCTCTGTCGATGTTTAGATTATCCAGCCAAGACCTAGTCAGTACAGCTCTTTATTCTCTGTCGATGTTTAGATTATCCAGCCAAGACATATATTCTCTGCCCATTATTAGAGTAACCAGTACAGACCTTTATTCTCTGTCCATTATTAGAGTATCCAGTACATACCTTTATTCTCTGTCCATTATTAGAGTATCCAGTACACACCTTTATTCTCTGTCCATTATTAGAGTAGCCAGTACACACCTTTATTCTCTGTCCATTATTAGAGTAGCCAGTACAGCCCTTTATTCTTGTGTAATATTCCGATCACCTAGTACAGTCCTTTCCTCTACATCTATTTATTGAGCAGTCAAAACAACAATCTATTCATAGGATAGGTTTAGCTCACCCCCTTGCATTAAGTGGATGTTTGATCAGCCATTTTTATTATCTTGTAGTTTATTGCGTTCAGGCGGTATATAGCCAGTACTAGTCAGTACCGATATGCTGAGATCAGGTTTTAAAAAACCATTGCTTTTTAAGGGTCTGTTAAGTCAAGCATTAAAAAAAAACCCACACCCTTGTTTTACTCATATGTTTAGATGAAGCATTAAAAAACCAATCCTACACCAGTATTTTTTCTCTATACATGCTTAGATCTCTACACTAGTATTTCTTTTTCTCTCTCTACATACTTAGATCCACAAATCAGTATTGTTTCTCTCTCTACTTACTTAGATCCACAAATCAGTATTTTTTATCTCTCTACATACTTAGATCCACAAACCAGTATTGTTTCTCTCTCTCTCTACATACTTAGATCCACAAACCAGTATTGTTTCTCTCTCTCTACATACTTAGATCCATAAAGCAGTATTGTTTCTCTCTCTACATACTTGGATCCACAAACCAGTATTGTTTCTCTCTCTACATGCTTAGATCGACAGCAGAACTAGATCCGTTCTTTGTTCACTTCAAAACGTAAATATTATCTCACACAGTGTTCTGATCATTTTCCCGTTGAGTTTCAAGTTCCGATCTGGAAATCCAAAGAAAACTAGCATCCAGTATTTTGCAGTCTGAAATTATGCCAATCCTCTTGAGACTGTCAGCGCGGGAATTTCGTACACAAGTTGGCCAGTGCTATGTATTCCCGGCCAAACTGACGCCGGCTGACGGGCAGTGTGTGGCCAGTGGCTAAATATTGTCCTCTAGATCATCGTGCGCGATGGGGTCACAGTTGGAAGGGGTCGACAGGGATGACTTTACGCTCTCACGTAGGGAGATATTCGAAGAACTCAGTTTGCCAACAAAAATAGATATAGATTTGAAAAACACCGCGAGCACCATATCGGCTTTTGCAACGTTGGCAGAAGCACACAAGTGTTGATAGGACTGATCCTAACACTTATTCACCCCTGTTTGTTTATTTGCACGATGTTTGTGCAATGAAAGGCCTGACGCTTTCGTCTTTGCGAGAAATGTATGTACACATGGCGATGGAAGTCCGCGTTCTTAATCCTTGCATTTTCTTTTTTTAAATGTTTCT
The DNA here is from genome assembly GCA_028829895.1 of Sinotaia quadrata. NCBI lineage: Eukaryota > Metazoa > Mollusca > Gastropoda > Architaenioglossa > Viviparidae > Sinotaia > Sinotaia quadrata. Next base: position 4,049,701 of record CM054178.1, read on the forward strand.
TTGTTAGGTTCGTTGTCACTGGCAACGCAGTCATTTCTTGTTACTATGTCAGGTCGTAATTAATCTAAACTGGCAAAAGAGTCGTTTTGTGTTGATATGTGAGGTCGTGATTAATCTAATCTGGCAATGTAACCATTTCTTGTTGCTACGTGAAGTCCTGATTATCTGATCTGGCAATGCAGTCATTTCGTGTTGACATATGGCGCTGCGATTAATCTGATCTGGCAAGGCAATCATTTCTTGTTGCTATGCGAAGTCATGATTAATCTGATTGGGCAATGTATTCATTTCTTGTTGCTATGCGAAGTCATGATTAATCTGATTGGGCAATGTATTCATTTCTTGTTGCTATGTGAGGTCATGATTAATCTGATTGGGCAATGTATTCATTTCTTGTTGCTATGTGAGGTCATGATTAATCTGATTGGGCAATGTATTCATTTCTTGTTGCTATGTGAGGTCATGATTAATCTGATTGGGCAATACAGTCATTTTGTGTTGACACGTGAGGCCATCATTAATCTGATCTAGCAATACAGTCATTTTGTGTTGACAGGTGAGGCCATGATTAATCTGATCTAGCAATACAGTCATTTTGTGTTGACAGGTGAGGCCATGATTAATCTGATCTGGCAATACTGTCATTTAAGGAGCTAAGTTCAAACATTTGTAAAAGTAATAGTCTACTCAGATAATACATCTCTACATAAAACACAAGTATAAAACATCAATAACAAAAAAAGCATGAAATACCATTAAGCTATCAGCCACCTTTTAAGAATGGACTTCTTTGCCACTTCAAATTCAAAATGATTAGACACAGATTTTTCTACAGCAGGTAAACATTTTGCTCTCAGCCCATTGGCTGGTCTCGTTCTCGTAAATCATAACCATTTGATAATAAAATACTTACCCAGTTGGGATGGTTTGCAATCAGAAATCTCTTGTATATTCTCAACTCGGGTGCTTACTGCATCTCAGACACTTTCAAAAATACCATCATAAGGAGTGCCCAAGTTAGAGTTACTCTAACAATTTAACAATTTATATAACAATTAAATTTTAAAATAATGAGAGGTAAATTTACTCCGCCACAATATCTTAGCACAGTATTATACATATTCTACATAATACTGTTTGTTGTTTAAGTTCATGACATCTGAATTGACTACATTGACAATTATCAATATCAAATTGAACACAGAATAGTAGTGACCAAAACATTTAATCAGTAAGTTTTACTTAAAGTAAAATTAATTAATTGATTCATTATAAAAAAGAAGACAAGACTCCTGTAATTCTTACGGTAAAGTAGATAATGGTCAATTGAAGTCATAACAAAGAAACATAACTCTCTCGATCCTATGTTAATTAGCGTCTGAAATGGAAGGAGTGTGCAATAAACATTTTCTCTTTTTAATTATGTTACAGGTGTACATTCTAATGAGAAACAAGTATTCATAATGTGGTACAATATTTCTCTTTTTAACTTATAGCTGTACATTCTAATGAGAAACAAGTATTCATAATGTGGTACAATATTTCTCTTTTTAACTTATAGCTGTACACTCTAATAAAAACGAGTCTCTTTTTTTAAAACTGAGTTGTAGTTATGCATTCTAATATGAAACAAATATTCATATTGCAATAAATAATGCATCTTACTCATCCATAAGTTAAAGTACTTAAAGTCTACTACATTATGTTATTTGCATGCGAGTATAAATACGTCACTGTCAGAATCAAATACACACACACACACACACACACATACACACATATACACACACACACACTCACACGCAAACAAACAAACACACACACACATATTATGTTATTTGTTTTTATTTATTTATATTTATCTATAAAGCTCACGTGTGTTTAAAGTTATGTTAGATCTTCATTATTGGTCATATAAATTCTAAACATTTCTATATATTATTTTTGAAAAAACATTTAGAACAATGAACATTGTTTTCATTTTCATGAATGATAGTATCCTCATAAACATTAAATACTTCACATAAGGACGTTGTTTTTATTTTCTTGAATGATAGTATCCTCATAAACATTAAATACTTCACATAAGGACGTTGTTTTTATTTTCTTGAATGATAGGACCCTCATAAACATTATATACTTCACATAAGGACATTGTTTTTATTTTCTTGAATGATAGGACCCTCATAAACATTATATACTTCACATAAGGACGTTGTTTTTATTTTCTTGACTGATAGGACCCTCATAAACATTATATACTTCACACCAGATATCAGCTCAGAGAGGAAGCGCTTTCCCTAATAAAGAACACAGCCATTGAAACTAGTTTTTGCAGACGAGAAAGTTTTTTTCACAAGTCACATGGTACACTATATTATGACGTTAGTATGCATTTCCATGTAAGGGAAACAAACTTATTTAGCGATCTTTTTGCTTTTCTTTAATTTTTTTTGTTGCCCACTTAAACATAATGCATTTGTTAAATATTTGTAGTCATATTCTAGTAGGAAAAGATACTAATTATAAGAATATAAACAATGTCCTTTATTCATGTGTCTATAGTAAATATAAAGTTGGAACAAAGTATTTGTGTGAAAGATATTTAGTATATTTATCGTATGTATGGAAATCGAAAATACTGAATATTGAATATTGAAGCATTAATATAACGTCATTTTTAGGTTATTGCACCTTATTTTTCCCCTTTTAAAGTATAAAGTTAATGCAGAATGTATAAGGAAATCATTTGAACTATACAATTAAAGCAGGAATTTTAATAGTTACTTAAAGTTTGCAATTAAAGCTTCAATTTAAATAGTGATTTAAACTATACAATTAAGGCATGCGTTTTAAAAGTGATTTAAACTACACAATTAAAGAATACATTTAAAAAGTGTTTTAAAGTATATAGTTAAAGGATGGATTACAAAATTTATTTAAATTGTCCAATTAATGCATAATCTTTTTAATTTATTTAAAGTATTTAATTAAAGTATGAATTTAAAATATACAAGTAAAACATGAATTTAAAATATTGATTTAAAATACCAAAAACTATTAATTTAAAAGGCGACTTAAAGTATGTTACAGGATGTAATGCTCAACGTCCAGCAGTTGAAAAGAGTAGGCGTTGGACATTGTCCGGACAAACTTGTACCTAGAAGATCCACCCCAATTTAACGTAGGCATTGTACATTGTCCGGACAAACTTGTACCTAGAAGATCCACCCCAATTTAACGTAGGCGTTGGGCATTGTCCGGACAAACTTGTACCTAGAAGATCCACCCCAATTTAACGTAGGCGTTGGGCATTGTCCGGACAAACTTGTACCTAGAAGATCTACCCCAATTTAACGTAGGCATTAGCTTCTTCTAAGTAAAGCACAATCTATTTTTCCCACTCTGCCCCTCTCTCCCCTTTCTCTCGTTCTCTCTGTTTCTCTCTCTCTCTTTCTCTCTCTATCTCACTCACTCTTTTTCTGTCTCGCAATCTCTCTCTTTCTCTCTTCCTCTTTTTCTCTCTTCCTCATTTTCACTTTTTCTCACTGTCTACATCACTCTCTCTCTCTCTCTCTCTCTCTCTCTCTCTCTCTCATTCTGTCTTATCTATCTCTTTCTTTCTCCCTCTCCTCTCTTTTTCCCTTTCTCTCTCTCTCTCTCTTTCTCTCTTTTTCTCTCAATTTCTCTCTGTCTGTCTTTCTCTCTTTGCGAAATCGTTGAATGTTGAACGTGGACATGACAGACAAACAGACAAACAAAAATTTATCGCATTCTATTTGATCGTGAGAATGTTGCCTCCCCTTGTAGCTCGCTGAGACGATATTAGAGAATTAAAAGCCAAGAAATTATACTCTAGCATTCCACAAGGAAACAGAACTGTATGCCGGCATATTCCATGTGCAGCACTGAATTTACCTCTTGTGTCATGGCTACGTCCAGTGCAACTTGTTTGAGCACGGTTAAAAACATCTGAACGGCAAATATGCATTTTGCGCTGATGTTATAATAATTGTCTTTGTTTTCCACGTAATCACTTCTCCATGTTTTCCTGACAATCCCTTTGCACAGTCTTGGCGAAAATTTGTGTCTCGCTTGCCGGAGACAAGGTCTTTTCCCACGCTCACCTACCTAATAATAATATGCTGACTTAGAAAAGTACTTACATGGCTTATTTTATACACACACACACACACACACACACACACACACACACACACAACACACATACACACACACATACACACACACACACATACACACACAAACACACATACACACACACATACACAAACACACATACATACACACACGCGCACACACACACACACACACACACACACACACACACACACACACACACACAGAATCATTACCAAGCAAAAGGAACAAACACTATATAAATTATATAGCGTTTACAGTAGCACACAATGAACATTTATAGCAACATAGACAAATATTAGTAACATAAAGTAAACATATCAGTAGCAGACAGTAAACATATCAGTAGCAGACAGTAAACATATTAGTAACATACAAGCAAATATATAAGTAATATACAGTAAACAAATAGTTAACATACAGTAAACATATTAATAACATATAAGCAAATATATAAGTAATATACAGTAAACAAATAGTTAACATACAGTAAACATATTAATAACATACAAGCAAATATATAAGTAATATTCAGTAAACAAATAGTTAACATACAGTAAACATATTAATAGGTATAATGAAAGTCAAATGCACATAACCTTTTCATAGATGGCGGCTATCGTCGGCATGTGTTTGTTCACAATCATGAAGTTTGCAACAAATCACTGTCTTTCCTATTCGGGCGATGGCCTCACGTGTCCCTTCAAGGCACGCTACACAGCTGTTCTAGAATCTTCCATGAGCTCACAAAGCACACATAGAGAATCATTTTGAATTTCACATACACTATCAAGCACCTCAGGAGGAAAGTCTCGAATTTTCCTGTATAATATTCAACACACCGCAAATAACATTCAAAATAATTAATTCTCTAGACCAAACTTAAGCCACAATTTTCGTTGTATTGGCTCTCAAACAGAATTCATAGGAATCAACTTACAGTAAGACGTTTTACTGATAAGATGACAACAACGCTTGATTCACACATTAACTTACAGTAAGACGTTTTACTGATAAGATGACAACAATGCTTGATTCACACATCAACTTACAGTAAGACGTTTTACTGATAAGTTGATGACAATTGTAGATTCACACACCAACGTGACCAAGCAAGTACAGTAGTGACTGCCACTTGAAGCAAAATGAAAAAAGGCATTCTGCAAAAGTTAAATTGATGCAGCACAATTTCAGGCATATTTCATCTCTAAACTCTTTTCTCTATTACAACCATTCTCAACTTACAAGCTCCTGCAACAATACACACACAAGAAATATAGCATCGATCAAAATTCACAAGTATAATGTATAACGTAGTAAAATTAATGAATATAGAAATCATGGCTCAATTATAAATATTCTTAAGGCAGTTTGACTAGTGTTGCGTTCAGTTTTCCTTTATTATGTATTGCTGCTGTCATTTGGCTTATTTCTTTCATGTTGCACTCTATTTTGTTTTCTTCTCTTCCATTGTGGAACTATTGGTTTCTTTGTTTGTACTCTGTGTGGCATTTGTATATTTTTCAATTTAATAATAATAATAATGATGATGATGATGATGATGATGATGATGATGATGATGATAATAAAATACACTATTTGTGTTTTATTGATTTTATTTTGTATCCCCTTGGAATTCGAATATCAACTGTATTCTATACACTACAAAACATACCACAATAGTATTACATACATTACAAAAAATACCACATTATTAAATACACTACAAAAATTATCACAATAGTATTTTCAAACGCTCAAGTAAGTAAATTCTGACAAGTACTTTCAAGCCAAATCTAATGGAATGCAAAAATAAATTCACCGAATGATTTTCATTTATTTATTATTATTATTTTGTTTTTTCTAGCGTGGCCACTGTTGCTTGTTCATTGATTGCTATAGTTAGCGGGTGTTGACCAAGACGGTTGTAATAATATTGCGTTCTCGCCAGGTCAACAACAGTCGTCCTCAAATCGACGTCACCCTGGTCTTCCCTGCGCATTGTTTGACCGGAATGCAAATTGGAATTCATAAGTTAATGAAAAACAATAGTCGACAGTGGCTTGAGGTCTGTTTTACTCTTTCCAAAAGATTTTCCTCCTTACGGCTTTCTTCAAACGGCAATAATATAATATAAAACTAAGCAAGGAGTGGGCGTTTAGTAATGACAGGAGGGAAGGAAAGAAAGAAAGAAAGAAAGAAAGAAAGAAAGAAAGAAAGAAAGAAAGAAAGAAAGAAAGAAAGAAAGAAAGAAAGAAAGAAAGAAAGAAAGAAAGAAAGAAAGAAAGAAAGAAAGAAAGAAATGGAAAAATAAAAATATAATAAATTAAGCCATGTAATAAGGACTAATAGAATGAGAATTGTGTGTGTACAGCACTCACGGACACAAACACACACAGAACATAAAGGGGTGGGTGAAAAAGAATTATTCCAATTTTGGGAATTGTATTCATCTGCATTTGAAAAAATCCTGAAACTATAATCAATATTAAAGCAGTGTTTCAAAGTCTCGAAATTAATATAATCGTCAATTTAATATTTTTGAAATGTCTCGAAATTAATACAATTGTCAAGTTTTATTTCAACTGCTTCTTCAAAGTTTAGTTATTGTATATTGTGACACTTAAATTAATTTAAACTAAAATTGTGTAATTGTTTGCATACTAATTACAAAAGTATTTTCATAAATGTGTATCTCAAATGGACAAACATTTGTTTAATGAATATATATTCTCTCCAAATCTTTAAACAGATAATATTGTATTTGTTTGCAGAAACTTACAAAAGAACTTTCATATCTTTATTTCTCAAAAGCACATACTGTTGATGAATATAAATTGAGTTTTTGAAAACTTACAAAAGAACTTTCGTATTTTTCTTTTTCAAAAACACACGCTGTTTCTGAATATAAATTGATTTTTTGAAAACTTACAACAGAATTTTAATATGTTTATTTCTCAAAAACACACGCTGTTGTTGAAAATAAATTGACATTTTTGAAAACTAACAAAAAAACTGCCATTGTTGAAAATAAATTGACATTTTTGAAAACTTATAAAAGAACTTTTATATCTTTATTGAATATAAATTGGCTTTTTGATAACGAAATAAAATGAGTCTTTGTATGAACAATTATTTTTTAAATACGTATCTTACAATACTTAAAACATGGAAAACAACTGATATACAATTGTTTGTTAAATACGTATCTTACAATACTTAAGACATGGAAAACAACTGATATACAATTGTTTGTTAAATACGTATCTTACAATACTTAAAACATGGAAAACAACTGATATACAATTGTTTGTTAAATACGTATCTTACAATACTTAAGACATGGAAAACAACTGATATACAATTGTTTGTTAAATACGTATCTTACAATACTTAAAACATGGAAAACAACTGATATACAATTGTTTGTTAAATACGTATCTTACAATACTTAAGACATGGAAAACAACTGACACGCCTATGCCTTCTGCAAGATAAACGACACACATATACATTCTGAAAACTAACGATAAGTGTTCATAAAGCTTAAGCGCGACACAATGGCTCTGTAATCTAAACGAAACAGATAAGTGCTCTGAAAAGAAAAAAAGCGGCACACATAAGTACTCTGAAAGTTAAACAGCACACTTAAGTACTCTGAAAGCTAAACAGCAAACTTAAGTACTCTGAAAGCTAAACAGCAAACTTAAGTACTCTGAAAGCTAAACAGCATGCATCAGTACTCTGAAAACTAAAGACACACATTTACGTACTCTGAAAGCTAGACACACACTTAAGTGTTCTGAAAGCTAAAACACACATAAGTGCTCTGAAAGCCCATCATCAAATAGATGTGATGAAAGCTAAACGACTCAGGTGCAACATGAAAATCAGCAAGCAAAAAGAATTAGCTGTTATAAAAATGTATCTAATAATAGCCAAAGGACAGATGCCCAATAAATGTATAAAGTAAATGTAAAAGCACGCTCCACTGATGTAAAGCCATTTAAACGTATAACTGTACTCTATTGACGCTTAAACATACAAACGAAATCACACAGTCACTGTGCGCGCACGCACACACACTCATGCCAGCGCGTGAATTGTAGAAACGTAAACAATATACCTTTATAAATATGCTAATTTATTCATAAATTATAATAAAGGAAAATCAAAACAGTAGCAAAAAGAAAAAAAAAAACATCATTACGATGTAGAGAAATGCATTTTTTTAAAAAATATAATCTGTGGAAACACTCCATAAATAACTGTTATTTTACTTTTAAATTATTATCTATGGAAACACTCCATAAATAACTGTTATTTTACTTTTAAATTATTATCTATGGAAACACTCCATAAATAACTGTTATTTTACTTTTAAATTATAATCTATGGAAACACTCCATAAATAACTGTTATTTTACTTTTAAATTATTATCTATGAAACACTCCATAAATAACTGTTATTTTACTTTTAAACCCTGATCTATTACAGTATCGTGACAAAATTATGGTCTATTGTATTTGACTGACGAAACGATAGTCTGATGTATTTAACTGGAAAACGTTGATCTAATGTTACTGGAAAACGTTGATCTAATGTATTTGACTGTGGTCTAATGTATTTAACTGGAAAACGTTGATCTAATGTATTTGACTGTGGTCTAATGTATTTAACTGGAAAACGTTGATCTAATGTATTTGACTCTGGTCTAATATATTTGACGGAAAACGTTGATCTAATGTATTTGACTGTGGTCTAATATATTTGATGGAAAACGCTGACCTATTATAAATGACCGATGAGAAGTGGACTATTATATTTGACTAACGAACACTGACATATTTTAAACCCTTCGATTTGAGAGAGACAGAGAGAGAGAGGAAAAAAGATTGTGTAAAGAAGAAAACGATAAGAGCCTTCTGAAAGCGGAAAAGAAATATGCCCGACTGTTTGGTGAAGATTGTATTCCCCAAGCAGTGAAAAGTTAGTAACACAGATGCGAAGCAGAGCCTCTTTGGTGTAGGTCAACGGTTTTGATGCAGATTTTGTTTGGTGACGGCTTAGGAGAGTGTTCACACTTGCAGTCTTCTAGACATGTCAAACACTTGGCTCGAGCCTTGACATGTCTTGAAGTGCTAAGACCTGTAAAGCACAACTTTGCATACGTCACAATATTCCAGTTTCTGATAATAAACAACTACTCTATGACATACAACCTACGATCTCTGCTTATAAAAATTACATATTGTGAAAGCTTCTTTAAAAATTGTTTCTCACTGTCCAGAAATGAGAATTTGAATTTTCGCTTTCAACACTACCAAACCATTATTAATCATAATCCATTTTTATCCTAACTTGAATGAAACCTTGTTGGAGAAGGAAGTGATGAGAGAATAAGAAAATTATCTAGTTTTTGCATCCTCGTTCGCTAAGACAGTTTTCGTGTTTAACAAATCTGCTCCCGGCATTAAATACAAATTATTAAGAGTTAAACAACGAAATCGGTTTCCGGCATTAAATACATATTAATAAGATGTAAATGATGAAAGTTAAAATGTTTTGTTCTGAGCGCGTCTGTTTGTTAGTCTTTGTGTTATTTTACTGTGATCAAGTGTATGTCTATGTTAGTCCGTGTTATTGTTATGCTACTGTGATCATAATTATGTATGACTTTGTTAGTCTGTCTTTGTGTTATGTTACGTTGATCATAATTATGTATGTCTTTGTTAGTCTGTCTTTGTGTTATGTTACGTTGATCATAATTATGTATGTCTTTGTTAGTCTGTCTTTGTGTTATGTTACGTTGATTATAATTATGTATGTCTTTGTCAGTCTATCTTTGTGTTATTTTACTGAGATAGTGAAATTGAGAGGTAGATAAAAGTACCGGGATGTGCTCATGTGAGTTCGTGGGTCTGTCTTTGAAGTGGTTCGTTTTCCGGCGAAAAATTAGAGTGCAAAATGAAAAGTGTGTTTGTGTTTGAATGTATATGTTCTATGCTCTCTGTTTCTTTTCACAAACGTTTACTTTCCGCATTACAAGAGACGCTAAACAGGAAATTCATGTGTTACTGTACCCTTCAATTAATGTGTTACTATACCCTTCAATCAAAGTGGCTACATTTCAGATGCAATGAGTGTGTTTGTGCGCGCGTTGTGTGCATGTGTCTGTACATTGTATGTGTACGTATGCGTATGCATGCGTTGTGTGTTCAAGTGCGTGTATGTGTTTATTTGCGCTCCATTGATGTCTCTTTCTTTCAAAGCAGATGACTTTCTGAAATTGCAATAGCTCGTTAAATCCATAGTACAGTCATCATATTTCAATCGTTAACTTTATTTTGGTGAAAATAATAAAAGTACAGTCATCATATTTCAATCGTTAACTTTATTTTGGTGAAAATAATAAAAGTACAGTCATCACATTTCTATTCTTAACTTTATTTTGGTGAAAATAATAAAAGTACAGTCATCACATTTCTATTCTTAACTTTATTTTGGTGAAAATAATAAAAGTACAGTCATCACATTTCTATCGTTAACTTTATTTTGGTGGAAATAAAGAAAGAAAGAAAGTAATTGTAATGAAATATTTTCGGGAAAAGAAAACAGTTGGTCGTGCAAAATCACATCGAAATTTTTATTTGCATTTGCACATATTTTAGTCGATGTTGGTATTCACTTAATTTTTATTTTAAATATTTTTATTTTTATTTTATTTTATTTTATTTTTTTTTTGGGGGGGGGAGCGGGATAAGGTTGTTTTATATTGTTTTGATTCGCTTTTGTTTTCGTGGTCATTCTAATGCTGTATTTCTTGTAGACAACCAGAGTTTATCTCATTCTGTCTGTTCTATTTCTTTCTTGAAGATAACTAATGTTTATCTCATGTTGTTTGCTCTATTCCTTTCTTGTAGACAACCAGAGTTTATCTCATTCTGTCTGTTCTATTCCTTTCTTGTAGCTAACTAATGTTTATCTCATGCTGTTTATTCTATTTCTTTGTTGTAGACAAGTGTCGTGTATCTCATACTGCTTGTCCTATTTTTTCTTGTAAACAACTAGCGTTTATCTCATGTTCTTTGCTCTATTTCTTTTAAATACAGCTACAGTTTACCTCGTATTGTTTCTGTATTTAGTTTAGAAATCTAGCTTTCTAAAGTTATTTGTTTTGGAAAAATATCATATATTTCCTGTTGTTTATATATATATATATTTAGTTTAGAGAGCTAGCTTTTTAAAGTTATTTATTTTGGACAAATATCATATATTTCCTGTTGTTTGATATATTTAGTTTAGAGAGCTAGCTTTTTAAGGTTATTTGTTTTGGACAATTAGTATATATTTCATGTTTGATATATTTAGTTTAGAGAACTAGCTTTTTAAGATTATTTGTTTTAGACAATTAGTATATATTTCATGTTGTTTGATATATTTCTAATTTTATGTATCGAACGTTTATCTCATGTTGACTGCTGTATTTCTTTCTTTAAAGACAACTAGTGTGTGTCTCATGTTTATAATATTTCATTTTTTAGACAGTCTTCGTGTATCTCAATTCATTTTGTTTTAGACACTAGTGTATATCTCAATTCATTTTGTTTTAGTTAACTAGGGTGTACGTAAATTTACTTTGTTTTAGACAACTAGGGTGTACCTAAATTTACTTTGTTTTAGACAACTAGGGTGTACCTAAATTTACTTTGTTTTAGACAACTAGGGTGTACCTAAATTTACTTTGCTTTAGCCAACGTGTGCTGTTTGTTAATTTTTAGTTTATTTTGTAGACTTCAAGTAATATTTTATTTTGTAGACTTCAAGTATTATTTTATTTTGTAGATTTCAGGTATTATTTTATTTTGTAGACTTCAAGTATTATTTTATTTTGTAGACTTCAAGTATTATTTTATTTTGTAGACTTCAAGTATTATTTTATTTTGTAGACTTCAAGTATTATTTTATTTTGTAGACTTCAAGTATTATTTTATTTTGTAGACTTCAAGTATTATTTTATTTTGTAGACTTCAAGCATTATTTTATTACACACGAATGAAACTTTTACTATTCAGTTAAATATTAAACCAGAAATGGTAGCACTGATGTTTATGTCTGTCCTCTTTCTGCTGCACTAGTTGATGATGAAAAAGACGAAGGGGAGGAGAACAATTACAATGAAAGAGAATACGCCACTTAGTTCGTGAACTCTTCAGTCGTGAAAAACTAGAAATGAGTATAAATGTTGGAGTGTTGGATCAGTGACAAGCAGGGTAATGTATGTAGAATGGAAAAACTAAGGCGAACAATGATTTGATAGCAAAGATCTCGTGATAGTCTCCTCCCTGTGCAGGTGACTGAAGTGCGAGCAAAGACGTATCTACAACGTGACCATGCGCGCTGCCAAAGTGCCCGCACTGACGTGGGCTAGACTGACGACAATCAATAGGAGAACAAACATACAAACAGTCTGGACACTGGTCTGGGGGCGGGCTCAAGTTACCTGCCGCTCTTACTTAAAGGTGCCAGCTTTCGGACTTCTCTCAGTGCATGCAGCAGTCAGTGCAGGTAACTTACACCTGAGCACAACAGCGTCTGGCATTATTTCCTACATTTTATTCAGAAGTTGGATTTCGGCATTATCACAGGTAAGGTTGTCGTGAACATTTTTAAAAATAATTATTTTTCTGTTATTAAATCTTTGTGCTTTATGCATCTTAGGTGAATTTGGCTAAATGATAAAAATTACCTGTTTTATCAATTTAAATCAAGGTTAATTTATATCGAAACTATCTTTGCCATACTGTAGTAATTTAGAGCGGATATGACAAATGACAATGTCATATTTGGTTATTTATTTGTTTTTAACTCCCAAATTGTCAAAATGACTCTTGATGCGATGTTTCCTTCATTTCATACATCAGTAATGTGATTAAATAAGTTGAATTGTTTACCACCACCCCACCTTTTCCTTATATTTAATACTATTACGCCAAACTAGAGAAGTAGATTATCTCCCCCTTTACTTTAATACTATTTCGCCACACTAGAGAAGTAGATTGTCTCCCCCTTTACTTATATTTAATACTATTACGCCACACTAGAGAAATAGAATGTCCAACTTGTATATAACAGATGGTTTTAAAAGAGCGGATAGTCGTGACAATATTGCACAATTACTTCTTTTTTTTATTATCCATACCAAAGTTTCACAGTGGTCTGTCCTTCATGCCGATCTTCCCAGTTAACTTTTGTGAAATTGTGACTTTAATTATTTCCGTCTTGAATACTCAAATTAAATTGTTTGATGCAGACTAGGGTACACAACTCTTGATTTTGTTATGAACGCACAAAGTTTAACATTTAGACTGAACAACATTCCATTTGAATTTTGATTGTGTGAAAAGGTACTTAAATAAGTGGTCACTGTACATTATGACCTTCTCACGTGAATGCACGTGATTTATGATCATAACCCAAGTGAAAGCACATTTCACTGGAAAAAGTGTGTCACGTATATATGACCATAACCCAAGTGAAAGCACATTTCACTGGAAATAATGTGTCACGTATTTATGTATAACGACGTCTGTCGAGTAAATAACGAGGTTTGGAGATAGACGCTATCTTTATTATGATTCCGTAGTAAGCTCTTTATGGATAGGGTTAGGGATTTTTTTCATCTCTAGACAGGTCTTTGATTTAATTTGACATTCCTTTCCTTCTTTCATCGCCTTTCCTTTTGACCACCCCTTTCCTTTTCATTCTGACCACCCCTTTCCTTTTCATTCTGACCATCATTCTCCTTTTGACCATCACTTCGTTTTGTCCACCCGTTCCATTAAACACGTTCATCAAGATTAACAGTAAGAGAGTGTTCGAATTTGTTTTCCAAATCCATGCACTTTGAACTTTGAAAGGAAAATCTGAAACCATCCTACCGCAAGAACAAACATCATTCCTTAAAACAAAAAGTCGATATTTCTGTCATCGTAATTGTATAAATAAATCTTTCTATAAATACATTAAAGAATGATTTACTAAAGTGACTAATTTATATATTTTACAGAAATCGAGTTTACTACCATGACACGTCCTTCGCTTCCAAATAGCATGAAACTGAACAGAACGGGCGCCATTATCTCCCTGCTGGTATTCCTACTGGTGGGATGGTCCCGGGTGTCGGCAGAACGTCTCGGGGTGCAATGTAGCGATATCGGAGCGTTCTACTGCCACAAGGACCCAGCATCCTTCACGCGCTGTATCGAGCATGAACTACACCTCTTCCATTGCCCGCAAGGACTGCACTTCAGCACACTCAGTCAAACGTGCGACTGGCCGCAAAATGCAGATTGTGGCGGGAAGGGGGGCAGCAAGAGTCACGAAACAAAACAGGACAACGTCATAAGTCAGGCCGCCAGCGACAACTGGAATAAGGGATCGCAGTCTCTAGGTTAGTTTTTGTGACGTAGTTTGGTAGAAAGTGTGTGCAGTCTCTATTTGTGACGTTATTTGGTAGATAGTATGTGCAGTCTGTATTTGTGACGTTGTATGGGAGATAGTGTGTGCAGTCTGTATTTGTGACGTTGTTTGGGAGAAAGTATATATCTTAGACTATTGCTGCACGCACTTGAGGTCGAGCTGCTGGTCTGTCTTGACATTGCACTGAGACAGTGTTAAAAAAGGCTTTGGTATTGAAAACCTAGGCATGCATAGTTAAATGTAAACCAAGCCTAGACAAGCATAGTGGTATGTAAAGCAAGCTTAGGTATACATAGTGGCATATACACTAAACCTAGGCATACATAGTGGCATATACACTAAACCTAGGCATACATAGTGGCATGTACACTAAACCTAGGCATACATAGTGGCATGTACACTAAACCTAGGCATACATAGTGGCATGTACACTAAACCTAGGCATACATAGTGGCATACTAAACCTAGGCATACATAGTGGCATGTACACTAAACCTAGGCATACATAGTGGCATACTAAACCTAGGCATACATAGTGGCATGTACACTAAACCTAGGCATACATAGTGGCATGTACATCGAAGTATATCATAATGAGTTTTATGAACACAAATATCGCGTGACATTTCACCAAATCAGATAAATCTAATGAGCTACAGAAACATCTAGTTAAACGAACATGTAAACAAATCAGATAATCATAATGAGTTATGGGCATATCACATAACATAAATCTTCTATAACTTAATGACTTATAAGTAATAATGCGAGACAAATATATAAACAAATCATGTGTATAGTTTATATCATGACACATAATTATGTTTAAGAATGCATTACTCATTGGACAAATCCTAGGTATAATCTATATAATGCTTCTCAGGCTTGTCTAGATATACGTTATATATTTAAGTCTAAGCAATAAAATGACTTACACGTGACATAATTAAACAAACTCTAGATCAACCCTAGGTATGCACAATGAAATAGAGCCTTACCTACTATACCTAGCATTTTTTAGGAGATCCTAGAGACACACTATGCAGTAGTTAATGAGATGACAGGCAAATATCTTTAGAACTCAAAAGTTTTCCACAGGTTTAATGCTCAAAACAAAACATATAGTTTCCAGAAAATGTGATCGTAAAAGAACAATTCTAATAAAATAATTCTATATAATGGTTTGTAACTAGCTATTCGTGACTCAGAAATGGTGGGATTATATTTCGCTTTGGAGTGCTCTGCCCCTTCTTCTTTCTTTGATTTATTGTGATGTGAATTTTTCTGTACCAGGAAGTGTAACGACCCTCGGCAAGCCTTGGTGGCGGCCGAACAACGTGGACCCCAGTGAATGGGAAAATGTCGACGCTATTGTGGAGGCGCCGTTTGAAGGGGACCACGCGCAGCCCATTACTGCTGGCAGTGGAAAAGACGCAGAAGTCAAGGTTGAGGGGGGAGAGGGGAAAAACCAAGGACATGCTCACCCGCACGTATCTGCCATAAGCGCTTCCGCGGACAAGCGACCTGATCTCGCCAGCGTGCAGCATCATGATGGACGTGAGTGTCGCATTTGCAAGCCCACGTTGCTTTTCACTATTGCCCACTTTCTGGTCCATGATGCCCACGTTGCTTCTCACCTTAGCCCACTTTTTGGTCCATGACGCCCACATTGCTTTTCACGATAGCCCACTTTTCGGTCCATGATGCCAAAAATTGCTTTTCACTGTAGCCCACATTTTGATCCATGATGCCAACATTGCTTTTTCACCTTAGCCCACTTTTTGGTCCATGACGCCCACATTGCTTTTTCACCTTAGCCCACATTTTGATCCATGATGCCAACATTGCTTTTTCACCTTAGCCCACTTTTTGGTCCATGACGCCCACATTGCTTTTCACGATAGCTCATGTTTTGGATCATGATGTCCACACTAATGACTCCCATGGTGCTTCTCATGATAGCCCACTTTATGTTCTATGACACTCACGTTGCTTTTAATGGCGGCCCACTTTGTTTTGTTTGATATGATGCTCTACTTTGTGTTCCATGATTTCCCACTTTGCATTCTATGATGGTTCATTTGCATTTCACGACGCCATCATTGTTTTCTTAGTAATCTTCATGACAACTATTTTGTAATCTATGACATTTCTTTTTGTGTTTTATGACGACTATTTTGTAATCTATAACATTTCTTTTTGTGTTTATGACGACTACTTTGTAATCTATGACGTTTCTTTTTTATGTTTATGACGACTACTTTGTAATCTATGACATTTATTTTTTATGTTTATGACCACTACTTTGTAATCTATGACATTTCTTTTTGTGTTTCATAACGACTACTTTGTAATCTATGAATACACACTTCATAACAATTACATGATATGCATTGCTTTCTGAGACATCTCACAAGTGTCTTGCATGACAGCTTATCAGTAATTTTTCTAACGGATTATAAGTGATTCCTATTTCAGCATAGTAGAGTATTTTATGGTGTACTTCATAAGAGATTATCAGCATATTGCATGACTTGACCTGTAAGTGATTTCCACGACAACTTCTATGTGTTTGTTCATGACAGCTTTCTGTTTTTTTCCATGAAAACTCTTTTTTCTATGACAGCTGCTTCGCGTTTTTATTCCTTGTGTTCCGTGTTGTACCATGTGCAAGAATGTGACATCTTATCAAGAGCCTCATTGAGTCATATCAAGTGCTCGTTACGTCATATCAAGTGCTCGTTACGTCACATCAAGTGCTCGTTACGTCATATCATGTGCTCGTTACGTCATATCAAGTGCTCGTTACGTCTTACTAAGAGCATTGTTTGTTTTATCAAGTGTATGATGCCTTGTGAAGTCTCATGTTTTACCAACTAGTCATTCTGTTTCCTTAAGTGTCTCATGTTTTACCAAAATATATGGTCATTTTATTTCCTTAGGTGTCTAATATTTTACCAAAAGAAATGGTCATTTTATTTCCTTAAGTGTCTCATATTTTACCAAAAGAAATGGTCATTTTATTTCCTTAAGTGTCTCATATTTTGCCAAAAGAAATGGTCATTTTATTTCCTTAAGTGTCTCATATTTTGCCAAAAGATAGATCATAATGAAGTACTACGCGTATCTTTATTTTTCTATTTGAATGGAAATGTCGAAATTTCTGCCCATCACCTTAGCAACGTCTTGGTAAACAATTAGCTGGATGTTGACTTTCCTTCTCACTACACAGCGCTCGCTTAGTATTGGCAAATTACAAAATAAAAATAAGAAGGGTTAAATAATAGACCCCTTCCTTCAGTCAAGTTCTCAGTCTTGTTTTCATTAAGATTGTTATGATGGTTCCATTTCTTTTAATTAATGCATTTCTTACTTTAATTATTTAATAATTTTGTGTATTTTGAATTTCTAAAATGTATCGTTTATTGTTTTATTTTGTATTACGCTATGCACCTCAATTTCCTTTCAAAATGACGGCTCATTAAAGTTTATATTTTTATATTTCCTGAATTTCCTTGTTAGTCTACGTCTGTGATGTCATCATAGCTTTTTATAGTGATTAATTTCAGTTAGTTTAAGTCTGACGCCACGATAACCTTGTTTGCAGCCTGCAATCCGTCTGAATGCCGGCTCCCAAGCTGTTACTGTCCCGGGACCACGATCCCTGGCGGACTGTCTGCCAAGCAGGTGCCGCAGATGGTCATGATCACGTTTGATGACGAAGTGTCTGCGGCGTACTACGGCTACTTCCAGCGGCTTTTCCGTCCGGGCCGCTACAACCCCAACGGCTGTCCGGTCAGAGGGTGTCTGTACGTCTCCGGGGAGGGCACTGACTATGATCTCGTGTACCCGCTCTATGCAATGGGGGTGGAGGTGGCTAGCCACACGCTGTCACACAAGTTCCCACACACGTGGTGGGCCGACGCCTCGTACCAAGACTACGTGCAGGAAGTGGAGGGAATGCGGCGCTCGCTCAACAAGAACGCAGGCGTTCCGTACGAGGCCATCAAGGGGTTCCGTGTGCCATTCTTGCAGCTGGGCGCGGACAATATGTACAAGGCTTTGTACGACAACAAGTTTATATACGATACATCCATGTTCACGGGCTCCGTGTGGGAAGGCAGTGATCCGGTGTGGCCCTTCACGCTGGACTACGCCATCCCTGAGATCTATTGTCAGCATGGCCCCTGTCCGCAGAAGCAGTATCCAGGATTGTGGGAAATCCCGGTACAGAGGTATTACGGAATAGACGGCCACTCTTGTGCCATGCCAGATGGTTGCACGGCAACTGGTGACGCTGAGGAGGATCTGGAATTCTTCAGAACCAACTTCCGGCGGTACTACGAATCCAACCGAGCTCCGATGGGCATTTTCGTGCATGCGCGCTGGTTCCACACGGAACACCACCTAGACGCTCTAGACCGTTTCATTGACGAGTTGCTGCAGCTTGATGACGTGTACATCGTCACCCCCATCCAGGTAGTGGAGTGGATGCGAGACCCCAAGTCAGTGGACCAGGTAAAGTTCTTCAGACCCTGGAGCTGTGAAGGGTCTGTGTCCCAGGACAGGCGGAAATAAGTCTCCACAGACCACCCAAGGATGACATATTCCTAAGTAGTCAACCATGACAACCTCAGCGAACAGGACACTTACTGAACATTTGAAGTGCGTGCGTACGTGACTGACCAACAGTCATACAGTAGTAATTGCGTCCGTGATCGACTAAGTCAGCAGGCAACACTTATGACTGTCTGTAACTGTCCAATGTCATACGCACGGTGAGAACATTTACTAACTGTAACTGACCAGTGTCATACTCACGGTGAGCAAATTTACCGTCTTTAACTGACAGTGTCATTCAAACAGGAAACACTTGTGACTGCATCACGTTTCGATGACAGGCAGGTGTCCTGACGATGGTCAACAATCAGCTGACTGGCTCCTCGGTAACGTTGGTAAACCATCTACTGATGATACATGTCTGGCTGATGATAAAGACCTCAGTAAATAAGACAATGTCATTGTATGTCCCTGTTTATACAGTGTAAGGGTCGTTTGTCCATGAAATGGCTGGCGTCAGACAATATGTAAATAACAAATATTTATTTAATAAAGAATGAGCAATTATTATTCGTGCTTGGCGCATGTGTTTTGTGCAAGTGTGGCATTTTATAATCTGCTTTGAAATAAAATTACAGATTTTTTCACAAAAGGTTGAATTTGGTAGGGATAAGAAAATGTTTTATACGGCGAGTTCTGTGCTCTTGTGTTGGTGTTGTCGTTATAGATTTTATTATTGTAGCATTGATTCTATCCTGCATATTGGTCGATCATTTAGAGACAAGTCCAGAAGTCAGGACAAAGGGAGGAGGAGTTCAATGTATGAATGTGGACACAATGAGATCGATGGTGGCCCCGTGTAGGTGTACTTTACAAAAATATTTAAAATTGTTCACATTTGGCGGCATTGTTTGTTATCTCGTTTAAATTTCAGATACATCTCTTGTAGATATTAAATCAATATAAATGTAATAAGGAGAAATAAAGAACTACTGGTTTAGATAATCCCAAAACTTAGGTGAGGTAAGAAACTTTCCAGTGTCCTCACATTGTAAGTTATTTTTTTTCTAATGGAAAAAATATTTTTTCAAACTGAAATTTTAAAAAACGTATCAGTGGAAATCCAGGGATTTGAAGAAAAGAATTTAATTGCAAAGTCCGGAATTGTTAAATAATGTTGTGTCGTAACTGCAGATTGAAATAACGGAATGATACGATCAGTAGCAACATTATTAGTTAGACCAAAATAAACGCTGATTACTGCTGAGAGTCAATTGAAAAGAATTGCATAGCTGATTAATTCTTCACAATATTTCAAAAGCATGATACTCTGGTTTTTAAATATTGAGTTTTGTTTTATAAGTTAACATTACTGTGTTTAAGATAATGTTACGTCTTGTTTTGTAAGATCATATTTCAATGTTTAAGATTAGAACTTTAAATGTGTACTATAAGGATTGCTATAAAATATAATGTAAAACTGTGCCTTAAATTCTTGTGTATAATACTAGCTAAGTTGAGTGAAAATTGTAAACACTTTGTTTGTAATCATCCAAACTTGTTACATTTGTTTGGCCTCTATCGGAATGATATTTTACTTAAAATGACGTTAACATTCGATGTTTAAGATTGTCAACTGAATTGTACATACTGCATATTACTAAACTGTTTTATAAACTGACCTCGATGTTTGCCGAAAGGCACCACAAGAGTGTAAATAAACTTTCTTATAAATTATCACATGCGATTTTTTGTTTGTATTTTGTTTGTGTATTCTCTGTATTGATCTCAGTTACTCAAATAATGCATATGTGGATGTTGTGAGGTGTTGTAAACTGTGGGCTGGTATGTTGTGATGTGATGCGCGTCTCTAGTAAAGTGTGGACTGAAATAAATAGATGTGAATTTTGTGATGAGAACTGTGCGCTGGTGTGATGTGACGTGTATCTCTAGTAAAGTGTGGACTGAAATAAATAGATGTGAATATTGTGATGAGAACTGTGCGCTGGTGTGATGTGACGTGTATCTCTAGTAAAGTGTGGACTGAAATAAATGGATGTGAATATTGTGATGAGAACTGTGCGCTGGTGTGATGTGACGTGTATCTCTAGTAAAGTGTGGACTGAAATAAATAGATGTGAATATTGTGATGAGAACTGTGCGCTGGTGTGATGTGACGTGTATCTCTAGTAAAGTGTGGACTGAAGTAAATGTATGTGAATATTGTGACGTGAACTGTGCGCTGGTATGATGTGACTTGTGTCTCTAGTAAAGTGTCGACTGAAGTAAACGGATATGAATGTTGTGACGTGAAATGGGAATTGGTTTGCTGTGTGTGTACAGAAAGGTGTGGACTAAACAGAAGTAAAAGTCGTGACGTGAACTGGGAATTGGTTTGATGTGTGTACAGAAAGGTGTGGACTAAACAGAAGTAAAAATTCACAATCTTTAAAGAATCAGCAGAATACATTAAGCACTGTACACTCATTATTACTGCAGATGCAACATTGATAAGTCCTCTAGTTCAAGCTGCCATGATTATGTTGCGTCTGCAACAAAAAACGAGTGACTAATGCTTAATCGTCTGTTCTAGATAGGCTGCTCTACAGTTACTGAAGATGACATTGGTAGGGGAGAGCAGTCAAAATGTGCAACCAGATTATCTAAGTGACTGGCTGCATTTAATGGGAGTGTTACCAATTTATATTGCTTCTGGCAGAGGTAAAGATTACAAAACCCTCTGACAGAGGTAAGGATTACAAAGTCCTCTGGCCAAGGTAAGGATTACAAAGCCCTCTGCGAAGCAACAAATATGACATCAATTTTATTATTATTTATGCTTAACTGATTACTCATCATTCAAGACATTTTTAGTATAAGAAGCACATTTCTTCAGATTTTTAAGTCGGAAACGAAATTATTTGGGCAACTTCACTTTGTGCGTCATCAGTGTCCAAGTGGGGAACACAGGATAGTGACCATTGACAATGGGAAGGGGCTGTGTATAATAACAAAAAGGGCTGGTTTAAGAAAGCCCTATGATAAGGGGATGTGTAAAATAATGAAAAGGACTGGATGTAGAAATCCCTGTGAGAAGGGGCTCTGTAAAATAATAAAAGTACTGGTTGTAAAAATCCTTGTGAGAAAGGGGCTCTGTAAAATAATAAAAGTACTGGCTGTAAAAATCCCTGTGAGAAGGGGCTCTGTAAAATAATAAAAGTACTGGTTGTAAAAATCCCTGTGAGAAAGGGCTCTGTATAATAACGAAAACATTATTTTGATTAAGATGAAAAACTGATTGACAACATAAACGTGAGATTCCAGAAATTTTGACATAAATGTGTACAAGTATCTTAGACATAAATGTGTACAAGTATCTTAGACATAAATGTGTACAAGTATCTTAGACATAAATGATACAAATGTCTATATGCCGAATTATTAGAACTTAAATGTGTACAAGTATCTTAGACATAAATGATACAAATGTCTATATGCCGAATTATTAGAACTTAAATGTGTACAAGTATCTTAGACATAAATGATACAAATGTCCATATGCCGAATTATTAGAACTTAAATGTGTACAAGTATCTTAGACATAAATGATACAAATGTCTATATGCCGAATTATTAGAACTCAAATGTGTACAAGTATCTTAGAAATAAGGGAGCCAACTGTGGTCGTCATGTGTAAAATGCATGTAAAGATATACTCCCTTTATTTAGAAACTTCGTGTAATGGCCAGTGGTGAGAAATTTGCAAAACCCATCGGTCAGTGATGATATTTGAATGAAATGAGACTTGCCAGCTGCAGTTAGCAACATATGCTGGTTGTATCTAGATTCTAGAACAATAGTCTACCAATTACAGGAAACTTCACAAATTTAATTAACCTTAATGAAGCTCATAAACAGATGGCTTCATGATCCTGCAACAGGAAGAATAGGCAGAAGGATTAATATACCCAATGATGACATTAGTCTTACAATCATAGGGATTAATATACCCAATGATGACATTAGTCTTACAATCATAGGGATTAATATACCCAATGATGACATTAGTCTTACAATCAAAGGGATTAATATACCCAATGATGACATTAGTCTTACAATCATAGGGATTAATATACCCAGTGATGACATTAGTTTTACAATCACAGACAACACTTCCATCTTCACAGCTAACAAGATGGCCATACTTACGGGTCTCATTCAAGCTATAAAAACAAACCAAATAACACAATATCTTATAACTACAGAATCCCTCCCGGCTTAAAAGCTCCAGAAAAACACGGGGGGGGGGGGGGGTGCAGACCAGACATTAGTTACCTAATACTAGACAAGTGCGGGAACTAAGTGATAGAGGGAATGAAGTTAAGCTCATATGTATCCCTGCTCACATTAACGTACGGGCAATGAAAAAGCAGATAAAGTGGCTAAAAAGGGACTGACAGAAGATAATGAAGTTATAAGTTATTACTACACCCCATGCTCAACCCCCCAGCGTGAAATCAGCCTATGCCGGAAGCACTCCCTATAAATTAATTAAGTCTGTGAGACAGAAAAATACATGATTTAAATAAATTGAATTAAGTATTGCATTTTGTAGTATTTTAAAAGCGATTTTATTTCAGAGGCTGATGAGGTTTATTTATGATTAAGCGTGAGAAATTCATAGAGGACATTTATGGACAGTCATCATTATATTTCAGTGTGTCCATGTTCAGAACCAGAAGTGTGAACCCGAGTCAGGGTGATTTGTCATTTTCTTATTTTTCGATCTGCTCTTGAGTTGGCCACCAGCCCATGTAAAAATTAGTTAGCGCACGTGTGTGGGCCAAAGACATTTGGACTTTGTGACGTTGTAAAAGCAAGTGAAAGACTGTTGAAGAAGTGCTTAATCCAGGTCATATAAAAAGACTATAATAACCTACCTCTAATAATTCCATTTCTATTCTCTGATAGGACTAAACTGCGATTTGTATTGACTCTATTGCTGAATTGTAATTTTATTATTTTATGTATATATAGACTGTGTAAACAGAACTTTATCTGAACGTGAGTTGGTGGAATATTGGTGTCAAGTAATCTAATTCATTGTAATTGTCATATGTATATTTGATTGTTCATTTAATAAATTTATTGACCTTTCTTATGCATACTGATAATCTTATGTTGGAGAAGAAAGTGGGTGGAAGTGGTCTCGCTAAATATAGATTAAAGTCGGATTTGTCTTCTCCTTTAGTAAGAAGTTTTCCACCTACAGAATGATTATGTGACTGTAAATATTGTTTATGGTATGAAAGAGAGAAAACAATTTACAACGCCTGCATATCTGCCAAGTGAGAGACGAGTAGTGTCTGTTGGAGGATCTTTAATTAAAAAAATCAATTAAGATTCTTATCACTTGTAATTAGTTATGAAAGAGTAAATAATAATCATTTTCATTAATTAAGTGGCTTTGACGTCACAGTCAGATATATACAGGAAACATTGGTAACTATCTTTGTTAGATTAAGCCACTGATCAGAAATATACAGGAATCAATGGTAACTAATTTTGGTAGACTTACCACTGAGTAGGAATTAGTGTTTAAAATATTTTAACACAGATGGAGCGCGCAACACTTTTTATAATTCTACATTTGTCACGGTATAGACTTCTTCACGTAGTAGGTGAGTCAGTGACGTAATGTCCGACATTCTTGGATTTTAACCTTAACCGATGTCGCTTAATTCGGCTTACTGCTGTTCACTTACCCGTCAAACCACCGTCATTCGCTAATACTCTGTCCCGCTTGGATTGAAGACTTTGATCACAACCACAGTCATTCGTTAATACTCTGTCCCGCTTGGATTGAAGACTTTGATCACAACCACAGTCATTCGTTAATACTCTGTCCCGCTTCCAAAGATAATTTGGATTGAAGCCTTTGATCAGAGAGATTAAAGAGGTGGAGTCTTTTTCTTAGAATTTTCTCCAAAAAGAATTAAATTATTTGTATTATGAGTGTGGTGCCAGTGGTCATTTGATATATGCTAAATTAAACAGACACGAACAATACAATGTAATTAAATTGTTAATAGCATCCGCTATATACTATATCATAAATAGAAATCTACAATTATGTGGCGTTCGGTATGAATGACGGCTATAAATAGCCCAGTATGTTTTGAGCCACACTTGATTCTTTCGCTTCCTAGCAACAGCAATAATCACACAAGTTGTTCTCTTTATTTTGCAACAAAAGACTAACATATTTCGGACATTTTAATCACTGTCCCGGTGCCAAACACTAGCGAGTATGTTAATGTAAGTTTACAACAATTTGACGAAATCGTAAATTCCAGTGTGAATTACCCTTGAATTTCAAGTGACTTAAACTTGATTGAATTCCTGTGTGACATACCCTTGTGTCTGAATGTGACAAACTTAAAATCTAGGGTGACTTAACTTTGAGTTCCAGTTGGACTTAATCTTGAATGAGTTCCAGTTGGACAATCTTGAATGAGTTCCAGTTGGACTTAATCTTGAATGAGTTCCTGCTGGACTTAATCTTGAATGAGTTCCTGTTGGACTTAATCTTGAATGAGTTCCTGTTGGACTTAATCTTGAATGAGTTCCAGTTGGACAATCTTGAATGAGTTCCTGCTCGATACACATTTACATTAAAATGCGACAAACTTAAAATCTTGTGCAATGTAACCTTGAGTCCCAGTGGGCCTAACATTAGTTTAGATTGACTTACCCTTGACTTTCCGTGATTGTCTTAAAATCCAGTGTGGCTTAACTTAAGTTTAACTTTATCTTGTGTTTCAGTGTGATAGAGTCTTAAATTCCAGTGTGGCTTAACTTCAATTTAACTTTACCTTGTGTTTCAGTGTGATTGAGTCTTAAAATCAACTTCAGTTTATTTACGACATAGCTTTCAGTTTGATTGTGATATAAATGTGAGATGTCATGTGATTTTAATGCTGAGCTTCAGTGAATCTTACTATTAAGTTCAAATCTGACAACCTTGAGTTTAGTATGTTTAAAATGAAATTTCAGTGTGACTGAAGTTTCAATTCAAGTGTAACTTACGCTTGTCAAATTCAAACTGTATTGTGAAATGTCGCAATCCTGCCCTCCCTCTATTTCCTGAGCTTAAATGAACACGTTCACAGTTTGAGGCCGCTGATTGGCTCTGACTCAGGGCCGATAGTTTGTCAGTTTAGTACGACAAGTAGAAAAGGGAAAAGATTATATTCACATTGGGGGTCTCATACAAAAAAAAAACAACCTCAAGGCAGGTATGTGTTGTGTTTTCAATGTCTCTTACCTATTAATTATGTTAGTTATAAATTACATCATAGTTTAAGTATGAACTGAATGAACAGACTACCTGTTGCATAAATATCGAGCGTGTACTCGAGAACTGACCTACTCTTGTCAGAGACAAATAACGGTTAGTGTAAGGGGTATCTTATAGTCGTGTCAGAGACAAATAACAGTTAGTGTAAGGGGTATCTTATAGTCGTGTCAGAGACAAATATCAATTAGTGTAAGGGGTATCTTATACTCTTGTCAGAGACAAATAACAGTTAGTGTAAAGGGTATCTTATACTCGTGTCAGAGACAAATATCAGTATGTGTAAGGGGTATCTTATTAATATCATCCACAATATGTTTTATTTATTTCATTTTAACAAACGTATAGCATATACACAGCTGTAATGATCATTCATTTGTATTTATATTTATCTCACTGCTTATGTGTATGTGACTAGTTATTATCACGCATGTCCATCATTCAAGACACAACTCATTCTCATACACATTCACAGAATCGCAATCGCACGCTACACTTGAACTCAATCACACACACGACACACATACTGAATTACACGCACAACACGCATAGCACACATACACAGAATACACACACAATGCACACACTCACTCACTCATACAATCACACTTGCGCCTATATTCGCACACACCACACACACATTCGCAAGCATGCACGCAAACTATCCCTCACACACACACACACACACACAACATTACAATCACACATTCGTGATCACACACACTCTCTACGACACACACACATCTCACACTCACATATTCATAACCAGGCATTCACTCATACACACACTCACTTTCACAATCACATACACTCACAAATATTCGCAATTCATTTTGCAACCCGAGATAATAATTTATGCAGTCTGTGACAGTAAATATTGGAACGTCGGATCACATTACAAAGTAGACAAGTAAGACTGAAGTACCTATTCTACCAGTTTTCAGCCAGCCAGTGGTGCACTGAGTTTTCCTATTTTCAGAAAAATAGTTTCTACCTGTCAGGTTTGGACTAATGTACAAACACAGCATTTAAAAAAGTTCTTTTCCGGCAAAGTCTTTCCAGATATTACGATTGTTAGTATACGTAATTTTCAAGAACAATAGGCTGCACTCAGACGGAAGTGACGTAGCATATCGGCTAAGGAGAATAACCTCGAATAGAAGGTAGATAATTTTATTAATCAAAAGGGCATTAGGATGGAGTCAGTAAGTAAAAGTTAAATTTGTTGTTTGATTAAGTTAATAAAAGACTAAATATATAGTTGGACTATAAATCATTAAAACAATAATTTTAGAGAGATGGAACTAGAAACTAAAAAGCAGTAGTTAGTGAAATGAAAAACTAGATACTTAAAACTACATTATTACATCCCCAAAGTGATTGATTCGAAACTGTTTTCAAAATTTAAAATTTACGCCCCATTCCAGAATGGAGCCAACAAGGCAGACTTCACAGTTCTTTGCAGTGCTCTGCTTCTTTTCTATGACGTCATCGAGCGCCGCATTACGAGTGGTGGACTTGACGTATGACGTGGACAGGGAGACAATCTTCTGGCCTGGCATGCCTGCATTTAATTTTACCATCCTCAATCGAGGTCTGACGCCTGCTGGATTTTGGTGAGTTCCACTGTCAGTTACCTGGAGAGTACAAGTTATGTTCAATGGCGTGATTTATTTTCCAGTATTAATGCAATGACATAAAATAGTGCAGTATAATTTGCTTGTATTGTATATTAGAAATCTGAATTATATGTATGTTGTATGATTATTGTATTGTTATATATTGTTGCATAAAAAATAAACTTCTTTTTATAGTTATGTCTGTCGTATCATAAAATATATGTATTTCTTTGTATAGTAATGTCTGTTGCATTATAAAATATATGTATTTCTTTGTATAGTAATATCTATTGCATTATAAAATGTATGTATTTCTTTTTATTGTAATGTCTGTCGTATCATAAAATATGTGTATTTCTTTGTATAGTAATGTCTGTTGCATTATAAAATATGTGTATTTCTTTGTATAGTAATGTTCTGTTGCATTATAAAATATATGTATTTCTTTGTATAGTAATGTCTGTTGGATTATAAAATATATGTATTTCTTTGTATAGTAATATCTGTTGCATTATAAAATGCATGTATTTATTTGTATAGTAATGTCTGTTGCATTATAAAATATATGTATTTGGCATTAATGTTGTCAAAATTATTTTCTTTCTTTTACATTGATGTTCCTTAGGTTGTTTTACTTCTTTGTTACTTGTCGAGATGTATTATATTTCTTTGTAACTTATGTACAATTATTTTATTTTTTGTAACTTGTCGAGATGTATTATATTTCTTTGTAACCTATGTACAATTATTTTATTTTTTGTAACTTGTCGAGATGTATTATTTTTTCTTTGTAACTTACTTAGATGTATTTTATTTTTTTTGTAACTTGTCGAGATGTATTATTTTTCTTTGTAACTTAAGTAGATGTATTATTTTTCTTTGTAACTTAAGTAGATGTATTTTATTTTTTGTAACTTGTCGAGATGTATTATTTTTCTTTGTAACATACGGAGATGTATTGTGCTTCTTGCAGCTTCCGAGTTTATTTTACTTCTTGTTTTCTTGTCGAAATTATTTAACTTCATTCTTACTGTTACTTTATGGTAAGAAATTATTTTACTTCATTCCTATTTTTACTTTATGGTAAGAAATTATTTTACTTCTTTGACCTTTATCTTGTGGTAAGAGATTATTTTACTTCTTTCTTACTTTTACTTTATAGTAAGAAATTATTTTACTTCATTGTTACCTTTATCTTGTAGTAAGAGATTATTTTACTTCTTTTTAACTTGTCAAGATTATTTGACTGTTTTTAACTGGTTCTTTCAAAATATTTAACTTGGTTAGCAGCAGTAATTAACTTAGTAGAACTGGCAGAATAGCGACTCTTTGATACAAACTTCTGTTGCATTTGACCTCTTGCTTTGTAGATTATTTTTAAACTTCAAACAAAGGGAAGAAAAGAAAAATCAGGAACAGAAAGAGAGTGCGAGGGGTGTGGGTCGGGTGGGTTATCGAATTTATTTTACCTAATAGCTGAAATGGGGTTTTCGCTTTTATTTAATTAACTAATTGTGAGACGTCAGCGTTGGGTGTGATTCCTATCAGTATTTGGATGTGAAGTGGAAGTGAAGATTTATTTAGTAGAAACATAATTCCTTATCTCCCATCATTCACTAGTAACGTTAACACGCCGTTACTGGAGTTAAAGTTTAGACTAAGACAAACACGAAGAAAATGTTCGTCCGTAAACTCATGCCATACAACTAAATCTTTTGTCATTGCTCAGTATGTTCTTTGAATCGCTTTTTTATTCTTCTTTTATTTTTTAAGTGCGCGTGTACTTGAATCCGCTTTTCAGATTATGGTTTATTGCTGAGTACGTTTTTTTCTTTCTGAGTACGGATTTTTCTGAGGCCCCTCTTTATTGCAGGCTTGAGATCAACGCTTTCCAGACAGCAGAGCATGGGGGCACGCACGTTGATGCCCCCGCGCACTTTTTTCAGGGCGGATGGCGCACGCACCAAATTCCCGCCTCGCGCCTGGCAGGACCGGCAGTAGTCATTGACGTCACGAACAGAGTTGGCACAAACGTGGATTTCCAACTGAGTGTTGCTGATTTGCAGGTAGTCTGCTGAAATGGTGTTGGGAATTAATCAAAGATTGTTATTCTAAACTTTAAAAATGTCAATTACCATTAACATTTTCACGAAGGATTAAACTGCCAGAGAAAAGATTAGCATTGACACAACTAGCATAAGCCAGACGTTTTCTGGTCAAATCCAGCACAAATAGACGGGCCAATTATATAAGGAAAAATTAGATGGAGGTGTGTGCATTCATGCATTATGTGTACATGAGTAGTAACACTAAGATTAGTAATTATGCTCAGAGTAATAGTTATGTGTACATGAGTAGTGACACTAAGATTAGTAATTATGCTCAGAGTAATAGTTATGTGTATATGAGTAGTGACACTAAGATTAGTAATTATGCTCAGAGTAATAGTTATGTGTACATGAGTAGTGACACTAAGATTAGTAATTATGCTCAGAGTAATAGTTATGTGTACATGAGTAGTGACACTAAGATTAGTAAGTATGCTCAGAGTAATAGTTATGTGTACATGAGTAGTGACACTAAGATTAGTAATTATGCTCAGAGTAATAGTTATGTGTACATGAGTAGTAACACTAAGATTAGTAATTATGCTCAGAGTAACAAAAGAGTGAATTAGTAATGGTCGGCTCTAAATTCCGTTTGTTAAAATGGGACAGTCAGGTAATCAGTCATTCAATCAGTCAATGATGAAAAGTACAGTGGCAAAATACAGTGGCAAAGTACAGTGGCAAAGTCAGCATTCTTAGAGAGAAGATGGAAGTGTGCTGCACAAACCATTCCAGTTAGTGACAAAACAGAGCCCTCTTTGTGTGGAAGAAATAAACTTAAGAGTTCTAGTTCCGTAGCAAAATAAACATAGTTTTGCGTTGAGAAATTAATAAATATCTACTCATCCAGTTGGAACCGGTTTGGATTGCATTTTCTAGCATATTCTCAACTCGAGTTGTTTACTCCAAACCTGACACTCACAAAATTAACGTCATAAGGAGTTCCAAAGATCTAATCATTTTGAAAATTTAACAATTTATATCACAATTATGTCTAGAAATAGGGATAGGCAAATTTACTCAACAATGTATATTACTAAAGAGCAAATCATAAATGTACTTTATTATTTACACAAAGTACTTTATTAAAGGACAAATTACACACTGTACTTTATTAAAAAGCATTTTGTTCAATGTACCTTATTAAAGAGCAATTTACTCAATGTATTTTAAAGAGCAATTTACACAATGTACCTTATTAAAGAGCAATTTACACAATGTACCTTATTAAAGAGCAATTTACAATGAAATGTTTTAGGAATGGGAGTCTGCTTACGGCCCAATACCAGCAAACGCCGTTGTACTGGTTAACTTTGGGTGGAGCAGACGTTACCCGAATCCTGCCATGGTCTTTAATTCCAACAACATAACAGACCCGCTTACCTTCCACTTTCCGGGAGTACATCCATCCGCAGTCGCATGGCTTGCAACACAGAGGAGTGCTATTTCATTGGGTGTGGACACCCCATCTACCGACAGCGCCCAGTCACAAGCGTTCGAGACTCATGTGGCACTCGGCCAACATAGCATGCTGGGATTGGAAAACCTCAAGAACCTTGAGTCCTTACCGCCCAGAGGGGCTCTTGTCGTCATAGGTGTCTTGAAGTTGCGGGACGGAAGTGGAGGGCCGGGACGAATACTGGCCTTGCTGGATCAAGACTGCGCAAGCGCCACCGGAAGTAGTTGTACTGTGTTAATGAACTGTCGTTTCATTATACTAATTACATTTCTGTTGTTGTTTTATTAAAATGGTGAACAGCAGTATGAATAAAATGCGTCTAAATGCAAAGAGCGTTTAAGATATATATCTTCTGAGCTTGGATCTGACAAACGAGTGCTGTAGCAATATGAAATCTAAATGAACAAACACATGTGAAACATTCACGAAGGGGTAGACCATGGGAAATCAATGGTATTTTGTTCGAGAATAATTTAGTGGCCTTATCAATTTAAGTTCCAAAGATTATGGAATAGTTATGTCAGGTTTAATTGACAAAAGCTATGTCAGATTCAGTTGTCAAAATTATAAGTTTATTAATAAAGACTGTGGAGAAGGAATTTCAGCCCATTAAATTCTTTATATGTCAAAGCAGTTAGACTTGGGCTAAAAGAAAGTGAATAAATTTATCAGCTTGAGGTTAAACATTATATGACAGTTATGTCAGTTTTGTGCTCAAAGCCACTGGATAGTTATGTTAGGTTTAGTGATAAAGGTTGTGGTACAGATGTCAGGTTTAGTGTTGAAGGCAGTTTGAAAACTATATCAAATTTAGTAATAAAGGCTGTGGTACAGATGTCAGGGTTAGTGTTGAAGGCAACTTGAAAACTATCAAATTTAGTAATAAAGGTTGTGGTACAGATGTCAGGTTTAGTGTTAAATTTGTTTTTGCATTTAGGAAGAAAAATGCACCACTGCAGTAATAATCATAAAAATAATTTTCTTTCCTGGCTCGAACTAGAGAGAGAGAGAGTGAGAGAGAGAGAGTCATTTTGTTTGTTCCTATTTCGTAATGCGTTGCAGTATTCTGCACAAAACCCGTGTATTTAGAGGTTTTTATTACACTTTTATTATGTTGCATAGAGAGACAGACAAGCATGCAGATGGAGACAGATGCGCGAAAGCACGCAGAAATATAACAGAAACACAAGTGTATATACATATACACACAATCTCTCTCTCTCTCTCTCACCACACTGAGCACACACACACACACACACACACACACACACGCACATTCAACTGTTGAGCGCGCACACTCACACACATACACACACAGAAACAGATGCACACATTTAAACTAAACATTCATACATTCAGTCGAACA
Organism: Sinotaia quadrata; assembly: GCA_028829895.1. Taxonomy (NCBI): domain Eukaryota; kingdom Metazoa; phylum Mollusca; class Gastropoda; order Architaenioglossa; family Viviparidae; genus Sinotaia; species Sinotaia quadrata. Next base: position 4,082,814 of record CM054178.1, read on the forward strand.
CACGTGCACACATTAACTGAAACGCACAAGAAAACATGCTGTATAACAGGGGTGCACAAACATTTTAGGCCAGAGGGCCAAATTTCCAATTGATAGTGTGTAGAGGGCCGCAAGTCAGATTGCACATGGATGCTCAGTAGAAAAAAACAACACAAATAATGAAATAAAGCCTTCCAGGGGCTGCATAAAGCCCTGTCTCGGGCCGCATGCGTGCTGTATAAACATGCAAACGACAATGAAACGTACAAATGTCTATGTACTATGACGCACGCGACTAAAATTTATTTTCAGTTTTACAATTCCTTCCATTTATAAAGACAAGTTTTTAAATGGTTAGTGTCATTTCTCCGGATAACATACCTTAATCTCACTGTTAGCTGATTCAACTGGAATGTATCTTGCACTCTGATAACCTCATCATGCACCAAAAGGACATGTTCCTATCACGTGACAGCACTGAGAAGTCAGCAACGTCAAACTCTTAAAACATGCCACCTTTCAAAAGCAGTAAGCATCAGAAATGGGACACCAATCCTTAACTATAAAATGGCAGTAAGTCAGAAATTATCTTAATTATGTAAAACCACAGAACATTACAAAATGTACACCATATGTTAATAGTGTAAAGGCATTTAAAATCAGAAATGGGATAGCAGATCTTAATAGTGTAAAGGCACTAAACATTAAGAATGGGACATCAAACTATAATCGTGTAATTTTAACCACAATGTTAATACCACTACGCACTAAACGTGACTGCAATAGACTTGCACCATAATGTCACCTTTAAGCGCTCAGCTGCTAATAATTTATAACGACACCTTTAAAGCACTCATTCACAAGTAAAGCCACCTTTAAAGTGCTAATTTACTAATACACTTGTAAAGCCACTTTTAAAGTACTAAATTGCTAATTCACAAGTAAAGCCACCTTTAAAGTGCTAATTTACTAATACACTTATAAAGCCACCTTTAAAGTGCTAATTTACTAATACACTTGTAAATCTACCTTTAAAGTACTAAATTGCTAATTCACAAGTAAATCCACCTTTAAAGTACTAATTTGCTAATACACTTGTAAATCCATTTTTAAAGTACTAAATTGCTAATTGAATTCATAAGCAAATCCACTTTTAGAGCACTCAGTTTTAAGTGTTCTTGCAATACATTTCTTTAAAACAAATATTTAATAGCAGATCTGTAATACCTATGTGCATTTCTTTAAAACAAATATTTAACAGATCTGTAATACCAAAATGCATTTCTTAAAACAAATATTTAATAGCAGATCTGTAATACCAAAATGCATTTCTTTAAAACAAATATTTAATAGCAGATCTATAATACCAAAATGGATTTCTTTAAAACAAATATTTAATAACAGATCTATAATACCAAAATGGATTTCTTTAAAACAAATATTTAATAACAGATCTGTAATACCAAAATGCATTTCTTTAAAACAAATATTTAATAACAGATCTGTAATACCAAAATGGATTTCTTTTAAACAAATATTTAATAGCAGATCTATAATACCAAAATGCATTTCTTTAAAACAAATATTTAATAGCAGATCTATAATACCAAAATGGATATAACATATTCGCCATACGTTTATTTTGCTATTTTGGGCACACGTTTGTCTTATTGCAGAAAACAGTAAAAATGTAGCAGTGCCTTATTGCAGCAAACATTAAAAATGTAGCAGTGTCTTATTGCAGCAAACAGTAAAAATGTAGCAATGCGTTATTGCAGCAAACAGTAAACCTGTAGCAGTGTCTTATTACAGTAAACATGTAGCAGTGTCTTATTCCAGCAAACAATAAACCTGTAGCAGTGTCATTCCAGCAAGCAGTAAGACTGTAGCAGTGCCTTATTGCAGCAAACAATAAACCTGTAGCAGTGTCATTCCAGCAAGCAGTAAGACTGTAGCAGTGCTCTATTGCAGCAAAAACTGAATGAGATCGTAATGTTACACCTTTATTAATAACTCAATCACTCGTTCTCATATTTACACCTTTATTAATAATTCAATCACTCGTTCTCATATTTACACCTTTATTAATAATTCAATCACTCGTTCTCATATTTACACCTTTATTAATAACTCAATCACTCGTTCTCATATTTACACCTTTATTAATAACTCAATCACTCGTTCTCATATTTACACCTTTATTAATAATTCAATCACTCGTTCTCATATTTACACCTTTATTAATAATTCAATCACTCGTTCTCATATTTACACCTTTATTAATAATTCAATCACTCGTTCTCATATTTACACCTTTATTAATAATTCAATCACTCGTTCTCATATTTACACCTTTATTAATAATTCAATCACTCGTTCTCATATTTACACCTTTATTAATAATTCAATCACTCGTTCTCATATTTACACCTTTATTAATAATTCAATCACTCGTTCTCATATTTACACCTTTATTAATAACTCAATCACTCGTTCTCATAAGTGATAATACAGTTCTTAGAAACGCTGCTTTTTAGTACGTAGAACCCAGAGCTTAAATAAACATTAGTTCACGCATATTTCGCAACACCACCAAAATAAATTAGTGAAAAAGTAAATAAACCCAACTATTAGTACATACTTCTGATGCTGTGAAGTTTTGCTTATTCACTGTGACTTCACAAACGGAAAATTATAAATAGAAATCTCGATTAAAACTGATCGCAATGTGCTTGTCACGGGCTGGCAGAAGCGTTCGCAGCACAAAACGAAGGAAAACGATACAGCAAGCGTTCAGACAAAACATCGTTCTAACTGCTGTCTGTAACGGTGACCTACGAAAAGCATGTTTCGGTTCGTTATTTTCGATAATTAATTAGTTTACATGATAAGTTGGATTCATTAGGATGTTGTCCCAGCTTTAACTACTTGCTGTTCTAAGAATAGAACACTGCATATTTCCTTTGACAAATAAGGAAACTTTTCTAATATGCACTGTCAAATCTCATGCTATGATTGCCTACTTTTCCAGTGTTTACACTGTATTAGACAAATTAAATATGTGTATTTTCAAATATGTGCATAGTAGAAATTGTATCAAAATTACATGCTTCCAAGTATGTACACTCGAAGTATTAAAATTATATACTTCGAAGTATGGTTCAATGTACAGACAGGCCAAATAATTGTCAAAATGACGGACATTTCCCGTTGTAGCGTTACTTTTACTTTGTGTCTCTTGCTAGACTGGCATGAAGTCAGTTGCTGCTCAAGACTAGCATGAAGTCAATCAGTTGCTCAAGACTAGCATGACGTTAGTCAGTTGCTCAAGACTAACATGTCAGTCAGTTGCTAATGCATTACAGATGCAGCAACAATTATGCCTGTTGAGGAGCTAAATGACCTCAAGGTCCAGGCGCTGGCTTAGTATGTGATTGATCGGGGTTTGAACCACACTATGCCAATTATGTTAGTTGGAATATTTTTTTTCAAGTTCACAAACTTACTCTATAGCTAAGGACTGCTGAACTGGTCCTATTTGTACACGCTTTGAGGATTTACGTACTGTGAAATGGTGCTATTGTTTACGAATATGTTTTGAGGATTTACGTACTGTGAAATGGTGCTATTGTTTACGAATATGTTTTGAGGATTTACGTACTGTGAAATGGTGCTATTGTTTACGTATATGTTTTGAGGATTTACGTACTGTGAAATGGTGCTATTGTTTACGTATATGTTTTGAGGATTTACGTATACTGTGAAATGCTGCTATTGTTTACGAATTGGCTTGAAGTCAGACACGGCTGCAGATACTTTAGACACAACAAAATTTGTTACTCTAATCTTTACGTGAATATGTGTCTGCAGCTTTGTCAAACTGACTGACATCCACAGTCGGTATTATTTTACCCTTCTTTATCTCACACTGCCAAAAGGCCCTTTTAAATATATAAATAGTTTTTTTAATGTTTCGCTTGTCTGGAAATGGAAGAGCAACAAGCAACAATTTATGTGTCAAGAGCTTCATGCATTCAGTCTGAATGGCTTCAAAATTGATTTTTCGGTTTCCAGAAACACATAGGGAGGAGTGGGGGTTGTGATTAGTTTGCTGCATCATGAAAAGATAATATTTGAATACTACATTTTTTGTTTGTTTATCTTTTATCAGGTTTACGTGTGTGGGTTGGTGGGGGGTGGAATACATTACATTATTTTGATTTTGGTTTCGTTTAGTATACATCAATGTTTGTCATATTCATTTTATTTTGTTTTATGTTTGTCAAGCTATATTCATTTCACAAACGAAATAATACTTGAAATTTCCTTTAGATAAAACTATTTTCATGAATAGTTTCAAATTAGTGTGAAGATATGAATATTACAATTCTAGCAGTTACAAATAAAATAGCACTATTTTAACCCGTTAAGAAATGTTGATTTTATATATATTTTTCTGAATCCGTAATACGTGGATTCAAGACCCTTGTCATCACACCAAGCCCTTCTGCTCACATTAAAGCCTTATCGTCACCCCAAAACCCTTATTCTCACACCAGAGCTCTTATCCTCACACCAAAACCATTATACTCAAACAAAAGCCTTTCTCAAACCAAAGCTATTATATTCAAATCAAAGCTCTTATACTGAAACAAAAGCCTTTATTCTCACACAGAGCCCTTATACTCAAACCAAAGCCCTTATCCTCACACCAAAACCCTTATACTCAAATCAAAACCCTTATACTAACGCTATAACCCTTGTACTCACACCAGAGCCTTTGTCCTCACACCATATCTGTAGTGATAGGAGCCTTGGGGAACATAACATCTGAATTGGAAGGCTATCTGAATAAACTCCCTGGAAACCACAGACACGCCCCACTACTCAAAGCAGCGCTCCTCGGAAGTACCCACATCCTCCGTAAAACTTTGGATCTCCCAGAATCTTGGTAAGATTCCGAGACCTTGGATCACAACCGACAGTCAAAAGAAGTCGTAGAAAAAGGCATACTACTACTACTACTACTACTATTACAATAAGAAGAAGAAGAAGAAGAAGAAGAAGAAGAAGAACCATAACTAGGGTGGCGTTGTGTCACAGTGAATATTGACATTATCTACATGTGTAGGAATATTGACATTGATGCAAGAAATGCCTGCTTTTTAAAGAAGCCAAACAAGTATTTCTTTCTCAAAGCAAGAATTGCACGTACATTGATGCTTACGAGTAAAGATACGTTTACATGTAGTGAGATCTGTACAAGTAAAGAGACTGTTACTTGTAGTGATATTTGTATGAGTAAAGATACTTGCACAAGTATAATGTAACGTTCAGAGACTGTTCCATGTAGTGAGACCTGTAAGAGAAAGGTGCACATAAGAGTAGAGTTCTTGTACTTTTAGAGACGTTACGTATAGAGACTGTTTCACGTAGAGAGATTTGTACACGCAGTGAGATTGACTCTGTCTTCTAAAAGAATATTCATCCTTTATTTATTTCTTGTTTGATTTTAAATTCCAAATGAAAACATTTTTCTATGACAACCGAATAAGTGTTAAAGTCACAGCCTGGAATTTTCCTTTTTCTTATTTTCAGCTTATTTCGTGCACGAATCACTCTGCAGGCTTTGGTGCTGTGGATATTTCTTATGACCTCTCCTGGTGATGCCATAGAGGTTGTTGACTTGACCTTTGACATGGGGTCAGAGACGATACCTTGGCCAGGCAACCCTACCTATAACTTTACCATCCTCAACCGAGGTTACACGAGTGCTGGGTACTGGTAGGTTTCTGCCGACGTTTGCTTTGTATGTACTGGTAGGTTTCTGCCGACGTTTGCTTTGTATGTACTGGTAGGTTTCTGCCGACGTTTGCTTTGTATGTACTGGTAGGTTTCTGCCGACGTTTGCTTTGTATGTACTGGTAGGTTTCTGCCGACGTTTGCTTTGTATGTACTGGTAGGTTTCTGCCGACGTTTGCTTTGTATGTACTGGTAGGTTTCTGCCGACGTTTGCTTTGTATGGGTGAATATGAGCTCACATGATTGTGTGTCCACTTGTTTGTGCTTGTTTGTCACATAATGGCTCCTCTAAAAATAGATAGCATGTAAACCTACCTTCTAAAAAGTCTGGCCTTTATCCTCAGGCTGGAAACATACTGGAATGTTCCAGACAACTCACTAGCCAATGAAAGCACATGTGAGTGTGTACTGATTAGTACATCTTGGAATTACAAATTTATTCTCTGCATTACAATAGTTTCCAAAACGTCATTATTATTCTTTTACCTTTTTATGTTCAAAGAAGTTTTAATTTTAATCTGCATAGAGATCTGAAAAGTATACCTGACATAGAAGTCTGTAAATAATATACGGGACATAGAAGTGTAATGTAAACCAAACGTAGAAGTCTGAAAAGTAAACCAGACATATAAAGAATACTGGACATCGAAGTCTGCAAAGTATACCAGACATAGAAGTGTAGCGTAAACAAGACAAATTAGTCTGAAAAGTATATTGGATATAAAATATAAAGTACACCAGATAATAGAAGTCTGCAAAGTATACTGGACAAGAAATGTGAAGTATATCGGATATTCAGGGACACAGAAAACTGCAAAGTATACTGGACAAGAAGTGTAAAGTATATAGGATATAGACAGGGACACAGAAAACTACAGAGTATACTGGACAAGAAATGTAAATGCTTAAACTACATATTCCTCTGACTAGACAATGCAATGTTAATAGAAACAGTTTGTAGCTGTCTTATAGTCAATGTGATGTTCATACAAATGGTTTGTAGCTGTCTATGATAAGACAATGTTATGTTCACAGAAATGGTTTGTAGCTGACTATGATAAGACAATGTTATGTTCACAGAAATGGTTTGTAGCTGACTATGATAAGACAATGTTATGTTCACAGAAATGGTTTGTAGCTGACTATGATAAGACAATGTTATGTTCACAGAAATGGTTTGTAGCTGATTATGATAAGACAATGTTATGTTCACAGAAATGGTTTGTAGCTGATTATGATAAGACAATGTGATGTTCATAGAAATGGTTTGTAGCTATTGTCAGACAATGTTATGTTCACAGAAATGGTTTGTAGCTGTCTTATGTTCAGACAATGTTATGTTCACAGAAATGGTTTGTAGCTGATTATGATAAGACAATGTTATGTTCACAGAAATGGTTTGTAGCTGATTATGATAAGACAATGTTATGTTCACAGAAATGGTGTGTAGCTGATTATGATAAGACAATGTGATGTTCATAGAAATGGTTTGTAGCTATTGTCAGACAATGTTATGTTCATAGAAATGGTTTGTAGCTGTCTTATGTTCAGACAATGTGATGTTCATAGAAATGATTTGTAGTTGTCGTATGCTCAGACACTCCAGGTTTCACTCTAGCCATAGATTAAAGAAAATCTTTCTGAAAGGATTTATGATTTAAGAAATGTTTCTTTAATTTTACTCAGGTCAACATCCTGTACCTTGTGGTGGAAGAGGGGTGGGACACGTACTTGCTGCATGCGAAACATTCTTTAACTTTAATTAGTAGATGCATGTTCCTTAGCTGTCTAGGATATTTGTTTGACATTTATGTGTGGTTGCGAATTGTACTGTGCAAATTGCTGCATGCGAAACATTCTTTAACCCGGTAATTTCTTCGAACGGAGGATTTGCTGTTTGGGAATTGCTGAACGAGAATTTGCTGTATGAAAATTGCTGGACGAGTATGTGCTGTATGCTGGACGAGTATGTGCTGTATGCTGGACGAGGTATATACTTTGCTGCATGTGAAATGTCCCATGTTTTAGGTTGGAAACGAACTCTTTCCAGACGGCGGAACACAGCGGTACACATATTGATGCTCCAGCTCACTTTTCTCAGGGTGGTTGGCGTACGCATGAGATTCCAGCCTCACGCCTTGTGGGCTCCGCTATAGTTGTGGACGTCAGCAACAAAACCGTCAACAATGCTGACTATCGCCTGACGGTGGAGGACCTGCAGGTAGTTTTATTGCGCCTTGCACATAAATGTAAGGAGGTTTGCAGGTAAATTTATGGCGCCTTGCACATAAATGTAAGGAGGTTTGAAGGTAAATTTATGGTGCCTTGCACATAAATGTAAGGAGGTTTGCAGGTAACTATGGCGCCTTGCACATAAATGTAAGGAGGTTTGCAAGTAACTTTATGGCGCCTTGCACATAAATGTAAGGAGGTTTGCAAGTAACTTTATGGCGCCTTGCACATAAATGTAAGGAGGTTTGCAAGTAACTTTATGGCGCCTTGCACATAAATGTAAGGAGGTTTGAAGGTAAATTTATGGCGCCTTGCACATAAATGTAAGGAGGTTTGCATGTAACTTTATGGGGTATGGCAGATAAGGGTGTGAAGATTTACAGGTATAGTAAGGTTTGCCGCTAATATGGAGAATATGCAGATAGCTATGGTAAGACTTGCAGGTAATGAGATGAGATTTTCAGGTATCTATGGGGAGACCTACAGGCAACTACGGGAAGACTTATAAATAACTATAGATGTCACCTGCAGATAATTATGGGGAGCCTGCTAATAACTAAGGGGAGACATGCAAATAACTATGGGGAGACATGCTAATAACTATGGGGAGACATGCAAATAACTATGGGGAGGCATGCTAATAACTATGGGGAGGTTTGCTGGTAAATGTGAGGAGGTATGCAGATAATTATTGAGAGAACTGTTATAAATTTATATGATTTCCTGAATAAAAATAAGAAATTTTTCAAGAAACAGATACTTTTGATTGAAATCTATTTCTAAATGTAAACTATTTCTATAAGAAAACTTTTACTAAACATAAATATACTTGTTCAAGTTATATATTAATCGTTATAAATACTTTAGTAATTATTGTGTTCAATGATTGTATTTATTTACATAAAATAATTAATATATTGTAAAGTAGATGACCTAATTGCGACTTGTTTGATTGTTTTAGCGAGCTAATGAAGTCTCTGTCAAATTCTGTTCTTATATTTATCATCGGAATACTCTTTGTTCCTACAAGTTATTGTCTTTCGTTTATCACTAGTAACTCACAATTAAATGATAACTGTTCTTACTGTTAATGGGAAGTAACCTACGATCAAACGATAACTGTATTTATCACTAGGAGTTGGAAGAAACTAACTCACAATCAAATGATAACTGCTTTTCATTTATCTCTAGGAATGGGAAGTAACTCATGGTCAAATACCAAATAATGCCATAGTGCTGGTGAGCTTTGGTTGGAGTAGTCGGTACCCCCATCCTGCTCTTGTTTTCAACTCCAATGACATCTCCAACCCGAGAACGTTTCACTTTCCTGGTGTCCATCCGACCGTAGTACACTGGCTTGCAACTCACCGGAATTCAATTGCTCTAGGGGTGGACACCCCTTCTACAGACTATGCCCAAACTCTGACTTTCGAGACTCACATTGCACTAGGCCAGCGCAGCATGCTGGGATTGGAGAATCTACAGAACGTAAATGCTCTTCCGCCACGTGGCGCTGTTGTCGTCATTGGCGTTCTCAAACTGAAGGACGGAAGTGGTGGACCCGCCAGGATACTGGCGTTGTTGGACCACGGGTATGATGAACAGATTGCATAGGATACTGGTGTTGTGGGACCACGGGTATGATGAACACAGTGCATAGGGTACTGGCATTGTGGGACCATGGTTATGATGAACAGATTGCATAGTGTACTGGTGAGGTTGAACCAAGGGTATGACGAAAATATTGAAAAGGGTAATGATAGGCTCTCTTGTAGTGTAAAATAAGGTTCTCTTTGAATGAATGGAATAGACCATGCTATAGGATAGTAGGATATGGACTGAACTTCTTGGAATGTGTGGTGGAGTAAACGTTTCTATCCCTCTTTCTAGATTTAATTTGTTATATAAATTGTCAAAGTAACTCGGCCTTGGGTACACCTTAAGATGGTATTTTTTGCGAAACGAATGTGTTAAAAACTGATATTCGTTAGTCAAATGCAGCTCACTATTGAGGCAACATGTATTTTGGCTCCCGACCTTAAAAGGTTAACCTACTTTAATAGGTTAAAATCCTATTACTGTTGGCTATAAATGTATTTTGGATCCTGACCTTAATAGGTTAAAATCCTATTACTAATCTATACTGTTGGCTATAAATGTATTTTGGATCCTGACCTTAATAGGTTAGAATCGTATTACTAATCCATACTGCTGACTATAAATGTATTTTGGATCCCAATCTTAAGAGGTTAGAATCATATTACTAATCCATACTGCTGACTATAAATGTATTTTGGATCCCAATCTTAAGAGGTTAGAATCATATTACTAATCCATACTGCTGGCTATAAATGTATTTTGGATCCCAATCTTAATAGGTTAGAATCATACTATTAATCTATACTGCTGGCTATCGGGGAGCACAAGCTTTCTTCTAGAACTATATAAAAATTGGATTGTCTAGCAATACAAATTTTGAGTTTCCAGCAGAGGTAGAATGGACTTAGAAGTATTTCATGCATTTTCGCTATTGATGTTATACTCGTGTTTTATGTAGAGATGTACTATGTGGGTTGACTTTTTTTTCTACAAGTGTTTGAACAAGGCTGTTCACATGTAGTTTGCTAGACTCTTGACATTGTTTTGATATTCCGTATTTATTGTGCTGTTCACATGTAGTTTGCTAGACTCTTGACATTGTTTTGATATTCCGTATTTATTGTTTTGATATTCCGTATTTATTGTGCTGTGCATGTGTATCGAGCTCATAAATACTGTAGCAAAACTAGTTGAGACTGGAATGGAAGTAAGAATGGAGTTATAAAGCAAAACTAGTTGAGACTGGAATGGAAGTAAGAATGGACTTATAAAGCAAAACTAGTTGAGACTGGAATGGAAGTAAGAATGGAGTTATAAAGCAAAACTAGTTGAGACTGGAATGGAAGTAAGAATGGAGTTATAAAGCAAAACTAGTTGAGACTGGAATGGAAGTAAGAATGGAGTTATAAAGCAAAACTAGTTGAGACTGGAATGGAAGTAAGAATGGAGTTATAAAGTAAAACTAGTTGAGACTGGAATGGAAGTAAGAATGGAGTTATAAAGTAAAACTAGTTGAGACTGGAATGGAAGTAAGAATGGAGTTATAAAGCAAAACTAGTTGAGACTGGAATGGAAGTAAGAATGGAGTTATAAAGTAAAACTAGTTGAGACTGGAATGGAAGTAAGAATGGAGTTATAAAGTAAAACTAGTTGAGACTGGAATGGAAGTAAGAATGGAGTTATAAAGTAAAACTAGTTGAGACTGGAATGGAAGTAAGAATGGAGTTATAAAGTAAAACTAGTTGAGACTGGAATGGAAGTAAGAATGGAGTTATAAAGTAAAACTAGTTGAGACTGGAATGGAAGTAAGAATGTCACTGTTCACGCAATATTTGTCATTTATTATAACGAATAAAATATCGCGCCATTGTGTATTGACTTTATTACAATAAAATTTCTCTCTCTTAACGTCTGATTTTACATTTATATTTTTTCCTCATTTCTAAATTTCTCGCTCTTCAATCTGATTTTAAATTATTTTTTTTTACCTCATTTTTAGATTTGAGTCCGTGTAATTCAACAGTGACTGCAACTCCGAGGATCACAACGACTTTTGTCATTTAACAATTGAAACTACTTTTTGTCCTGTAATTGATTTCATTCATTTTTGTCGTGTAAAGGATTCCATTCAGACAGCTGAAATTAATGTGTTTATGAATAAATATTTCGTATTATTTTTCAAAATGTATTTTTAAAAATAAATATATTTGTTTTGGTTGGCTTGAACATGTTATCTAATTATTCAACAGAAATTATATCTAATTAGTCTAACAGAAATTATATCTAATTAGTCTAACAGAAATTATATCTAATTAGTCTGATAGAAATAGCATCAAATTAGTCTAACATAAATTAAATCTAATTAGTCTAACAGAAATTGTATCTAATTAGTCTGATAGAAATAGCATCTAATTAGTCTAACATAAATTAAATCTAATTAGTCTAACAGAAAATGTATCTAATTAGTCTGATAGAAATAGCATTCTAATTAGTCTAATAGAAATTATATCTAATTAGTCTGATAGAAATTGCATCTAATTAGTCTAACAGAAATTATATCTAATTAGTCCGATAGAAGTGATAGATGAAGTACACCTTTAAACTGTGAGTGCATACTTGTGAGTGCATACTAATGAAATACAAGAGCTAACTCACTGTGAGTGCATACTAATGAAATACAAGAGCTAACTCACTGTGAGTGCATACTAATGAAATACAAGAGCTAACTCTCTGTGAGTGCATACTAATGAAATACAAGAGCTAACACTGTGAGTGCATACTAATGAAATACAAGAGCTAACTCTCTGTGAGTGCATACTAATGAAATACAAGAGCTAACTCACTGTGAGTGCATGCAAGAGCTAACTCACTGTGAGTGCGGATTGGTGACACACAGCAAAGAGGTGGGTTAAAAATAGTAACACTGGCGAAAGTGAAAGAAAATGAAAGCTTTCGCACTTCGTCTGCTGAGCATGATCCGAGCGAAAGACAGAACGCAGCACTGAAATTTCAATGAAAGAGCAGAAGAAAAACAGGAGAAGACAGCGAAGACTAATTAATCAATAGTAACAATATGTCTTTGTGCTCCCTCACTTTGCCCTAGACCGTAATGTTTGTGGAGTCCACGCAGCATTACAACAAGTTACAGTTTCTCCCTGGGTCAACAAGACCGTTACCATGGATACGGCTATCATGGGGCTCCTGTCCTCACTCGACCGACATAACGGCAGATATTCATGCGTTTGTTCATGAACTAGAAATTGTTAATTTTACTTTTTAAAAAGAAATTATATGTTTTCTTAAAGGTTTTATATGTTTATTTTATTTATGGAAACTAATTTATTACAATTAAAGATGAGAATCTCAGGGTATTTCTCAATGCAAAATTAATAAATATTAGAATCTTGGGGTACTTCTCAGTGCAAATTTAGTAAATACATGAGTCTCGTGATGATTCTCAATGCAAAATTAATAAATACGATATTCTGGGGTACTTCTCAATATAAAATTAATTATTTAATACAAAGGTAAAACAAAGTACAAACTTAATAATAATGTAACACAATGTTAAAACAAAATACGAAATTAATAAAAATTAAAACAACGCTAAAATACAAAATTAAAAATAAATTAACACAAGAGTAAACAAAATACGAAATTATAATAATTTAACACAAGAGTAAAAAATATGAAATTAATAATAATTTAACACAAGGGTAAAACAAATACTAAATTAAAAATAATTTAACACAATGGTAAAACAAAATAGAAAATTATTAATAATATAACACAGGGGTAACAAAATACTAACCTAATAATAGTGTAACTCAAGGTTAAAGCAAAATATAAAATAATAATTTAATACAAGAGTAAAACAAAATACAAAATTAATAACTTATCACAAGGGTAAAACAAAGTACAAAATTAATAACTTAACACAAGGGTAAAACAAAGTACAAAATTAATAACTTAACACAAATGGGAAACAAAATAAAAAATAATAATTTCAAATAATAATTTTTGCGCTATTTTAAATCTCTCTCTTTCGTAGACACGTGTCTCTATTGCGCTATTATATATATATATCTTTCGTAGAAACGTGTCTATATTGCGCTATTTTATATATATCTTTCGTAGACACGTGTCTATATTACGATATTTTAAATCTCTCTCTTTCATTGACATGTATCTATATTGCGCGCGCGCACACACACACACACATACACACACAACTTGAATGAGTGCGTCTGTGTACAAAAAGAAAGCGACAATCGAAAGCTTCGAGTGAACACGGTGTAAGCAAATCCTATTCAGATGTGTGTATATTGATCATAATGACATTGCGTGCGTCTGTAACTCAGTCAAATATTATGATTACAGGCATGACCATACGGTTACTGGGTGTAAATACAGGCAGGTTGGTGCGAATGTTTGTGTGTGTGATAGGGGAGAGTTAAGAAAGGGAGTGGGGGAGAGAAAGAGAAAAGAAGAGCATGAAGTAAACAACATTCAAGGGGCTATTTTAACATTAAGAAATAAGATTGTGTGACAGAGGTCATACTAGAGCACATCCGGGTCTTCCAACTCAGCAGCTGAACATAATGCAACATGAGAATATAGTGTAATATAAAAACATAATGTAATGTGAAATTGTAACCTAATGTAAAACGAGAAATTCAACACATTTTGAAAATTGAAGACAACATACAAAGTGAAAATAAAAACGCACATTACATGAAACGAAGACTTTATGTAAGGTGAAAACATAAACATGCATAAAGTAATTAGAGAATATAAATACACATAATGTAAAATGAGAACATAAATACCCATAAATTGAAAAAAGAGAGCAAAAATACACATAAAGCAGAATGAGAGTGTGACAAAGTAAATTTGCCCCTCCTTAGTTTGAATTTTATTTATTTATTTCTTAAATTGCTAAATTGTCAGAGTGACCCGACCTTGGGCACTCCTTATGGTGTTGTTTTGAAAGTGTCTGAGTTTGAAGTAAACAGCCTAAGGGAAGAATATTCTAGATTTTCTAACCTAGTGGAAGCTGAGTGAGCAGTTTTGTTTTTTTTTATTAGCGAATGATTATGATATATGAGAAAGAGACTAGCCAAAGGGCTGAGTTTAAGGAGTTTATTTGCAGTAGAGAATTTTGCTGTCTATTCATTTTTGAATTTGAAGACAAAGACAGACGTCCGGCTCTGAAGGCAGTCGTTAGCTTGAGTGGTGGGTTTAAACTGACTGACTGAGTTGAGTTGGAAACAATTCATATATTTTTCTATTGATATGTTATACTTGTGTGACTGACTGAGTTGACTTGGAAACAATTCATACATTTTGATATGTTATACTTGTGTGACTGACTGAGTTGATTTGGAAACAATTCATACATTTTCTATTGTATGTTATACTTGTGTTATGTAAAGATGTATATGTAAGTTGATTTATTTACTACAAATGTTTGAACTAAGCTGTGTCCATGTGGTGTATTAACATGTGACATTGTTTGATACATTGTATTTATTGTACCACGTGTGCAAGTGGATAATACTACTGTTGCAGGAGATTGTAAGTTTTGAGAATGGATATGAAATAGAATGGAGTTATATTGTGATGAATAAGAAACTTAGGCTTACTCCTTGATTGTATGTTGCAATCAGCAAGCAGCCTTCTGATTTCTTCTTTTAGGTTGTGGTTGTTTCTTACTCTGTGAGTGTGAGTTCAACCCTGAGCTGTGAGTCTCAAGTGGAACCTCAAGTTCAACTTTCAAGTTCCTAGCTACCCTTTGTTTGTTCACTAGTCATTCTACTAATATGCACAGTTCACATTTATCAGTGACTTACATTCTACTAATATGCACAGTTCACATTTATCAGTGACTTACATTCTACTAATATGCACAGTTCACATTTATCAGTGACTTACATTCTAGTAATATGCACAGTTCACATTTATCAGTGACTTACAATCTATTAATAAGCACATTTGACTTTTACTCTATCAATGACTTACATTATATTAATAATCACAGATGACTTTTACTCTATCAATGACTTACATTCTATTAATAATCACAGATGACTTTTACTCTATCAATGACTTACATTCTATTAATAATCACAGATGACTTTTACTCTATCAATGACTTACATTCTATTAATAATCACAGATGATTTTTACTCTATCAATGACTTACATTCTATTAATAATCACAGACGACTTTTACTCTTATCAATTACTTACATATATTCTATTAGTAACGATCAGTTTTCACTCTGTGGAGTACATCACACTTTTCAGCGTTAATGACTTTCTTTTCTTTTTTTTTGTTTCTGCCTGTAATGAAGCAGACAAGTGGCTTTTTCTGCTCAGTGCGTGTGGTTCTCGCACTACTGGTCGATACACTCTTGCTTTTGCTGTTTGATCACTTCTTCACGCCCGCCATTTCATCTATTATTTGTGTGCCTGTCGGGTGTGCTGGAAATATTAAATAGAATGATGAATCGATGACTGAGTGATGGGCATACACTCAGGAGACAAATTATAAAGGAAAAATCTTGAATCCTGAAAATACTTTGGTTGGATAACTGGATGAATGGGTGGATTGTCAGATAGATACACGCTCGAAAGAAAGAAAAATAATTAAAATGCATGTTAGCCTAAACACCATGGATATACAAGTGGATGTGGATGCATGGATGGCAAATATTAGAGATATAGAGATACACTGCAAGAAGTGGTTAGTTGATTGGTTGGATGGATGGATGGAATGGTACATGGTCGAGATATAAGATACTGAGAAAGAGCAGCTGGATGGATGGAATATCTCAAGAGTCATATTAATAAAGGAAAGAGAATATTTTTAAGTTCACTGAAAAGATCACTCCCCACAATCCGATTACTCTCAAACCCTGGAAAGGAATTAAGAAGTTTTGTTCTGGAACAAACCGTTTCTTCTCCTAAAAGTATTTTCCCAAGACAATCTACCAGACAAGTTCAAAAATTATTCAGTAGAAACTATTTCACTTCACCATCATTATCGCATCAACAACATGCATTTGCACAGGTTCTGCCACCCTCCGCATGACAATCATTTCCGGACCTCACCGTAAAGTGGCGGTGAAGAATTTTAACTCTACAGCTTTCCTGTAGCATAGACACCTGACTGAAGAATAAAGGCTTGCTTGTACTCGCGAACTGTAACCCAGACATCTGAAGAATAAATGCCTGCTTGTACTCGCGAACTGTAACCCAGACATCTGAAGAATAAATGCCTGTTTGTGCTAATGAATTGCTGCTCATGAACTCTTATGTGGGCCTGCGAACTGCTTACGTGTACTGTGAAATTATTTTTATTTCACATCCTCTTCGAATCTCAATTTATAACTGTAAATATGTATGTTGTGCTTGCTTGCATGCTTGTGTGTGTGTTTGAGAGAGAGGGGGTATCTTAAATGTGGTAATAAACCTAAATGATATATGTCCGAAGAATGAGACAATATATTCTTCAACTGAGAAATTCAATTAAATTTTCTCTATATCATGTTACACTCTATGGAATATCACTCTATTTTTAAATGGGACATAATGGAATTATTACCATTTATCATTTCGTGCTTTTCAGCATAAGTAAGATACATCAACCTAAATGGAATATCGTGCCCCATAAACAGGACTTCGCTAACCATACATAAGATACCACATCAACCTAAATGGAACATCGTGCTCCATAAACAGGACTTCGCTAACCATAAATAAGATACCACATCAACCTAAATGGAACATCGTGCCCCATAAACAGGACTTCGCTAACCATAAAAGCTTGTTTTCAGCAATGACTTGACTCAAACGTTTACATGTACTTTTCAGCTAGGATGAGCTTTTCGCAGAAATGCAGCTTGGGTAGAGAAGAATGCTACAGTTGTCTGAGTCCAATAGTTTCTTACATTTGTCTCCCCTCACGTTTTTCACTCGACAGGTGGCACGTGTAGGAGAGGCAACCGTGACAGGACAAAAAGCCAGCAAGACCACGTCCCGTATCGCCACTAAGTGTAACGCAGGTTGCCATTGCACTAGACTCACAACGCCCTCACGTGTTTTGTGTTTGTCTACCCTTAAAAAAATATTTCCATTCTCAAAATACTTTCAGTGTTTAAATGACATTTGCCATGATCCAAAATATACGATGCAAATTGGTTTTATTGTTTTGTTTTGTAATTTTTTTTAACCATCCACAGTTCGAGCAATGTTCATTATTATTCCTCTTACAATTTGCTTTATAATTTGTTATGTATGCAACATTATTATTCCTCTTTTAATTTGTATTATAATTTGTTATATATGTAACATTTAAAAGATAATAAATCTGTGTAAATATTATCACTCTGCTAAAATAATATTCACGATAAATTCAAAGTCACAATATTTCTCTCTCTCCCTCTCTCTCGCTTCCTTTTCCCTCCGCTTTTTCCTCTCACTCTCTCCCTCTCTCTCTCGCTTCCTTCCTTCCCAACCCCATGGTACATTCTGAACACGGGCTTAGCAAACTATAAGAATTATGGAGAGTCTGTATGGCATGTAATAGTGCGTTGGTGTATACATACTCATTTGTGAAATAAATGTATGTATTTACATACTCATTTGTGGTATAAAGATACGTGTGTTTACATACTCATTTCTGACATAAATGCACGTGTGTTTACGTATTCATTTGAGGTATAAATGCCCATTTGTGATATAAATATAAATGTGTGTACATATTCTTATTTAGCATAAATATGTGTTTAAATATTCATATTTAGTATAATGATATATGTTGATATTTCATATTTAGTGTATATGTGTGTTTACGTATTCATATTTCGTATGCATTTATGTGTGGTGGAGTAAATGTGCCTATCGCTATTTATAAACTTAGTTGTTATGTAAATAGGGCAGTGCTTATGATGATATTTTCGATATGTGCCAAGATTTGGAGTAAACAACTCAGGTGGAGAATGTACTAGACTTGCTGATGTAATCTAAACTGGTTTTAAGTAGCGATTAGTTTTTATTCTCCAATGGTTAAGATTTACAAGAATGAGACCAGCCAGTGGTTGAGATCAAAATTTACATATTGAAAATAATTTATTTTCTAAACTCCTTGAATTTGGAGTGGCAGAAGTCCGATCACATGTTAGCTGAATAGGGGTTAACTGACTGAAATGAGAGAGAATGGAGTTAGAAATAGTTCGTGGGTTTTGCTATAGGTACTTGCGTTTTATGTAGAGATGTATTATGTGAGTAGACTATTATTTCTACAAATTGCCAACTAGGATGCTTGTATACAGTATGCTAAACACTTGACTTTGGTTCTAGTGACCTTGCTCATAAAAGTAATATGTTGTATTTATTATGTCGTATACATGTATTGGGCTAATAAATACTGTTGCAGGAAACTGTAAGTTGAGACTTGAATGCACGTAATTATACCTTGTCCCACACGCATATATATGTTTAAGCACTCAGTCATAGTAAAAATGTATGTATGCTATAATGTATATGTGTTTACTCACTCAGGCGTTGTACAAGTGCATGTATGGTATAATGTATACGTTTTTATGCACTCAGGTGTTGTACAAGTGCATGTATGGTATAGTGTACGTTTTTATGCACTCAGGTTGTAGTATAAACGCATGAAATATGAGAGAAATAAAAGGTTTTATGAGTATGTGTAGTATAGTGTATGAAAACATTAGTGTAATATAAATATATCGGTACCTATATAAGGGAATGTTTTATGTATATGAAAGTACCCTGACTTATACATGCTTGAGTGCTTATATAATTATGTATGATATAAATGTGTGTATAAATGTGATGTAAATGTGTGATAAAGTGTGATGTAAATGTGTGTATGAGTGTGATGTAAATGTGTGTATAAGTGTGATGTAAATGTGTGTATAAATGTGTGTGCTTATGTAACTGTGTAATATGAAAGTGTGTATGTATAAGTGATATAAATATACGTGATAAAAATGCGCGTAGGTGGTATTATGTGTGATATAAATATGTGAATGCAATCGTATATGTGTTATGCCTGTAAGTGAATGTGGTATCTGTAAATGAATGTGTGTACGTGTACCTATGTGTTTAAATGTATGTGATATGTACATGTGGTATCTGAATGCGTGTACGCGTACCTATTTGTTTAAATGTATGTGATATGTACACGTGGTATCTGTAAATGAATGTGTGTACGTGTACCTATGTGTTTAAATGTATGTGATATGTACATGTGGTATCTGAATGTGTGTACGTGTACCTATGTGTTTAAATGTATGTGATATGTACATGTGGTATCTGAATGCGTGTATGTGTACCTATGTGTTTAAATGTATGCTTATACGTGTACGTACGAAAAGTCTATTTTTATTTTTCATTTGAACTTTGAACTTATTTACCAGGAATAATATTTATTTTTAAATTTCTTCTTTTTTCAAAAATATGTCAGACATTTTGCCATCAAAGTATGGTTTTATTCTGATCTACAAAATTTATTTTTCATTAACGAACAACGGTTTTTGTATTAAATACAATCATGAATTTCACTGCTTGTTGTCATGGCATTTTCCACAGAAATAGGACAGGTTGGTGGTTTTGTATTTCAGTCGAATCAAAACGAGAACAAAATTAGCAAAAATGGCGACAGGACAGACATCAGAGATGACCGTTTCATGACTACAGACTTAAAATAAACTATCACTCTTGAGATCTGAGATGTTTTGTAAAATAAAAACGAATGGTGTGATTACTATTCTTTGTTATTGTATTGTAATTAATATAATTTAGTGTAAATATTGTCATTTATTTAGCTTGTTGCTATTGCGTTTTTAAAAAAATGAAAGCAATGAGTGACATTGGTGATGTTCATTCTGTGACTTGAAGTAAAACAGACAGAATTACCACGCTGGAGAGATCGGGGATGGCCGTTAGATGGAGACAAAGACAGCTGGTTTGCCACCTCAGCACGTGTTCACAGCCTCCTGACACTGGTGGAGGGATGCAGTGGACCGCTCCTTTTTTTTCCATTGTTCCACGGCCGTTTTGTGCGTTGATCACTTTGCTCTCACGGTCCCTCACAAAAAATCAATAAAGGGGTGGATGGGGGTAACTCAACATTATTGACTTCGAGCATTTTTAAATTTCGTGCAATGTTTACCTCCCTTTCGTTAACACTCTTTCTTCATATTGCAAACGCTCTCTTTCTTTTCTCTCGGCACACACAAGCACGCATACAAGCAATCACACACACACACACACACACAAACACACGGCATACTAGCGCGCACGCACACACATACAAGCACACACACACGCATGTGCACACTCGTCAGTATTGCTCCATCTTGTGTGTGATTTAAGTCGTGATAATTTGCATAACACGGGTATTTAAAACTCTCTGTCTGAACCACTGGTTGCTTTCTCATTGCTGAACCAGTGGTGATGAGAACTTGACGCGATGAGGCCGTTGAAAGTGGAGTATCACAGACACTAGCAAGGTGCAATACCTTACAGACTTAGAATTTAATTTGTATTCCTACATCAGTGGATAAAGAATTGTTGTCTAAATTGTCTCAATGACTATTTTTGCCTGCTTATTTCGCAAATCCCTTTTAGACTACACACGTTGACGCCATTGTCGAGAAAGCAGAACAACACCTTATTCGGGAATTCAAACGGTGAATTCTTTCTTACACGTGACTAATTGTCATAACTTTACTTTGAAGCCCGAATGCTTTGAAGAATCTTAAAGATCTTCCAAGTCTTTTCATTACGAATTTTGTTCACTGCACAGTTTTAAGAGACCTCTTGATTATGTAACTTGATAATGGTGGGGCCAGCCGAAACGAAAGGCGCTGTTTGTTAATATTATTTATTTACATAGATAGATTTAGAAATTTTACTGCAAATTAACGACACTGCAAGCTCATCATGAAAATTCTTCTTACAACACATGACGTAATTATGAAAGTTTTTCTTCTGGCACTAGTCCTCGAGAACGCTCTAAGATCGGGAGTGAACGCGACCTTGACCTTGTGTGGAGGACTTCAAAACACATATGTGTGCCACCCCGAAAACCCTTCTCGCTTCGACATTTGTATCGGCGAACACAAGTACACGAAGCAGTGTCCGGGTGGCCTCCATTTCAACACCAAAATACAAACATGCGACTGGCCAAACAACGCGGACTGCGGGAAACATGCGGCTCAGGTATCTGCTGCTGCTGCTGCTTCCTTACGACAGTATTCTGAGCTATCGAAAACCCCTGTTTCATCCCAGCACAGCCCTTGGAGGTCTTCTACGACTTTTCTATTTAATTCTTCTGTCAAAGAAGAAGAGGAAAGGGGAGATTACCCAATCACACCACGAATAGCGGAATCCAGGTATCGGCTGTATGACTCAGTACGCAGTGGTAATGACGAAAACTTTGGGTACATGGATAATGACGTCATTTCCAAATCTCTCAAACCTCGCCAGATAAAACGACCTGCAGTCAATACGGGTACTTATGCACACAAAAAACAGTTGAACATACCTCAATCTCACCCCTCCCAAACGAAAGATTCGCTTTCTTATATAAGGAACAATGGTCTCACTCGAGATGGAGAAGATGTCACTCCCCTCCACTACACCAGTGATGATGAAAACAACCACGACCCTTTCATCTTAGTTCGATACCCATGGTGGACGTCTAGAAAGCAGCAGCACAGGTACTCGGACAAAGGATACCCGTCAGAAAAGTCCTACAATTCAGTGGCTGCACGCCAGCCCCAACGACTGACTGCATCCGCACCCCGACAGCAACGATCACGACACCCCCAACAAGTAAACTCGCAACAACCACAGTCCCATCAAATGCCAGTACCCGAACAGAAAGACAGATCAGCTTCCAATTCTATCACTGCTGCTGCAGCGGGTTCAGCGAAGCGAAAAGATGCACCTCGTAAATCGGGTAAGAAAACAGTTTCTTTCTTTCTTTCTTTCTTTCTTTCTTTCTTTCTTTTCTATTAGTTATCGTTCCTTTCTTGTCTTTCTTTCTTTCTATCTATTTCTTTTATTTAACTTCTCTATCTTTTCTTTCTTGTTTCATGCGCGACGTGAAATGTTTGTCGACGATTAAGGAGTGTTTCATGTTTGTTTAGTTAAAAGTTCTGTTTGGTATGTGGTTCGAGATCTAAGCTCGTAAACGCGTGCAAAGGATTTATTTTCTAAAAATCACAATAGAAAATGCTTACAAGGTCTGATGTTGACATTGAAAATACAAATATTTTAATGTGAAATCTATATAAAATGCAGTAATAATGAGACATTGTAATTGGTAGGAATGCAATAACAAGACACTGTAGGAATGCAACAATAAGACAATGTAGGAATGCAATAATGAGACAATGTAGAGATGCAAGTTGGACTTGGTGTCCACAATTGTTAAGCTTGACGGTCATAATTGTAAATGCTTAGAACTCTCTCGGAAACAAACACAAACACAAACACAAACACAAATACAAACACAAACACAAACACAAACACAAACACAAACACAAACACAAACACAAATACAAACACAAACACAAATACAAACACAAACACAAATACAAACACAAACACAAATACAAATACAAATACAAACACAAACACACACAAATACAAATACAAAAACAAACACAAATACATACCCTTTATTATTTAATTCGTGTCTTAGGTCATGGCGTTATCCTGCAATGTTATTCTTTGTCATAGCACGCAAAGTTTTACATCTTAATGGTAACCAAATGCTTCATTTCACTTTTGATATATAGCAAAGTATTACATCGTAATGGTAACCAAATACTTCACTTCACACTTGATATATAGCAAATTGTCAAATTTATATCAAATAAAATTACACTAGACCCGGTTTTAGATCTTTGCTTGAATATACTACACATTGTCGGGTTTACATTTTAAGGTGGTCTTTAAATAAAATAACTAACAACATATGGTGTCTAGTTTTAAATTGGGTTTACATTTTAAGATGGTCTTTAAATAAAAATAACAAACAGCATATAGTGTCTAGTTTTAACTTGGGTTTACATTTTAAGATGGTCTTTAAATAAAACAACTAACAACATATGGTGTCTAGTTTTAACTTGGGTTTACATTTTAAGATGGTCTTTAAATAAAAATAACTAACAACATATATAGTGTCTAGTTTTAACTTGGTGATGTTTCCGCAAAAGGTTGATGTCACTTGTCATTGGTCATCACGATTATCTTCAATTATCTGAACGTCTATGATCATTACGATTGTCTTTGATCAATACGATATTTAATTATCTGAACGTCTATGATCATTACGATTGTCTTTGATCAATACGATCATATTTAATTATCTGAACGTCTATGATCATTACGATCATCCTCAGTGATCCAGAACGTCTATGACCCAATTTTATGACGTGTTATTTATTAAATACTAATGTGTTTGTTTATACTTCTGCGTTGTATAGACAAATTTAATAAATTTACTTTCAGACACTAAGCGAGAGAGATTCTGTAATCAAAAATATTTAAATAGGTATAATTTATACATTTATACTATATAATTTCTACTGTAACATACGTATAAACATTTTAGATTGTATGCCAGATTGCGCAATGAATATTGCAATGAAACACGATGATGATAAACTAAATAAGATTGCACAAACGTACACTGGTGTGAAAAGCATTGGATCACATGTAAGGCTTCACGATGATGATAAACTAAATACGATTGCACAAACATACACTGATGTGAAAAGCATTGGATCACATGTAAGGCTTCACGTTGAATAATGTTGAAAACTAAGTACTCTCTTGTTCCTTAAGACATGGCCAGCAATACACGTCAGAATGTCAGAAATATTTACAACTATAGCTTCTTCTCCTGTTAATTAAGACATCCACAGCAATCAATAAAACTCTCTTGAACGCGCTCATATAACCATAGTACCTCTCTCACATACATTACACTCACGATAAAATATATATCACTCGTGATTTTATGTCCCTCATATGCACTCCACTTACAAAACTATCTCTTTCTAATGCACTCCACTTACAAAACTGCCTCTATCAAATACACTCCACTTACAAAACTGCCTCTATCAAATACAACAGTCACGATAAAGCCTCTTTCTAATACACTTACAAACCTATAAAGTTATTAGCTGGAACTGCTTAGTATAAATGTGTTCCTTTTAACTTTATTAATACCCCCCAATGAGATGTACCACAATGTACCACAATGAAATCATAAGGTAAGGAATGTGGTTTCTGAAACCAGAAATGACAGTTAACATAATCTCTACATACGAAAAGAAGTGTAGACAAAATGGAACCCACAAATTCTTTACAAGCAGATAAAGTTACAAGTATGATCGACTTCTGAAGAATAATCACAACTAGCTAGGTCAAGGCTATGTTTGTCTTGTCAGTGTGAAAACACGTAGGTCCTGTTTGATTAACAAAAACCAAATCCGGATTCGTCTCAAATGTAATCCGGAACGAATCTGTCCAAGGATTAGTGCGAACATCAAACAATGACGTCAGAAAATTGAATGCCATGGTTTTGTCAATTTTACCTGAAAATGGAATCCAACTGTTGTCACTTTGCACTGACTCTCAAACGATTTTTTTTTTTATCTGTTAACACTTTTTGACAATGTAGTGAAACTATTACAATGTGGACTGGATGCCATGCAATAATTCTGCGCGCGCGCGTGTGTGTGTGTGTGTGTGTGTGTGTGTGTGTGTGTGTGTGTGTGTGTGTGTGTGTGTGTTAGTTCTGATTTTATCGAGAACTGTGTGAATTGCCTTATTTATGAAGGCCAAAGGCAGGCAATTCAACATATTGATCTAATGCTGTTTAATCTTGTCTGTCGGAAATAGTGTCGTCAGGGCAAGCAAGTGATCCCGACCTTTGTGAAACGAAAGTCTGGTTGGAGTTAAACAATGCAAAACATTATTTAATTGCTTCATCCAAACAATAATTCTCAGTCTAAGTGTTTCAAGGCAAGTGTCATGTTTCTATCGTGATAATTTTTGCCGCTTTCAAGCACAGCTCTTTGGAATATACATTCAAGTGTGTAGGAATATTTGTCACATTTAGAAAATACATTCCTGTGTGTAGGAACATTTGTCACATTTAGAAAATACATTCCTGTGTGTTGGAACATTTGTCACATTTAGAAAATACATTCCTGTGTGTTGGAACATTTGTCACATTTAGAAAATACATTCCTGTGTGTTGGAACATTTGTCACATTTAGAAAATACATTCCTGTGTGTAGGAACATTTGTCACATTTAGAAAATACATTCCCGTGTGTAGGAACATTTGTCACATTTAGAAAATACATTCCCGTGTGTAGGAACATTTGTCACATTTAGAAAATACATTCCTGTGCGTATGCTGTATACTTATTTCATGCAGAAACAGTTTTACTCTAATAGCAGGCATCTTGCGTATTGTGTACTTGTTACATTCTAAAAAGTTACTAAATAACAGTAAGTTATCTTGAGCATTGTGTAGCCAATCTACTTGTTACATTCTAAAAAGTTACTAAATAACAGTTATCATGAGCATCGTGTAGCCAACCTAACCTTCCAACTCAGTTGTTATGATCCCCAAGGCTCCTATCACTACAGATATCACTTTTACATTCCAGTCTCTGAATTTCTAATCTGAGGTCTTGGTATTTTATTAATTTTTCTTTTTCTTTTGTTTTATGTTTCTATCACTAGGAACAGCGACATCAATTATTGCTGCTGTTCTGTTGGACTTATTGAGAACTACAATGTCTGGTCTCCGTGCAGGAATCACCCGATCTGTTCTTATCTCGAAGTCCCACAGTATTTTGACTTCTTCCTTTTTGGTAACTGCATCTGGTTGGTGCACCCATGCTCTTTCTGGGGTTTTTATGCCATAGCTCTCACACAGATTTCTATGTATGTGTTTTGCTACTTCGTTGGGTCGTTTGGTGTATTCTGTTCCAGCCAGAAGCTGACATCCAGATAGTATATGCTCTGTTGTTTCATCCATGGATTTGCCGAGTCTACATTTAGAATCATTTTAGATTTTCAGTTTTGTGCGATTTGATGTTGGGTGCTTGATCTTGTGCAGCTGTTATGAGTGCTTCTGTTTCTACTTTCAATCCTGCCTCTTTCAACCATTTGTACGTTGATTGCTTTGTTGATATTTCATTGGCTTGTCGTACATACTGGCCATGGAGAGATTTCTGGCTCCAGGTATGTGCTAGTGCTTGTTTCATTATTTTCTTCTGTTTCCTGTGTCTGGGGGTTGGTACAGTCCACCCACATTTACTGCTTCTATCTGTGGATCGTCTTTGTTGTTATTCCAGATGTAGTCCACAAGGCTAATGACTTCTCCTTCAATGACATGTTTGATTTTCTTGAGACCTGGTCCTCCCATTTTTTTTGAGATACATACAGCCTGACAACGTCTGCTTTGGGGTGTAAGCCTTTTTGTATTGTGGGTAGTTTTATTGTTTTTCTGTCTAGTTCATTCATTTCATTGGTTGTCCAATCTATGACACCTCCAAAATGTCGACGTTTTTCTTGGTTTCCTATTTAGGACTGTTTTCATTTCCATTGCTTTCCATGAGTGTTTCCTTTTTCTACCTGAATCATTCTTGTACCAACGATTACTTTATTGGAGTCTGTCTATTTATAGCTTATCTTAAATAATTTACTTGATGTTTCTTGGAACTATTTTTATACTTATGACTGATGTTGGTCGTTCTACAGGAACCATACTTGCAATTAAGACTGAGACCATAATTCTAATTAGGATTGGATCATACTTGTAACTAGGATTGGAACATACGTATAATTAGGATTGAAACCATACTTGTAATTAGGATTGGATCATACTTGTACTTAGGATTGGAACATACCTATAACTGGGACTGGGACCATACTTGCAAGTTGGATTGGATCATACTTGTAACTAGGAATGGAACCATACTTGTAATTAGGATTGGAAAGTACTTGTAATTAGCATTGAAAAGTAAATGTAATTAGGATTGGAACATACGTGTAATTAGATTGGAACATACTTGTAAATAGATTGGAACATTCTCGCAATTAGGATTAGAAGGTAATTGTAATTAGGAATGGAACCATACTTGTAACTAGGATTAGAAAGTAAAGTACTTGTAATTAGGAATGAATATTCTTGCAATTAGGATTGGAAAGTACTTGTAATTAGGATTGGAAAGTATTTGTAATTAGGATTGGAAAGTATTTGAAATTAGGATTGGAAAGTACTTGTAATTAGGATTGGAACCATACTTGTCATTCGCATTGGAACCATATTTGTAATTAGGATTAGCTTCTTGTATTTATTTTCATTTTATTTATTTGTTTAATCGAACCAATTATTTAATTATCCATGACATCTTTTAATGATTAGTACTCATTTCAAACTATTCTTGTAAATAGAATGACATCTTCTTTTAATGATTAGTACTCATTTCAAACTATTCTTGTAAATAGAATGACATCTTCTTTTAATGATTAGTACTCATTTCAAACTATTCTTGTAAATAGAATGGCATCACTGTTTTTATTTGCCGGTATTAAGCATTGCTTTAATTAGTTCATTTCCCCTGAACTTTCAATCATTCAATCATGCTAATTAGTAAGTTCACTGATTTTCCTTTGTGCTGTGTCACCGCTGATAAATTATACTTTTCAATCTTTCAGGGAAATGTGGCCCGGAAACGTGCAAATTACCCGACTGTCGATGCGTGGGTACAGACATTCCCAGTAACCTCCCACTCCAAGACACCCCACAGATGGTCATGCTCACCTTCGACGACAGCGTCAACATTGCCAATTTCGACTACTTTCAAAAGCTGTTTGATGATAGCATGCGTAATCCCAATGGCTGCCCAATCAAAGGCACTTTCTTTGTGTCTGGGGACTCGACCCAGTACCCTTTGGTAGAAAAGCTGTACAAACGCGGCCAGGAGATCGCCTCTCACAGCATCTCACACCAGTCCCCCACCACATACTGGGCCACGGCCGGCTACGACGGCTACGTGAACGAAATCGAGGGGATGAGGAAACGCCTGTCGGAGCAGGCCAAGGTGCCAAGGGACACCATCAAGGGAATGCGCGTCCCTTTCCTGCAGGTGGGGGGTGACGACCAGTATCAAATGCTGCACGATTTCCAATACAAGTACGATTCCTCCATGGTCACCGGCCCCCTGTACAAGAACGACAATCCACCAGTATGGCCTTTCACTCTAGACTACCCTCCAGACTCCAAGACATGTTCCCTCACCCCCTGCCCGACCAAGTCCTATCCAGGCCTATGGGAAGTGCCACTCGTGCGTTGGTACGGGTCGAACCGCATAGCCTGCGCCATGCCCGATGGCTGTACAATAGGTCAAGGCCGCCAGGGAACGCTGAAATATCTGGAAGAGAATTTCCAACGGCATTACAAGAGTAACCGTGCGCCTTTCGGAATTTTTTTACACGCCTCCTGGTTCCTGCGGCAAGACGGCCATTTTCAAGGGCTAGTGGACTTCCTAAAGCAGGTCGAACAGATGAAGGACGTATGGGTCATTTCTGTGTCGCAGGTCATTGACTGGATCCAGAATCCAGTTTCCAACAGGCATTCGGGCACATTACAGTCATGGTCGTGTGATTAATATTTTATTTCTCGATCGTTATAGCTAAGAATGTGTGATCAATATTTATTTCTTGATCATTACAGCTTTGCAGACGTGTAATCAATATTTATTTTTTGATCGTTATTGCTGTACACGTGTGATCATTTCTCGATCTTTATGGCTATAGACGTGTGATCAAGATTTATTCATCAATCAATCTTTATAACTGTAGAAGTGTAATCAATATTTATTTCTCGATCAGTGTAGCTGTACACGTGTGATCTATATTTATTTCTCGATAATTACTGTTGTAGAAATGTGAATAATATTTATTTATCGGATCAGAATAGTTCTAGACTTGTGATTAATATTTATCTCTCGGTCATTATAGTTGCAGACGTATGATTAATTCTCTTCGTCTTCTTCTTTCAACACTTTAGTTGTAACTTTTGATCCTTGATCATTAAATTCATTGTTACATGATTAATATTTAATCCTTCACTCGTGATTCTTGGTCCAAGATTGATATTTTTATTTTTGCGCTTTTAAGTCAGATGTATGAATGTTTATGTCAAAATTCATTTCATTAATGTTTGAGTAGAATATATCTGTGGTCTTAAGATTTTAAGTTTGTATTCTTGCTTAGTATAGAGATAAACAATGAGGCTATTACTTAGTTCCTTGCTCACCATCAACTCATTGAGTTTATTACTTAGTTCCTTGCTCACTATAGAGATAAACTCAGTGAGCTGAAATCCCTTCTTTCTGGCTTAGTGGCAATGAGCGTTGTAGTCAATATTTCTTGTCTTCTCAACAAGTTAGGATTTCGTTTCCTAACTGTATTATCTCCCTTCGGTAAAGCCTGGGAGTCAACACAAGTACAGTCATTATTTGCTTAAAGTATGGGTCTAAGGCAGTCCCATCTCTACAGAAAATGCTTCTTGTAAATTATGTAGCCACGCTAAATAGTTTGTATTTTTAGCAAAGCGATGAGTCTTAGTGTTACGTAGCCAAGCTAGATATATTATAGGTCTTTAGTCAAGCCAATTGTATTATATATATGTAGCTAAGTTGTGTATTATAGATCTATAGCTAAACTAAATATACTATAGATCTATAGCCAAGATAAAAACTGTAGATCTATAACCAAGATAAAACTATACATCTATAGCCAAGCTAAATGTATTATAAATCTGTAGCCAAGATAAAAACTGTAGACCTAAGATCCATAGTTAAAAGCTTTATTTCCACTTATAAAGTAAAAAATTAGTATTATAATCATTATAAGTAAAGCCAAGCTAAATGTTCTATAGATCTTAACTATAGCTTTGAGTATTAAAGGAGTGACGCGTCTACAAGATGAAACCAGACAGTATCTCATAGTTCTGTAACCAGACATTCTCATAGTTTTGTAACCAGTGTCTCATAATTCTGCAACCAGTGTCTCATAGTTCCGTAATCAGTGTCTCATAGTTCTGCAGCCAATGTATCAAAGTTCAACAACCAGTGTCTCAAAGTTCTGTAACCAGACAGTGTCTCATAATTCTGTAACCAGTGACTCATAATTCTACAGTGTCTCATAGTTGTAAAACCAGTGTCTCAATGTTTTGTAACCAGAAAGTGTATCTTACTTCTGTAACCAGTGGTTCATAGTTCTTTAAACAGTGTCAAAGTTCTGTAATCTCAAAGTTCTGTAACGATACAGTGTCTCATAGTTCTGCAATCAGTGTCTCAAAGCTCTGTAACCAGACAGTGTCTCATAGTTCTGTAACCAGTGTCTCAAAGTTCTGTAACTAGACAGTGTCTCACAGTTCTATAACCAGTACTCAAAGTTCTCTCACTTGTCTCGTAGTCCTGTAACCAGACAATGTCTCGTAGATCTGCAACCAACAGTGTCTCATAGTCCTATAACCAGATAGTTTCATAGTTCTGTAACCAGTGTCTCGTAGTTCTGTAACCAAGCAGCGTCTCATGTCTATGTGTCACAACCAAAGTTCTAATGCTTAAGTAGCCCGTTTAATATTTTATAATATTACCGATGATAGGTTTTATTTTTGTTGTCATGTTACGTATTAATATTATAATTATGTAGCCTTACAAGTGATATGCAAGAAAGCTAGATTTAATATAGTTATGCTACCAAGCTAGAAATCAAGACTAAATGCATTATAATTATTGAGTCAAGGTACATGTCTATGCATTATTTCACCAGGCTAATTGTTTTGTCAGCGAAATAGATAAGTGTTTCAGAGTTGTAAGTGTGTTTGATGTTATTGTTATATGACCAGACTAGGTACTTTATAGTTAAGTGTTTTAGTGTTATGTAACCTTGACCAGACTAGGTACTTTATAGTTAAACTTATAGTTTTAGTGTTATGTAACCTTGATCGATACAAGAGTTGCGAGGCCTTGTATAAATGTGAAACCTCACTCGATGCTATTGTTATATAGCAAAGCTTGTATTTTAGAGTTATGTAGCTCTGCTTGATGTTATAATTGTGTGGCCAAGTCAGGTGTCTATAGCTAAACAAAGTTAAACGTGTTATGTAGTTATGTAGCGAAGCTATATTTTTATAGCTGTGTACTCTTACAAGTTGTAACACTTAAAGCTTGTAGTCGAACTAGACGTTTTCCAGTTACGTAAGCAAACTATGTCTTCTAGTTACGTAAGCAAACTTTGTTTCTTTTACTTACGTATGCAAACTATGTGCCTTCTAGTTACGTAAGCAAACTATATTATGTCTTCTTGTGTGACAAATAAAGGTGTCTTTGAGCTGTGCAGTGACAAATAAAGGTGTCTTTGAGCTGTGCAGCCAAGCTGTGTTTTACAGTACTTGTATAGCTCTGCAGCCAATACTTTAGTTTGGTAATTATGTAGCTCTTATTTCATATTTATGTTGTTAGACTTTCTTGCATGTGTTTAGAAATTTTTTATGCTGCCTTTAATATTATATGTAACACCATTTGACTTGCAGAGGGTTAATGTCAGAGTGTGGATTGAAGATAGAGAAGTTAAAGGTAGGTAGGTAGCTGAGAATAGAGACAGAGATGGGTCGAAGAGAGGGGATTAAGACTGAGTCATGTCAGAGAGGCAGAGGGAAAGGACATACAAGAGTTGATTACCGAAGGATTGGAGTTAAGGACAGAGGAGTGGAGCACAGAAAGGGGTTGAGTTGAGGACACAAAGAGATAATTTGTAGATAGAAAGAGGGGTTGAAGATAGAAAGAGGGGTTGAGTTGAGGACAAATAAAGGGAGGAGCTGAGGACTAGAGTGGGTTGATGGCCGGCTTGTTTTCGAGTTCCTGTAAAGCATCTTTTGGCGAATAAATTTCGTTGTTTATATTAATGAATTGTTCTTTTATTAAGTCCTAGTAATCATGTATATGAATTCTATCATATATTTGATGATCTTTCATTAAGTCCTAGTAATCATGTATATGAATTCTATCATATATTTGATGATCTTTCATTAAGTCCTAGTAATCATGTATATGAATTCTATCATATAATTGATGATCTTTCATTAGGTCCAAGTAATGATATATATGAATTCTATCACATAGTTCATGTTGTTCTAAATGGTTTATGTTTTCGGGACTTGTACTTTTGACACTTGCGCTGGTTTGTTCCTTAGTGGATGTGTGTGCACATATGTGTGTGTGTGTGTGTGTGTGTGTGTGTGTGTGTGTGTGTGTGTGTGTGTGTGTGTTTTGTATGTCCTAATGTATGTGTGAGTGACGTCACGGAATGGAGAGGTATGGAAAAATTAAATTGAAATTTACATCTTAATAATTCAGTGAAAGACTTAATCTAAGTAAGTTTTATGTGTATAACTATATGTTCATTAAACAATAAATTGTTTTATGATGATTCGGTAAAACAGTTTAAGATAAATATGTTTTGTATATATAACTAAACGATCTTTAATAATTAATGTTACTTATCATGAGTAAATATGTTTTGTATATATAACTAAACGATCTTTAATAATTAATTAATGTTACTTATCATGAGTAAATATGCAGTCGTTGTTTATTTATTTAACGCTGCTCACGAGTAAATTTATTAGTATGTGTTTAATTTGGAAAGCTGTTGATTAAATTAATAGACTCACTTGAATTTCAGTGACTATGTCTTTAAGTGAAAACGTCATTAAATAAATAATTGTATTTTGATTAATTTTGTTTGTTACGGGGAAAATTGATACAGTTATAACTATGTCATTATATAAAATAGTTATACATGAATTTGTGTTTCATTGCAATTTTAGTGAATCCATTAATAGACGTTTTACTTAAGATATTTAAAAGTAAACACATTAGTCAACTTGCCTGTATGTCAGTGAGTACAGTCAGCGATCGTGTATGTCAGTGAGTACAATAAATGATTTGGTGCTAATGAGTATAGTCCATGGATTTTGTATTCCAGTGAGTAAATTAAATGGTTGGGTGTGCTAATGAGCAGATGAAATGCTCTTGCGCTAATTAAAACATTCAAACAATAATGCATGTCAGTTATGATGAAATTAGTTTGTATGCCAGTGAGTAAATACACAGGTTGTCTGACTAATTTCTACAATGAACGATTGTGAATGCCCTGAACAGATAAATTAGTTTATTTGCCATTGAGTTAATACTCAGGTTGTCTGACTAATTTCTACAATGTACGATTGTGAATGCCCTGGTAAATTAGTTCCAGATAATAGATTCAATGACTGTGTTCGACAGTGAGTAGATTTATGATTGTGTATATCAATGAGCAGATTGAACGAGTTTGTATGACAGTGAGTAGATTTATGATTGTGTATATCAATGAGCAGATTGAACGAGTTTGTATGACAGTGAGTATGATTGTGTATATCAGGGAGCAGATTGAACGACTTTGTATGACAGAGAGTAGCTTTAGTTAGTGTCATGCAGTGATTAGATTTAATTACTGTGATGGCAATGAGTATTTAATCACTGTGTTTGGAAGTGAGTAAATGTAATTACTTTGTGTATGGCAATGAGTAGATTTAATTACTGTGTATGGCAGTGAGTAGATTTAAATATTGTCATGCAGTGAGTAGATTTATTATTATGTATGGCAGAGTGTAGTTTTAATTATTGTCATGCAATGAGTAGATTTATTACTCTGTATGGCAGTGAGTAGATTTATTATTGTGTATGGCAGTGAGTAGATTTATTTATTGTCAATCAGAGAGTAGATTTATTATTGCGCATGGCAGTACGTAGATTTAATTATTGTGTATGGCAGCGAGTAGATTTAATTATTATGCGTTCAGTGAGTAGATTTAATTAGTGTGTATGGCAGTGAGTAAATTAAATTATTGAGTGAAATGTGCCAGTCGACATAGATCTACATTAGTATAGTACATGAGCGTTTAAGAAACATTCATTGATCAAAGTGAAATTTAATATCATTCTATTCCTATTTCTGTCTAAGACAAATGATTATTGTAAATATATGTTACGGCACTCGTAAAACGTTCACTCAACGTCATCAGCTGTAAATAGATTTGTGTGTCCCGTTGCAAGTTGTGTTTGCATGTTATTTTCACACTTCAGGGATAATTAAAATTGTTTGAATAACTATGTTGACAGAGCAATGACTGTAAATAAACACACACAGGATACGTACGTTTACTTTTTCATCTGTGTGAGCGTGAGTATCTGTGTGAGTATCTGTGTGAGCGTGACTTCATTTCAGTGAGTAAGAGTTGTACTGAATGCTTTCAACATATTTTGAACACTTCTTTAGCTTCTCCTCGTATGCACGTGTGTGTGAGTGTGTGTGTGTGTGTGTGAGAGAGTGAGTGTGTGTGTGTGTAAAGACAATAAAAGCAACAAATAAATAAATATATATGTGTGTAACTATGTGTACGTATGTGTGTAAAGATAGTAAAAGCAACAGGTAGATGTGCGTATTAATTGTGCATCTCAATGTATGATGAAATGATCCACACAGCCCTGCTCGCCAACTTCTAAATTGTCTCCCTTACCTTAAATGAAATGTCTGGCGAACTTCAAATTGGCGATCGATGCGATGACATGGTCAAGACCTTCAAGAGCCATTGAAGACTGCCAGCACTCTAATGGCATCGGCACTCGTGCAAAACCTCTCACACAGTCGTTAGCCAGTAATGCGTCTGTCAGTCACTTGACACTCTATCGTAATTAACTCAGCACTCTCAGGAAAGACTGGAGGGTAGGGGACAATGTGAAAAGGTGGAGTGGTTTGTAGATCAGCATAGGTTTTGACAAGATGAGAATCTAGTCCAGTCACTGTGGAAGAAATCGCCATCTTACATGCACCATTTTACTGGATAGTTCCAGTACAATCCAGTCTTGTCCAATCTAGTGTAGTTTAATCCAATTTACCCAGGTTTCGTCTTCTCTATTCTAGTTTAGTCTATTTGTTTGGGAATTGTCGTCTATCTTGTTGAGTCATAGCACATCTAATCTTGTCTTCAATCTAGACATAGTTTTCAAATTCATAACGTCTATCTTGTTGAGTCATAGCACATTTAATCTTGTCTTCAATCTAGACATAGTTTTCAAATTCATAACGTCTATGCAACACTTATATCAGGACAGCTATGTATTTAGATTTATTGGTGAATGGCATACGAAGTCCAATTGCTGTGAAACAAATACCCTATTCATACACATTTTAGGAAAAATGTCCAATTTCCCATATTTTGCCTCAAAAACAAAGTCTACAAATTGTAATGAATACTAGCTGCACATGCAGCATATTATAATCAAAATCATTTTTTGCATTAAATAATTCATCCGCATATCAATATCCAAATACATGCGCACAAAAGCTGTGAAATTCTAATTCACACAATGTGTTGCAATTCCAAGTACACTTACACTGACAAATACCAACTGCATATAGAATATAGCAAATAATTCTTCTTGCACTGACAAGTACCAGTTCCATATACATATAGCAAATAAATCTCCTGGCACTGACAAGTACTATGATACTACTTTAAGGTTGGCATACAGTTTAGCAAATTCCAACAGTACAACATTAAACAAATAGAAAATTCTATAGAATGTAACGAATGTCACAAATTTCAAATCCACATCAAATGTAACATCATTTACAATTTTACTGACAGACGTAAACCTCGTAAAAAATAAATTATTTAAAAATTAATAAATTAAATCAATTTGGAATCTACTAATTTCATTTCAATATCAATCTCATTTTATTGTCAGAATTGACCAATAAGGTTTTTGCCAAATGTCTACTTTCAGCCAAGCAATGTATTCCTGTCTGGCTGACAACTAGTTTTTGTAAGTATTCCAGTCTGGCTGACAACTAGTTTTTGTAAGTATTCCACTCTGGCTGACAACTAGTGTTTGTAAGTATTCCAGTCTGGCTGACAATTAGTGTTTGTAAGTATTCCAGTCTGGCTGACAACTAGTGTTTGTAAGTATTCCAGTCTGGTTGATGACCAGTGCTTTGTAAGTATTCCAGTCTGGCTGACAACCAATGTTGTTAGTATTCCAGTCTGGATGACAACCAATATTGTTAGTACTTCAGTCTGGATGACAACCAATGTTGTTAATATTCCCGTCTGGCTGACAACCAGTGTTTTGTAAGGATTCTAGTTTGGCTGGCAATCAATGTTTTGTAAATTTTCCAGAGAGGTATACA
Source organism: Sinotaia quadrata (assembly GCA_028829895.1). NCBI lineage: Eukaryota > Metazoa > Mollusca > Gastropoda > Architaenioglossa > Viviparidae > Sinotaia > Sinotaia quadrata. The sequence goes on from CM054178.1 coordinate 4,119,812, forward strand.
ATATGTGTTTTGCAAGTATTCCACTCTGGCTGACAGTGGTTTATAAGTATTCCAGTCTGGCTGATAATTTATAATCAGTGTTTTGTAAATATTCCCAGTCTGGCTGACATCAGTGTTTTCAAGTATTCCATTCTGGCTGACACTGTTTTGTAAATATTCCAGTCTGGCTGAAAACCAGTATCGTATTCCAGTCTGGCTGATAACCAATATTTTGTAAGTATTCCAATCCGGCTGACAGGCACTGTAGTCAGTATTCCAGTCTGGCGACAACCAACCTTTTGTAAGTTATCTGTATTAGTTGAAAATCAGTGTTCAAAGTTCTTTATAATATCTGACAAGCAGTGTTTAATTACTAGGTGCTGGCTGACGAATAGTGTTATAAGTACTCTACATTGACTGACAGAGTTTAAGTAGTATTCCAGTCTAGCTTACAAGTAATGATGTAAGTATTCCAGTCTAGCTTACAGTAATGATGTAAGTATTCCAGTCTAGCTTACAAGTAATGATGTAAGTATTCCAGTCTAGCTTACAAGTAATAATGTACGTATTCTAGTCTAGCTTACAAGTAATGATGTAAGTATTCCAGTCTAGCTTACAAGTAATGATGTAAGTATTCCAGTCTAGCTTACAAGTAATGATGTAAGTATTCCAGTCTAGCTTACAAGCAGTAATCCAGTCTGGTTAACCAGTATTATAAGTATTCCAGTCAGGCTTACAGTAATGATGTAAGCATTCCAATCTAACTTACAGTAATGATGTAAGTATTCCAGTCTAGCTTACAAGTAATGATGTACGTATTCCAGTCTAGCTTACAAGTAATGATGTAAGTATTCCAGTCTAGCTTACAAGCAGTTAACCAGTATTATAAGTATTCCAGTCAGGATGACAAGCAGCGTTATACTTGACAAGTATTGTTGTAATTACTCCAGTCTGGTTGACATTGTTAAGTACTCCAGTCTGGGTGACCAGTATTATAAGTATTCCAGTCTGGTTGACCAGTATTATAAGTATTCCAGTCTGGTTGACGATTATATACCGTTCATTATTACATTAGACTTTTCTGGTTTAAAAAGGTTGCATATTTTTTAATTTAATATTTAATTTTTGAAAGAGTAATATATGCTTTTACAGAAATTACATATACGTAGAGTCTTGATGCAAACTAAATGAGAACATCAGAAGATTTAAATTAAGAAAACAAAAGGAATGTACATGCAATATATAACATATGTACTTACACATACGAATAAACATAATAAAATGGATGCGTAAATGTATATTTCGAACAAACATTGAGAGAGAATAGACAATCCCATCTCGCTGTTGAAAAGATTAGTCTTAAGAACACTCTTGAAACTATCTTGATTTCTTTGTCTCAACTTCAATGTTTACACAGTCCAGATGAGGTGGTTCTGACCGGCAAATGAACAATGACCGTACAATCGGTCTTTGTTCTCGGACTGTTGACAACCCGTTAGTCTGATGATGAACGCAAGCTTCTAGTAAGAGTGAACATATAAGAGATCAGACATACTTAGGGCTGCAACCAGACAGATACTTAGGGCTGCAACCAGACGGGTACTTAGGGCTGCAACCAGACAGATACTTAGGGCTGCAACCAGACAGGTACTTAGGGCAGAATGGGGGGATCGAGAGCAGTTTAACGTCACCACTGGAATTTGCATTGATCATTTCGTCATAAGACGTTATCTGTCCAAATACGTGCTCTAGTGGGACCCCACAGCCTCACATTGCGTTCTGAGGGGGAGGGCTGGCGGAAGGAGGTGAACATGTGTTAATAATTGTCCATCAAAACTAAACATGGACAGATGTCTGAATTGTGACGTGTATCTCGACAGCTAAATACGACTGTATAGAGGACTGAGAGCTCATGGTGTGACGTAAATTCTACAACTAAACTTTATTGACGGTAAGATGTAACTCGTCAACTGAACGCAACTGAAATCAGCTTAATATGAATTAAGTGAGACCCGTAGCTCGTCACTTAAATATGAATTAAGTGAGACCCGTAGCTCGTCACTTAAATATGAATTAAGTGAGACCCGTAGCTCGTCACTTAAATATGAATTAAGTGAGACCCGTAGCTCGTCACTTAAATATGAATTAAGTGAGACCCGTAGCTCGTCACTTAAATATGAATTAAGTGAGACCTGTAGCTCGTCACTTAAATATGAATTAAGTGAGACCCGTAGTTCGTCACTTAAATATGAATAAAATGAGATATGCATACCTCATTAGCTAAATCGGTTAAATAATTGAAATGAGACGTGTAACTGATCGATTACGTAAACTAGTCAGTTACACTCGACTAAAATGATGTCTCGTCAATTCAGTATAAATGAAATGAGACATACAACTCGTCGTTTAAATACCACGAAATTAGACATTTACTTCGTCAGTAAGTACAATTAAATACCACGAAATGAGACATTTACTTCGTCAGTAAGTACAATTAAATACCACGAAATGAGACATTTACTTCGTCAGTAAGTACAATTAAATACCACGAAATGAGACATTTATTTCGTCAGTAAGTACAATTAAATACCACGAAATGAGACATTTACTTCGTTAGTAAGTACAACGGAAATTATGCTCATCAAATACATTTGGTGAATTAAGGCGTTTAACTAGTCAGTTAAATATGACTGTAATATGTGATGTGAAATTCGTCAGTTAAATGCAACTCGCCAGTTAAATATGACTGTAATATATGATGTGAAATTCGTCAGTTAAATGCAACTCGCCAGTTAAATATGACTGTAATATATGATGTGAAATTCGTCAGTTAAATACATCTCATCAGTTAAATACAACTCGCTAATTAAATACGAGTATAATACATCATATGAAACCCCCAATTAAGTACAACTGATCAGTTAAATAGAAGCCGTCAGTTAAATACAATTCGCCGATTAAACACAGCTATAATACATCATGTGAAACTCGTCAGCTAAATTTGAAATGAGACATATAACTCCTCCTCTCGGTATGTCTGAAATGAGATGTGTAATTTATCAGCTAAATATACATCAAGTGTGACAGCTGTGTCGTCAGCTGTATGGTAAGCTATTAATTCTCAATGAAACCAGTGTCATTCAAGTCTTCGGATAAATACGTCAAAACCAGCATTATTGTAAATCTTCAGATAAATACGTCAAAATCAACATCATTTAAGTTTTCAGTTAAATACGCCAAAACCAGCATCATTTAAGTCTTCAGATAAATACGTCAAAATCAGTCATTGTAAGTCTTCAGTTAAATACGTCAAAACCAGCATTATTGTAACTCTTCAGATAAATACGTCAAAACCAACATCATTTAAGTCTTCAGTTAAATACGTCAAAACCAGCATTATTGTAACTCTTCAGATAAATACGTCAAAATCAACATCATTTAAGTCTTCAGTTAAATACGCCAAAACCAGCATCATTTAAGTCTTCAGATAAATACGTCAAAATCAGTCATTGTAAGTCTTCAACTAAATACGTCAAAACCAGCATCGTTGTAAGTCTTCAGCTAAATACGTCAAAACCAACAGCATTGTAAATCTTCAACCAAATACGTCAAAACCAGAATTATCGTAAATTAAATAAATACGTCAAAACCAGCGTCATTGTTAGTCCTCAACTAAATACTTCAAAACCAGTCATTTTCAGTCTTCAAATAAATACTTCAAAACAAGCGTTATCGTAAATCAACTAAATACGTCAAAACCAGCGTCATCATAAGTCTTCAACTGAATACGTCAAAGCCAGCGTCATCATAAGTCTTCAGCTAAATACGTCAAAACCAGCGTCATTGTAAGTCATAAAGCAAATACGTCGAAACCATTGTCATTGTAACCTAAATAATTTTGAAAGCAGCGTCATATTATTTTAAAGATTATTTTGGAAATACTCGCATGCCAAAAAACAATTGCACTTGATAAAGTGTTGGGTATATATCTCAATGATAGACTTCCAACTTGTTCTTGTAATAAGGTCCAAACGCTCAGTTTAAATTTCTTATTTTCTATTAATTGATGCAAAGTCCAAACGTCATTTTAAATTTCTTATTTTCTATTAATTGATGGCAGGTCCAAATTTTCTTTTTAAACGACGTATTTTCGAGAAAAGATTTATATCTGCGATGCCAAATGTGCATTGTCAATCACGATCTGCTGCTCAGTATATGTCACGTGTCTACACCTGGCCGGCCGTGACATTCACGTGTCTACACCTGGCAAGCCCCGATATTCACGTGTCTACACCTGGCTGGCCTGACATTCAAGTGTTTGCAATACTGATATGTTGCTGGCCCTGAATTTCACGTATCTGCAGCTCTTGGTCAGGTTCTGGCCCTGAAATTCACGTGTCTGCAGCTCTTGGTCAGATTCTGGCCCTGAAATTCATGTGTCTGCAGATCTTGGTCAGGTGCTGGTTCTGAAATTCACGTCCACAAAATCAACTCTCTAGAAAATGGCAATCACAGAGATTAATCTTTCTTGAAACTCGCTGCGCTGTGGTTTAAGAATTTCATCTATTTTGATAGCAGCCTTGTGGACCTACAACCTGTATACTTTTGAAAACAGCATTATTTGTGTTATTTTGAAACTGTTCTTTGTGGACCCTACAGTTACATATTTTGAAACTGTTCTTTGTGGACCCAACAATTACATATTTTGAAACAGTGTTCTTTGTGGACCCAACAGCTACATACATCTGAAAGTAATGCCCCTGTAAATTGACTTCGTCACCCAACTAAATTTCGCTGAAAGGAGCGTCATCCATGTCTTCACGTACTTCGCCTTCCACAAGCTCGCGCGTGTCCGAGGTTGGCAAGCGTCGGAAGTGATGGAACGCGCCCATGAGCGCCATTTTGATGTCTGGACTCAGAAGCCAGAGAATGGGCAGGATGCCAGCCTTGGAAAAGAGACACCACTCGGACACTGTGGACATCGGAGTGACCCACTCGATGCAACCGGAAGTTATGCAACCGCCGCTGGACAAGACAGTGGTGATGATAAAGAATGGGACTGGGGTCAAGCATGACGTCATCGTGGTCGCCAGGAGCACGTGAAGAGGCACGCGCGTGTTCTGTTCCGTTTCTGAGTCGAGCTCCAGCTGTGCGCGCGGGATTGGCTGGACGGTCCGTTCTCGCAAGACGTTGACGGCCAAGAGAAAGACGCACACTCCAGCAGGCAAGAAGAAGATGAGGATGTTGATGAGGACCACGCCGTCATTCGTGACAAGAGCTCGGCACACGTGCTCGCCCCCCAGTGCGATCTGAAACCAATGTCCAAAACAGCCAAGTGTAGATGACTGCACGTAGATTTACAACATAGTAATCTATATTTAGATTTATGCTTACGTCGTAATACAGTTGGGTGCGGCAGTGTGTTTATAAATATACATAAAATTAAACACGTGGACGTAATATGTGTGTGGGGAGTAAATTTCCCTAATTTTAAACTTAATTGTTCTATAAATTATTAAAATGCCAAAGTGACCCGACCTAATATGAATATGTTCAAATTCAAACTACTAAAGTTTCCAAGTAAATAATTTTTTTAAGAAACCAAGATTCTGCAGATGATGTGTGATAGCAGTCAGTGATATGTCAAAAGATGGGTTAATTAAAATGATCAATGTCACAGAGAGCTGTCATAAGGAACTACAGATGGGTTAATTAAAATGATCAATGTCACAGAGAGCTGTCATAAGGAACTGCAGATAGGTTAATTAAAATGATCAATGTCACAGAGAGCTGTCATAAGGAACTGCAGATGGGTTTGTTAAAATGATCAATGTCACAGAGAGCTGTCATAAGGAACTGCAGATGGGTTTGTTAAAATGATCAATGTCACAGAGAGCTGTCATAAGGAACTGCAGTAGTATTATATTTGTAAGTGTTTGGTCATATCAGGATCTGTGAGATAGGCCTGGTAGTATTATATTTGTAAGTGTTTGGTCATTTCAGGATCTGTGAGATAGGCCTGGTAGTATTATATTTGTAAGTGTTTGGTCATTTCAGGAGACGGGCTGTGATAGAATTATATTTGTAAGCAAGTGTTCGGTCATTTCAGGAGACGGGCTGTGATAGAATTATATTTGTAAGCAAGTGTTCGGTCATTTCAGGAGACGGGCCCTGATAGTATTAAGTTTGGACTTGCAGACTCAAATGTTCTGAGTCACGTACCTTAATGTTGTCGTCACGACTTCGGTCCAAGACGGCGCCCATCATAACCAAGTAAAACCACAACAACATCAGTGCCGCTCCAAACAGCACGTTTTTCACCCATCGCCCAGTGTGGACGTAACAGCACGTGCCCAGCAGGCGCACCAGATTCAGCAGTCCAATGAGGTGAATGGATAAAAATACCTGTATAGCATAACAAACGCAGTCCAATGAGGTGAATGGTAAAAATACCTGTACAGCACAATAAGCGCAGTCCGATGACGCGAACAGATAAAAGAATAAGTACCTGTATAAATGCAGTCCGATGAGGGAATGGTTAAAAATATTTGGACATCATGATGAAATTAAAATAGAGCTTTAAAGTACATTTGTTTGTCAAATAAACGAAATAATTAATATGGTTATCTATACATCTTGATAAAAACACGATATATGTATAAGAAAATTCAAACAGAATTTTTTTTCGTTCGTTTTTTAATTAAAATAAAATTCAAGATAATAACTGTATATAAAGTTGTTTGTTTTTAAGGAAATTCCAAGATAAAGAAATGTATTTAAATGTTTGTTTTTTAGTGAAACTCCTAGATAAAGAAAAGTATATAAATTGTTTTCTTGTTAGTGAAAATCCTAGCTAAAGAAATGTATATAAATTGTTTTCTTTTTAGTGAAAATCCTAAATAAAAAAATGTATATAAATTGTTTTCTTTTTAGTGAAAATCCTAAATAAAGAAATGTATATAAAAGTTGTTCGTCAGTACTAGAATATCCTTTTCAGTGTAAATTAACCAACACATATGACAATGCATGAATACATGTACATGTGACACAATGTGACAATGCATGAATAGGAAAAAATAATAATCATAAATAGAGAACTCAACAACACATGAGCAGAAAAATAGAACAATGCATGAATAACAATAATTAGAAATACATGCATAAAGAAAGTAAACAATATATAAACAGAAAAATTAAATAAAACAGAGAAACTAAACAATGCAAAAATTTCAAACTGGAATAATACCTAGCAGGAAGAGGATCATTACGTACATGAACAAGAAAACGGAACACCACAAGAACAATTCAATACTATAAGACATGGATATGAAATACCACAAGATGTCGACATGAAATACCACAAGACGTGGACATGAAATACTACAAGAACAAGAACATGGACATGTAATACTACAAGAACAAGAACATGGACATGAAATACTACAAGAACAAGAACATGGACATGAAATACTACAAGACATGGACATGAAATACTACAAGATATGGACATGGAATACTACAAGAACAGAGACATGAAATACTACAAGACGAGGGACATGAAATACTACACATTGTGTCTGATACATTGTAAATTATCATAAATGCACGACACATTGTGTCTGATACATTGTAAATTATCATAAATCACGGCTTTAAATGCACGACACATTGTGTCTGATACATTGTAAATTATCATAAATAACGGCTTTAAATGCACGACACATTGTGTCTGATACATTGTAAATTATCATAAATCACGGCTTTAAATGCACGACGCATTGTGTCTGATACATTGTAAATTATCATAAATCACGGCTTTAAATGCACGACACATTGTGTCTGATACATTGTAAATTATCATAAATCACGGCTTTAAATGCACGACACATTGCTCTTTGTATCAGTTTTGTCACAACAAGAAAGCAATAATGCACAACGTCACAATTGATGGTTTAGTGTCTCAGATACAAAGGTCTGAACTGGTCTCGAGTAAAGAAAATAAAACGTTTTTTCACTGGAATTTTATATCAAACCCAGAAGTATGGCTAATATTACCAAGCTTAAGAAGACGATCAGAGACAGCTGGAATTACGATATTCATTTTGACGTTAATTTGAAAAATTCAATAGTAACTATATAATTTGATCTGATCTTATCCCCACAATTCAAGTATAACCTAATCTGATACTCACAACTCGGGTAATGTAATGCTAATGGTCCAATTCTGAGTTATCTGACCAAATTGGGTCGTGCAAAATGTATGGCACTCGGCATGAATAAATCAGGCAGTACGAATTGCCTGCAAATCTACCGCACGTCGGCAGTCTCGCGGGATGCAAAAAAAAAAAATAAATTTGCCGCAATGTAAGTGAAAATCGATCTGACCTTACAACGTATCCGTTCTGTTGAGAGTATGCTAAAATAACAGCAGTCAAAGATTCAAATTTACTCCTTATCATCGTCGTCATCATAGAATCACCTTCTCACAGCAATTCTACTGTGTACACACCACTATTTCTGTTACTACTGTGTACACACCACTATTTCTGTTACTACTGTATGCACACCACTATTTCTGTTACTACTGTATGCACACCACTATTTCTGTTACTACTGTATACACACCACTATTTCTGTTACTACTGTATGCACGATGCACACCACTATTTCTGTTACTACTGTATACACACCACTATTTCTGTTACTACTGTATGCACACCACTATTTCATTGTGTACCAATCACTAGAGCCAATATTGTCAGTTCAGTGGAAATATTATAGCCCAGATCACTGAAAATATCTATAGTCAATGTTGTCAGTTGGCTAAAATATCAATAGCCAATCTACAGTTCACTGTAAATATCTATAGCCCCGTTCACTGGAAATATCTATAATGAATATTGTTAGTTCACTAGAAAAATCTATAGCCAATGTTATAAGTTCACTGGAAATGTCTATAGCCAATGTTGTCAGTTCAATGGAAAAATCTATAGCCAATGTTGTCAGTTCAATGGAAAAATCTATAGCTAGTGCTGTCAGTTCACTGGAAATATCTATGGACTATGTTGTCATTTCACTAGAAATATTTGTAGCCAGTGTTATCTCATTGGAAATATCTATAGCCAGTGTTTTCAGTTCACTGGAAATATCTATGGACTATGTTGTCATTTCACTAGAAATATTTGTAGCCAGTGTTATCTCATTGGAAATATCTATAGCCAGTGTTGTCAGTTTAGTAGAAATATCTATAGACAATGGTGTCAATTCACTGGTAATATTCATACCCAAGGTTGTGAGTTTGCTGATACCAAGTATAGCCTAAGTTAACATACTAACCAAAGAAATCCAAGCTGTCAATACACTAGCTATATGCATAGCTTAGCTCTAGTTTGTCAACACACTAACCAACTATCACCTAGTTTGTCAACACACTAATCAACTATCACTTAGTTTGTCAGCATACTAACCAACTAGCACTTAGTTTGTCAGCATACTAACCAACTATCACTTAGTTTGTCAGCACACTAACCAACTATCACTTAGTTTGTCAGAACAGTAACCAACTATCACTTAGTTTGTCAGCACACTAACCAACTATCACTTAGTTTGTCAGAACAGTAACCAACTATCAATTAGTTTGTCAGAACAGTAACCAACTATCAATTAGTTTGTCAGCATACTAACCAACTATCACTTAGTTTGTCAGCACACTGGAAAATGTATAATCTAGGGTTCTATGCCCTAGTTTTTCAGCTCACTGGTTAATGTATAATCTAGGGTTCTATGCCCTAGTTTTTCAGCTCACTGGCTAATGTATAATCTAGAGTTCTATGCCCTAGTTTTTCAGCTCACTGGCTAATGTATAATCTAGGGTTCTATGCCCTAGTTTTTCAGCACACTGGCTAATGTATAATCTAGGGTTCTATGCCCTAGTTTTTCAGCTCACTGGCTAATGTATAAGCACACAAACAAAACATCCCCTTGCTGTTACTTCACTTATGAAATATCGTCTAGACTATTAATACATTGTTAAAATGCCAGCGAAAACTTGGGAGAACTCCAAAATACCGTCTAGACTATTAATACATTGCTAAAGCGAAAACTTGGGAGAACTCCAAAATACCGTCTAGACTATTAATACATTGCTAAAATGCCAGCGAAAACTTGGGAGAACTCCAAAATACCGCTTCCTTTAGAGAGGAATAGATAGAGAACATCCTAAACACCGATCTAAAGATTGAAACACAAGTTCATTATTCAGAACAAAGCTACGCACTAAAAACAATCCGTCAGTGCCAAGCACTCAAGGCAATCCCACGGAGCCAAGAACTGAATACAATCCCACGGAGCCAAGAACTGAATACAATCCCACAGAGCCAAGAACTGAATACAATCCCACAGAGCCAAACACTCAAAGCAATCCCACGGAGCCAAGAACTGAATACAATCCCACAGAGCCAAACACTCAAAGCAATCCCACGGAGCCAAGAACTGAATACAATCCCACAGAGCCAAGCACACAAAGCAATCCCACGGAGCCAAAAATTGAAAACAATCTCTCAGAGAGAAGCACTCAAAATAATCCCACAGAGCATAAGTGTAAAGTCTTAATCATATAGTAGCGTGACGTTATAGAAGTGTAAAGTCCTAATAAAAAATTCTTGTGACGTTATAGAAGTGTAAAGTCCTAATCATATAGTATTGTGACGTTATAGAAGTGTAATGTCCTAATAATATAGTATTGTGACGTTTTAGAGGTGTAATGTGCTTATCATATAGTATTGTGACGTTATAGAGGTGTAATGTGCTTATCATATAGTAGTGTGACGTTATAGAGGTGTAATATCCGTATCATATAGTATTGTGACGTTATAGAGGTGTACTGTGCTTATCATACAGTAGTGTGACGTTATAGCAGTATGAGCCCCCCCCCCCCATATAGTAGTATGACTTTAAAATGCAAATAGCAGAGTGACATCCTAATTTCTCTGATTCTTGATCCAGTATAGAGCGTGTCCATGATTAAGCGTGACAGGCTAACCGTGACAAAGATTTAGCTAAGTGCATAAAAAAAAAACGGGCGAGTAAACGAATTTAGTGTTCTCAACAGAAGACTACAAATCAATACTGCCTGCATTTAAACCATTTCAAAAGACTGTTTTTATTTTATTGTAAAATTTTATCGATCGCTCTCTAATGCGATACTCTGAGAATCACGGCCATTCAAGACACTTTTTGTCGTTCAGTTAAATTCATAAGGCTCTGACATGGTCATTTTATAGCTGTGACTTTACATTACATAGTTGTGGTCAGTCATTCTCACTTCATATAGCTCTAACATTGCTCAGCCAATAGACATGATTTTAGTCAGTCAACACAAATATGACTTTAGTCTGTCAATTAAGACATGACTTTGGTCAGTCAATACACTATGACTTTGGTCTGTCAATTTAGACATGATTTTGGTCAGTCAATACAACTATGGCTTTGGTCTGTTAATATGGACATGATTTTGAGAGTCAATATAGACAGATGGCTGAGAGATATAAAAAGACAGTCTACAGACAAATGTCTGAGAGACATCAAAAGACGGTCAACAGAAGATGTCTGAGAGACATAAAAAAGACGATCTGCAGACAAACGATGGGTTTTAAAATCGTAACCATACTACTCATCACAGCTGCACGAGATCCAGCACTGAACACAATCTCTTACGAGACATAAAATATCTCAAATTCCGACGACGCGAAAGCGTGGACGAAATGGTAAAACAAATACTACCCGGATGTCGGTCTCTGGCTGGAACAGAACTAACCGGAAGACACAGTGAAGTGGCAAAACTCCCGATAATGAACCTGAGTGAGGGCAACGGAAACAAAATTCCGGGAAGAGCGCGGAACAGTCTTTGAGAAAAGAAAATGCCATGGAGCTTTTGAACTAATAAAACACTCACACACCCAAATAGAATACTGTAATTGTCAACAAGTCTGGCCTAATTCCAACATGAGACTAAAATACTGTAGTTGTCAACAAGTCTGGAAAAATTCCCACACCCAAATAGAATATTATAGTTGTAAGCAAGTCTGGTGTAATTCCCACACTCAAATAGAATAGTGCAGTTGTCGACAAGTCTGGTGTAATCCCCACACTCAAATAGAATAGTGCAGTTGTCGACAAGTCTGGTGTAATTCCCACACTCAAATAGAATAGTGCAGTTGTCAACAAGTCTAGCTAAATTCTCACACTCAAATAGAATAGTGCATTTTTCGACAAGTCTGGTGTAATCCCCACACTCAAATAGAATAGTGCAGTTGTCGACAAGTCTGGTGTAATCCCCACACTCAAATAGAATAGGGCAGTTGTCGACAAGTCTAAGAATGACGGGAACATGAAAGCAACATACGGAGGAAAGATTTAAAACGAGGATCTGGCGTTTGAAATCCAGAGACCATGGAAATTAAGGAAAGATTTAAAAAGAGGATCTGACTTTATAAATCCAGATACCATGGGAATTAAGGACAAATTTTAACTTTCAAAATCGCACAAAAACTTGATAGAATTTAGAATTCTATTATGGTTATTTCAAGTATTAGCTAAGAACATTTGTTTGCATGAAATGAATTAGAATGCATAAATATTAGTGCCCGGATGTTTCAGGTCATTGGGTCAGGAGATGGTAATCGTTACATGTGATGGACAGTAGCATGCTTGTTACCCATGAGAGACAGAGACAATAAAGCTAACGGTACAAAGGGTTAAAGGGTAGAGCTAAGTATTAAAGTGTGTAGAGTTAGGTGGCTAGAGTTAAGTGTGTAGAGCTAAGTGGGTCGAGCTAAGTGTGTAAAATGTATAGAGTTAGGTGGCTTGAGTTATGTGTGTAGAGCTAAGTGTGTAAAGATGACTATATTAACTTGTCATTTCTTGAAACTACTAGTGTACAAGATAACTATATATACTTGTCATTTCTTGAAACTACTAGTGTACAAGATAACTATATTAACTTGTCATTTCTTGATAACTAGTGGTGTACAAGATAACTATATTAACTTGTCATTTCTTTTAACTACTAGTGTACAAGATAACTATATTAACTTTTCATTTCTTTTAACTACTAGTGTACAAGATAACTATATTAACTATATTAACTTGTCATTTCTTGAAACTACTAGTGTACAGGATAACTATATTAACTTGTCATTTCTTAACTAGTGGTGTACATGATAACTATATTAACTTGTCATTTCTTGATAACTAGTGGTGTACAAGATAACTATATTAACTATATTAACTTGTCATTTCTTGATAACTAGTAGTGTACAAGATAACTATATTAACTTGTCATTTCTTTATAACTAGTGGTGTAAAGGATAACTATATTAACTTGTCCATTCTTTGGTTTGAAGTATAAATTATTTATAAATTATCATTTCTTTAACACTATTTGGTTTTGAAATATGAATGATTTGTAACTTTCATTTCTTTATAACTACTGGTGTGAAGAATGAATGAATATTAGCATTTATTTTCTTCATAATCGCTAACATAAAGGATCAAAGTTAAATTATTTTGTACCATAGGTTTAGCATTTGCAGTGTCGGTTTGAGGCGCTTTAAGGTTGAGAGTGAAGTAATTGAGGGTGAAAGTGAAAATCCCAGTAATGGAAGGAAATTCCGATAGTTTCCAACCCAAGTGAGAGCCGTCCCATGTGGGAAAAGTCTTGGTTTGTGCAAAACCAAATGTGTATGATGTATGAGAGATCAGTGCTAAACTAGAGAGGGAGAGCGAGAGAAGGATGTACAAAAGACAATAGAATGTTGGCGTGTCTGCACTGCTCTGATTTGTTGGCGAATACATGTGTAGAGTTTAATACAATAATCACAGGAAGATGAAAGACACATATCGAGAAGAGTATCTGTGTAGAGCGCAGATATGAATATTGTACGGCTATATGTGTATATTTGTATAGCTATATGCATAGATTTGTACGCTATATGTGTATATTTGTATGGCTATATGCATAGGTTTGTACGCTATATGTATATATTTGTATGGCTATATGTGTATATTTGTATGGCTATATGCATAGATTAGTATGGCAATATGCTATATGTGTATATTTGTATGGCTATATGCATAGATTAGTATGGCAATATGTATATATTTGTATGGCTATATGCAAAGATTTGTATGGCTATATGCATAGATTAGTATGGCAATATGCATAGATTTGTATGGCTATATGTGTATATTTGTATGGCTATATGTGTATATTTGTATGGCAATATGCGTAGATTTGTATGGCTATATGTGTATATTTGTATGGCAATATGCATAGATTTGTACGCTATATGTGTATATTTGTATGGCTATATGTGTATATTTGTATGGCTATATGTGTATATTTGTATGGCTATATGTGTATATTTGTATGGCAATATGTGCCATAATAAATCCTCCTGAATTTCTCATGTGCTATCAAACACATCAGGAGGAATGTTTTTGAATTTCTGTGTGAATTTATCAGCATACCACAAGGAACATTCAAAATAATCTTCATGAGTTCTTGACACAAAACTCAAACCACAAATATTGGCTCTTGGAAGAATTCACAGGAATTAACTTACAGCAACGCTTTTACTGCTAAGTTTGATGGCAACGCTGGTTGCACACACTAAAGTAATCAAGGAGAGTACAGTAGTCGCTGTAGCACACACTAAAGTAATCAAGGAGAGTACAGTAGTCGCTGTAGCACACACTAAAGTAATCAAGGAGAGTACAGTAGTCGCTGTAGCACACACTAAAGTAATCAAGGAGAGTACAGTAGTCGCTATAGCACACACTAAAGTAATCAAGGAGAGTACAGTAGTCGCTGTAGCATGACGTGACAAAGAAAAGAGTTTGTTCTTCTCTCAAAAGTCAAATTAAGGCAGCACTAAATTTCAGGCTTATTTCACCTTTAAACTCTTTTCTCTCTTACAAACACTCACTACTTACAAATCCTACAACAATTGTGTTAGTCCGATACACACACAGCATAAGAAACATATATCAATCAAAATTCACAAGTAGCTTGTAAAACATAATCAAAGTAGTGAACATAGAAATAATGATTCAATGACATAAAGCATTCTCCAATTCAAATCATAGATCAATAGCAAAAGTACAAAATATTCTAAGTCCATTCTTTCTTTATCACTCAGTTAACTTACCATAAGCTAACGATTGCTTTTATGACTGAACTCGAGTTGTTCAAAATCAAAGTGATAGAATAGAGTACTTCTTCAACAAAGAAATTTCCTGTCAATCCCCATTGGATAAAATTGTTATGAACAAGTGTGAAACTGTCAGTAAAAAAAACTACTAATCCAGTTGGAACTGGTTTGAATTGCATCAGCAATTTTCTAGCATATTTTCCACTAGAGTTGTTTACTGCAACTCAAAGATATCATCACAAGGAAAGCCCAATGATCTGGTCACTTTGACAATTTTCTAGCACATTCTCCACTAGAGTTGTTTACTCCAACTCAAAGATATCATCACAAGGAAAGCCCAATGATCTGGTCACTTTGACAATTTTCTAGCATATTCTCCTCTAGAATTGTTTACTCCAACTCAAAGATATCATCACAAGGAAAGCCCAAGGATCTGGTAACTTTGACAATTTAACAATTTATATAACAATTAAGTTTTAAAATAGGGATAGGCAAATTACTCCGCCACACAGAGTATTTAGAATATAAAATATACAGGATATTTATTGCATACACACGATATTTTGGATATATGCATGATATTTATTCTATGTACAGGGTGTATAGGATATATACAGGATATTTATTGTATATAAAGTGCATTTATTGTATACATAGGGTATATAATATATACACAAGTGTAGATGTTATCATGCCTTTTGCTATATAAATGATTAGTACTGACTGATATAGAGACATGGAGAGGCTACTTATCAAACGGGTTGCTAAGGGTGGGGGGTACTGTTGAAGTTTTATAGTGGTACAGGCGTTCAAGCTGTTAAGGGGGGACGGGTAATTATCCCACGAAAAAAGCTTAGAGCGAAAAAACGCCATAGAAAAACTTGAGTGTCTTGGAAATGTCTAAACACATGAACTTTTTGCCAGATACTGAAATGTACACATAATAAAGTAAAATATTTGAACAATCTAACAGGTCTAAACATAAGAACTTCTTGCTCATTCTTTCGAAGATAGATTTTGGAAGGAATCCAAAGTACAAATGCAAAGGGCTTTGTCTGCGCTGCGTTGCCCTGGAAACTAACGAGTAAAGATAACAAGGAATTTTGCTCCAGTTGATATGTGTGCTAAACAATCCCCCACTTCCCCCCGCCCCCCGTTACTTCATTCCCTCTTTATTCGTTCCTTCTTTCTCCTTTTCTCCCACCTTCCTTCCGTCATTTCTTCCTCCTTTCCTCCCTTCTCACCTTTTTTCCTCCTCCGCCCTTCCCTCTTTCCTTCTCCCTTCCCTCATTCCCCTTCGTTCCTTTTTCTTTCCTTTTTTTTATTTTTTCCTTGCAACTTATTTTTTCTTTCCCCTTTTTCCGATTATTCTTCCTTCTTTAACTCTTTCTCTGTCTCTAATTTCTCTCCAGATAAATTATACTTAAGTTATTTGTTCCATATCAATGTGGTATCTAACAGCAAATTTCATTAGAGCATTTTACTAATGATATATTTTATGTATCAATTGAACCGTCAGTACGATATAAATACAGTATCAGTGATGATATTTAATGGTACATGGGACAAAATAAATATTTGTTTAAATTACTTTTAAATACTGATAAAAACCTGCCAACAATACAATAACATATCTAGCTAGCACTGGTGGCGTGGAGAGTTATTTAAAGAAAAAACAAAAATACGTGATGAAAGATGTCAGCTGCAATAACCCAGATCTCACGGTCGCTGGTTCGAGAAAGTGTGACGTCATAACTCCTTGTTCGGGACGCTGAGCACTGTGAATGGAGCGTTCAGCTGTGAAAGATTGGTTCCCGCATGGAACATTTTCCAGGGGTATTGAGATGGTGTTCAAGTTTGTAATAAGCCACAAAGATACCATTGTTTTTTTCTATGTTTGTTATTATTTTTGATACATTTTTTTAACCATTTCAGTTTAAGAACTGTTTGGGAATGGGTGGGTGGGATGATAGACGAATGGTACAAGGAGATAGATAGATAGACAGACAGACAAACAGACAGATAGATAGGTAGACAGACAGACAGGCAGACAGACAGATAGATGGATGGATGGATGGATGGATGGATGGATGGATGGATGGATGGATGGATGGTATTTGATGGATAGATGGATAGAAAAAGACAGACAGAGGGACGGACGGATGGACGGATGGGTGGATGGATGGATTTCGATCGATGCTAAGAAAAAATCCGAGATAAATAAAGAATGAGATATGAGGCAGACTTATTAACAATTTTATTAGTAATAATATTTTTTAATTGTCATCGCTACGGTGTCTAATAAATGATATATGTATCTGCATTTTGTGTTGCCACTGACCTATGATACTCGAAAATATCGCCAAGCCACCAAAACAAAGACTGAACTTCTGTAATCGGACAATACGATGTATGTATAACTGAACTTCTGTAATCAGACAATATGATATATGTATAACTGAACTTCTGTAATCAGATAATATTATATATGTATAATTAAACTTGTGTAATACATACAACTGAACTTCTAAATCAGACAATATGATATATGTATAACTGAACTTCTGTAATCCGACAATATGATATATGTATAACTGAACTTCTGTAATCAGACAATATGATATATGTATAACTGAACTTCTGTAATCAGACAATACAAGTAGAACGTGAGCTGTCACGACCGTCTGCATCTCTTCTCTAACTCTGTATTCGACTGCTAAATTAAGAAACTCGACTTCCAAGAATTGAAGGGTATCAAAAGAAGCAGGTCTTTAACAAGTGAAATATATGTAACCTACATCTTGACGCGAAATACATGTAGGCCTCCATCTTGACGCGAAATACATGTAGGACTACACCTTGACGTGAAATACATGTAGGCCTACATCTTGACGTGAAATACATGTAGCCCTACATCTTGACGCGAAATACATGTAGGACTACACCTTGACGTGAAATACATGTAGGCCTACACCTTGACGTGAAATACATGTAGGCCTACTCAAAAATAAGACGTAAGTATAATACTGAGCAACAAAAGCGTTTCATTTAAAGGTGAACTTCCTGTCTCTATAATAACAAAATACGACACCGAAATATGAAACTGAGTAATTATAATGACCATCGCTGATGACATCATATCTATAATTAGAACAAACAACGCACTGGTTTAATACCGAGTCTTAGAAAACAACCCAATAATAGCATAGAGCTGCACATCTATATTTAGGCTTTATTAGATAGTTTTGTCTTCTACAAGTTTTATGTCTGTTTCCTTTATAAATAGTAGTGAACTCGAGAGCCGAAACTGACTAAGAGCCGAACTGACTAGGAGCCAAAACGGAGTAGGAGGCAAAACTTACTGGGAGCCAAACTTACTAGGAGCCAAAACTGACTAGGAGCAAAAACTAACTAGGAGCCAAACTTACTAGGAGCCGAAACTAACTAGGAGCCGAAACTTGCTAGGAGCCGAAACTTACTAGGAGCCAAACTTACTAGGAGCCGAAATTTACTAGGAGCCAAAACTAACTAGGAGCCAAACTTACTAGAAGCAAAAACTGACTAGAAGCCAAACTTACTAGGAGCAAAAACTGACTAGAAGCCAAACTTACTAGAAGCAAAAACTGACTAGGAGCCAAACTTACTAGAAGCAAAAACTGACTAGAAGCCAAACTTACTAGAAGCAAAAACTGACTAGAAGCCAAACTTACTAAGAGCAAAAGCTAACTAGGAGGCGAACTTACTAG
Source organism: Sinotaia quadrata (assembly GCA_028829895.1). Taxonomy (NCBI): domain Eukaryota; kingdom Metazoa; phylum Mollusca; class Gastropoda; order Architaenioglossa; family Viviparidae; genus Sinotaia; species Sinotaia quadrata. The sequence goes on from CM054178.1 coordinate 4,138,749, forward strand.
AAGCAAAAACTGACTAGAAGCCAAACTTACTAAGAGCAAAAGCTAACTAGGAGGCAAACTTACTAGAAGCAAAAACTGACTTAAAGCCAAACTTACTAGAAGCAAAAACTGACTTAAAGCCAAACTTACTAGGAGCCAAAGCTAAGTAGGAGCCAAACTTACTAGGAGCCAAAGCTAACTAGGAGCCAAACTTACTAGGAGCAAAAACTGACTTAAAGCCAAACTTACTAGGAGCCAAAGCTAAGTAGGAGCCAAACTTACTAGGAGCCAAAGCTAACTAGAAGCCAAACTTACTAGGAGCAAAAACTGACTTAAAGCCAAACTTACTAGAAGCAAAAACTGACTTAAAGCCAAACTTACTAGAAGCAAAAACTGACTTAAAGCCAAACTTACTAGGAGCAAAAACTGACTTAAAGCCAAACTTACTAGAAGCAAAAACTGACTTAAAGCCAAACTTACTAGGAGCAAAAACTGACTTAAAGCCAAACTTACTAGGAGCAAAAACTGACTGATGGAAATAGTGACGTCGGAAATAAACTGACCTTGAGGCCGAACTGTAAACTGGCGAACACTAGACAAGCGAAGTGTTGCGTATTTTTGACTCAACTGATATAATTATTTGAGATTTTGTTAATAAAGCTCTGCAGAAAAAAGAATGATATATATTTTTGCAGATTGTGATTTAATTAACTTACACAGTTGTTTTACTTTAATGCTAGACATCTTCAGAAAATGTTATTCATTGAAAAATTATATAGCTATAGACAAACCAGCAGGCCATTGTACGTATAAGACAGGTATACTAGTGACAAACCAGCAGGCCATTGTACGTATAAGACAGATATACTAGTGACAAACCAGCAGGCCATTGTACGTATAAGACAGATATACTAGTGACAAACCAGCAGGCCATTGTACGTATAAGACAGATATACTAGTGACAAACCAGCAGGCCATTGTACGTATAAGACAGATATACTAGTGACAAACCAGCAGGCCATTGTACGTATAAGACAGATATACTAGTGACAAACCAGCAGGCCATTGAAAGACTACATTTTACCTAAAAGACAGGTACACCAGTGATAAACCAGCACAGAGATATGTAATAGATCCGTGTACGATATATGATACGTGAATCTGTAGGTGATTCTAGAAACAAGGATGCTACGTATGCAAAGACATGCGATTACGATAGATACAAGACACATGTATACATGTGAAAGACACAGGACACTGGTATACATGTGATAGATACAAAACTTTGTTATATATGTGATAGACACAAGACACTGGTATACATGTGATAGATACAAGACACTGGTATACAAGAGATATATATATACAAGACACCTGTATACATGTGAAAGACACAAGACACAGGCATTCATGTGATAGATACAAGACACAGGTATACTCGTAAATAGTAGTGGCAGTCTAATTATAATACCTTGTTCTCTATTTGCGTGTTCGTGCGTGCGTGTGAGTGTGCGTGCGTGTGTTTGCGTGCGTGCGTGCGTGTGTGCGTATGCGTGTGTGTGTGTGCGCGCGTGTGTATGTGCGTGCGTGTGTATGTGTGTGTGTGTGTGTATTTCTCAGCCTATTACTGAGTGGGAGCCGTGAGTCAAACTGACCTTCGGCGTACCCTCATTATCAGTGTAACAGTTGCTGACATATGTCTATTTATAACCAGTTGTCCATACCCTGCATCGGCACTTGTAGAAGTCTTTCATTCGTAACTAGTACATTAATTCAAAGTCACCCCAGGGTATCTCACGATACTAACTATGTATCTAAATTCACGTTGTCTTTTCCCTCTATATAACCCTATGCCTATTACCTAGTGTGTAGAATACCATTATCGAATTATGAATCTATTTTCGTTTTTTAGCCAATCTGTACAACAATTAAGTTACTGTCCTCTTGTGTACCTTTTCTTTCTCCAATCAGTAAAATAATCAGACATGACAATTGCTACACACCTGAAGATCTATTTCTTTCTCTAATCAGTTCTATAACCAGACAGGATAATTGATACAAACCTGTGGGTATATTTCTTTCTCTAATCAGTTCTATAACCAGACAGGATAATTGCTACAAACCTGTGGGTATAAGAAGATGAACCAAACGAAGAAGCTGTTACAGCCATGTGCCCACAAGCCCCGGATATAGAGGTCAGCAGTCAGTGGGCAGTAAAACAAACCAACAGCAAGGTCAACTATTGCCAAGTGTAGAATTAAAATATTCTGACGACTGTTCAACAGACGTGGGCTGAAAACAGTAAACACAGTTTGGACATTGTTAGTACACCCTGAAGTAAGTAACGGCCATTGTTAGTACACCCTGAAGTAAGTAATGGCCATTGTTAGTACACCCTGAAGTAAGTAACGGCCATTGTTAGTACACCTTAAAGTAACTAATGGCCATTGTTAGTACACCTTAAAGTAACTAACGGCCATTGTTAGTACACCTTAAAGTAACTAACGGCCATTGTTAGTACACCTTAAAGTAAGTAACGGCCATTGTTAGTACACCCTGAAGTAAGTAACGGCCATTGTTAGTACACCTTAAAGTAACTAACGGCCATTGTTAGTACACCTTAAAGTAACTAACGGCCATTGTTAGTACACCTTAAAGTAACTAATGGCCATTGTTAGTACACCCTGAAGTAAGTAATGGCCATTGTTAGTACACCTTAAAGTAACTAATGGCCATTGTTAGTACACCCTGAAGTAAGTAACGGCCATTGTTAGTACACCTTAAAGTAAGTAACGGCCATTGTTAGTACACCTTAAAGTAAGTAATGGCCATTGTTAGTACACCTTAAAGTAAGTAATGGCCATCGTTAATATAATCTAACTATAATTAATTCTTAAACAAAGCACACACTTTTGCAATTGATAGTAAAGCTTAATAACTAATTATTGTACACTGCATACAACTTTGAAACTTTAACTTTATATATATATAAAGTGATTCTAATAAACAGCACACACAATTTGCAATTTATTGTGCAACTTGAACTAACTCATTGTGTACGTGTTTCAAGTCTAGTCGCCGATATAGCTATATACAAATACCCCTAAAAGATGTTCATTAAACACACCACATACAAAAATATTCATTGACAGCAGCACAGAAAAAGATTTTTACCCCCTAAGGCACAGAGAAATTAATGTTCATTAGTAAACCAAACAGAAAGAAAAAGCTTCTTCAGAAAATCACATAGAAAAAAATATGTTCCATAAAGCATAAGGAAACAGCTATTCTTCTTATGAACATATTTTCGTATGCAATGTTTCTATGTTCATAAGAAGACACAAAAATGTTTACAAGAAATATTACACTGAAAAAAAAAACTCATTTTAGAAACATTGCATCGAAAAATTTAATTATAGAAATTCATGGAAAATTGTCACCTTATTAACTTCAAAAAGTAAGTCATCATCTAAAAATCACAGTCATTATTAAAGACATCAGTAAAACGTGACATGACAAGAGAACATCTTTAGAAACAACATCAATTAGTCAATAAATGGACATAGCAAGTCAGTTAATCAATACATGGACATACCACATCAATTAATCAATACATGGACATATCACATCAATTTTTCAATACATGGACATATCACATCAATTAGTCAATACATGGACATACCACATGAATTTTTCAATACATGGACATACCACATCAATTAGTCATTACATGGACATATCAAATCAATTAATCACTACATGGACATACCACAACAATTAGTCACCTCAAGGACATAGCAAGTCATTTAATCAATACCTGGACATATCACATCAGTTAGTCAATACCCGGACAATCTACGTCAATTAGTCAATAAATGGACATAGAAAGTCAGTTAGTCAATACCCAGACATACCACATCAGTTAGTTAATAATTATAATAATAATACCTGGATAGAAGGACCGCCACAAGCAAGGCGTTGGCCAGAGTGACAAAGAGACTATAGGTCACTGCTACAGCCGCACTGACTCCCGGGCTCCCCCAGGGTCGGTACACCACCACAGTGTGATTCTGCAGCACATGCTCATTGAGTGAAAAGTCATCCTGAATGGAACCGATCCAGTCACTGACGTCACTTTCTTCAAACTGTAAAAGATAAAAATAGATGCAAGTGATTAGCTCAAATCCGGGGAAATAAAAACAAATTGCAACATTTCTGAGCATGTATCGACTTCAAGTATATCATGACTTACTGTCACTATACCACTTACCAACAAGCCATGCCAGTGACAGTAATGACAAACAGTGCCACTGACAGTAACAAGCCATGCCACTGACAGTAATGACAAGCAGTACTACTGACAGTAACAAGCCATGCCACTGACAGTAATGACAAACCGTGTCAATGTCTGTAACGATAAGCCATGCCACTGAGAGTAATGACAAATTGCGCATTGGCAAATATTATTTAGCAATCTGCCTAAGACCTTAAGGTGAAAGATCTAAAAACAATCGTTCCAATGGATATTGCATTTACACTACATAAACTTATAATTATTCATACGTTTATTAATTATATACAATGGCATACTATACATAACTAACGACAGTTCATTTCAAAATGGAACATTCATAAAACGCTGCTAAAGATATCAGGTGTGTGACTGACAGAACTCAGTACACTACACTTTTCTGTGTTGTTTTAATTTTTAGACGTACCTGTAAATAATCAGGTTTTTAACATATCAAACTCAAGTGTTCCCCATTCCATATCAAACTCAAGTGTTCTCTGTGTCACACTTAAATATATTCCGTATTAAACTCAAATGTTTTCTGTATCATACTTAAATGTATTCCGTATCAAACTTAAGTGTTCTCTGTGTCACAGTCAAATATATTCCGTATCAAACTTAAGTGTTCTCTGTGTCAGAGTTAAATATATTCCTTAACAAACTCAAGTGTTCATTGTTAATACTTAAATGTACTCCGATCATACCCAAATAAATTTCAGGTCATATTCAAATATTCTCTGTCATAATCCATGACATATTCATATATTTCCATGTCATACTCAGTTGTACTCCGCATTGCACTTACATGTATGTTATACTCAATTGTTCTTATGTCATACTCAAAAGCACTGTATCATCCTGAGCAGTTTTCATAATATAATTCAGTCTTCACTTTAGCAAACTTTATCTGTTACAATTACATGAATTTCTAGTTTGCACTTGTTACAATTACATGAATTTCTAGTTTGCACTTGTTACAATTACATGAATTTTTAGTTTGCACCTGTTACAATTACATGAATTTCTAGTTTGCACTTTTTACAATTACATGAATTTCTAGTTTACACTTGTTACAATTACATTAATTTCTAGTTTGCACTTGTTACAATTACATTAATTTCTAGTTTGCACTTGTTATAGTTACATGAATTTCTAGTTTGCACTTTTTACATTTACATGACTTTCTAGTTTGCACTTGTTACAATTACATGAAGTTTTAGAATGAACTGTTTAGCAACCTTTATCTGTTACAATTAATGAATTTCCAGTCTGCACTGATCCTTTTGTAGAATGTATATCTTTCATTAGTAATAAAGCCAAGTTACTTATATACTGTGTGGCGAAAAACAATAATAGTAAAGGTATGTAACAAGTACGCACAGAACGTAGACCTATCAACAATGGTATGTAACAAGAACGTATAATTTGTGTCCTATCAACAATGATATGTAACAAGAACGCATAATGTGTGGCCTATCAATAATGACATGTAACAAGAATGTATAATGTATGGCCTATCAATAATGACATGTAACAAGAATGTATAATGTATGGCCGGCCTATCAATAATGATATGTAACAAGAATGCACAATGTGTGGCCTATCAATAATGACATCGAACAAGAAAGCATAATTTGTGGCCTATCAATAATGGCATCGAACAAGAACGCATAATGTGTGGCCTATCAATAATGATATGTAACAAGAACGCACAGTCCACATTATACTTAAGAAAACAATATGTGCGCCTATCAGCAAGTTTGTTCTTAGAATGAATGGACGTATTATTGGGACCGGCAAAGATAATGACGTTATATTATCAATGATTGGATAAAAGAAATTGCGTTTATGATGGACGTATTATTGGTGACCGGCAAAGATAATGACGTTATATTATCAATGATTGGATAAAAGAAATTGCGTTTATGATGTGGGTCAGAAAAATAATGTATTAAGAACGGATACGTACCTTGTATTGTCAATGATCTGATCAAATGAATAACCCTTTTATCATTGTATGGGTTAAAAGAAAGATATTGTATTAACAGTGAAAGGGTATAGGAGAAACTTTGTTTTAAGGGTGGACGGGTATAAGAGCTACCTTGTATTGTCAATAACAGACTACATGAAACGAACGCAAAACACAAATGCTTTTAAATTCAAAACTATATTTGCATGCAGAATAAATGCATAGTGGATGAAAAAGACAAATGATTGTGGATAAAAGTGCGATATGGTTCAACAGTTACAAAAGCACGCAAATTAAACCCGATTTATTGTGTATATGAAAGCTCTTTTATCATGAAAATGCAAACATGCCAATCAAATTGTCATATTCATCAAAGAAAAGTAATGTCTGCATACCTCCATTCCTATGCAAATTAATCTTCTGTGCCGTTAAAGTCCGAATTAAATCACTGTTCACTTACAGTTTTCTCTCCAATTTCAAAACACGTGGTGCAGTTATACATAACCAACAGTTTCGTAACCCAGTTCAGGTTAAACTATTAAACATTTTCGTAATCTTTTCCTGTATTCAGTCAATTTCCTAACTAGTTCAGTTAACGTTACCCAGCTAATTTCGTAATCAGTTTATTAAAACTAATCAGCAAAGTTCTAACACAGTGAAATTAAAGTCATTCGTAATTGCAGTGCATTTAAAGCTATCCTGATAATTTCGTTTCAGGCAAAGTGGTTAAAGACAATTTCTTCAAGTTTAGTCAAGATGCGTTAAAGTTATCCAGCCAATTTCATAACACAATGCAGTTATAGTATCCGGCCAATTTCATAACACAATGCAGTTATAGTATCCGGCCAATTTCATAACACAATGCAGTTATAGTATCCGGCTAATTTCATAACACAATGCAGTTAGTGTCCGGCCAATTTCATAACACAATGCAGTTATAGTGTCCGGCCAATTTCATAACACAATGCAGTTATAGTTTTACCCATTTATTCAGTCACAGTGCGTTATAGCTATATAACTAATTTCGTAATGTACAGTGCACTTAAACCTATCCAGCCATTTTGTCGCGATGCCTTAAAGCTATCCAGCCATTTTGTCACGGTGCCTTAAAGGTATCCAGCCAATTTCGTAACACATGGACGAAACCGTTAAATCCACCCAATCAATTTCGTCAAGATCACAGTAACGTTATACTACCCGGCCCATTTTGTCCAATAACAGTTGTATTTTGATCAATAACAGTTATGTACTATGCACACTCCTCCTTGTACTGAAAACTTGTGTATTTTCCAGACTCATAGATTAAGCCAAAGACCTTCTACGGACAACACTTCAGACAGTCCACTTACAGCTTGTTCCTCCGTCAGATAAATAAATAGCTGCCGAGCACGTTCTGTCGCGCGTTAGGACTGATACGTCTGCTGCGCAGCAAGTGACTTGGTATACGAAAGTAGATGAGAGTCAATATCGTTCGCGTGGGCGTCGTGCCAGGCAATTTGACATTACGATCTCGCAACGTCGCTCACAGGCACTTGGTGGTAACTCCAGATGTTGTCGTCAGTAACGCCTTCCAGCCAATAGTTTCAGTGGGGAGGGAGGTGGCTGTGGGAATGAGAACGGGTGTTGTTGTCTGTGAATCTAACGTAACCAACTACTTATAACACAGATTGTGTATGGAATGATGTGTAATAAAATTAAATGCCATAAATAAGACATATTCATACGCATCGCCTTCCAGGAACTTTTTCTTATGAGAGGTGATTGTGGAAAGTAAACGGTGCCCGTGGTCTATGAATATAAAAAACTAATTATATATGGAATGCATGGAATGTAAAGAATGGTATGTAAACAGATTATATATGGAATGTAAGGAATGGTATGAAGAGAGATTACATAGGAAATGTAAGAAATTATATGAAGACAGATTATATATGGAATGCAAGGAATGTAAAGAATTGTATGTAGACAGATTACATTGGGAATGTAAGGAATGGAATGTAGACAGATTACATATGGAATTTAAGGAATGGTATGCAGACAGATTACATATGGAATGTAAGGAATGGTATGCAGACAGATCACATATGGAATGTAAGGAATGGTATGCAGACAGATTATATATGGAATGTAAAGAATGGTATGCAGACAGATTATATATGGAATGTAAGGAATGGTATGCAAATAGATTACATATGGAATGTAAGGAATGGTATGCAAATAGATTACATATGGAATGTAAGGAATGGTATGCAAATAGATTACATATGGAATGTAAGGAATGGTATGCAAATAGATTATATATGGAATGTAAGGAATGGTATGCAAATAGATTACATATGGAATGTAAGGAATGGTATGCAAATAGATTACATATGGAATGTAAGGAATGGTATGCAAATAGATTACATATGGAATGTAAGGAATGGTATGCAAATAGATTATATATGGAATGTAAGGAATGGTATGCAAATAGATTACATATGGAATGTAAGGAATGGTATACAAATAGATTACATATGGAATGTAAGGAATGGTATACAAATAGATTACATATAAATATATATTCACGAGTATCGCCTTCCTGCCAAAAGGTTTCTGTCACGACTAGGGGGTCTTGTTCGGCTATTTCGGTGTATCTCTCTCTCTCACTAGGGAGCGGGCATCTTGTGGCATGTGCCAGTAATACGTCATCTTTTAGATTTTACAAAAGACACAAGACAGATACCATTGATGTTTGGGTGGGGCCCGATTTATTCTATCATGCTGTGCATGTATGTGAATATGATAGTAATGAGTATTGGACAAACAGACGAATGAAAAGAAACAATACAAATATGAACTCTTTCGCCCTCTCAAAACTGTGAATAACGAGTTTTAGAAAGTGTGAATTAGGTTTTATTAACCTTTCACACAGTGATTAAATCAATCATACATCTTTCAAATGTCATACACTCTAGGGAAGGGGGAGGTGAAAATGGTGTAATTCAAAAAAGTGAAAATAAAAATAAGTACAAAATTCTTGTAAATTGCACCACTAACATGAAAAACAATTCATACACAAAATAGATGTGGATTTACCACCGTATTCAAGTTCGTATTACAGATATATATAATAGCATAGATATCTATCCTATAAGAATATGTTCAAATGTTCTTATTCTTAAATCTGCTACAATTTCTAGGTACGCTTTTGCCTTTTATAACTACTCACTTAGTATTGTGAATGTTCAAAGAGGAGTGAGGTAGGTTGTATTGTCAGCTCGCAACGTTGATTTGAAGAAGGATGATGCAAAATCATAGTGTCACTCGCAAACGATGATTCAAAGATCAGGTCATCACGTTTCTGATCTCCAATGTATGGGTGGACCTGTGGGTTTTGACTGATGCCAACAATGGTAATTAATTATCGCTGATTTCTCTGGTCGCCAGGTATTATGAGGGGGCCTCAGTGACGTCTGTCATTACCAGGTAGTTCAGTGAGTGAATGTATCCTCTCATCTAGGATGTAGTACCTTTTGGGTTTGCTGAATCCAGAAATTACCAGCCCTCCACCATGGCATAGAACTTTCAGAACAGACAGAGAGACTAAATAACTCATCTGTCATTAACAGTATGCAAATGATGTTGCATACATAAGCTTTCTGAAGGTTGAACTTTTCACTTCGCCATGATGTATTTGAACAAGTTGCCTCGATGTTCTAATACTTGGCAGTCGACGGATGAAGAAACGGGCAGAAAGTGATATTCCTAACTCTCCTTAGTAAACACAACGTAATTTCCTTTATACAAAGTTTCACAACAAAATGAAGTTACTGTCTTCATGTAAAATTCCCGTTCTCATGAAAATTCTAATCTCTCCTTCCTCCTTTTATCCTTATTCTGAAAGTTCCAGAAGGTTCTAGAAGCTTTGCACCTCGTGATCTTAATTTGCTGATGCACGCGATTGTAACTGCACGTACTTCACTAGCTCAGACAAAAATCTAATGCGAAGTGGCTAATATTTTCTATTTGGCTCGTCAACAAGCATACATACATCCACACACATTTATGAATATACTGCATTCATTCAATATATATAATATATAATCCTCCTTAAATATATATATTTATGCATGACATGATACACGTAATCTATGTCTACACACGTCTGTCTAAACTAAATTAAACCTGGTGAATAAATTAAAAGTTACATATGCGCTGGGGCGGACGCAGTTACTCCCCGTATTCCATTAACGGTCTTGTGAAGACCGTGAAATAAAACTTTAAATTTTGGCTCCATGCTTTTCTCGTGACAGTTTTCCATGAAGAAGAGCGAGTACTAGAGGCGATATTGTGCCATTGTCTAGAAGAGGGGGGATAACTTAGTATGGACATAAAGGACTATGTGCATTGACTGCGGCCTATGGCGTTCAACATTCAACATTAGCTAAAACTAAAACTTTTGTTTGTTTTATAAAATTATGCATAAATATTTCTATACAAGTCATTCACGCTTGTATCTATAATCTTTATGCATACTAACCTCCATAAATGTCATACACATCATTATAAATGTATCTCACGCGAAAGCGGCGGAAGCCGGAAGCGTTCCCCACATTAACAACAATAAATGTATCTATAAACATATTCTTACTATCTTAGGCTTGTTTACAGGGAATCGTCATTATAAATGTATCTTATATTTATTTTAAGTCTCATACACACTCACCTCTATAAAGATCACACACACACACACACACACAAGTTCTTACAAACATCATGAGCGCATATGTGTTTGTGCATGTGAATGTTTGTGTCTGAGTTTTTCAAAGAGCGCGCGTGACCCGATAACGATACCCAAACGAAGATCATGCCGCCCGATAGTAAGGGTCTTAACTCTCCATAACATTTACATTAAAGGTGTTTTTATAGTTGTGTCCCTTATTCCAATACAAGCGCGAAAGCCCGGAGTCCGTAATCACGGTAGTATCAAAATGAAATATCTCGTTTTTATATTATTTATAAGACAAGTCTGGTAAAATTCAGGGATTATATAGCGGTAAGTACAAATGTGCATTGTATTATTTAGTTTCGGTAATGTTCTGTATTACTTACTAATTGTGAGTCTATACATGTTTATTAGAGACTGTATAACAGTATATGGAAATAAGCGACGGCTCATAAGGATCGTGGGTCGATTCTCGCTCGGGGTTAAGTGTGTGTATGTATGTGTGATTTTGTTTACCGTAATACATATAATAATTCACACATTTAATTATGTGATTTACTCATACTTAGTTATGTTGTCATGCTTTAAGTCCATAAACAAGTATATTAATTATTATATTTCTGATCGGGATTAAAACTTGAACTGCTGTAATATCAATAACGTTCTATTGTTCTCGTACTAGTCGGCGATTTTAAAATTTAAATAGGGTATTAATTGATCAAAACAGTAGGCATATCTTTAAGTTCTAATAAACTATAAATTTGAACGGTGACATGCAATATTAATAAAACTCACCTAATATATAACTTGAAATGAAAAAGGTTGTCCAGAATCGAGTGCAATGGAGAGCTGTTGTCAAAGCCCTTTGTTCCACGGAAAATCCAAGGAGATTTAATAATATTTATATTGAATGCTATAACCTTATGATTGCATTGGTGTCTTATTGTATATTTAGTTTCATTTAGCTCCAGAAATTATTGCATGTATTAAAATAAACATTTAAACTACTTTGAGTTTATTATATGATTTTTCTCGTGATATAAAAAGAAGGCGGAATTATTTTTTTAATATGTTACTTTTAGAGTTATCTATTCATTTATCTATGTGATACTCATACTTACATATATGTGTAAATGCGTCTGATTTTCAGATTTTTTTCAAGTGGCTTTTCTCCTTTGAATTTTTTCGGTAGCAAACAAAGCTCTCTATAAATACTGGTACCGTTATGTCCCAGTCGGCAACACGTTCGAAGTTACTAAGCTTTATCACGGAGGCATAAGAGTTAAAATATTCCCTCTGATCTCTCCGACACAACTCACACAGTAAACAAGTTTTATAAATAATTTTGATTCAAAGCAAGGCGCTTTGCACTGTACTAATTTAGTGACAATACACGCAAATTTTTTTTTTCCTGTGACTTCTTTTCTGTGACTTTTCTTCCTGTGACTTTTTTCCTAGCAAAACTTGTGACTTTTTTCCCGCTCACCCCGAAGTACTTGCAAGATGAAGCACATGTTGCTATATAAGAAGTTCTAAATCGTTTACCCACAGGAATCCCCCAAAACTAAGAACATCTAGAAGATGAAAAGTTTTCACGCAATTCCTGTGGGTAAAAGAAGTTCACTTTAAGAAGAAGAACGAAAGCTCGCCCAACTTCGCTTTCTTAACCGCATGACGCCACGCCTATTGCGTTATATACACACCGAGTTAAGGCTCCTACTGGTCGTTCAGGAAATGATATTATATACCGCCACACCAAGAACTTTTCCCTACTTGAAAAGAAAACCACTTACCATTGGAAATAATCGATGTGATTCCAGGTAAATGTAAAGTGTTCACACTTTTGTCTCACTTCCTATATTCGGCTTGTATATCTGTCGGCTCTCGTCACAATCCTTATGCACGTTGTCATACTGAACTACTTCCTACTAGCATTAAATAGTTCATCGCTCTCTCTCTCTCTCTCTCTCTCTCTCTCTCTGTGAATATATATATGGAGAGAGAGCTCAGTGACACTACAGTAGGGGAAGGTTAAACACATTATTTTCTATCATCGTTCTTACCAGGATTTCGCCTCGGAACACCGACGGAAACGCGCACGCTGAGAGGAGCGCCATCTTACTAACATGAGGAAAGACAACACCAGAAAATGACACCACCAGCAACACCACATCTTTACAACTGCACCAAGCTAAGATGCAAAGCATGAAATAAAATTCACCATTCCATCGCCAGCCACACCATTCTACTAATACCAAGCAATTGTACAAAGCACTTCAAAACACACTTTGACTCTTTCAAGGGCGACAATTGTACAAAGCACTTCAAAACACACTTGACTCTTTCAAGGTCATCTACAACAACGAGAAAATCGCGTCAGTGGAAGCCAGAGCCGCAGCTTACGAAATGGCACATTACCACTATTATTCAACAGCCTCAACTCGACACGCCCACTCCACTCCAAGTAACGACTCTACACCCTAGAACTAGGTGAAACAATCACCCTCTACGAAGACAACACGGCTATTGGTGTAGCCACCAACACGAACATAAAAATCACACACACCAGGACAAATCACACACAGACAACGGACTCTCCACAGCTAATGTTTTCCGCCACCATAAAGATAGAAAAATCGTTGAGAACTTCAACCACACCATAGACAGACAACAAGAGAAAACCGCAAACGTCATCCAAACCACTCCAATCAAAACAAGAGACAGGTTTGCATTCACGCCAAGAGCACAGCTGAAACAAACCATAAAAACCAAGACGAAACACAAAATGTTTATGTGACACATGTGCACTTAGTTAATGAAAAGTAATTATTATTATTAATTAATCTTTCATAACTAATTTCAAGTGATGAGAATATTAATTTATATTATTAATTAATTATCCTCCAACAGATGCCCACTTATATCTCACATGGCGGATATTTTGGCGTTGTAAACGTTTTCACAGTTCCACAACATAAAACAACATTTACAGTTACATAAGGTTTTCTGCAAGTGGAAAACTTCTTGCTAAAGTAGAAGACAATCCAACTTTATATTTAGCGAACCCCCATCCACCCACTTTCTTCTCCAACATAAGAATATCACTATCAATATGCATAAGGTCAATAAATTTATTAAGAAAAATCAACTATACAAATGACAATTTCAATGAATCAGATAATTTGACATCAATATTCCACAAACTCATTTTAGGATAATTATAGTTTACAGTCTTTCTCTGTATATATATATATATAATAGTAAAATTACAGCTAATTCTAGTTCAACAATAAAGTCAATACAAACTGCAGGTTAGTCCTATCAAAGAATAGAAATGGATTATTAGAATAGGTTATTATAAACTTCACATAACCTGGATTAAATACAGCTTCCACAATCTTTTCACTGGTCTTTTCAATCACGTCACTGTATTACAATGTCAAAATGTTCATTCTCAGCATGTGTTCCTGCCTCATGCACATGAAAAATCATTCCTCTCAACCGACCTGGCACTTTCTTGCCGTAAGTTTCTTGAGCAGAAACACAATCACAATGATTGTATTATCTTCACTGGACTGATGTACTTAGCATCCTTGCTTTGGTACATAAATAGAGGAAAAGGAAATCCAAACAATGCCCCTCACTATTTTTAATTTTAATTGTTATTTAAGTTGCTAAATTGTCAGAGTGACACGACCTTGGGCACTCCTTATGGTGTTATTTTGAAATTGTATGAGTCTGAAGTAAACAGCCCAAGGGAAGAATATACTAGATTTGCTGACCTAGTGGAAACTGAGTGACATCATCAATAGAGTTTATCTGAGTGATTTCACCACTTGGCACTGACATATGACACCAGTAGTGTTATACTTCTTATACTGCCACAACTATATAAGCATATAATGCAGTTATAAGTGCTAGGAGGTACAAAAACAGTACATAGCTGTAACTGTACAGTGTAATTACTTACTGCATTAAAGATTTAGAAGTAGTGAATAAAGTATAGAAGTATTTTATTTTTAATATCTCATATTTTAGAATAAAGCCAAAGAATATGAATTAATTATTTATATATCACACAAACACACACACACACACACACACGCACAAATGCATGGGAAGTTTTCCCCCTTTCTTTCAAAATAAAATATATTAAGAGTATGATTCTGTTTTGTTAACTGTTAAAATATTAATATTTTAGATTTTAAAAAATCAAACAACATATATATATATATGTAAGTTAGTGAAATGACTACAGCACAATAAGAGCTGAAAAATAACAGTTGCATTGGTATAAAACAAAGAGGCCAAATGAAAATAAACAATAAAATAATTATTTTTTTATTTACAGAATATGGAACAAATCAAAATCAAAAGCACATCAAGGGAGTCTTCTAATTAATGGTTGACTATTTCCAAGGAAAATTTAAGCAAAAACACCTTTTAAATCACTCGACGATTTTACTTCAATTGTCCCTGCTTCACTAAAACATGATTAGTATTTTAAGCTGACTAACTGGATATATCTTATTTTATTGTTGTTTTTCTTAGTATCTTGTAACCAGGGAAGTCACTGGTCATGAACTTAAAGTGTAATTGCCACATTTATTATTGTCATTCTGCCCAGACCTATCACAAGAATTAATTAGTCACTTGAGTCTTCTTGCTCAGCTTGAGCTGTAGGATTCTTCCAAGGTATCCTTGAATAGTGCTGCCTGCCTTGAGCCACAAAATTCTTCAGCATTACACTTTACGTTGGCCTTGAGCCACATAATTCTTCAGCATTACACTTTACATTGGCCTTGAGCCACAAAATTCTTCAGCATTACACTTTATGTTGGCCTTGAGCCACATAATTCTTCAGCATTACACTTTACATTGGCCTTGAGCCACATAATTCTTCAGCATTACACTTTACATTGGCCTTGAGCCACAAAATTCTTTGGCATTATACTTTATGCCTGCCTTGAGCTACAATTTTATTTTTATTTTTTTTGCTTTATAATCAAAACTTAGGTTATGATGGTCTCGATGGTAATATGCCAATATGAATGGTCCACAATGCCCAAATTTCCACTTACAGCAACATTCCAGATTTATTTGATTCTAGAATTGTTGTAAACTAGTTTTGGATGTGAATCAACCACTGACGTACTCACCTATGTGCCACTCAACATCACTGAGGAATCAGGCACCATTTTCAGTCACCTCGTTTCCATTCACCACTGGACCAAAATACAGACAATAAATATATAAATTCTGACTTATGTAAAAAATCATGTTATGAATGCCCATAAGAACAAAATCTTTTGTAATCCAAGGCCAGACTGTATACTTTCAATGTTTTCTTGATGCCTGCCTTCTGCCACAAATTTTTTGACTTCATACTTTCAATATTTCCTTCAACAGGGATGCCTGCCTTTAAGCCTCAAATTCTTTAGCATTATAGTTATACTTTCAATATTTCCTTCAACAGGGATGCCTGCCTTAAGCCACAGATTCTTCGGCATTATACTTTTCCTTGAATATTTCCTTGAATATTTCCTTGAATAAGGTATGCCTGCCTTAAGCCACAAATTCTTTGGCATTATACTTTCAATATTTCCTTGAATAAGAGATGCCTGCCTTAAGCCACAGACATTATATTTTCAATGCTTCTCTGAACAGGCATGCCTGACTTGAGTGATATGATAAATGTATCAGAACACATGCATTATCAAAGTGATGTGACTGATGTGTCAAAATACTGTTGCATTATCAAAGTGATGTGATCAATGTGTCAAAATACTGTTGCATTACTAAAGTGATGTGGCAAAATAATGTTGTATTATCAAAGGTGATGTGATCAAAGTGTTGACACGTTGTATTATCACAGTGTGATGCAGTAAATGTGTCTTTATCTCTGTATTGTGGTAAATATGTCAAAACACCATTGCATTTCACTATGTGATGTAGAAAATGTGTCTTTACCTCTGTATTGTGGTAAATATATCAAAACACCGTTGCATTTCACTATGTGATGTAGAAAATGTGTCTTTACCTCTGTATTGTGGTAAATATGTCAAAACACCATTGCATTTCACTATGTGATGTAGAAAATGTGTCATTGCATTGTTGCATTATCAGATTAATATGAGTAAGTCCTAACCAAGTGAGCACTTTCTAAATTGAAGTGGGATGGAGATTAAGTAATTTCAAATTTTATATTAAACATAAATATATTGCTGATTAGTACTGTGGTTGGTTGCAGAACAATATAAATATGGAATGTTATACAGGGTGGCCCAAAAGTAGGTTTACAGTTATTAAACTACCTTTTATATGGTTGAAGTTACTTGCTTAGTAATACCAATATAAAACATTCCTCAATGTTGAAGGAGGACATTTTGAGCATCTGAGAGATTAAATTGTTTATGTTAACAGGTATAACGAATTTTCAAATAAATAGTCTACGTGATAACTGTAAACCTACTTTTGGGTCACCCTGTATATCAGGGGTGCACAAACTTTTTAGGCCAGAGGGCCAAATTTCCAATTGAAAGTGTGTTGAGGGCTGCAAATCAGATTGCACATGAAAAATTAACACAAATAATGAAATAATGTGCTTTATATTCGTTTTTGTCTCAATAACCTAGTCTTTAGTGAGAAGGGTGAGCCTGAATATTGTTAACAACTTTGTCAATATTTAGTTCGAGTTTTGTAGTCGCCAGCCTCAAAATTGAACAGAGATTGTTTCAGGCAACAAATAATGGTAACATCATAAAGTCCTCCGGGGGCCGCACAGAGCCCTGTCGTGGGCCGCAGTTTGTGCACCCCTGTTATATATACATCTCTAACCCTCCAAAGCTAGGAAATTTTGAAATTTTTAACATCATTTTCAAACATATGTCAGAGTATATACATCCTCAGTACAATCTTCTGAACCACAATGAAACTGAACAAAATTGTATTATGCAAGTTTGGCAAGGATATTTCCCTATGAACAACTCCTTGTCTATTGATTTGACTGACCCATTTTGATGGGCATATGCTGTAGGTACTCAGCAATAAAAGGGTCAATCCAGCAACACCATTAGGTGCAATCACAAACACACTGGATTCTGTCTATTTAAACATTATACTAGAAAATAAACAAATTAATTGTTTGGTGTAAAGTTAATCATGTTTCTTATAACAGAATAATGTTAATTATTTTTACTGTCACCACCGAAGACAGCAATGGCTCCATGATTGACAGTAATAAATTCTGATGGATTCATCTTGCGCTGCTCCAGAGTTTTGGCCAGCAAATCCCTTGGCTCCAAATAGAACTGCAAAAATACACAGGCAACTGAAAGGGAACAATCAATAAGCTTTACAGTACAATGCAACATTTTTTGTCTTATTGTGCAAAATAAACAAATTATGAGCGCACTTAATAACTTTTACATATTGTGTACGTACATGGGTGGTGGTAGAGGTATATTTTAAATGTTAATGTGAACATTGAGGGTTTTATTAATATATATATGTTCAGAAGGGTGGGTGAGAGTGGTGGATGTTCATTTATAAGTTTAGCTTAATTATATTACATCATAAAGAACCAATGAAACATAAATAGTCCCAAGAGTCACCATACATTATTGTAAATTAAATTAATAAATTAACTGTTCTATCTATCTATCCCTTAGTCTTGCCGACCATTGGGGCACCAATGATGACCTGACAATCAGCTTTCTCCATTCCATTCTGTTAACAATCTTGAACCAGAAATTGCTCAATGTAATCAGCATACTTTGCCACCATACATCAATGGAGTGCGATGTATTCTTACACTTACACACTAAACCAGGAGATTCAGGTAAAACAAGGGAAGGCTGCTTATTCCCTGTAAAATATAATTAGGGACAAATGCTAAGTTTCCAGTTTATTCATCTTTAATTCCATTCTCTCTTACATTCAAGTCTCAACTTACAGTTTCCTGCAACAGTATTTATTAGCCCAATACACACACACATACACCACATAATAAATACAGCATGTCAATTTTATGAGCGCATTTCACTAGAAACAATGTCAAGTGTTTAGCATACTATATATGAACATCTTAGTTCAAAATTTGTAGAAATAATAGTCTACTCATATAAAACACAAGTATAACATATCAATAGCAAAATGCACAAAATATTTCAAAGTCCATTCTCACTCAAATCCATCCATTTTCATCTGTCGAACGCCAAGTATCTCAAGCATCAAGGCAACTTGTTAATAAGTACATTGCGGCAAAGTGAAAAGTTCAACACTTCAAGACAGCTTATGTGTGCAATATCATTTGCATACAGTTAAAGACAGACTAGTCATTCAGTCTCTCTGTCCCAGAAGTTTGCACTTCCGACTAAGGACACATTCACACTGAATACTTTATTTAATTGTTTACTTCCAATTTAAATTGTTCAAACATAAATGAAAACTCCTTTCATGGCACATAGTAAAGATAAATATATGTATTCTGACAAAATTTATAGTAAGTTTACTCCAAAGAGGCATTAATAGTTCTAATTAAATGTTGTTATAAATTTTAACCTCTGCAGAGAAAAGATGAAAGGTTCCCCAATGTATCCCAATGGAACATTTTGACTCTATATCCTGGTGGATCTGTACAGCTTCCTGTGGGTCTACATGCTGCGGACTCATGAACCACCTGCAGTCATTATGAAATAAAACTTCAGACATGAAATGTTCTCAGCGACTATTCTATATCAAAATAAAAACAAAAACAATAAAATATTCTTATTACTGCTTCTGACATAGATTAAAGTTTATATTCCATGGACATGTAGACTTTTCCAATATATGAGGATGAAAGTAACAATACTCGCCAAAGTATATGCACATTATAAAATATTATATAACTAAACTTATAAATAGCTGCTTATTAATGAATTTTTTTTAAGTAATCAACTATAATTTAAAAGTGAAAATGTTTATTCTTTATTAAAAGCATTTTTATAATTCACATAAATGTAGAAAGTAGTTGCATACAACATTATTATTCAGCCTTTCTTCATGACTTCTGTTGAGTGTTGGTTGTGAACCAAGGTCTCAGGATCTTACCAAGATTCTGGGAAAACCAAGGTTTTACAGAGGATATGGGCACTTCCAAGGAGAGCTGCTTTTAGTAGTGGGATGAGGCTGTGGTTTCCAGGTAGTTTCTTCGGACAGCCTTCCAACTCATATGTTCCCCAAGGCTCCTATCAATTCTGCTTTTACATTCCATCTAATCTGAGAATCCAGGTATTTTTCTATTTCTTCTCTTTCTTTTGTTTTTATGTTTCTATCACGTGAAACAGTGACATTGATGATTGCTGCTGTTCTGTAGACTTACTGAGAACTACAATGTCTGGTCTTCATGCAGGTATCACTCAGTCTGTTCTTATCTCAAAGTCCCACAGTATTTTTACTTCTTTGTGCAGGTATCATTCAATCTGCTCTTATCTCGAAGTCCCATAGTATTTTTTACTTCTTCTGTTTCGGTGACTGCTTCTGGGTGGTGCCGTCCATGCTCTTTCTCAGGCTCTTTCTCCATAGTTCTCACATAGGTTTCTATGTATGATTTTTGCTACTGCATTGTGTCTTTTGGTGTATTCTGTTCCAGGCAGGAAATTGACATCTTGATAGCATGTGTTCTGTTGTTTCATCCATGTTTTTGCACAGTCTGCATTTGGAATCATTTGAACATGATTTTTGTTTAGTGTGATTTCGTGTTTGATGCTCAATTTTGTGCAGCTGTTATGAGTGCTTCTGTTTCTGCACAAACCTATTATTATTTTGCATTCAATTCTGTCTAAATATGAAAAGGAAGGTATAGCAGAACTCGCTCCATGTAATAATTTTTGTGATCTGTGAAAACTTTGGGCTTCTGTTTTACTTCCAGTAATTGCAGAATAGTTAGATAATTAAATCTATACAAGTTTATTTGCTGTGGTTCCTAATTAATGTTTTTGTCTCATTGATCACTGTTCTATCATAGTGGGTAAATGTCTAATAGCAGTGAGTTCCGATGTAAAATGGTGCAGTCATTACTGTCCTGAAATAACTATTAGGTCAGTTGTAGAAATAAAATATCTAGTTCGGTCTGGTAAGCATGTTTACATCCTTCCTTGCAATCTAATTTTCATCAATTTATGTCATTGCACTCTTTCTAGTGGTATTCTTATAAGAAAATAATGTAATATTAAACAATATAATATAATGCATATATATAAATGTCACATAATGCAGTTTTACTGTAGAGCAAAAATCACAATTCTACAATGTATTTGTATTATTTAACAAACTTTCATTCATTTTCCTCTGATCATCAATGTTTGTGTAAAATGATATACACTTAAAGTTAAGGCAGAAGACCATCAATGTTTGTGTAAAATGATATACACTTAAAGTTAAGGCAGAAGACCATCAATGTTTGTGTAAAATGATATACACTTAAATTTAGGCAGAAGGCCATTTTCCTCTGATCATCAATGTTTGTGTAAAATGATATACACTTAAAGTTATAGCAGAAGACCATTTACTTTGGGTGGTAGGCGCCAATGGGAATGGCAGCAGCTGTGAAAGGTCCGTATTTCTGCCCAATCTGTTTAAAACCTTCACAGTAACCGGTATCACCTGCAAAATGGAAAGAGTTCTGTGGACCCAATACACACCAGCTGCACCACAACACCTGAAATTATAGGTATAAATATCACAAGACATCATTTATTGAAAATTTGAAGAGAAGAAAGTAATTATACACACAGTTACCTATCTATATAATTATATAATAATATATATAATTTGTACTAAAAATTTCAGTGCACTACTCAAAGTATGTCAGAGATTTAGTGCACCTTTGATAAAAATTAAATTATAATTAGGTAATGCTATGATTTCACTGTCCTGTGTGGTCAGCACATTTTAGCACCATTAAGCCTTAAGTAATGACTTGAGAGAGCTGTGGCCAAGCTAGTTATTAAGGGTCAGCTGAGTGCAAGTTCCAAGAACCATAAGTTTAAATAGTGGTTTTAAAACACATTTTGAGGCTCAAATTGCAATGAACATTTAAATCTTTACTATAATTCCTGTTCAGAAGATCCATTTGTAATGGACACAAATCTAATTATTCAATATGTTCGAGATATTTTGTTTTTCAAGATTTTATATATTAGTGAAACATTGGATTGACTATAAAAAATAGAAATCAAAGAATGAATTTAAGATATTTATATAAGAATGCAATGAACAACTCCCATAGTTTACAAATAAACTGCTGGCTAAAGTTTTCTTATAGAATTTTATAAATTCAATAAATAGACATTTTAATATTTCAAGAACTTAAACTATACATGGAATAGTGGCTAAAATAAAATATACTGACATGTCTTCACTCTTGGAGAATTCTGATTTTATAATTGCAGTGAGAGAAAATGATGCTACTGTGAGCAGTCATATTCATTAATTGTGTATTTTTGCTGGTTATTTGAGGTAACATATAAGTCATTAATAGATTATTAATTAAACTGACTTGCTGCTGCTGTAAATTTCTCCTGGTGATACTGTTTACCTGATGTGCTGATGATTGTGATCATACAATTCTGTGGCTGTAGTTGTATTTAGTTGTTGAGAAACCATTGCCTGATGTCATACAACCAAGCTATGTAACCATTGTCAGAATGTAATTATAAGTAAGTAGCCAATGTTAATGTGGGCCCACCTTTCACAATTTTATTAAACTTATTAAAGATAAGATATCTTACCTCATAATAAAACTTTAATAATAATAGTTCAAGCTTTATTACTTTAAATCATTATATGAGTTGTGATTTTAAATGTAATATTCTCTAACTTCTGACTCCTCAACCTTGAGTTTTCCAACTCCCTTGGTTATGTAATCTCTGGTCTAACTTGTAACAGCTGCTATAAATTGATGTAATGTATAATTGTCCTTAAGAGTAGATTGCAGACCTGGCCAAGAGATGTTAGAACAATATATGGAGAGTGTCACCCAGGGTTGGGGAAATCTAGACAGAAAGTTTAAATATGTAAGTAGGGAAACCAAAGACTGCTTTGGACCCACACTCAGCATCTCCTACAGCAATAAAACTCCTATAGCAAGTGAGGATTAATTAAACAAGATCTTATTATCTTTCTCTCCTTCCACACACCACATTTATTAATAATTATCTTTTTATTGAGACTGATAATGCCAAGTGAATCATTTCTAAAAAAATAAACACAAAGTTCTACTTATTAAAAGCTTTGTGGTTTAATCCTTATGGTCCACTTGGTAAAACAATTTAATCTACATGCAAGATTATGGTCTTAAGTGATAGATTCATCACCACCAGGTGATTTGACATACAGGCAAACCCCACTTTACAGCACTTCGATGATAGGGCACTTCTCACTTATAACCCTTCTCACATTTTTGGTGCATTCTTTGCTCTTACAGCATTTTTTTGCCAACCAGAGAACACCAATGGAGTCTGAAATGTCAGACACCATTTTGATGTTGATCAGTCAGCATGCTCTGCATCTCTCAGTGTTTTCCAACATCAAAAAAGACTGATTGTTACAATGTAAATACTGATAAAACTGTTTTATATCCTTCATCTTTCTTACAATAAATATTACATGTAACCATAGATTAGACAGATTCACCACTGGCATAATCTTCCTAAGTGAGCACTGAACTTGCATTTTCAGAGTGCGTGAAAAAATAAAGAATTGTTACTTCCAGAATCTGCAAAAGCTGAGCTGATATCGAACACAAGTGGGTCCACTCTCATTAATTGCTTATTAAAGAATTTTAGTAATAAGATTACAGTTTGCAAAGAAAATGGCAGAACAATCGAAAGTGCATATTTATAGAATCAGAATCATATGCCTATTTATATAATCTATGATGTAACTATTTCTCAAGTTTGCATTGACCAATCACTGAAAACTGAGGATGAAATATTTTAAGGTAAGCAATGAGTGCCAAACTGCATATTCTATTTACTAATACTATTCTATGATTTTTTTAAATGTCTAGTTTTATTGTTAACTTAATATACAATAGTGTAAATAAGTTATTAGACTTTCCAAGAGAAAAAAGTTAATCATCACTTTAAGGTGATTTTTAATTTACAGCAAAGGCCCAGAAGCTAACCCACCATAAAGCAGAATTTGCCTTTACTTTGAGTATAGCATCACGACATGAGCAACAAAGATTAGATGTATCAGGAGTAGATGAATCATTAAAAGGGTGATTGGATGTACTTCAATTAGATACATATCATGGTGACTGGATGTGCTTTGATACATCATCATGGTGATTGGATGTACTTTGAGTAGATACATCATGGTGATTGAATGTACTTTGAGTAGATACATCATGGTGATTGAATGTACTTTGAGTAGATACATCATCATGGTGATTGAATGTACTTCTATTACTATTAGATACATCAACACCATGGTGATAGAATATATACTTTGAGTAGATACACCAGTACCAGGGTGACTTCGTATGCTGAGCAGTTTGTACTGACAGCAAATGTAATCACATGATGTCTATTTCTAAGTCATCTTTATATATGTCTTCCTGCTTCTGGGTAGAAAGCTAATCTATTTTTTTCTGTCCAAAAGAGACAAAATAATGGTTCAAAGAGGACAATATCCCATTAACAAGCATGTAATGGGGGTTCACAAATCCCCCCTCTCAGGATTCCAGAGTGATAAATATTTCATGCTTCTAACAAAATTTTCTAGCATCAATTATAATATTCAAATTCAGTTATAAACAAAAATTTTAAAGTCATGATTAGGCACTGTTAATAAAATACTGGTACTGAACACTTATAAATAATCAGATAAAATAAATGAATAAAATATCAGTTAACAAATATTTTTAGAGTGCCCATTTTCAGTAATCAAATGTTTCTTTTGTTTATGATACTTGTATGCTAAATAAGCAAATTTTTAAAATGTTCAGGGAGACTACTACTGTTTTTAAATTTGCTACAAACTGTCTTCTATAAATATTATTTTTTCATCATTCTATGTTGTTAATTTAATACTGAATTTTAAAATTTAATTCCTGTAAAGGAAGGCAAAACGTGATTTGGCACAACACATGCTAACATTGTCAGTAGTATGTTTTGGTGTGAATCTGTACGTGTTTCTTTGAAGTAATTTATTAAGAATTACTTTTTTAGAAAGACACACTTTCAGTAGTATGCTTTGGTGTGAAAACGTTTCTTGCATATAATGTATTTATGAGTGACTTTTTCAGTAAGATGCTGACTGTGTAGTTTTGGTTTGCATTACAATTTTTAATTTACTGTATATTACAGCAATATACCTAAAGTCCATTAAAACAAATACACATAAATTATACAGGAAATTGTGAATATGATTTGCTACATATGCCAGAGGCAATGCATTAGACTTTTACATTAAGTGCCTTAAGTTTAATGTAACTTAAAACACTTATTTTCTTTATGAGATGCTCAATATGTGTATATTTTCTTGTACAGCAATGTACTTGTAACATGAAAATGTTCACAAAGTGCATCATATGATGGTGTATCATAAGAATGATTACAATGTCCCTTCATTGACAAAGTGTGCAAAGTATGGAATTATATTTCCATCATCAATATTATTTTAATAAGCAGTTTGATAAATGCTGAGTAACTAAGAATTTGTTTTCAACAATCTTTAGAATTAAAATAAAAATTAAATTAAAAAAACATTAATGCCAATGACAAGCTCAATAGCAAAATATTAAATCACATTTGCCAAAGAATTTCTAAAAGGAAACTGAAATTGTCATATCAACATAGGCACCCTGCATGCAGATGTCTGCAAATAAAACTCAATAGCAATAGCACTGGTGATTTAGCCTTAGTGCAAAAATCTAACCAATTCTGTTAAACAAGATCATAAAGAAATTTAACTTGCAGCTGCAGTTAATAATGTACCTTGTTGTCATCACTAGGGCTACGCTTGCACCAGTGTTTGCAGGGAGTGCACACAACTCTGAGTCCATCCCTTTTCGCGACAGAGTGTTCTGCCCACCAAGTCATTTCAATCACATTTTCACAACCTGTGTCTGTCATCCAGCCCTTCAGTCCCATAGGTACAAACCACTGCAATTTCTTCCCAAAACGCCGATTTAAGGCAACTACACTGTCAAAGTCCAAGTGATCATAGTGGTTGTGACTGATAAGAACAGCGTCTATTTCTGGTAATTCTTCAACTCTGCATGGTGGTTCTCGGTACCGTTTTGGGCCAAACCATTGCCTGGGAGAGGCTCGGTCACTAAAAACTGGATCTGTGATTACTGTGTAGCCATCTAGCTGAGCTACAACTGTAGCATGACCAATCCACATTATGCGAACGCCTGATAAAGGGGAATTGTCAAATTCATGAATGTTTGGTTTGATGATTGGAAGCACCTTGTCCAGTTCCTGAAAACGAGAATCAAAATGTAAACAGACAAAACAAAAAGAACCAAGAAAAATAATAACAACAATGCATGTTTATGTTTTCACTGATAATAACAAGTCCATTAAAAAAATGTTTCTGACTAAATATTTAATTAGACAAGGCTCTTAGAAAAACATACCTGTGATAGTAATTTGTTCTTTTGCACAGTTATAACAATGCTTTAATGCATAATGAGCTTTCTTGAAGATGATTATGAAACCACAAACATATTTTACAATGTTATTTATAAATTATTAAAATCTCTAGCAAAAGAGTTGCATGATTGAAGAAGCTATCTGGCAGTGAAAGGATAAAATAAATGATACCATTGCACTAATATGCGCATGCTTTAATGCAACAGAAACAAATTAAAATGTATACATTAAATTTCAGGAACATTCTGATGAAATTAATGTAATATAATAATTGCTTACCTTTTTCGATGGAACATTGGACTCATTCGTTGTGATCATTCGCATGTACAAAAACTGAAGAGCTGATGGACGTTGCCAAGAATTCCATGGGTTTTCATATCGACCATTCTTAAAGATGGGCATAGTACAAGTAGCAGGCTGAATTTTATCTACAGATGCTTCCATTCTGCTAGGTTGATCTTCTAATGATGGTTTTAGGTACTGATTGTAAGTGTTTGAGCTGAAAAATAAATCAACAAAACTAGCAATTAAGACCAAACACAAAGGGTCATATAAAGTTTTGTTTGAACAAATATGTCATTATTATTACAGCAATGTTCCAGCATTTACATACAGCACATGAAGAATGTGCTCATAAAAAGTGTATAATAAATGTTACAACTATAACAATGATTATAATTATCAAACAATGATTATAATTATCAGTAAAAGAAGAAATACATTTTATTTTTTATCCAATATAATTTTACACACTGTTAGGAGATCTTTTATTTACATTATCACTCCACAGCAAATGATTATGACCACCTAACTGGCTACTGAAACACTGCTATATACAAAGCAATTAAATTGAAGTCAATCATACATTTCTGATACAATTTTTAAAATCTTTTAATTGACATGTACATCAACTTTTATCACTAAATCGAGCATTCTGTACATGAGTGTGACAAAAAAAGAAAATTAAATAAAATTAGGGTAAATATGCTTTTATCGTAGTGCTGCACTGACGTGCAGCTGTCTCCTAATGTCCTATTCTAATAAGGCACTTGATATAAATTGTATTGGTATTTCCTGTTAATTTCAAAACTAAATATTTTGCTTTCTAATTAACATATTAGCACCAAAGGTTTGAATCTTCTTTCAAGTCTTATGGAATCAGAAAAAAGCATTGGGTAATGCATTCATTCCAGGCCTTCCACCTGCCCTGACTCTCATCTGCTGATGATGGCTGTTTTAGATAAGCATTATTTTCATTTAGATGTTGAAAAGATGGCACTTTATCTTTGGGTGCGTCAACAAACAATTGAGTGTGGTGATACAAATAAAATTTTATTTCTTCATGTTGTCATTGGCAACAGAAAGAACCAAGCAAATTGAATTGCCATAAATTGAACAATACATTTTAATGCTGATGGTGGATCTGCTTTTGTGTGCTTTGATGGAAAATTCTGCAAAAACAATCACTACTAGATAACACAGAAATATTATTTGCCCCAAAATTTAATTACATGTAGTTGAATGGTTGCTCATTTTATATGGGTCTATCATACAATTTGGGTCTATGGCCTCATATACAATATAAAGTCAAACGGAGCTACACATTTTTGTAATATAAGCTGTTTACCCCAATCAATAAAGAATTCTACTTTTATTCTTTGTCTTTTTCACCCCCGTCATTCCCCCCACACACACACCAATGTACTTATCCATCCAGTTATTACTTATCAGTCTATTCCAGGAGTGCACATTGGATGTTTGTATCTCTACATCAAAGTGAATAGTTTGATTTTAATACAGAACTTTTACTAAATGCAGTGAGCTACTCCTATTATTTGTATCTCTACATCAAAGTGAATAGTTTGATTTTAATACAGAACTTTTACTAAATGCAGTGAGCCACTCCTATTATTTGTATCTCTACATCAAAGTGAATGGTTTGATTTTAATACAGAACTTTTACTAAATGCAGTGAGCTACTCCTATTATTTGTATCTCTACATCAAAGTGAATGGTTTGATTTTAATACAGAACTTTTACTAAATGCAGTGAGCCACTCCTATTATTTGTATCTCTACATCAAAGTGAATGGTTTGATTTTAATACAGAACTTTTACTAAATGCAGTGAGCCACTCCTATTATTTGTATCTCTACATCAAAGTGAATGGTTTGATTTTAATACAGAACTTTTACTAAATGCAGTGAGCCACTCCTATTATTTGTATCTCTACATCAAAGTGAATGGTTTGATTTTAATACAGAACTTTTACTAAATGCAGTGAGCCACTCCTATTATTTGTATCTCTACATCAAAGTGAATGGTTTGATTTTACTAAATGCAGTGAGCCACTGTGTACATCTATTGTGATTCAACAAATTCCCTCTCCCCACAGAGTTAAACGTAGTGTTTGCGTTTGGGAACATATGCTGTGCAGGTAATCCCTTGAGCAACAAAGAAGGCCCATTAGAACGTCACTTGAGCAACAAAGAAGGCCCGCTAGAACATCACTTGAGCAACAAAAAAGGCCCATTAGAACGTCACTTGAGCAACAAAGAAGGCCCGATTAGAACGTCACTTGAGCAACAAAGAAGGCCCATTAGAACGTCACTTGAGCAATAGAGAGCAAAATTAGGTTCATCACACCATTCAAGCAAAAATAGCACAAAGAAAGCCAATCAGAACATCATTCGGGCAACAGAACGGAAAAAGGCTTCATGAAAGAAGGCACTCGAAAGCAAGGACCCATCAAAACGTCACTCGGGTAATAACACGCAGAAAGGACCATCAAAACGTCACTTGAGCAATAGAGAACAAAGAAGGCTCATGAAAACATTACTCGAACAATAGAGAGCAAAGACCCATCAAAACGTCACTTGAGCAATAGAGAACAAAGAAGGCTCATGAAAACATTACTCGAACAATAGAGAGCAACTGCCCATCAAAACGTCACCCGAGCAATAAAGAACACAAACAGGAGGATGGGGAATTCAAAACATCACTCAAGCAACAGAATACAAAGAAGGTCCACCAGAATGTCACTCGGGCAATAGAACACACAAAAAAAGTCCCATCTAAACGTCACTCGGGCAATAGAACACAAAAAAGTCCCATCTAAACGTCACTCGGGCAATAGAACACAAAAAAGTCCCATCTAAACGTCACTCGGGCAATAGAACACCAAAAAAAGTCCCATCTAAACGTCACTCGGGCAATACAGCGCAAAAAGAGAAAGGTTGGGTTCAAAACGTCCCTCGAGCAATAGAACACAAAAAAAAGTCCCATCTAAACGTCACTCGGGCAATACAGCGCAAAAAGAGAAAGGTTGGGTTCAAAACGTCACTCGAGCAATAGAACACAAAAAAAAGTCCCATCTAAACGTCACTCGGGCAATACAGCGCAAAAAGAGAAAGGTTGAGTTCAAAACGTCACTCGAGCAATACAGCGCAAAAAGAGAAAGGTTGGGTTCAAAACGTCACTCGAGCAATAGAATGCAAAGAAGGCGATTGATGCTAGTGATGATGTTCTATTTAAAACAGACTCATCTCTTTGTAAAGGAAGCCTCGAGTTCAAAAAGAATCGTAATTGACGCCGCTAGTCCAAAACGAATCATCTTTCATAAATGACGCCTCTAGTTCAGATTCATCTCTGTCATTAATGACGCTTCTAAACAGACGAGCAAAAAAAAAAAATGTTCCCCCCCCCCCCCCCGAAGCTCTCTCTAGTCAAACAATGCGATTAGCTACAGAAAGAATTCCTATCTGCCATGTCAGATTTCGTCGAGAGTCGTGGCTTTATTTTGAGACACATCTCCCTTAAGTTGTTCACGTTGTATAGAAAAAGAGCGAAAGTATAAGCTAGTTAACTAATATATATATACTTCAAATTTCAGTGGTAATAATTAAACAATTTTTAAACGCTATTGTAGTGAAAGCTAGTGCAGAACTCAGCAAATGTTAAGAAATCTAATCGAAGCAAAGCGTGCGTTTATAAACTAATTTCTTTTTAAAATTTGGAACGGTTTTAATAACATACATGTGCTTAGCTTTGTGTGTGTATATATACACACACTGAGAGATCTGTGACAAGTAAATATGTGAGTTAATTAATTCATTTCTTTTTTTAACTTGGAAGGGTAAATTTGCATGTATGTAAATAGGCATAATGTTGTATAGACACATTATGAGAGCTCTATGTCAAGCAATTACGTGAGTTAATTAACTAACTTATACACTATTTTGTAAATACAGTTGACTTGATGCTGTAGACATTGACATAGCGTTATAAACGTAATCATATCTATCGTTATAGAGACACGTTGTAAAGTAGACATTCAGTCATGGCGTTGTAAAGTAGACATTCAGTCATGGTGTTGTAAAGTAGACATTCAGACATGGCGTTGTAAAGTAGACATTCAGTCATGGCGTTGTAAAGTAGACATTCAGTCATGGTGCTGTAAAGTAGACATTCAGACATGGCGTTGTAAAGTAGACATTCAGACATGGCGTTGTAAAGTAGACAACCCTTCTGTACAGCGCAAGAACTATGCTTAAGAACGCGTGGGTCTATCAGCAACATATATATGAATGACTCTTTGCCAAACTAAATGTTCTTTCACATCATTGATCACAACGCAACTGTCTATATAAGGTTTTCCATGTCAACATTCACCCCTCCTTATTGTCATCTCTCCCCCTTGTTTACATCTCCACTACCCACGCGTGATCAATGAACCTGACCTAAATCCTTTACTGCAAATAGCATTTATGGCGGATTACATAATCGTCCATTCAGGGGTCAGCCATAACTAGTAACTATCAATTACAAATTATTAATATAGAAAAAGAAATAATAGAAAACAAGGAGCATAATTTGCCCACGGCCCAATCGTTATAAGTAGACATTCAGTCATGGCGTTGTAAAGTAGACATTCAGTCATGGCGTTGTAAAGTAGACATTCATTCAGTCATGGTGTTGTAAAGTAGACATTCAATCATGGTGTTGTAAAGCAGACATTCAGTCATGGTGTTGTAAAGCAGACATTCAGTCATGGTGTTGTAAGGTAGACATTCAGTCTTGGTGTTGTAAAGCAGACATTCAGTCATGGTGTTGTAAAGTAGACATTCATTCAGTCATGGTGTTGTAAAGTAGACATTCAGTCATGGTGTTGTAAAGCAGACATTCAGTCATGGTGTTGTAAGGTAGACATTCAGTCTTGGTGTTGTAAAGCAGACATTCAGTCATGGTGTTGTAAGGTAGACATTCAGTCTTGGTGTTGTAAAGTAGACATTCAGTCATATCGTTGTAAAGTAGACATTCATTCATGGTGTTGTAAAGTAGACATTCAGACATGGCGTTGCAAAGCATACATTCGGTCTTGGCAATGTAAAATATATATCAGATATGGTGTTGTAAAGTATACATTGAGAATGGCATTGTACAGTAGATATTCAGTCATGGCGTTGTAGACATTCAGACATGGCATTGTAAAGAACACAATTCTAAGCCTATTTAGCGTTGTAGGAATATAATGTAGGCAGGGCACTGCAATACATACACATTAAAACATGGCACTGTAATGTATTTAAACATGACGCTGTAAAGTATATATTTCATCATGGCATAGTATACATTCTATGCATTTAGACATTGGCATTATAAAAGTTCATGTACGTATTTCTACTGGATGCAGTCGAGATGTATTTAGACCAGTAGTGTAACTTTGAATACTGACACACAACCCCACCAAACTACAAAAAAAATCTAAAATGTCCCCTCCCCCATTTTCCACACACACACACAAACACGCTCACTCTTTCTTACTCTCTTCCTTTATCACTCTGTTCCATAGAGAATCAGCTTGCCTTGTTCCCTGCTAACTGTAAATTTTGGCTGCAGTGGCAGTAGTTACGCCACTGATTGAGAGAGTCATGGTGTCGACAGCCACTGACATTAGCGGGATGACTATTAGATTTGTGTCACGGTCACTTCAGTTACTGCAGCTCGGGACTGAGCTAAAGATATAAATGACGTCATGGGTCATGCACCGGAAAGAGAAGCGTTCAAAAGTTAGGTTCGCCTGACAGGATTAGATACAGACAGCAGGAAATGGAAAGCATAGTGAACGAATGTGTGACAAAGTATGGACTGGGATTACTTGTTCTGAAAACAAATTACAGTAGGATCTAGATGTTGCATTATAAATTAATTAATAAAGATTGACTGATATTTAAACAATGAGCAAACATGGTTGATCAATACGTAAGAGGATAGACCTTAAAACTTTTGGATTTTTATTGCAATCATACATTTATGGTAAGCCAAGGAATGTTGGTTTTTTTGTGTGGGGAGACAGTGATGGTGGGAATGTTCATTCTCATCTCAGCTTCTATTCAACAATAAAATTTTCCTGCCACCTGACTTCAGCCTTTACACATATTTCTTTTACTGCTCAAAATAATATATTTTAAATGCACACACTTTTAGACTTGGCATTGTACAGAGACACATAGACATACAGCATTATACAGATATATTTAGATGTGGAATTACACACACAAATTTAGACATGATATACAGATACACTTAGATATATGCATTATACAAATACTTTTAGACATATATAGATACATTTAGATATATGCATTATACAAATATATTTAGACATAATATTATATAGATAGATTTAGATAAGCATTATACAAATATATTTAGACATATTATATAGATCCATTTAGATAAGCATTATACAAATATATTTAGACATAATATTATTTAGATACATTTAGATATGCATTATACAAATAATTCTAGACAAGCGGATACGTTTAGATAAGCATTATACAAATAATTCTAGACATATGAATACATTTAGATATGCATTATACAAATAATTCTAGACAAGCGGATATGTTTAGATAAGCATTATACAAATAATTCTAGACATACGGATACATTTAGATAAGCATTATACAAATAATTCTAGATATATGGATACATTTAGATATGCATTATAAAATAATTCTAGACATACGGATACATTTAGATAAGCATTATACAAATAATTCTAGACATATGGATACATTTAGATAAGCATTATACAAACAATTCTAGACATATGGATACATTTAGATAAGCATTATACAAATAATTCTAGAAATATGGATACATTTAGATAAGCATTATACAAATAATTCTAGACACACGCATACATTTAGATAAGCATTATACAAATACTTTTAGAACTGATAATGTACTGGAACATTTAGACATGGTACTGTAAGACTATTTACAATGTTTTATATGCAAATATTTACACATGATATTTAAAGATGCATTTAGACATATTACTTAACTTCTCTAAGTCAAGTCTACAACAAAACACAATCTGAAGTAGAACAGTTCATTAGTTATGTTAAAATAAAACATTTCATGATTAGTTAGGTAAAGTAATTTTGTTTCTAAATAAAAGACTCTTTCCAACTAACTTCTCTCTACCATCATGTCTGAAAACACGTCAACTGGCACAAAACAGAGCAGCAAAGATTACTCCAAGAGCACTAAGAACACACCATGTCACTCCATTCTCCAACAGACTACAAGATCTGTTTTCTGTGTTATGTTTCTCTGGCTCTTGCAGAGAACAATGCAAGATCTGGGGGGTGGGGTGGGGTTTTATGCTTAACTCTCAGGTTCCAGCAGAATAGTTTTCCTTGTTATGCTTAACTCTCTGGCTCCAGCAGAACACAACACAAGATCTGTTTTCTTTGTTATGCTTAACTATCTGGCTCCAGCAGAGTACAACACAAGGTCTGTTCTCTATATTATGCTTAACTATCTGTCTCTAGCAGAGTACAGTTCAAGATCTGTTTCCTATATTATGCTTTGCTATCTGGCCCTAGCAGAATACAACTCAAGATATGTTTTCTTTGTTAGCTTAACTATCTGGCTCTAGCAGAGTACAATGCAAGATCTATTTTCTTTGTTATGCTTAACTCTCTGGCACCAGCAGAATATAACACAAGATCTGTTTTTTTTTTGTTATGCTTAACTGTCTAGCTCTAATCTTACTCTAACTGTCTAGCTCTAATCTCTAGCTCTAACTGTCTGCTCTCCAACATATGAACACCCCTGCTAGAAGCTTGCACTCATCATCATACTTAACTTTCAATATTCCAGAACAAATTATATGTTCAATGTTCATAATTTGATCACAGATACCAGGAATGAGCTGTCATTTATGCTAAGACAAGAAATGTTCATTAAAAATAGTCATTTTCAAGATACACGTCTTTCATTAAATCAAGAAGTGCAGTCTCTTATGTATTATTATTTATTCATGCTGTACATTTTTAGAATCCATATTTTATATTATTTATGTTGTCATTTGGAATGTGTTCATTATTTTTATTATATTATCTTTAATGTTATGTTATTTAGTTTATCTGTTTCTTTTGTGTTATCTTTAATTTATTTTGTACAGCTTTATTAAGACTTTTATTGTGTATCTATTTTAAATATTGTGAACGCTACTTGGAACATTATGACCACAAAGTTGTGCCGGTACAAAGATTTTATGCACCCTAGACAATACTTAAAACTTTCACCCCAGTTGTATTCTGTACCATCCATCTGTCTTTCTATCCATAGTTAGAACCAACAGGATTTGATTTGATATAACATAAGCATGGCACCAATAGATAGGTTTCTGTGAAAGCATGGTATTTCTTTATTTAATTATAATTAAAAATAATTATTAGTTTATTTATTTTAAATAATTTTCTTTAAACACTAAAAAACTTACATTTTGTGGGAATGAGTCCCTAGGTTCATTGCACCCTAGGTTTGCCTAATGGATGGGCCTGACCTGAAACAACCACTAAATAAACACTACATGTACAAGAACATTACAACCAACATTAAGTAAACACTATAGGAAACATTACAGCCAAGCACTCAGTAAACATTATACTGGTTAACAGTATCCTACAGCTGAGCTGATCATGATTATGCCAGAGCTTTTTCCGCTATTTATCTAACTGCTATTTTGTGGGAGCTTTTCTGTCACTGAACTGGCTGCCATTTTGTGAGAGCCATCAAGCCAACTATTATTGGGCCATTCCTACTGACCTGGCTATACTACTATTGAGTTGACCACCATAGTGTTGTTGGAGTCTGTTACTGAATATGACCACCTTGTAATTAAACTGAGTGTCATTTTGAGTGAGACTGACCACCACTGAACCAGTAGGCCATCTTGAAAGAAATTTACCATATTGGAAATACAATATTCTGTTTCTAGTTCTACTGTCTCAGATATTTTCTTGATACAAACTTTTCTTACTCAAGATAGCTTTGATACATTTTGTCATATAACTGTTGCTTTTTTAAATTTTAAATGCAATTTTTTTAAAAGAAAATTTTTAATTTTATAACAGATAATCATTTAATTATTCTGGCTGAACAGTTATTTGCTTTTATTCTGTATCTCATCATATCATGTTAATTATTTGTGACTGTATATCTTGCAGATATAAAGTCATAAATCCTTACACTATGACTAAAACTTTATAAAAGCAAGTATCATATATTGTTTCTTGACAGATGACACATTATGACTGTTAGATTGTACTAAAAATACATAATAAATATAATATCAAGAGCATGCAAACATCCTATTGGCAGATACCATTGAGTACTTACCATCTGCAGCCTGAAACATTAAATGACTAAAAGTAAAACTAATAGTTCTCACTGGGACTTAACATGTCATATATATTCTTATATTGGAGCAGTTCATATGCAGGTGTGCACATAAGTTTTGTATCTACAACTAAGTGTCTGACATCTGTGCTTGCTACACATTATCATCATCAGACATGTGCTTCCTACATGCTCTCATATCAGACCTGTGCTTACTGCTACATGATATCATCACCAGATCTGTGCTTGCTACATGGTATCACCAGACCTGTGCTGCAAGAATAACTACTATAATTCATCACAGACTAATTGCCCATCCTCAGTAAGCAACCCAGTCATGTGTGGAAAAGATGTCTTTTGCAAAATGTAGATGTTCTATAGTATAAGCCTCCACTACATGAACAATTGCAAGTCCATATAATATTTCATTTGGAAAGCACAGGCTGTGTAGATCAACTCTCATTAACCTGTCCTTGTGTAAAGGCCAAAAATATTTTATTGTAACATTTGCATAATCTAAGTGTATATCTGTTGTATCAATTGTAAATGTTGTTTTGTCTTTAATTTTCTTCTCAGACCAGAGGTCTCAACCCACGTTTTCGTTAGACCTACTTATTAAAGTCACTAGTTCGTTTATCAGAACTGTTCAATCTATCAATTGCCTACACGCCTAGGCATGAATGCATTTGGGGCTAGCCATGTACCTATCTGTCGACCTATCTAGTGTATGGCCAATTACGTAATTTTATGACTTAGTGGGAGTGGGGCGGGCTGTGGGTACGAAAGGATTGAGTGTGACGCACAAAAGTAGCATACTACATGTAGAAAGTCACCAGAACATGCATTGTAATATAATTTGTATTGTATATAAATGTGAAAAAAAATATGTGAAGAATCAATCATTGTCAGATATAGTTAGTGATTCCTAAATGTTTTTCATTTTCTTGTTTTAACAGTTGTGTGCAACTGTTATTATTATTAGTACTTTTAAACATTCATAATTCAGGATAAAGGGAAATAATCTCAACAGTTTTACGTGAATTTTTTTTTTTTTTTTTCGAATAACTTGAATCATTCTTCATTTAAAAAAAAATATATATAAAGAAAGAACTGTTTCTTATAAATGACTAATATGCTTGTCGAAATATGAAATCAGGTTTGCTTTTTTTAAAATAAAGGTTATAGAACAATTTTTTTTTTTTAAAGTAATATTTCAGTCTTAAAGCTAGATTTCACGGCACCTGCTAAGACGACTACCACGGAAGTTATTTCCCAGCATGCACCTTAGCAACTTTGCGCATGCGTTTGGGCCTTCAGATGTAGCGAAAAAACGAGGATGAGCTCAAAAATCCCTCGAAAAGGTGAGTGAATTAAAAAAGATTTTTTTGCATTCTGATTCAGTTCAAGTTTCTGAGTCATGGTTTTATAATTCATTTCTGTGTTTCAGCACTCGCCATCCAAGCGCGAAAGAAACGAGCTAAGGCTAAGCCGCGCGTCAACAATCAGATTGACAAAAAGAGAACGGGGTAAGTCATACAAGTGCAGTATAGCATGCATATTTTTAAAAAAACACTTTTAGATCTAAGCTTCTTTTGTTCCCTTTTAGAATTCGAAATCCTTTGACGTGTCTTTTAATTCTTTCTAATCCTGTTCACTTACAGTTAGCTAAATTTTAACTTCCCTCATTTTACTGGACATACTGGATGACCGTTAGAAAGATCGAGGTTAGCAACCAACGGCGATTCTTGCTTGCATGGTCACCATGTGCGTTTGTGTACATGTGTAATAAATTAGAAAGAGGTGGACATTTGTTTCAATGTTAAATATTTGTTATTTACCAGTGTTTTATTTTATCTTGTAGTGTTTCTGTCATATGGTGTCGCTAGCGAAGAAGATTGCGCGTGCAAATATTCCGCCATAGCACTCGTAGAACTAGCACATTCGAAAATACAGAATAATAATATTTTTACTAAATTAATGTAATATGTAATAGTCCTAATGGAGAAGTACTAGCAGAGTGCGTAACCATGAAAGACCTTATTTTAAAAAATAATGTCACTCAATCTCGAAATTAATAGAAAATATACCAGATAACATGTATATGCAGAATGACTGAACCATTTTTATTCTTAATACAGATCATATAATGCTCTAAATTTAAAGATTTATTGTGTTTTACAAAATAATATAGGACAAGAGCACCTTTGATGAAGTATTTTCCTAAAATTTGACTGTTAGATAACTGGTATATAACCCATATGATTTGGAATATACCATAGGAGCATAAGTTATTAAGCAAGAATTGATGAAATGAGGAATTGGCATAATATATATACTCAGTGGTATTAACTAAAAGCCAGCTTTATAATATTTTGAATTAAGTGAGCATATTTTGAATTAAAAAATTCCTTATTTTTCAAAAATGGAGCACGCAGATACTGTGAGGACAATTTCTTCACAATTAACTGCAACACTAATATTATTAATATTATTAAATTACAAGAAATGTGTATTTTCTAATACACATTTTTTGTTGACTAAATCTTTGTCATATGTAGTTATTTCTAACATCTTATTTTTGTACATGTTACTTGCATATTTAAACTTAAACTAAAGTGTAATAAAAACTTGACAAATATTTCTAGTTACTTTATTCATTTAAATCAAAATAGGATTTAATCTGACATATTATGCTTTTGTTAATTTTTTTCATAATTTAAAGCAAATATACCTTTAGAACTTAGTAAATTTGATATTTCTTTCTCCTGTGAATCAGTAAGGGGGACATATATGTTTTTATAAATCTGTTTAAGATTTAGACTTTTATTCATCACATCTCTGATTTTGTCTTCATGATGCTTCTTTTGTTTGACCCTTGGTTCCTTGTCAAGTTAAAATTAGAATTTTCCTGGAATCTCTGGAGTTTGACATCTCCAATATTATTATTGATATGAATCTGTAATCAATGTAAGCACCTCCTTCAACTCTTTGGATTTGTCTATAAAACTTAAATACCATTCTTTATTGGTACATATCAAGACCAGTTTAAATTTATTATTAGCAATAATGATCAGTCAGTCTTTAAATCAAAATATTTTTTATAACCTTTAATAAGTTTAGACATTATTTGATATTAATTATTATGTCAAAAATTTATGAACTGCATTCTTTCAGATACTAGATAAAACCCACTAAAGAACTCCATCCAGTTATACTTTTGTGTTAGTCAGAAATGTTATAACTAGTATGTTTATAATATATGAGTAACTAAAATAACACTAGCAGTCTTTAGGCTACTAATTAATAAAAACCACCAAAGATCTCCACGTAGTCATCAGTTGACATTATCTCTATGCTTCTGCTCCTGATATACTTCATTTGCTGGCTTGAAAAGCATCCCATTCATCCATGCCATATACATGTACATCATACTACGGAAATTCTCTGGTATCATCTGATCAAATTTTCGTTGCACCTGGATAAACTATTATGCATAAGTAAACAATAGTCCTCAAGATTTTAAAAATGGCTAAAATTATAATAATTTAAACAATTATATTTTTGCAAATGTTTTAAACTTTACATAGCATACAAACCTGTTTTTCAAGTTCAGAGTAACATTTGTGCCTTCTACCTTCCAGTGAACTCTCATGTGATCTGCTGCAGGCGTTCTATTTGTTTCCTATAATTAGGTAGTCCCAACGTCGCTGTTTTACAGGGGACAAATTGCATGCAAATTCACTTAACTTTGACTCACAGCAGTTTTCTTCACACTAAACCTGGACTAATGATGTTTATATAAAAAATAAAGAGCTATCTTTTATCTTTTAAAGTATGTTCTTGCTTTTCATCTGAACTTTATTATTGTATCCGTAAACTTTGATGAAAGTACCTTAGGGTTACGTCGAAAATTTCTCATCGGGCGCCTCACGGCTGAAAAAGTATAATTCGCGTTTTTGGATATCATGCTTTTAAGATTTTTGCAATAGCTGCATGGATAAGTAAGCGAAATTCCGATTGGTCCAATAAAAAGAAGAGAGATAACTCTCTACACTCGTATTTTTTCATAATTGTATGTTAAGAATAACACCAAAAAATATTTAAGTAAAAAGTTTGAGACAGATTTTGGTGTCTGATATTTTCACAAATCATGGAAAAATATCATTTTATTCAGCATTTCAACATCTTTCCAAAATACGGGATTATTAGTCACATGCAGTTCTTGCTAAATTCATTTTTCATGCACACTTTCAGTGATTTAAGACCTGGTCAAACCTTCAGAATAAAACGATATATTTTGGATTTTTTAGTGTGTGTGTGTGTGTAGTGATATAATTAGCAATGGCATGGGTTCAACATCTTTATGTATCTTTGTTACATATAGAGTGCTTTTATACCAATCAAGCAGTTTTAATACAGTTTTAAGATTTTAAGTATTATATTTTGTATTATAAAATACTAAAACAAATAAAATGCTGAACAAATCTTTTGTTTAGTTACATGTATAACATCCTGCTGGTCATTTTAATAGGTGAACCATAACTGTGTTATGTGTAGTTTCAGAGATATGACAATTATCCATTTTCATTTTCTTCGTAATAGAAATTTTATAATAAAATTAAAAATGTAAATTAAATAAATGATTAAACATAACTTAACTTATATATTTAGATAGAGCACAATTTACTGATCATTTTGATACGTGAACCAACTCTGTATGTTGTATAGTTTTAGAGATATGACAATTTGCTTTTTTACGTTTTCCCTATAACACTAGGTTACTGCTCTTTTTTGGTTAAAATTAGTTGAAATGGCCATTTTCAGCATCAAATAATTTCTTCACTGTTGTTGCTATGCCTGTGGAAAAAATAGGCATTAACTACATAGCAAATGATTTAATAATATGCATTCTAGATATACTTTGTTCATCAGTTGATTTTGATATGATGCCATGAATATTCCAGTTTGTTGTGTTTTGTAAGCAATTTTATGAAACAAAAGCACGTTTTCTGTTGCTATTTATAATAAACTTAAATTTCGATTCTGCATTTTGTCTTTTTTCTTGTTGTCTGTGATTATGTTAATTTAAAATATTGGACTGTTGATCAGTGTGGTTTATATTTTACTTGTACTGAACTTGACAAACTGCACATTCGTTATGTCTAAAAAATGTTGATCACAAATTACAACACTAAATTGACAATATCTCAAAAAATATTATAGCTATCATCATAATTTTTTCATTTGATCAGTGTGGTTTATATTTTACTTGTACTGAACTTGACAAACTGCACATTTGTTACGTCTAAAAAATGTTGATCACAAATTACAACACTAAATTGACAATATCTCAAAAAATATTATAGCTATCATCATAATTTTTTCATTTGATCAGTGTGGTTTATATTTTACTTGTACTGAACTTGACAAACTGCACATTTGTTACGTCTAAAAAATGTTGATCACAAATTACAACACTAAATTGACAATATCTCAAAAAATATTATAGCTATCATCATAATTTTTTCATTTGATCAGTGTAGTTTATATTTTACTTGTACTGAACTTGACAAACTGCACATTCGTTACGTCTAAAAAATGTTGATCACAAATTACAACACTAAATTGACAATATCTCAAAAAATATTATAGCTATCATCATAATTATTTCATCAGAACACACATTTTGAGCATAAAACATTTGTACAATATCAAGTAGAAAAAATTAGTGGGACTACCTACTATAATGTTTTGTCACTCGAGTTGTATAATGGAAGTAGGACCAGTTTTATTTCAGATACATCAGTCATACATGTTAGGAGGTTATAAGATTTTATATGTTAAATATTATATTAAACAAAATGAGTAAATTAACATTTTGAACAACTTTTATGCCCATCCATTGATCAGTTTTGAATTTGATTAGTTAAACTGTTCATTTCTAAGGCAGTCTTAATGTAACTTTGACTTTATGTAAATATTTAATTGAATATGAGGCATGGGACATGTAAATCATTATACATATCAGTAACATGTATCAGTATGTTCCCAGACATAAGGTATCAATACTATTACCAATAATACTGTTACTCATTTTCTAATTCATAGCTTCTTCAGTTCTTGTGCATATACATTTATCAGTATGTTCTCAGGCATGAGATGTCAATACTAATAAAATCAAAAATGCCCACATATAGTACGGCATCTTTTAAGGCTGTTAGAGACATATTTTACTATGGACAGAGAAATCTCTTACAAAAATGTCCCTATGACATGTCTTATGTGACTGTCTTATGGTTTAGAAACTGTTCAGTTTCATAAGATAGTTGTAATGATGTCAGAATGGCATAGCCAATAGTAGACATCTGTAAAATCGTGTGACACTAAAACTAAAAAGTACAAAAATAAAATTACTGTTGACAGGCACTGCATATGAGCACACACCACGACTTGTCTGGGTCTCTAGCAAGGACTGGTAATAAACAAATGAAATAGAATCACTGTACAGGCAAGAAAAGAGTGGTATTGCATAAAAGTAAATTTGGACTTGTAAGCAATAAAGAATGAGAGAGAGAGGTTGTGCACATGCATCATACTGCTCCCTACATGAGATCCATCCTCTGACCCAGCAAGATCTTTTTCTAGTCTTTTTTCTCTTGGTCATTTAAGGTTTCAACCAGTTGCTTTCACAGAATTATTGTATCATGTAACATTGCTATAAATGGTTTGAAGGCAGGACTAAGTATATGTGACTTGGAAGTGTTTTGTGTCTTTGTTTCATCATATGCAGATGAGGCAAAAAATGTATTATATGACATGTTTTCCTAGACAGTTTGTTACGGCATTTGTCTTATCATGTGTAGAGGTCTTAAGTAATAGTATGATTACTCATCAATTTTTGCCTGTTCATCTATTAACAACTGCTTGTGCTTATCTTCCATACATGTTTGTAACAGTTGCCGCCTAAGTTCCTGACTGTTTGTGCATAAGAGTTACGACCTAAATGAAAGATGATGGTACTTTCGAACATAAGACAGATTGATTTAGAAGAGAAAGTGGATATATTTCTTCATACACTAGCCCATATTTACTATACTAGAGATGTACTATACAATTTCTCATTGTATAAATTCTACCTGCATTAGGCCTTCAATCTAGGTATACTGTCTGGGTGAGACTGCACAACAACTTTTAGTGGAGAATCCAATTCCATATAAAATGTTTATAACATGACCATACAAAGTGAACAGGTTAATACCAGTAGGGTGTTTGGTAAAATTTATAGGGAAAATATCTTAAAAATAAAAGTACTATTAAGATTTTAACTAAACAGGAAAAAAATATTGAAACAGTTTTTATAATCATATCTCAAATTTGTTAAGATAGTACAGTGCCATATACTGTCATTTTATGTAACTATTCACTATTCAGGTAGTTTTCCATTTCACTGTGGTCTTGTGATCTGTGTATATGGATTAAGTTAGCATGTGGTATACTATATAGCCACAATTTCTTACATTAACTGGCAATCTTGTTAATAATAATGGGTCATTCTATGTTAGGTCTTCAAGCCTGAAATTTGTTACTTCGGTTAAACTTTTATAAGCTTTTTGTAGTCTATTTTGGTGAGGATGGGGAAAGTTTTTTTGCATTAAATTCAAAAACTTTAGGAGACATGACTGTGTAACTAGGGTAGGGGTCAGCAGTAAATTCGCACCAACATGATTTTTGTCATTTTTATCTTTGAATATCTCTGGATCAAGAGTAGATATGGACCTCTGGTTTTTCACTGTTGTGTTCAGATAATAAAATCATATATTTGGGTAAAGTAAGAATTTACCTGTAGTTTACCCAAAGTGCCAGGTATATGATTGTGAGACTTGCATTTTCACCATTTTTTATTGCATACTGCATATTCACTGTCAGTGCTTACACAGTAAAATCTATTTCATTTTTATTAGATACTAGTTGCTTTTCAGTTATTGTAATTTATATAATGAATACTTTGTGTTCTTGTCCAGCACATGAGCCTGAAGTTCACTCGATTGTCAGCTTAAATTAACCTTTCAAATGATACCAAACTCAGCTTTATGCTCTGATGGTTAAGTCTTAAAGTTAGTACTTGAAAGTATATAATAATTGATACTAATGATAGTCGTGAGCACTTTCTTTAAAACTTAGACAGTTGTTTGCAGAAGTACCAATAAGAGCAATACAAAAAACTTTTGCACAATTATTTTACACAGTGAGTTAGTTGATCAAATCATTGACCATTAATGGCATAAAAGT
Organism: Sinotaia quadrata; assembly: GCA_028829895.1. Classification (NCBI taxonomy): domain Eukaryota; kingdom Metazoa; phylum Mollusca; class Gastropoda; order Architaenioglossa; family Viviparidae; genus Sinotaia; species Sinotaia quadrata. The sequence goes on from CM054178.1 coordinate 4,183,336, forward strand.
GAGTTTCTCCAAATGTTTTGAAAAGTGCTTCACTGCAAGTGATAACTTCCTGCTCAAATCAATTGTACCTTCCAGTAGCTGTTAACAGTGCAGGTAAAAACAAAGAATGTGCTTATTTGGCACCCAGTATTCATCTCCTGTATACCATACCTGATCATATATGGCAGCTACATACTTTCCCACATTCTTCAACCCTAGTTTAATGTGAGGTGGTGTTTGTGAAGTCTTGCTTCATGCCCATTGTCCCCTGGACATCTGATGAAATTCAGAACAGTTTGAGTTGACCTCTGTCCACTGGGATGAAACAGTGATGGTTATTTGTTCCTGGCAGTTGTAAACCATGCCTCTCGGTCTCAACCCTTTTTTATTGCCTCAACATCATTGCTGGACACATAAAAGAATTTGATACCTGTAATATTCTTTTCAGCCCACTGGAAGAGCTCTGCTGATTTGATTTGTGTTCACTGCTTGCAAGCTAGCTCTTGTAGCAAGGCACTTGACTCCCCCACCAATTCCATCGCATGGTGATTTCCTATGATTGGTAGAAAGAAGTGCCACTCTGTTGCCAGACTGAAGTCTTCTTCATGATGTAACAGATTCTTAAAGTTCTTCACGATTTTGTACTGACTGGCAGCACCATCACTGAACTACTTGACAAGTGTAATTTGTGGATGATTGTGTCTGAGATAGTTCATGACAATTGAATGAAAGTATGAACAGAAACTGAGTCATACTGTATACAGTCACTCTTCACACAGATGCTTAAGCACTGCAGTTTGTCATTGATGTAATATATAGCAAATGGGTGAATGTGGCTTGACTATTGCTCCAGTGGAAGCCCTGTACAGTACCCTGCACAATGAGAAATTTTCAGAAGAACTATGGCAACATTCTTGGCTGGAAAGCTGACTGTACCTTGGCAATGAAATCATGACTTGTTAGATTTTCTATCTGGCAGCACAGCTCTTCAATAAAGAAATGTAACAGATTTGCTTCTACAGACATTGTTGGTTCCCCAGTCAGACTGCTCCCATTGCATGAATGTCAGAGTAGCGTCATCATCCATGATTCTGCTGTGTTTACATAGTGCACTTATTTTAGGCCACAATGTTGTTGTTGTTTTTTTCTTGTTTGGTGTGTGTGTGTGGGGTAATTTAATTTATTGCAATTTAGCAACTCCTATTTGGCTACCATTCCTACCATACCATTAAATCCATCATTTAAGAAAATTAACTTTGAAGTGACAGAAACCTGCCAGTAGTACTGTATACTGTAGATCTATCTATTATTCCAGGTTCAAGAGATAAATACTAAAGAGCACTTAACAATAATCAGGTTCATTAGATCTAACTTTGATCTAAATGAGCTGCAGCTGCACATAGCGGTTTACAATTAAAGTAACAAAAAGATTTCCAAATGCTATGACAAAAATAAACTTTAACAATTGTCTTCAACACAACATTGATCTGTTTTACAAAGATGGCTGCAAGTAACAAAAATATCTAAAAACATATCAAATCTAAAAGCATAAATCAAAGAAACCACACTGAGACATATGTGTTAACCACAGGCATAATTAATACTAACAATTGTTTCAATTTTTTCTAATTTGCTTAAAAATTCATGAAAGTAGATATTTGGAGCATAATCTATCAGTTGCAGTGTCTTATAGGCCAATAAATACAGATGATACACAACAAATTTGAGATCTATGTTTCACAACAGTTAAGATATTTAACATTTGGTCCCCTATAAAACACTAAAAGTTAAATATGAGTCATAGAAGATCTGACTTCTTGACAAATAAACAAGAGGCTTAACCTTAGCAACAACAAGTGGAATTTGGTAACATTTGAAAGGTTAATTCAAGCTCTCTATGATGATCTCTTGCTCATATTTTTAGTAGGTGTCCATTTGGTCAGCTGAAACTGACCACATCTGATGGCCAAGTGAACTTTGGGCTTATGTGCTTATGAAAATGCAGTGTGTTAAATATCTAAACTAGATTAATTGAAAAGCAACTAGTATCTAATCTGTAATCAGAATGTAATTATTTTTCTTGCTTAAGCACTCAAGACAGCAAGTTTGCAGTATGCAATCAAACATGGCACTTTCATAATCAGTGTAATGAAACAGCAGAATAAATGTTATTTTCATAGGTAGAAATTTTATCTTGTATTTTCCTGTTTGTGCTGAATTATAGGAAATATATAATACAGTTAATTACTCCATGACTTATTAAAATTAATAAAGAAGAAAAATAAACTAAAACTAATATGTATTTCTATAATTTTTCATTAAATTTATTCCTAGAAAATTTGTATGATTTTATAATAAAGTAGGAATATAGGCCCAACTTGTACCTTGGGTCTAGGTAAATTGTTATATCTGTTATGAAACAAGTATCTCTTAAGTTTGCAAGTAAAATATGATTTAATGTGAAAAGTATGATTGTCTTAGAATCTGTAATAAGAGTTATTTATACTTTTTTAAAAGACACCGATTTCAAGTTGCTTTCTTTGTGTAGCATTATTTATTTAATAGTTGATGTGGAAACTAAAAATTTGCATATTATTAGCTTTATAAATTAGCTGATGATCATACATTCACCTAACTTCCTATGTGTGAACTCCAGTCAAGATGTTTATTTTTATTCCAAAAGTTTTACTCAAAAATATAAATTTAACCCTTTTTTTTAAAGTCATTTTCAGATCAAAATACAAAGCCACTTTTGTGTGTAATCCTACCTTGATAAAAGTGCACTAGAGCACCTCACCCCTAATGGCATATGCACACTTGGTCAACTGGCTGTTTCACCATCGAAAGTAGGTAGTTCCAAGCATTATGTTCAGTGATCCTGAGATACCCCAAAACACTCAGAATTGTTCAATTTGAACTTACAATATTTTATTTTATAAGGATTGATTACATGTATTAATTATTATTTAGATAGATTAAAGATATATTTTTCTATTTTTAACTAGCTACTGTCCTTTTGTATGTCTTGTTTTTGTTTTTACTGTACCTCTGGGGAAAAGATCAAATGTTGCCAGTTTTAAAATGGCAAGCTTTCAAAAGCTACTCATAATAGTTACCAGAGGTCACTAACCCAAAGAAAATGTATTTTTAATATTAGAATGAAAATGAGTATGGTTGATAACAGTTTGTATATGAAATAAACTACATTAACTTGCCGTTGACAATAATACTCATTTATTAATAATAGTTGCAATACCAAACCAAATAGACCTTAATATGTACATAATTCTCATGATCACATTTCCATTTCATTGATATTAAAAAGAGGAAATGATACTGCCTAAAAATCACACAGATCATTGTTTTCTGTTTTGAAATTGCTCTTTGATTTTGACTGAATTTAAATTAAATAATTAACGAGGAAATGTGTTGATATTTCAAATCAAAATAAATGAACTGATTACAATCATCCAACACAAAGCAAGTTATGAATTTCATCGCCATCTGTTTTAGTACAGAGCATGGAAATGGTGGCCGGTGTTTGTTAATAATGCAACAAACAGGCTGTTTGCACCTATAGTATAAATTATTCTTTTAAAGTTTTTTAATTTTTTATCATTGGGAGGCTTGTAGTTGTGCAGTTGGTGAGGCAGCAGGACTTTGATCTGTCTTGCTACATTCTACCAGAGGGCTTCCTGTTTGCTTCTCTTTCTTGTCTTTCGATTTTGGTAAGGGTCAGTCACTGAGGGTTGGTTTATATGTGTTTTATTTTTGTTTGTTCATAAGGAATTAAGTTAAATGTCATGCAGAATTTCTAATTCTTAAATGTTCTTTACCTTCTTGTTCTTTAATATTTATGATTAGGACTTTTTCTCTTTTACTTTTAATGGCTGACTGTTCTTTCTTAGAGTATGAGGGTGTATCTAGATCTGCTTTGTGATTGATCCAATACAAAATCTGTCTCTTAAGTGTTTCTAAATCTGCTGCATGATCATATCTAAATCTGTTGTATGATTCATACACAGGATCACTATAATTTGTATCTAAATCTGTGATCATATACATGATCAGTCTGTTAGGTGTATCTTGATCTCCTTGTGATCTTTTAATAGTTGTTGGATTATCCTACAATACACTGAGATCATCTATTTTAGATAAATTCATAATCCACCATTTCAATGTTTGTGAGAATAAAAATTTAAATTATTTGATCAAATGTGTGATTGTGAATATTATAAGAGGGGTGCTTATATTAGTCCTTCATTAACTTACATTATATGGCATTAGCACACACTGAAAGTTTGGACTGTAAAAACTTGCTAACAAAGCAAAATGTATCCATGGACAATTTCCTTTTGAACCGTCATCAATGCAGATATTTATATCCTATATTATAGCTAAATTCAACTTTTTAATTATCATGTGTCAATGCTGACACTTTTTTCCCAAGCAGCAAAACTCCTGTTTCGTAATTCCAAGAATGGTAAAATTCCGAAGGTGGCGTCAATCAGCAGAAGACTCAAAGAACTTGATTCATTGAAACATGATGTCAGTATGAAGTCAGAATCATTTGTAATCACAGTAGATGGCTTGTGTGACTATAAACTTTCTCATTTTAAGATCTCTTATCCTTCCACAGCATACGTCAGTTCACTATAGTGTTTAAAATTTTATATACAGCACTTAATATACTTCACCTTAAAATTTCATTCTTAATATAAGAGTGCATTTGCTTCTTGTGGTAATTTAATATATATATATCATTTATATGTTTGTGTGTGTTGTCTCTCTCTCAAAATATAAATATATATATATATAGAGAAAGAGAGAGAGTTAGATAGAGAGAGTACTGGGGCCGGTTCCACGACAGCCAACTAACTTAGAGTGGAGCTTTCCTGAAAAGCATGCTAGTTCCCCTCTTGTTAGTTGTCACTTCTAGGTAGTGTTTACATCAGCCAAATAGAAGCATCCTAAGTAGTTTGCTATCTAGCAGTGTCATGTGACTTGTTTATAAATAGATCTGCCCCCAAGTCAATTTTAACAATGGAAGCAGAACAGAAAAATTAGCATGCATTTAAAGATAATTTCACGCATTCAGAGATCGTTGCCTTAATAGCAGCATACGAATGCAGAAAAAATATCGTACAATGTGGACTGAGGTGCTGATGTTAGTGAATGCAGTTTCTACCGTTCATTGGTCAGCAGACGAACTTCATCGTAAATGGTCAAAACTAACTAGCAAGGCAAAAAGTGACACTTTGCTGAAAGAAAATACCCTAAGACTAGTGGAGAACCCAAGCCAAGAGAGAATTCCAACACAACTGATTGCAAACATCCTAGGAGATGATTCGGCACTTATTGATGGCATTGAGGACAGGATAGACTCTAGTAAAGAAGGATTGTTTGGTGAGTGCCAAAGCCTAATATTCGTTTATGGTATTGTGCTTTACTGTGATCTGATACAACGTTACATAAGGATTATAATATATGATTGCACAACCTGCAAAGTAGTGTAATATTAATAATAAAATAATAGTTGTTCGTGATCTTGGTGACCGCAGGGATCTAAATCAAAGCATAGTTATTAATAATGTTATAATGGATATAAACATTCACAATTTCATTTTTTTTTAACTTGCTTACTCAAATATCTTTTTCAGACACAACACCTATGCACACAAATCCAATTCTCTTATACATCTGTTTCTTTTTTCATGTATTTTTTTTTAACCACATTATCAGAAATAAAAGTGCTATATTCAATTCTCAAAAGTATAAACACTAAATCAGTTGTTTCAGGAATAAAAAATTTGTTTATTATTGGATAACCTGTCATTTTTATATGTATTCCTTGTACAGGAAATGAATTAAACATCTTTACAGAAATTATACAAATTGCAGTTTCAGTCACAAATTATATTTTCTTAGTAAATGTTTCTATAATTATTTATTTTTTTTCTCATGTTCACAAAACCATAACTTTCAAATCTAAAAAAAATACCTTTGAATGTATGTGGTAAATGCAGCAGTAAATAAACATATGCAAACTGTAAATAAAGAATAAAGACTCAGTTTGTATAATTTAATTTTTTATTAATAGTTATTTTAATAATTATTTCTTCATTTCACATTCAGATACCAGCAAAACCTCTCTGTATTCAGCTATTTGCCTTTCTGAAAAATCCACAGGTAAGTAAAAGATAATTACAAAATATATATTATATATATAAAGAGCAAAAGTACATCCTAGTGAAAAAGTAAACTTTACTACTGCTATTTCTTATGAACACTATGTTAAACATAAGTCACCATCATAATAACATTTAAATGCCTATATCTTTATGTGAATACTAACTGAATAGCAAACTATTTTTTTATCCAGCAATTGCCACTGTTCATTCACATTTATATTCATCTATACTAATTTTCCCCATCAGGCAATGTATACATACATTGTTAATTTAAAAATTAAATATATTGCTAGCAGCAATGAGATATATAAAAAACTGTATTTTTCAGAAAACCAAAGTATATTTATACATAATTCTATTTCTGATTATGTTAACTTATACTGGTGTATTATTACTTTGTCATTTATACATAATATGGCCATTTTTTAAATTATAAAATAATCATTAGTTTATTTTTAATGCAATGCAGTGAAACTTTTAAAGAAATTTAAATGTACCACATTTTCAGTCATTATTTTATAACAATATTCTAAAATAGAACATATATTTTTCTTTTCAAAATTCTAAAGGTATAATTACGAATATAACTACATTTGTATTATAATATTATGTATGATCAAATATCACTATCACTAGTATAATAAGGTTTAAAATAAACTTAATGCCAATTAAAATTTGTATAATGTATTATTATTAATAGTCCACTAATGAACAGTTCCAATTATATGATAAAACAATCATTTTTATTTGTAGCTTAAAGATTTTTCAAGTTGCATTATAATAAATATACCGATGACAAACATTAAGGAAAGATATACTAACTCATTTTTGAGATTTGTGGATTTAGTGAAAATGGAATTGCAAAATTAATTAACTGCTTTCCTTTCAGTTTCACACAAGATTGCATAAAAATTGCACATGATTACATTAAATAAAATATTTAGAAATGGTGGTAGAAATAAAATATATGTTCATAGTGATTCATAAATGTTTCAGTGGATTGTTTCTGAGAATATTAAAATATAATTCTTGGGAAATGTACAAAAATACATTTTTATAACTTGTAACCAGGCTGCTGCTGTCTACTAGTTGGTAGCTGTACTTAACAATAGAAATTTGTTTTTATATTGAGACTGTTCATTAAGAGATTAACATTTTAAATATTCACTAAGTACCACAGTTCAATTACTGTTTTACTATAATTGTATAAATCTGCTTATTCTTTTTTACAGTTTAATCTTATAAATATTGTTGTATTATTTTTTCTAGCTAAACAGTTTGCCTTAGCCACAAGACTGCTACCAATTCTGCTAGCCACAAGACTGTTACCAATTCTGCTGATAAAAATGTATGCACTGATGAAGAAGGATCTATACTGGTGAAAGATTTATCGAAACCATTGGTACATCCATCCTTGGCATCATCAATTGATCATCATTACCTATGACACAAAAGAGAAAAGGAAATGCATTATTTATATGCAGCATATCTTGAAAAAAGAAGTCAAACTGAAAGACTTACAGATGGAAAATTTAGAATTAAACTATCAGAAATTAATGCTACAAATTACCATCTTACAAAGCACTGTTGACAACGATTTGGTCTAATGTGATTAAAATATATCATTTTATACTTCTCATTTCTTTTTCTTTTTTAAAACAATAAACATATTAATTTCTTCTTTATATAATTTTAGTCACTTATTATTTATTTTGCATTATACAGTATTAACCTTTTTTTGTTTTTTTCTTTATTATATCTATGTAGATTATTTTATTGCATAATTTCAGAATTATTTAAGATATAGTTTCTTTTTAAGTGTTCAAAACATATTTTTCTGTTATTATGTATCTTTTATTTGAGTCACTTTTTGTTATATTGCAATTCTAGGTCTGTGTTGTGTATTTTTGTATTTGAGTCACTTTTGTTATCTTGCAAATTCCAGTGTTTCTATATACATGACATTTTAAAGAATGTTTACATGTAACATGATATATAATCAATTTCTATCTTAATTATAAAATAAAATTTCTATTAGTTTCATGACAAGTTTAAAAATAATTTGCTACTGTACTAGAAAACTTTGTGATGTGTAAAACAGGAATTAAAGGAAATAAAACTGTCCAATGCACAATAGATGCCATACACTTCTTTTAAATTATATTATTTATTTGTGTGGTTATGTAGATGTATTAAATTAATACATACAGTTTCACATTTGTTGTGTTGTGTTTTTATTTACAACTTTATTGTTGGGGTGTTTGTGTTTACATGTGAAATGTTCTTTTTACACTTGTAGTTCATGTAAAAAAGAAAGTATTTTTCTACTTGACTTGAAGTTGAAGTATTGTCAGAGTTCTGCTGAATAATATGCTGTCTCATAGTTCTTCCTGATAATGTTGGTTGAATGATGCTCAATTCATCATCATCTTCATTATTGTCATTATCCTCTAGATGTTCAGGGGTATACCAAACTCAAGAGCCATGTTTTGCAAAACTATGCATGCAGTTTTAGGTAACACAATTCACCATGAAGGCAATGAGATGTTTGATGACACCAATGCATCTCTCAACAGTAGCTCTTGTACTGTGAAAAGATGTGTTATACCATTGTTAGCCTCTTGTCTGTGGATTTAACATGGTGTCAGCAACCAATCGTGCAGTGGATATCCGCTCTCACCAAGTATGAAGCCATCAAATGGACGAAGGATTGTCTCAAAATTTTGCCACACCGAACTCTCTATAAACATTCTTGAGTCATGAACAGAGCCAGGGTACTTGTCTACACAGTTGTGGAATTTCAGATTTAGGTGCAAACAATTTGAACATTAATACTGTTTGCCTTTTCGATTGACATACTCATAATATTCATTGTTAACCAGCGCTTGTATAAAAATGTGTATTCTGTCCACACAAGCAATCATATTAGGAAATCCAGCTATTGCAAAGAACAAATGTTTCTTTTCATTTACAGCTTGTGGGCTTGGAAAATGAA